>CANTUZ010000003.1:104390203-105590203 GCA_947846985.1 Fratercula arctica
TGGTAATCTAAAATGGACAAATTTGTGTACAATGTAATATAAGGCAAGCTGTTAGAAAGCATGCGCTCTTTGAAGGCAGAGATAACAGAAATACCGGGGAAAGGAGAAAAAGGTCTATTCATGCACGCTTAAAAAGGTTTTGCTTGAGTCTGCAATTCTTATCATTGTTAAGGGTTTCTTATTCCTACTGCACGTTGTATGACTTTAGCAGCTTGTCTTTTTGATACTGGTAATAATGAATGAACTCGGATTTGATTCCACTGCTTTAGAGCTTTTCTTCTTGAGTTGAAAGGCATTCAGAAGGACCCTAGTTCTGCAAGTTCACCCACGTGGTTAAACACTTCTACTCCTAGGAGCCTACTGGAGGGACATTCTGCAGTAAGTCAGGCATTTCTTATATTTTCTCTTATAGATATATATATAGTTAGTTAGTTAGTTAGTTAAGCATGCATAGCTCCTTGGTTCAAGTGGTTAGCTCTTTGTAAGTATAATTTGATTCTATGCAAATTCACAAGGCTGCTTTTGAGAGCTGAACAATTGCATGTTATTGCGAGGTACGTACAAATTTGGAAAGTTTTCAAATACATACAATGACTTGCAAAACTGAAGGAACAGAAGAAAAGTTGCAGATCGCCAGGGGAGTGGGACTCTGGGGCATGACTACGTGTACAGGTGAAGACAACTGAGAGTATGCTCTGCCTGTGTTCTCTGGTGATGGGACACAAGTTAGCTCCGACCTTGCATGGTGGCCTGCTTGAGCTAAAAAGCATTGCTGAGAGGCAGCTTACCCAGGCTCATGCAGAGCACTGTGCTAACGAAGCTGTAAGGATTTCAGATGAGCACGGGCTCGTGTCCAACTCGTCGAGAGCACATGCAGAGCTCACTCGTATCTGTCTACACTTTCCTCTGTAGACCTGTCCTTACTTTCCACGTTGGATGACAACCGTCAACATCTATTACAAAGTGTACAGTGTGCTTTTGTGTGCGTGTAGGTTAAAATATGCATTGACGAGAGGGCGAAAAAAGATGCCAGAGAAGTGGAAAAAATGCCAAAGAACACAAGGTTTTGAATTCTCAAAATGAGCTTTATCCCTTTCTACACTGGCAGAGACAGTGAACTGTGGGAAGACTCGATACAATTTAAATGCTGATGGGAAGGTTGGAGATTTGTGAGGTAGGAGCAGGCAGAAGGGGAAAAGGTTCTTAAGTGAATATTAACTTGATCATGGGTGAGCAAATTTTAGGAAATTGTTGGCACAACCAGATAGGTAGAAGTCTCAAGTTTTATTTGGGACCTAAAGTTTCAATCTGCTTAATGAAATACAGCCCATTAATTGATAGAAGTAACTTTGACAAGTGATGCGGCTACATAAAACTACCTTTGAGTAGCTCTTTTGACTACAGGTGTTTCAATAGCAGTTAATCCAAGCTGTCAGTATCGCAGGGGTTTTGTTTTGTCAGTATCGCAGGGGTTTTGTCACAATTAATTGATTCCGAGCTATTTCTGCAACATATTCCACAGGCAAAGTACTTTCTTCAGCTTTGAAACTGGAAACAATATTTACCTTAAAAACTTTTTTATATTGCAGACCACAGTGAAGAGTCTGATGTCAATGAGGGCCTGTTCAGTATGGCACACTGCTGCTGCCTCACACTAACTTTAGTAGGAGCTGACACTTTATAGATTTTCTAGCTAGCTGAGCACTGCTACTTGAATAGATCTTTTTTCTTTTTTCATGTGAGTTGCTGGCTCTCTGCAAATACAGTGGCAGCTGATCAGCATATCTCACCATTTCATTTAGTGCTCATCTGGAAGTATCCGAACTGGCATACGTAATTACTGTATTCACTTACTTAAAGGCTGAAATTTCCCTCCCCACATTTTACCCTAGAACTAATGAATGTTCACTTGTATATATTCTGAAAACTGGATAACCTGTTGCTTGTATGAGACGCGCAGTTATTTGCAGATTTTTCTTTCCCCCTCCCACCTTTATGTGTTTCTGCCCCTCTCATAATTTTGGACTTCCATGTTCAATTTGAACAAATTTACTAGAAGACCTTAGACTAAAAGCACTTTCTTCAAAGTCTTAAGCAAAAAGGCAGCTGAGTAAAGGAGAGTCTTATGAATGCTCCAACTAAGAAAAAGGCCGTAGCATGACTTTTCACTTTATTAAATATAAAAGATTCTACATGGAAGGGAAGTTCCTGTTGTAGGAAAAAATTTCACTGGCACTTACAATCATATGGGATGCAAATCCGTATCAAACAAGACTGTTGCTACTTCTGGTGTTCACAGAACTTCCACTATTTTCCCATTGCGTACTCCCCGCCTGTGAAGTCTTATTGAAATCTAAGTTGCACAATTATTTTCTAAAGGTTTATCAGCAAACACTTTGTTATGTTCAATATAATTTTACTGTTGCAGGTAAAGGGGACTGTTGACTTTGATCCTCTTAACAGATTGATAATGACTACGATGTAACTCTACGTGTTGGAAATGTAAATTGCTTGTCTTCAGGAGGGTGTATGAATTCAAAACTGAGGCCACTGGATTTTTGTGAAGTTTGACTCAGCTGGGATTTTCTGCTAGGCATTGGTAGCTAGTTGGTAAGAACAGGTAAGTGTTAGACTAGACTGCTTAGAGACTGTGGAATCTCTCGTGTAGGAAGTAAAGAACAGGTTAGACAAGCATCTGTCAGGATTGGCTTAGGAAGAGCTGAGAAGTAGGAAGAGAAGAAGACTGGTGGACAAAATAACATTTCAAGGTCTCTTGTAGCTCTGTTTTCTAGAATCCTAGTAATAATTTTAATGACAGTACGTGTCATTGCCAGTCATTACACCCTTTTTGTAAATCTGCTGCACCAAGGCGTGAGAAGCGTCCTTTCAGCTTCATGGCAAAATCATCACCTGAGTTTTTTTTACCAAGACTATGCAGTGGTCCCAGGTAGCGCCTAATCTGATTTCTGAGAATATGCAATGGCACTAGTCTGAGAAATGAAAGCTGGAACTGAGACCACTGAAGTATGGCTTCTGTACTCATTTCAGATCAAAACGGGATGTGAAATTCCTAGCTAAATCTTTGAAATTCAATACATGTTTTATGTCTGTGATATTGTTATCATGGCTTTCCTTTTTTTATTCATCTCGCCAACAATTAAATTAAAAATGCAGAAAGTTATTGACAACTATGGCATTTACCTGATGTACACATAACAGCCAAACTGCTTCACGGTTTTTAAGATCTCAGCTAAATCAGTCTGTATGCGAATAGCACCTACAGCGTTGTATTAAGCAAAAGAAAACATAAAGCAGATTGGAAGCTGCCAGATTCATAACTTAGGACCAAATTCCTCCTACATAAATACATATAATTTTCCTGCCATTGATTACTCTTCTTGCTTTACAGTCTTGCAGATTTTGTCCTCATTACCCTACAGTTATATTGGGTCACGTCAGAAAACTGTAAAACAGAAGTCAAATCCCGTAAAGGTTGAACAATGAACCCTGAATACAGGCGTAATATAGAAGTGAGGTTTCAATATCAATTTGGCTAAGGTTTAGCAGTCAAAGAAAAACCAAGTTGAAGAGATCCTGCCTTCTATTTATGAGCATACAAGAGGAGGAGGAGGACAATGGACACGGTGCTCTTCTCCACAAGCAGCAGACAAAGAAGTAAGGAGTGGTTTACTCTGTTTCCATCAAGATCAATTGGATGATTATGACCATGGGACTAAAGGCTGATAAATGGTGGGAACCATGGTAAATCTCACTGTTGGTGTCTGTGCTCAAACCATGTGAAGAAAAAAGCACCAGAAGCTAGGTTGGACACCGGAAAATTCCAGGGAAAGAATTAAATTAATTTCCTTCCTTTGCTTTTTCCATCCAGCTGTAGGACTGCTGAATAATGATGTTTTAAATAATAGTCTAATATCAGGTTTTGCTTTTTTTTCCACAACAGATTTATGTGGAATCTAAAAGGAATTAAGCTGTATCTATGGAACCACTACTGCTGCCAAGAGCTACACTTAGTGTACCGCATGAAGAAGAGAAGTGTAGTGTAACAGGTATTCACTTACCTATCTACATTTTCTCTGTAAGACAGACCTGGCAAAAGCCATGTTGTTTATCTGGACTCCTTCACCTTGTAGGCTTTGTTAATGACCATGACGTCACACAATATTTTAACTGCTATTAGAAAGGCATAGCCTTATCAAGGGGAAATAAAAAGCTGACCATGACAGGTCATGCTTTTGCCATTATTTTAAAGAATATGTTTTGCTAAGCTTTTTTTTTTTTTCATGTTGGTAACTGATGTGGAAATTGCATAATGGATACTGTTTTCTGATTTTATAAATGGCAAATCACAGATAGAATTCTTAATATGTAAGAAACATAAAAGGGAACAACGTATTTCCTATAGCTCTTTTAATCAGCCGTAGAAAAAAGCAGCTGAATTTAGGGCTTCATAAAACTGTTACCTGAGTTCTGAGTTTAATCATATCAGCTTCCATCTGGGAGTTGGATTCATTTAATTCTTTGATTTCTTCATCTAACTGTTTAATTTCTTCATCATTTTCTATACCTGTGTGATATAAAAATAAAAGGGAAGTTAAAATAATTAAGCTTTAAATCAGACTTCAGCGAATTAATTATTTCCATATTTGAAAATAAATTATTTCAAGTAAAAGTATTAAAGTAAAAAAGAAAAAGGAAGCATTCTTCAAACTTTTCTTTTGAAGTTAAAATAATGTATTTTCCACTACTTTTCTTTTAAAAATTGCAGTAATTTTCCAACAAGAGTGTTGAAAATGCCTAGAGGATCAATAAGACACACCTTTTTCTTTATATGTACTGATTCAACTTTGTATTATAAGAAATGCACCTGCAGCAACAAATTCTGCTCCACTGTCATATGTAACTTATTTGAAGGACTGCGTCCCCTTATAGATCTTTTGAAGGAAAAGAAAATATCTTAACATGCTAATCTCTTCGTAGTACAGCATTGTCAAAATCATTCAGGAGATTTCGTTTTTTTTCCAAAACCGTGAATTTTTTTTCTTGATGTACTGGGTTATATCGTGATTCTGCTGTTGCTTTTAATAATTTCATGGTTCAGAAGGGTGTTGTTAAATAATGGTATACAGAATAATTTGCAAAATGGAAGTGACTTCTGAGTTTTTATGGCATAAACATTTAGAGAACAGAATTTTAAATGTATCTGCATTTTTAAGGATTCAGACAGGAATAAACTGTAAAGATTTTATTTACTTATCCTTTTAATTACTATAACAAAGCATAAAATAGTCCTGGGAAGAGATAGACCTGTTTTCTTGAAAGACAAAGTCTGAACTCCTAAAGGTCAAGAAACTGGTGTTCCCTCTCTCTTGTTCTTACTCTAGTGTGAATCCTGCATACCTTTCCCCATGGTGTCTAACAGCAAGGACGCCACATGTCCCCCTAAGTACCCAAAATATCCATATACCACTCCTTAAGGCATTATCCCTGGGGATGGCAGATTGAGTTTTTCAGGTTGTAGAGAAAATTACATCCAGATCTTCTACTTCCTGGTTACGAGCTATTGAACAAAGATAGCCAACACTTTCTCCAGCTGTGCTGGCCACATGGCTTGAAATGCCTCCTGCACTGCGTTGAAACACTTTGTGGCTCTCAAACACAGTCAACATCAACAGTTGAGAAGGTGTGCACTGTCAGACTAAGTGACTACATAAAGTTTTCCAAGAAAACTCAGCACACAGGCACCTCCCGGACAAGCCTTTTGTGCATTACTTATTTGAACTGAAGCACCTACATTTTGCTTCTATTGCATTTCAACTATCAGGGTCCTATCCTGACTTTCATCCAAGGTACTTTCACCATCTTCCCCACAACTCAAGGTTCCGAGGAAGGATTGCAGATTGTTGGAGATGAAATGGCACAAGGCCATCTACATCTGCCAGAGGTTACAGAGCCACAACTCCAAATGAATTCAAGGGAGCTCATGAGGACTTGACACTCTGGAAATCAAACCTTTTTCTCTTCTGAATCCTGCAACAATATAAGACCGACTATCCACCTTTGATGAATGAGACACGAACCAGAAAATTATAATGGTATGTTCTACTTTGAAATATTTTAGTGTTTTAGATTTATGTAGACATAACTCATACCAGTCCGACCACTCCACTGCTGGCTCAGATTTCCACAGCATAAAACCCAGTTTCGCTTCTACTGACAGTGAATTCACTATTTATACAAAGAAGATTTACCCATGCAGGAAAAAAAGCCAACAGAGCAATGATAACTGTAGTTTACAAAGAAGTAATATTTAAAGATGTAATGATTAAAAATTTACCATTACTGGCTCGCTGCTTTATTGTTAGCATTTGTTCTCCAGACAGCTTTGCTTTCTTCATTGCTGAAGTAGCTCTGGGGCATCCTGATAAACTGTGAACAGTAAGGAGCCTGTTAGTTTTGATAGGTTATTGAAAATAAATCTGTAATCCAAACCTGTAATAAAAACAGTATCAGAGACAAAGTTCATCTTCACTGTCTAGCACTGAAAGAGTGTGTTAGTCTGAAAAAAAAAAAAAAAAGAACTTACCAGTAGTGATTTCATGGTTTTAATCTTTCTTCCAAATTCTTTTTGTACAGACAGCTAATATAAAAGTCAGATATATCTTGTATAACTATAAGCCTGGGAACAACAGTCCAATGCAATGCTCTTATTAAAAGGTTTTATTTTAAATGCAGTTACTGTGTAAATACTCCCCTTTGAATTTACATGTCCCTGTTCTGGACTTCCTCCCTTTTTAATTCGTATATTCAAACATGGAACTGAATGCTGAGAAGGGGACATGAGCTACCTCTCACATCCAAATGACTAACTCTTACAAACTATGCTTTTCTTTGCAAATATCACTTACTGAGCTGGCTGAATTGCCCTTTTCTAAATTGTTTCTTAAAAAGGCAATAACTATGTGTTGGCTTTTTGTTGAAGCCCAAGAAGAGTAATTCCCATAAAAATGACCTTGCCTTGATGAGGGATATATATCTCTTATAATGTATATTTGTTACACTTACGGATGTAGACTCAGTTATCTCTTGTCTCCCATATTGCCAAAATATTAAGCTTTTTAAATTACATTGTACAAAACAGTTTGATAACAAGTGCAGTCTTAGCAGGTTTTGTTGTAAAAATAAAAATAATGATCAGGCAGTGCTCACTATTTTATAAATAATTGTTTACACCAAATGATCCCCCTTTTCAAAATCACATCTTTAATGTTGTTGCAATATCACAGGTAAGAAAAAATACATATTCAATCTAATTTAACAATGGATAACTATTGTCTTACTCTGAGCAAGCTTTAGCAGTGAAGGCAATTTGGAAACTTACTAAACAGTTCCTTACTACTTCAACATTTAAGGTTTCATAGCCATTGAAACTGAGTAATGTCATGTACTTCTCACTGCATACAGTCACATTTTCTTTCCTCTTCGGATCCAAAGGAAGACTTTTTTTTACAATTTTTAATTGTGCAAATCAAATTCAAAGCTAATACTCAAATAATCTCTCTGTAATGTGGAACAAGTTTCTGAGGAATATGTATCTTTGATTAATAGTTTTTATTTAACTAAAGACCCAACTTCCTACTAAATAAAGTCCTCTAATTTAAATATAACATTTAATTATTGAAAATGTTTCTCTGAAAAGCCTGGGCAACTATTATCAAGTGCAGTCATCCAAAAAAAGGAAACTTTTCCCAGAAAAATGTCTAAAAAAAATTTCCTTTTCTCAGTAAAAGAATCAGTGTTCAATATTTTACACAGCTCTGTTAGTGAGAAGATATATAATACAACAATACTAGTAGTACCAAGAAATAGCATGAGCTAGTAGCTTTCCACTGTAGCCTAGGTGGGAGGATGCCAGATTATTTTTCCAAGCTCTGCTATGGACTCACTGTGTGACTGTAAGCAACTGTCCTCTTGGAATTGTCAAAGGGAGCCTTGAGGAAGATTAAGGAGGAGAGGATTAGGCATTTTGGGAACAAAATTGTTGCCACAGGGGAATGAATGAAAGATAACGGTATATGCAACATTTCTGCATCATTTAATTGGCTTCATTTTTGTATTTTTTCAGTTGATTTAATGAGCTTCCTCGTATTTTGTCCTCACTCTTTTTCAGGAGTTAGCATCACTGAGCATTATAACAACTGTGTTAGTTTACTCTCATCTTGGTCTGCAGATGTTTCCTCTCTAAAAGTCTTGACTGATGACAACCTAGGGAACCCCTCAACATAACGTTATCCCTCAAACAGCCCATAAGTATGGCATTCAAACCCTAAACAGACCAACGAGAAGCCTGGATGCTACAACTGTGCACCTGAAAGTGCAGAAGAATAATGACACCAAAAAAAAGTATGTTCACAAGTACTGGAAATCTACTGCGAGACTCAGTGTGCCTACATCCAAACTTTGGTGCCAAAACCCCAATCTTATTCCCAGGCCATGGTTATGTACACTTAGTTTTCAGGACTGTCTAAATCTA
This sequence comes from Fratercula arctica, assembly GCA_947846985.1. Taxonomy (NCBI): domain Eukaryota; kingdom Metazoa; phylum Chordata; class Aves; order Charadriiformes; family Alcidae; genus Fratercula; species Fratercula arctica. Next base: position 104,398,755 of record CANTUZ010000003.1, read on the forward strand.
TAGATATCTTCTCAGCTTGTCTGAAAGGTTATCTCTCTACTAGTATATTCAGGGTGCTCCAAATTGCGTTCTCACCCTAAGGCCCCAGGTACAATGTCCCATATTTGCAGTACTGAGCTCTCCTACTCTACAAAATAGGGTGGCCACATTCTAACTGCCTAATAGCAACTGTCTCCGGCCCATGCTATCTCCATTGGAAAGATATCTACTGCAAAGGTAAGCACTTATTTATCACTTATACCTCTGCTGCAGTTCAGGCATACTGGGACCAGATGTCCTCTGCCTGAACTGGAAACAAAAAGATCTGGGTCCTACACTCTATTGTTGCTGCAGGAACTGTTGGAGAGTTGTTCTGCATCAATTATCTACCTTCTTCCGGAGGCACCCAGATAAGTCATGAGTCAGTGAGGAGAAAAGCAAAGGGCTGCCTATTTTTGGGCCTACTAGTGAGGATGCAGAAGGCTTCATATCCTGTAGCCAGATTAATTTTGTTCTTACCCGCTGGTGATCTAATACAATCAAAATGGCTTTCTTTCCGTGCAGTTGCATGCCCGAATCACAAGCTTCCTCTTTTTGCTTTCCTGATCCTTACACTTGTGGCTTTAACATATGCATCATGTACCACTATGACTACCGTTAGCTTGTTATGCGTCTGTCCTTAGAAGAGGCAATGAATGAACTTTTCCTGTGGCTTTATGCAATTTAAGAGAGCATTCTAAACTCCCAGAGGTACCAAATTCAACACAGGGGAAGACCATGCCATCAAGTTCCCCTGCAGGTCTTTACCGGCAAATCTCTCTCTCCTTTAGATGTATATTGCATTGTAAGTGGATTAGCTCACTTTCCTGAGCCAGGCACTCACAGTTTCAATGAACCAGATACTGAGTTAGTAACCTAAATGAGAAGACTGAGTTCTACTACAGTTTATTTAACTTGGCTAAATTCTTCAGAAATGAGTAAGACAAAGACAGCAATATGCGCCCTCTTTGCCCAGCTCTGTTCTTAATTAAGTTACCTAAAAATACTTCTAAATAATTAAAAAAGTAAATCAGGACTTTTAGGATAAACTTCTGCAAGGCAATTCTACCTTTTCCCTTCTATTTTCTTGACTATTTTTACTTCTCCTGAAGGTAACTGCTCTTTCTCCAAGTTGAGAACAAGCAAAACGGGGCAGGATATATGGGAAAGTAAGATGAAAACCAGAGCTAAGTCAGCATCACACAAGAAGTGTGCTGTTGTACAAAGGCTGAACCTCACGGAGGTGTGAAGTTAACCAAAAAGCTTGAATTGAGATCCCAGTGAGACTGGGAGATTTTGAGATTTCTAGAAGACAGGGGGTGGGGGGTGGGGAGAGGCATAAAAGGAGACAGAAGACAAAAAAGAGCAGGTATGATTTTATTTGTCTCAAATATCTTGAGATTTTATTTGCCTTCCCATGACTGGCAAACAAAAGAGTACGACTGAAAGCCCTTTCAGTGCTGTAAGAGTTAAGCAAAATATGCTTTAAACATCTCAAAAATCAAAAAGACCAAGAAAAACATGCCAGCTAGTAGTTTTGGTAATGATAATACCTATCCTCACATCAAGTTTAAAGCTTTTACAGTTGATGCCTTTCATAGGGTTTCTGTTACAAGTCGAATTAGTGTGTAATCCTGCTTTGGTTTACTTTTTATATTTTAACAAACTTTACAGTGACTTTTACATGGAATTCTGCAGCTTATTCATTCCAGCAAAGAACGAGTAAAATTAATCACAGTTATCTCACTTGCTACTGCCATTATTCTCACACACATGAGAAATCATGCAAAACAAAATATAGACACAGTTGAGCATTCTTTCCATAATAAAAAAGGAATAAGGCTTTCTAACAACACTGCTGGGGGTACTGCTGTAATAAATACAGTATAAAAGCACTGAGCCATCATTTATTTCTGTCAGATTGTGGAAGCCACAGGGCTTGAAGCTCCAGCGTTTTGCTAGGGCTGTGAGAAGCACCAATGCCCAACTCCTGGCTCCTTCTGAGCTCTTGATTCAGCAGGAGCTGTGAGCTGCTGCTGCCACAGAGACAAGGTACCATGAACCAGCTGAGCATCATCACCTTGTCTCGCTGAGATGCAATGTGTCTTTGCTTCTTGCTTAATTTCTACTGTTGGGATGAATCTCTAATTTAAGAATGAACAGTATGGTCTGGCACATCATCCTTGAAAGTCAACCTCTGCCATAATTTACAAAATACTATGAAAAATTAACTGAGATTAAAGTGATCTAGGGTCAGATCCTGCAAACCTCCTGTAAGGCATGTGCTAAAATTTGAGAAGGTCTCAATTTTTCCTGGTGGGCCGGAGACTTCTGACATCATAACACATCATTTATATTGGAAGTGTGCTTTTGTTGAGCACGGATGCATCGCTGGGACCTACCATGCAGCTTTGCTGTGCAGGGCATGGCACTGTCTACACAACAGACACTTCTGTACACTTTACACCTGTAGGACTGACAGGTAGAAGGGGTGACTGGGTTTTACACCATGCAAGTTCAACCTGCGTTAATCAGGCTTGTTTTTACAGGAAGACTTCATAAATGGAGGCATGCGGAGCTAAAGTGCTAGTGGCTGTATAAACGCTACAAAATAAGGTCCATCCACATGTACAGCTACATTTTACCCTAACTGCCCTGAAGAGTAGTGACTAACGGTGTCCTGGTTTGAGTCATCTAGAAGGTATGCAGAAAGACTATATGCACAAATTAGGATAAAGAGTATATGGTGATTGCATCTGTTAGAGTTGAACACAACACGAAGAACGAATTTTCTTTCTTGCTTAGGACTGTGGTTACATTACTGCAACCTACACCGTGCCATATAATCAGTGGATTTAGAAAATATGGTGAAATTGATCCCAAAATAAAGGGAAAATTAATGGGGGGAAAAGTTTGAAAGGCATATCTAGCTAGTGGTTAGTGCATATTTACCAAGAAATTTAGTTTAAAAACAAATAAATGTGGGCTAAAATCCTGAACCGCTTCAAGAATGTAATTGCACTGTCTTCAGGGATGCAAACGAGAGGCCGTCGGAGTGCAGGATCATTGATCAAGTGAAGCAATTATCTGGGTGACTGATTTTAGTTATCTGGGTTCCAGCCGTGCTCTGTTAAATACATTTTTTGCCTCAGCAGACAGATGCAGCAGACAGATCCTCTTGAAGCTGAAGGAATTGTACTTGGCTTGTCAAGTGAAGAAAACATTTTCCAAACAGAGCATCAGGGATGTGGGAAAGGAGGACACAAAGGTCAAATAAAATGCAACTTTTATACTTGGTGTGTAAAGTGCTGGACTTTACAAAGAAAGAAAGAACAAGATGCAAAGAAACCGGAGCCTCAACCTGGAGTACCCCAAAAGCATCCTGAGGGCTAACTTTATAAACACTGTAAGATATTTATAGATTCATTACCACAGTGATTTTTCAAAAAGTTAAGACAATGAAACACTTTTCCTATTTATTAAAGATAATAGTTGCCCACTGACTAGAGAAATGTTACATTCACGGGACCTCTTTCAACTAGAGATAGATCCAAAACAAGCCCTAGATGTGAAATCCTTTTGAAATTCAGGGAAATACAGACCACAGTGAAAATTACTGTTTTGTTTTGTTAATGGATGAAACCTTACTTTTATAACTAAGCTCCTGAGCTATTTGGTAATGTTTGAAGTTCAAGTTAAGAGATCAAACTCAGTGATCAAAGTGGCCCTTTCCTTGGTTTAATATTAAATCCATGAACCACTCATTTTTTCTATGTTGAAGGGTATCAGCTTTAGCGATTTCCTTATTCCCATGAGTAAATTCTGCTACACACCTTAAAGGATGAAATACTCTACGCACGACTCCAGCAGAGATAAAAGGAACCCTCCCTAGCCCAGCACTCATTTTTATTTACATTTAAGGGTGACTGGCTTTTCCCCAGCTTCTTACTGAGCTGTGAGGTAAAGGCAGTCCAGGAGAAAGGTTTTGCCGACAAGCTAGTTTTGTTTGCATGGAGATTGCCGCAACTCACAGAGGAATCTCTCCTCCTCCCCAGTGGCCACACAACCCCAACTGCCTCTGTCTGGTATTGGAAAAAAATGACTGTTCAGCTCAACTTCAGAATTCTTCACTGGAAAATAATAATTCTGATCAATGTGGCCCTTTTTAGGTCTTGTTCCCTGGCTAAAGTATATATATTTTTTTCAATCAATCAGGAGGGAAATCTAAAAAGACTAAAAGCTTGATGTAACGTGGAAAGTGGCAGCTCCTAATCCAAGTTGCTTTCTAAAGCTGCTAAGGAAAGTGGCTGAGATTTTATTCTGTTTAAATAAATCTTTGCGTTGGTTCCAGAACTAAGAAAAATTAAAACACTACCCAAATGGCCATAAAAGAAATACAGTCATTACAACTAAAACAGAATGTAACCTTTTCAAAATTATTTTAATGATATCTGATCATTGTTCCAGAAGGACTTTCAGGAAAGAATTAATTCCTTATTTTAGAGAGAGAGGGTTGAAATAGCATTAAAATCCGGTCAGCGAAGCACCAAATGGACAACAATATACAGTGAATGGCCATGAAACCCACAAGACGACAGGGTATTTATTTTTTATTCGGGGATTTAAAAGGTAAAATAATGTTATAGCTTAATTATACATATCCCTCATTAAATATACACCAGAAAAAGGATTAATGAATCTTGAAATGCTGGAACTGTAAGACCACTGCCAAAGTTGCCCTTCAGCTGGGCACAGTAGTCCTGTGGCAAATTTACATCATATTTTGTTAATTAAAGTTCCTTAGTCAGCAAAGAGGCTCTGTGGGTGGCCTTCTCACATGTGCTAATGAGCTTTGACCTGTATCATCCCTGAGCAGGGAAGAAGGTTTGGCTCTTGCCAATGATGCAAAAACTGTTCAAAAAATCTCATTTATTCTTTGGTCAGTGAGGCAGCACTGCAGCACATTACACGATTTACAGGTGGCCCTAGCACTAAGTTATGGGGAAGGAGGGTGCACTTAATGGGCCACCAGTGAGTGTCCCAGGAGCTGAGGGCTGGCTACTGCGAAGTTTATTAGCCTTGCTCCTGTCCTGTGACTGCACACAACAGGACAGGTGACCTGAAGACCAGTGGACTTACTGGTCATTTGAATAGGGCATGTATTGTGAAGGAGAAAACAGGCTGAGATTTCCCTGTGTATAACCAGGTAAGGTGTCTCTCTAGCTACATACCTCTGCTTAGCGCTCTTAGGTAGCTCAGAATTTCAAGTGATGTATTTAGTGACCAAGCCCAGCTCACTTAGGCACTTAAAATGAAGCACAGTTTCTCTAGGCACTTGTACAGTCAGCAGAGAGAAAAAGGTACTTCAAGAGCAAAATTTGTCCCTCCTGAAATTTAAAAAGCCACCCAGTCATCTCTGCTTTTTTTATGGGCTATGTCTGGAATGAGGACAAACAGGCCTATAACCAGAGAGCTTCTGCTAAGTGCCTGAAATCGAGGAGATGTCACATCACAAGCACCTGTACAAATTACCATCTGCTGTCATTTGTCAGGTCTGCTCAGCAAAATGATTTTTCTTGTTTATATTGTGCAGTCTGCTTTTTCTAATATGAATTTCATATTATTTTCTCCTTGACTTTTCCAAGGTAAGTAAACCTCTTAAGTCCTTTTAGATTAGCTCGCCGTTAGGAGCCTTCCAGTTTAATAGACTGTACATCTGATTAAAATGCTATTCCATTCCTCTTCCAGTTCACAATGAAAAGAGCTAGCAGAACTACCCACAGCCAAAGGGCCTAACCCTTTCAACAACCTGGCTCTGCACTTAGTCACTTCTGACTTCTGCCAAATTTTAACTGATCTGACTGAAATCTTCCATAGTAGGTGTCTGGCCAGGCGCAGGTTTTTTTCCAAACATCATAGGAAAAAATATTCTATTTTTTAGAATATATTTGTATAGTGTTGTTTTATCTATATACCTTGTTTTGTCCATACTGAGGGGGAAAAAAAAGCCCCAATAATTCAGTGAATATCTCTAATTGTCTGTGAATTGGAGTAAGACTTGACATTTCACAGGGTATTGCTCTGAGTTTAGAGTCGCATTCTGCTGTCCTCATGAAAACAAATGTAGATTTGGCAGAGCTATAAGCCTGTGACAGACTGTCACTTGGACATGCTCAGTAGATGTGAGTTAGTGTTTGGCTGCCAGACCCTCCATGTACTTTGTGTGTTTGACAACAGGGAGTGCCTTCTCTGCCATCAGCCCGGTTCAGGGCTGCAGGGCCCGCAGCAGAAGGCTGCCTGCTGGAAGCAACACCGGTGACACGGCCTGTCCTGTTCTGCCTGTGCTCAGAAGACGCTCCTTGAGGGCCAGCTACCACAAATGCTGAGGACTGAAGTGCAGAAGTATGAAGAAAGACGGATCAGGAGCCATGGGGACAGAGAGGGGAAGAGGGCCAGCACAGATGCAGCAGGAGAGGAGGAGGATGGGAAGAGGAAGGTATTGAAAAGCAATGTAGAAAGACCCTTTTCCCTCGAGCAACACAAAATTCCCAAGTAAAAAAATCCTTTGTATTGCAGGATCCACCTCAGGGATTTTAATTTAATATTTTTTTTCTTTATGTATATTGCCATGTTTCCCTCCTTGCCTTGGAAATGTCAGCACATTTGCATGTCTGTCATCTCTCAGTAATGTCGCCATGATGACGCTTATCATTGTCGGTTGGAATTACTGTTAAATGCAGTGAGTTTGGTTAGTTCTTCTATGCTCTTAACATTGCATGACTTTCTCCTGCTGAATTGCAACGTAGAGCTTGTAGGAAAAAAATAAGACGTGGGAAAGAGCAAAATAACTCAATGGCGGGGGGGACGACAGGCAGATTAAAAACAAACCAACACCCTAAACAACTTTAAAAAACCTACCAGGGAAAAAGTGAAACAATGAGAATTAAGAGTGAATTATTTTTTTATATAATTTTTACTCAAATCTGGCACTCTGTCAACTTACTGTAGCAACACATATAACAAGGGTCAAGAGTTGATTTGACAAGAGACCTGGCTAGAAACAGATGCCCTCAAATAATTTAATGAATTGCGTGTGAAAAGCTTCTTAAAAATCTGCAGTTTGACAGTATTTACGTTTCATAAATAGATAAATGGAAGAAGAAAAATTTCCTCTCTGTACAGTTTTTACCATTTTCAAAGTTATCTATCTTTAACATAGCACAGGAACACCTTTCAAAAGTGTTTTTTAACATTTTTTTCCCTACAGATATAATTGCTGGACACAAATCCCTCACCAACATGGTATTTCAGAAGTTTAGAGCATCCTGAGAGTTCATCTGGCAGTTTGGATTCTTTGTGTTTTAAAGGATGCTCACAATTGGCTTAACTGTGAGCTTCTGAGTCTGCTCAAAACCAAAAGAGAAGCATACCAGAGGTGGAAAAGCAGACAAATACCCCTTGAGAACTGCAAGGGCATTGCCAGGGAATGCAGAGATGCAGTTAGAAAAGCAAAAGCTCAGCTCGAATTGAAATTGGCCAGAGGTGTCAAAAACTACAAGAAAGGGTTCTTCAGGTACGTAAACAACAAGCAGAAACAGATGGAAAATATTGACTTGCTGGTAAACGGGAGAGGTGAATTAGTCACCAACAATGCTGAAAAGGCAGAGGTTCTCAATACTTTCTTCACCAGCACTTTTCTTTACCAGCACCATTGGGCCCCAGGACTTGGGAACAAAAATCCAGGTTGATGCAAATACAGACCCACCGCCAGTGAAGGAAGAGTTGGTATGCAAACTATTACAGGAGCTTGATCCCTACAAATAGATGAGCCCTGGCACTATCCACCCGAGGGTGTTAAAAGAACTGTCTGACGTCATGGTGAGGCCAGTCTCCATAATATTTGAGATGTCATGGAGATCGGGGAATGCCCCAGAAGACTGGAAGAAGGCTAATGTCACCCTCATCTACAAGAAGGGCTTAAAGGAGGATCCAGGGAACTATAGGCCCATCAGTTTTACTTCAGTCAGAAGCTAACTCAGAACGTTATGGGACAAATCATCCCAAGGGCTATCACAAGTCAAATGAAGCATGTGGTTGGGCAAAGCCAGCACAGATTCACCAAGGGCAAATCGTGATTGCCTTCTATGACAAAGTAACCTGCTTGGTTGATGTGGGGCAAGCGGTGGTCATTTTCTACCTTGCTTTCTCCGAGGTTTTCAATATGGTTCCCCACAGCCTCCTCCTAGAGAAACTGATGTGTTATGGTCTAGACAAGTGGCCTGTGCAGGGGGTGGGGAACTGGCTGACAGCCTGCACCCAGAAGGTAGTGGTCAATAGCTCCTTTTCAAACTGGCAACTGTCACAAGTGGGGTCCCCCAGGGATTAATACTGGGCCCAATGCTGTTTAATATCTTCATAAGTGATCTGGATGATGGGATCAACTGTATCCTAATGAAGTTTGCTGATGACACCAAACTGAGTGGGGAAGCAGATGCTTCAGAAGGGAGAGTAACCCTGCAGGAAGACCTGGAAAGGCTGGAAGAGTGGGCTAACAAGAGCCTTATGACATTCAACAAGGACAACTGTAAGGTCTTGCACCTGGGAAAACATAATCCAGGAGTGCAGCACACACTGGGATCTACCCAGCTGGGGAGCAGCTCTGAGAAAGGCATCTGGGGGTCCTGGTGGACAATAAGCTTAATATGAGTGAACAGTGTGCTGCTGCAGCAAAGAAAGCCAACAGGACACTGGGTTGCATCAACAAGGGCGTCACCGGCAGCGCTTGTCAGGCCACACCCGGAGTACTGTGTTCTGTTTTGATCCCCACTATACAAAAAAGATGTGGACAGGGCTGGAAAGGGTCCAGAGAAGGGCCACCAAGATGATCAAAGGACTGGGAAGCCTGCCATATGAGGAAAGGCTGAGAGAACTGGGATTGTTCAGCCTGAGAAAAGAAGGCTTAGGGGAGACTTTATCACCACGTTCAGGTATTTAAAGGGTGGCTACAAAGAAGATGGAGACTCACTTTTTATGAGGAGTCACATGGAAAAGACAAGGGGTAATGGGTACAAGTTACTCCTGGGGAGATTCTGGTTGGACACAAGGGGGAAATTTTTCCCAATGAGAACAATCAGCCATTGGAATAATCTCCCCAGGGAAGTGGTGGATTCCCCATCACTGGACAGTTTTAAGATTCATCTGGACAGGGTGCTGGGTCATTTTATCTAGACTGCTTTTGCTAGGAAAGATTGGACCAGATGATCCTTGAAGTCCCTTCCAGCCTGGTATTCTACGATTCTATGAATTATTTTTTTGTTGCTTTTACACAAGGTATTTTATCATGACATATCTCATTTTTGCACTGTGGTTCACAGCACCGAACCACAGTATTAGTATGCACCTTCTGATATCTTTAATTTGCATTAGTCCGTAGTGAACATTGCATCATATATATATATATATATATATGGAATCTCAGATGTGATATAACTTTACATTATATTTTCAGTTGTTTTCAGTTGTTTAATAAAGCTTCTAAGTTTTCCTCTCTGCATGTATTTGCAAATATCAGAAAACTTCTTTTTAAATTGAGGGTTTTTTTCAAATAAGTTTCCTATCTGCCGAAAAAGCTGACACCAGCTAGGAACTGATTACCTCCATCTAAATTCAGGGCACTTTCATTTCTCCATGAACTCAAAGGAGCAGGTGGCATTTAGTATCTCAGACAACTTAGTGTAATGTAAGTCCTGCTGTCTCATTTGTAGGCCTCGTACAACACTGCATTAACACAAAGTCTGTTTCAGGTCCAAGACTCTGCAGGGCTGATTTTGCTCGAACAACAGAGGTTGCAAGCGTAAGTACAAAACATAAAAATCAGAATAACCTGAGGCCTTCTCATGCTCTTTGTAACCCTATAGCTCATTTCTAAAAGACTAATTTGCTGAACTAATGCTAAGTATTTATATGTCTTTAAGTGCCGAAGCTGAGAAATGCTGATTCTAAGAGCGGATGTGACTTCAGGCAAACAAAGACTGAAAGCTCTACAATAATTTAGGAGTAAATTTGCAGCCACCAGCAGATGTTTGCAGATGCAAAGCATCTGGATTATAGTGCTACTGCCCCTTTGGCACTCTGCATGTGAACACTCGCCCCAGATAAACCCTGGGTGAGATGCCATTCTATGGACACAGGCTCAGGCTGCAGCCCTGAGCAGCAGGAGGTTTGACTATAGGTGGCACTTGCAAACCTTCCCTTCAGGAGCTTCCCTTCAGTTTTTTTAGACAATATCTATTTCTAGCATCCATCTTCCCTCATATTTCCCATCTCACGAATGCTTTGAGTGTTTGGGAGCTCAGAGGTTCTCCGAGGACCTGTGAGAGTATTGGTATCTCCCTGCTTCTAACAAGCAGCTGCAGAGGGCAGCTCCTGTCTTGTTTTTGTCTTTTCATCTTTTTCTAATCTGCCTGTTCCCAGGCTTAGCAATGCAGTTGTGCAGCTCAGAGCTGTGACTAATCTAGAATTGGTGGCGGAAACAACACTAGCAGTGCTCCTTCACCTCAGGACATGCACGTGAGGCAATGGCTGAACTGAGTGAACTGCTAGTATCTTTCTGCAGGCTTTCTGACAGCCTTCCCATTAACTAAGTCTTCCTATGCATAAAGTGGATATCCCATAACTGACATATGTAAACATTTCCAATAACCATCTCACAATTTCTATGTACATTTCTTCAGAAAGGAAAAGGCACTGGATAATGTGGGATTATGGGGATGAAGGGACTGTGAGCAGCCCTGCTGAGAAGGACTTGGCGATACCGGTGGATGAAAAGCAGGACATGAGCTGACAATGTGGGCTTGCAGACAGCCCAGAAAGCCAACTGTATCCTGGGCTGCATCAAAAGAAGCATGGCCAGCAGGTTGAGGGAGGTGATTCTGCCCCTCTACTTTGCTCTCATGACACCCCACCTGGAGTACTACGTCCAGCTCTGGAGCCCTCAGCACAGAAAAGACATGGACCTGTTGCAGAGGGACCAGAGGAGGGCCACAAAAAGGATCAGAGGGCTGGAGCACCTCTCCTATGAGGACAGGCTGAGAGAGTTGGGGTGGTTCAGCCAGGAGGAAGGAAGGCTCCAGGAGACCTTATTGCAGCCTTTTAGTACTTAAAGGGGGCCTACAGGAAAGATGGGGACAAACTATTTAGCAGGGCCTATTGCGATAGGACAAAGGATAATGAGTTTAAACTAAAAGAGGGGAGATTTAGACTAGATCTAGGAAGAAATTTTTTACACTGAGTGTGGTGAAGCACTGGCACAGGTTGCCCAGGGAGGCAGTAGATGCCCCATCCCTGGAAACCTTCAAGGTCAGGTTGGATGGGGCTCTGAGCAACCTGATCTAGTTGAAGATGTCCCTGCTCATTGCAGGGGTTTGGAGTAGATGAGCTTTAAAGGTCCCTTCCAACCCAAACTGTTCTATGATTCTATTCTATGTCCATTACTTCCTTCCAGCACATCTAGATATTTGCAAACACAGTGGCATGCCAATGCGGCTGAAATACAAATCCTATTCTATAAATTTGTTTATGGATCTTGGAGTCCCATTGTCCCATTGTCCTCATCGACGATACAGGTACGCTAAAGAAAAATTCCCCTTTTCCACATTTTTTACTCTATTTAGCATTAGATTGTAAACGGGGAACATACTTATAATTTGATCATCTTTTGTATATTGTGGCTCTACTAGCATATGTTTTTGTACTTGTTTTGGCTGGGATAGAGCTAATTTTCTTCATAGTAGCTGGTACGGACTATGTTTTGGATTTGTGCTGAAAACAGTGTTGATAACACAAGGATATTTTAGCTGATGCTGAGCAGCACTTACACAGATTCAAGGCCTTTTCTGTTTCTCACACCACCCCACCAGTGAGTAGGCTGGGGGTGCACAAGGAGTTGGGAGGGACCCCAACTGACCCAAGGGATATCCCACGCCATATGGCGTCGTGCTTAGCAATAAAAGCTGGGGGAAGGCAGAGGAAGGGGGGACATTCAGAGATACAGCGTTTGTCTTCCTACGTCACCATTACATATGATGGAGCCCTGCTTTCCTGGGGGTGGCTGAACACCTGCCTGTTGATGGGGAGTAGTGAATGAATTCCTTGTTTTGCTTTGCTTGGGTGCATGGCGTTTGATTTACTTATTAAACTGTCTTCGTCTCAACCGAGTTTTCTCACATTTACCCTTCAGATTCTCTCCCCCATCCTGCTGGGAGTGAGTGAGTGAGCAGCTGCGTGGGGCTGAGTTGCTTACTGGGGTTAAACCACCACATAGTAAAGGGAATTTAAAAGCTACATTACTGTGTTTGAAATGCGTGAACACTGCTTTAAATAAAAGTGGGAGATGGGAGCAAGAACATTGTTTTAGATCTGAAAAGGCATTTTTCCACTGAAAAGTGGAAAAAGTCCACTGAAGTCAGCACAAGCATGTTTCCCCTTCTGCACTACGGAGCAGAGTTGCTAAATCCAAGTATATCCTGAGAAAGTCCCCACCAATCACAGTATTGAAATGATGCCGCCCAGGAAAATCTTCTTAAATCAAATATGAGGATGTAATGGCCTGTTCAAGACCCACACTGGTAAGCCACAGTATAATAACCAATTTACATTTCATTATAAGCTATTTCATTTACCTATCTACTGGCTCCATGCTTACATGCCTTCCAATTCATTTTTATATTGCAGATAGGTCACCTAATTTCACACTGGCCGCTCCTGCTAGCACAGGCTCCTTTTTGAAGCGTAGCACTCTTAATTCTATGCTTCGAGTCCCTCCTGATAACCCTCTGTTGCCATTCTTTCCTATGCAAACTTCTTGACAAAATAAAACTATTCATAGGAATTTCTGCAGACAGGCATGGCAAATGTTAGAAAAAACAGAAACTTTGTTGGTGCCTTTGTTCATAGGGTAGGTTTCAAAATTTACTGAAATTTGTGACTTTTTCTACTGACTGATTATTTCTGCTTCAGAAGCATGTACATACAAATACGCATACATTTAAATTCCAGACTACGGGATACCAGTTGGAGCAGGTTTTTAACTACGTACTGATTTACCAGCCCTTGTGGATCACCTCCAGGGTCCACTGATATCAGTGAATGACACTATGTGTACAAGGTGCAACAGCAGCTCTAAGAAATCTTTGCCTCAAAAACCTCAATTCACCCAACAGTTGGCATCATTTTCACAAGCCAGTCTGCTGTTCCAGTTCCCAGAGTATTACAGCTGCTTGGATAATAGCATATTAACAGCTGTCTACAAATGGCACAATATAAAAAACTCAAACAACACATTATGGACAACTACACGTGCAATTAATATATATGCTTAGAGAAGTCTGCTGATAGAAAAATATTTGTACTGAGGAAGAAAAATCACCTGTTAGGAGAGAAGCGAGCTGTAATGGCAAAAAAGAAGACTTTTAACTACTACTTCCCTAGGAACCTTTGTTGACACAATTAATGGTCATAGCCCTGCTTTCTCCCCACACACGTTGAATACAGCTGTACCTGCAAGAGACTGTACATAAACCTGGTCTCAATGTGTAACTGTCATAGCATTGCTTGTCTTCAGAAGGCGGCACCTGAGATTTACAGCCATAGCTGTATAGCAAAATGTTGTTAGAAGTAGGAGATGAGGCCACAGCCTATTAAAATGGATACACTAAAAGTGAGGGGAAATTTCATACTTAGGTAAGGAAATGCATAGTCTGTAATTTAGGTGGGATTAAATTCCAAATTAAAACACCTAGATTTAAATGTCTACATGGGAACTATGTGTCAAAGCTGCCATGGAGCTCTGGGGCCCATTCATTTAAGACAAACAACGCGAGTGTCGCACAAGTCTTCAGTCATTTTTGCCAACCCAGTATGGCCATCTTGCATGCCCTACGAACACTTCAAATGGCATGAAGTACCAATTTGTTGGCAGGGGAATCCCACTCCCTGTTGACACACTCAGTGACACCTAGGGTACAACTCTGATTAAAGGCAGGTCTCTACTTCACCAAGTGAAGTGAACAACCCTCCAGGATCCATTGACTCCATTCACCGGAAGGGTAGTAAATGCATCTTGTTCACCTACAAGCAGATTCTTAAGGTAGGTGAATTGTTCTGAAGTTCAATGCTATGTGCAGAGTTTGATTCAGTTGTCCATACAGAGGCATGAAATGCCATTTGAGAAGATATATCATTAAGGTTGACAAATATGACACTGGACCTGGTACTGACAAACACAGAGGGATTGGTGGAGGACATTAAGGTTGGGGGCACCCTAGGTTGTAGTGATCATGAAATGATTGAGTTCAGGATCATGGGCACTATTCACAAAACAACAAGAAGTAAAATTACAACCTTGGATTTCAGGAGGGCTAACTTTGGCCTCTTCAAGAAACTGCTTGGAGAGATCCCGTGGGCTAGGGCTATGGAAGGCAAAGGAGCTCAAGAAAGCTGGTTGATATTCAAAGACCACTTCCTCCAAGCTCAGGATCGGTGCATCCCTAAGAGAAAGAAATCGGCCAAGGGACGCAGGAGACCTGCATGGTTAAGCAGGGAGCTTCAGAAAAAGCTCAAGTGGAAGAAGGAAGTTTATAATAAGTGGAAGAAGGGACTGACCCCTTGGGAGGATTACAAGAATGCCACCAGAGCGTGCAGGGATGAAACACGGAAAGCCAAGGCCGCCTTGGAATTAGACCTGGCTAGGGACGTCAAGCACAACAAAAAGAGCTTCTACAAGTATATTGGAAGCAAAAGGAAGACCAGAGAAGTTGTGGGCCCACTGTTGAATGAGACAGGAGTCATGGTGACGGAGGATGCGGAGAAGGCAGAGTTACTGAATGCCTTCTTTGCTTCGGTCTTTTCTGCTCGGCCCAGCCCTCAGAAGTCCCAGGCATTGAATAAAGTAACAGGGAAAGAAGAAGACTTCCCTTGGGTTGAGGAGGAGCGAGTGAGGGATCAATTAGATCATTTAGATATTCACAAGTCCATGGGCCCCGATGGGATGCACCCGAGACTGCTGAGGGAGCTGGCAGAAGTCATTGCTGGGCCGCTCTCCATCATCTTTGAAAGGTCCTGGAGAACAGGTGAGGTGCCTGAGGACTGGAGGAAAGCTAATGTCACTCCAGTCTTCAAAAAAGGCAAGAAGGAGGAGCCAGGGAACTACAGGCCGGTCAGCCTCACCTCCATCCCTGGAAAGATGATGGAACAGCTCGTTCTGGGCATCATCTCAAGGCACGTGGAGGAAAAGAAAGCTATCAGAAGTACTCAGCATGGATTCACCAAGGGGAAATCATGTCTGACTAATCTGATAGCCTTCTACGATGGCACAACTGGATGGATAGATGAGGGGAGGGCGGTAGATGTGGTCTATCTTGACTTAAGCAAGGCATTTGACACGGTCTCCCACAGCATCCTCATAGGGAAGCTTAGGAAGTGTGTGTTAGATGAATGGACAGTAAGGTGGATAGAAAACTGGTTGAAAGATAGAGCTCAGAGGGTTGTGATTAGGGGCACAGAATCTAGTTGGAGACCAGTGACGAGTGGTGTTCCCCAGGGGTCAGTACTGGGTCCAGTCCTCTTCAATATATTCATCAATGACCTGGATGAGGGGATAGAGTGCACCCTCAGCAAGTTTGCCGATGACACAAAGCTGGGGGGGGCGGCTGACACACCGGAGGGCTGTGCTGCCATACAGAGAGACCTGGACAGGTTGGAGATCTGGGCAGAGAGAAACCTTATGAAATTCAACAAGGGCAAGTGTAGGGTGCTGCACCTGGGGAGGAACAACCCCAGGCACCAGTACAGGTTGGGGGCTGACCTGCTGGAGAGCAGCTCTGTGGAAAGAGATCTGGGAGTCCTGGTGGACAACAGGATGACCATGAGCCAGCAATGTGCCCTTGTGGCCAAGAAGGCCAATGGCATCCTGGGGTGCATCAAAAAGAGTGTGGCCAGCAGGTCAAGGGAGGTCATCCTCCCCCTCTACTCTGCATTGGTGAGGCCACACCTGGAGTACTGTGTCCAGTTCTGGGCTCCCCGGTTCCAGAAGGACAGGGAACTGCTGGAAAGGGTGCAGCAGAGGGCTACCAAGATGATTAGGGGACTGGAACACCTCTCTTATGAGGAAAGGCTGAGGGATTTGGGTCTCTTCAGTCTGGAAAAAAGACGGCTGAGGGGGGATCTTATCAACACTTATAAACACTTAAAGGGTGGGTGTCAGGAGGATGGGACCAGGCTCTTTTCAGTAGTGCCCGGGGACAGGACAAGAGGCAATGGGCACAAACTTGAGCACAAGAAGTTCCACCTAAACATGAGGAGGAACTTCTTTCCTTTGAGGGTGGCAGAGCACTGGAACAGGCTGCCCAGAGAGGTGGTGGAGTCTCCATCTCTGGAGACATTCAAAACCCGCCTGGACGTGTTCCTGTGTAACCTGCTCTAGGTGACCCTGCTCTGGCAGGGGGGTTGGACTAGATGATCTCCAGAGGTCCCTTCCAACCCTATGGTTCTATGATTCTATGACCTACCTTTCTGAGCAACAGCGGGAGGCCACGTAAATTATCCCAAGGCATTTAAAACAGGTCCAAGCACTTTTCTTTGTGTGAGCAAACAAACTAGCCCTTTTAACAGCACCTTAAGAATTCTACAAGAATGAATATTTTTAAAACAATATGGCTTGTTATTAATATTGCCATAGCTTATGGAAGCTTCAAGAAATTGTTAAACTTGCTTACAACAATTCAGAATATTGGCGCTTTGTTACATCAAGACAAGTCTACTTCAGTCACTCTTTTTAAGCAACCTTTCATCTTCTGGTGCTCTCCTTTAACAATGTATCTTTTTGCCCAAAAACTGGTTTTATAAGGTAAACCCTTTACATGTCTCATTTTCTACTTAAGATAATAGTACTCAAGAAAGCACATGGTTGCTATGTGTCTAAATGTCCTGTTTAAGGACATTCAAAAAGAATTCAAATTTTATTCTATTCTGTGTTTATTCCAACATTCCTATTAAAAAAAAAAAATCTTGGTACCATTTGCCCCCTAATTTTGAAGAACAGTTAAATTTAGTATCAGTACGTTCCTATTAGAATTTAGTTATTCTTGTTGCAAGAATTTTCTCCTGGAAAATAGAAATACTATGTAAATACTCCTTGAAAACAATCTCTCATTAATTATATTGTACCTTTAAACTAAAGGTACAATAATTTCAAAGTTTTAATGATGGATCTCTATGAGTTAAATGAATGTTACAGCATTATGAATAACACTGAACTGAAATACGAACATTAATACTGATATTTTACTGAAGGTCAGAAACTTAACTCCACATGTGGACAACTGCACAAAGGGTCAGGGCTTTTGCACCCGCCGCTCCCTAAAGCCTGTGGAGCTGCAGGCTGTGTAACACATTTGAATACATCAGGTCATGGACCAGAATCCCTTCATGGTAGGTACCATAAAAACACTGAGTGGATAAACATCTCTGAACCTAAACAATAAATAGGAACTATGTGCACAAAGTCTGGAGAGGTTGCAGTAAGGGTAAGGCTTTTGAGTTAAGCTATAAAGGATTGTCAAAGAAAGAATTGAAGGCAATAGTTACAGGCAAGAGAAGGAAGAAGAAGTACACTTTTCACCTCTACATCTAGGACTGACTACAAAACAAGGTCAGGTTGGTTTAGTTAACTAAAAGGTACAGAAGTTCAACTGAAGTCTGCCTGGGGAAGGGTGACAAATTAGGCACATCAGTTTGACATATTTGAAGTAACAGAGTTTTATATTAGTGATTATATAATAAGAAATTTGCTCTGGCATTACAGTCATGTTCAGGCTGAGATTCCCACCCAAAGCTCCAAGAACACCCTTGCTTCCTCATAAGTTAGTATCTAAAATGGCAGCAAGACTGGCCACTTTCTCTTCCTTAATCTCTTAGACGCTATGAAAAATGTCATCACTGAAGTTCTCTTATTTTTGCTAGGTTTATGAAAAATTTGACTTTGTATTTCTTTTGTCAAATATTTGCATTCCATTAGTTTTACTTAATCTGCTTTATTCTACGTTTATTGTTTTGAGCAAACATTTGCATTACTAAATGAGTAAAAGTATTTTGTTTCTATGGAACTAGTTGCTTACGTTCTTTAGTTCCATGTCTTGATGTTTGGGAATCAACAATGTGTTTGACATCTCTGAAAATCAGGGGATTCAGATGTGTATTTCAAAATCTATCCTGAGGTAATTTGTCCAGAGTCACTCAATAAGGCAGTAGCAGATTTACCGTTACCATCACGCACACTTTTTTCCCTGTAATTTTCTGTAGTTTCAGATTCAGGTGTGTACCTGCAAGAATTTGCATCAAAAAATTGTGTGTCTTGATTTCCAGTTATTTACAAACATATATAGGAAGATTATTTTTCAAAGTAGTAATAAAATTCAAAAGGAAGAGAGAAATGCCATGAGAAAAAGCTGCATTTCAAATCTTGCTAATCTAATTTAAACCAAAAAGCATACATGAAAAATATAAGGCATAGTTACTCACCTGCGATGAGTAAGAAAACTACCACTGACATGTCCTGAGCCATCACATCCCGGGGTTGGACATGACATTCCTTCCGTCTTCACTGACTTCCAAGAGAACTGTGAGCCATTTAGGTACCCATCCTTTTGCCTTTTGGCAGCTAGAGGACACCCTGACGCACTGCGATGGGATGCATATTTTCCAGTTATATGACCCTGACCATCACAACCAGGAACTGGACATCTGGATAGCAGATAGATGAGATAAACTTTATTGTCTTGCCATCATATACCTGGTAGCCTCTACAACAAAGTCAAAATAAACCCGACATGAAAAGAAAAGAACAATCATGCACCGTGGTCTTAAAAATAGTCAAGATATCCTGTAGTGGGTAAAATTACATGAAGAACTTTAGTAATATGAAAAAAAAAATGTTCTTTGATAAACTGTAAGGAGGCTAGCCAGTAGACAAAGTCACAGATGTTGATATTGTGCAATTGCACCAAAAGGACTGAGATATATATTTGAATTGCAGGTGTTCATTACAGTAAATATCACACTGGAATTGAAATGTTGGCTACTGAGCTCCACTCAGCAGGGAAATTGCCCATGAAAACTCTATAAGCATAAAACCCTACTTAGTATAATCTGTGGTACATTTTATTTATGTGTATGGAATCTAAAGAAGACTTGTCTGAAGTCATGAAAATAATATAAAGAGTTAGGTATGAAGTGATCATAGTGCCTCATCAGAAATGCTGAGCACCTTTAACCACTCTCTAAATAGGAGAGATTATAACAAACTATGTGCTACAATCTAGAGAGATCAGTGAAGGCAGTTCTGTATTCATCTGATGGTTTTCCTTACTCGGGAATTCCCCCATACATTTGCCCTGTATACTTCTAAAAAAACAAATAACCAGGGTTAGAAGGAACAGGTTAGAATCTTCCAAGTGAAATGTTTCAAGAAAATAATGTTTTTTCAGTATGCTGCTACATAACGTGTCAAACCAAGACTGGTTATTTCACTGTTTGTCCTACACTAAAATATTCTGCAACTCTCCACTGAGGATCCAGTCCTGAATGGTCTAAGCAGTCACTAAATCCACTGAGTTCAGTGGCCATTTACATCAGAGCACCTGGCAAGAAGAAACAAAGGCCTATAGATAGGCATTTGTTCCTCTTGCAGACTACGTAAACAGTCAGATTTGTTGCAGCAATCTCATATAACCAATTCTCTATTCCCCTAACTACTTTATTTAGCATGTATGGTTTGTCTACAATATGCAAACATGTTTAAGGGGTTATTTAGGAGATACAGATCTAGGCAATTTTTTAATTTCATGTGAAAAACATATTTAAAACTGTTTGTAAATTATGGAAGATTGTATCTTTGGCTGAATATTGTATCCTTTGCTGAATAAATCAGCACAGATCCTTGATTTGCAGTTCGCTCATAGAAATCAATGTGGCCATCTGCTCTTGGATAACTATCACACAATAACATTTATGCCTGAATAAAAAGCTGAAGATATATATGACCTTATAAAACACACGAAGGCCCTTTGACAATATTTGTTCTCACCTAATTGGCTCTTGGTCTTCTTTGTCTTCCTTGCTTTGTGCTATCCTGATTCCACTTTTCTTTGCTCGCGGACAGCCTGAAAGACTGAGTGAAAGAGAACATTTTAAAATGCAATTTCTCATTCTTGGTTACAGATACGCTTTCTATCTGAAAAACCGGCAGAATAGGTAATCCTGTCCAGTTTCCAAAATCAAAGCTCAAGTGGTTCAACTAAGGAGAGCTGCAGAATTCAACCGCGAGGGGGAATCCGCGTATCTCAGTTTGCGATGCTGGACAGGATGCAGGCACCGTGCAGACCACACACACAGGGGTCCCCGAGGAGCCGGGGAAAGCAGCTCTTAAACTCTCTGCCTAATAATCCCTCCAGCTGACTCAGCACCAGCAGCGACAGCTTTAAAAGGAAAAAGAAGCCAGCGTTTCAGGGCTGAGAGACATTACGTCCTCTGTATGTCTGAGAGGGAAGGAAGAATGGGCTCGAAAAACAGGAGTCTTTGGATCTCTTGGTAGGACTAAAGCTTTCTCCAGGGAGCACATCAGAAACACTATCAAACCTTCTCAGTCGTCATGTAAGAACCCTATAGAACTGTTGAATTAAACCACAGCAGAGCTCAGAGCTGTACAATGCCTTCCTGAGAAAGAATTTAAATGCTCAGAACTCACCCAGACAAAAAGATTTTGTAGGGACAAAGTTATATGTCAGGCTAAGTAACATTACATTTAACTAGTCACTGAGAACGTTGTTTTTAACTACACAAGACGGGAAAAGAGATATCTATTCCAAGATTTTATAAGCTCAGCTTTCCCTTTGCATATGAAAAATTCATTATAGAAACCGTTTAGTAGACTTGACAATATCTTTAATACTTAAAGATTTTTTTAAGTAGTTGCAATCCGAGGACACAAATATGTTTATCAAAAATCATGCTTTGTCCTCTATTTAAATGTTATTTCTATCTCAACATATCAACATTAAAAAAGAAATCCATCTTCAAAAGAACACCATCTTCAAAAGTATTGAGATGAGAGACAAAGTAGTGTCATCAAAGACAAATTTCCATAGAGAAAGAAACAAAATAGAAGACTAAATTTTTGTTTTCGGCATGACAAAAGGTACTTCAGTGTTGTACAGTAAGTCCTGTCTTCAGGAAGAAGAGACAGAAACAGTGGTGGCAAAATTTTCAGTTATTTTGTCTTGTCAAGACCAGCGAGGACTGGGAGGAACAAGCAGAGAAAAGGGTGATGCAATCACAGACAGAATTCTGTGTCGGTAAATGAAAAATATACAGAAATAGAGTTTACATGCTACAAAGTCATAAATAAGTCATTTAAAGAAAGGGGGGAATGTTAACACCGGATATTGGACATAGTTATTACCTAGCAACTTTTAGTGAGATGGCATAGTGGTAAGCGGAAGGGACCTAGAACTGCTGTATCGAGCCAAGACCAGCAAGCTCACATCTGTACAGATAAACTCTCTGTCCCTGTAAAGCAGGACAGCTACACCCATGTTGCTTATAGAGAATGATCTGGACCCACACTGAGCTCCACATCATGTCTGAGAATTGCCTGGGAGAGTTTCAGTGGCCCAGGGTCAGTACCATGCCAGGGGACATGCTAACAATTTTATAGTGTAAGCATCTGTGCTCTGATGCTTAGGCCTGTGCTCCCATCCCATTTCATTTTCTAGTTGAAATGCAGCTGACCATTTTCCTTTTTAAAGCAAGCTGCTGTTTATTCCAACTTGCATAGTGCTCTCCAAAGTATCAGAGTTCCCTGTCTACAAACCAAACCTCAAAAGAAAGCCTATGCCACTGAAAAATAGCTTCCTTTGAAAAGAATAATATCATAATCTGTAAGAAGACAGAGGCAGGAGGAATAGAGTCTGAGGGATTTAGAATAAGGGGAAGCAGACGCTGGGGCAAGGGGACAGTTGAGGAACGGGCTGGTTCATTGCCTCCCATACAACCTGGACTGAAGAAAGGGAAGGGGAGAGGACAGGAGTTACAGATATCCCCAGCTCATCTGTGAGACTAGTCGTGCCCACTGTGTGAGAATAATCAGGTTTTGCATCTGAAAACTAAACAGTTAATACAAATGCCTCAGAAAGCAATACTTTTTATAGTAGGTGTACAGATGGGTATGCTTGTAGATGGTGACATTTTCATAACAAAATCTGAATGAAGAATTTCTGCCTTGACTAATGATTTAATGCTTTCTACATATTAAATCAATTTAATTATCACCTACTTATTGGTATTTTGGTGCATCATCTTTTTGCAATAGATCTTTCTATTCTGGCACTATGATTTATGAGAAAATTCTAAGACCTTTCAGGTCCTCTAAACAGACATTTCCAACAGACAGCTTCTGAGGTTATGATTAATTCATTTTTCCTCTGACAGCAGATTCACCAAGAAAACATATGTCAAGGACGAGCCTTTGCTTTTATTTTTTTTTTATCCTATAATAACCAAAAGCTATTACAAAATAAACATATTACTCAATTTTTATATCAGTTTAATTCCTTATATAGGAAGATAAAAGACAACAAGGGAAATTCAACACCTGTATATGCTGATATAACTTCTTGCATGCATTGAATGGGTGTGTGGAACTGCAGAGAGTTATGGCAGAGTTAAATCTGCCTTCATGTGTGCTTGCTGTTGAGCAGCCATTTTAAATACAGATGATACTTAGGCATCTTGGCAGCCATTTGAGAGAAGTTTGTTGTTCCTTTCTTTCTGAAACTGAAAGGGTTGTAAGCGATGGTATCAAATACAAACAAAAATGCCAACTCAGATGCAAGCAGAGGGAGATGCCAATTTTCAGCGTGGCACTTAGAAAGCTTAACTGTGAACGTGCTGTGGGGTCTTTCATACTAAACAGCTCCAGATTTAGATTTAGGCTACTGGTTTGCTGCCCTTTTAAAGAGCACCCATTTTGCCAGCCTCACCACCTCAGAAATGGCCTCGACAGATATCATGACCTGAACAGTGTGGAGCCACCTCCGTGTCAATGCGACGGGTGTCCTGGGGGCACTGGTGGTTTTAAGCAAAGACGACATTACTCCTCCACTGTCAGTGCCCCCATACCCACAGGCAGCCAAGGACAAAGGGCTGCTGGAGGTATTTTGGAAGAGAAACAAAAGAGTTATGTGGTCAACATAGACATGGTGGCATTTCAAAACATTGACTGTGTTAAATCCCAACAGACTTGACAAATTCCACATCACTTAGTTTTGCAGAATTACTTTTTATATCTTTATGTGTACCAAGTATGCTGCAGAACCAAATGAAAACTTGGTCCAGCACTCATCTGCAAAATTACAAGAGTTTACAGGTAGGTAACACCATCCAGCTCATGGTCTGGTCCTACAGTGACCAGGAGACAATGCCCAGGAAAGGGTTTAAAAAATGAGCCGACATGTGGTCATTCTCCCCAGCTAACCTTGCTAGCTTTTAGGTTTCTTGTTTGTGACACTTTGCCTTCTGCATCTTCACTGTCCTGCCTGTTTCTGGTTAAATAAATGACCAAATACATAAACAGTTTCCTGAAATAGCACAGTCAGGGCATAGCTACACCAAGCATATTGCTGGTAGAGGTGTGAGCTGATAAATCCACATATAGTTAAATGTAGTTCTAAATTTGACCTTAAATCCCTTTGAAGGTGTGATTTAATCTCTTACATCATGTAAGTGGTTTTAAAATGTTTACATCTTCTCCTTTATGATGTTATTTGTACTTTTGATGTTTAACTGTGCATTACTGAAATTGTTATTGTGATCTTTCATTTTTACAGCATGTAAAGGTATGGCACATTCCCAATGTCTATGTTATTTATGTTTTGACTTTAAACTGTTTGTTGATTTCACTGGGAATATACTTAAACAGGGAATTTGCGTATTGACTAGTTATAGACAATCGTAAAACTGCAGGGACTTGGTGAAGCAAGCAAATATCCAGACTCAACAGTATTACTATGCATGGGAGTAAAGAGCCTTTACTAAAAAAAGAGAGGTGGGCTACACTATTATTCTTTGATTGGTGCAGCTCTTCTCTACTGATTTATAGTTCTCAAATAGCCACAGGGGAATTGCTAATTACACAGCATTTGTAACATTACCTCTACAGTGATACCACTGTAATGCATTTTGGGGTTACCAACAATACCCTAATTACTAAATGTGAAGCTTTCTTTGGCCCTTGATAAGGATCACAGCTACAGTTTAGGTAATTAAGGTAACAGCTTTCATCCATAAATTTCTCTTTCTCTTCTTCTGGCTTGACATAGTTATGTACAATATGTTGTGATTTAAAACCAAGCCAACCTTTATTGTGAAATGTACTAACAAGAATGGTGCATATTAGATGAAAGAGGTACTTTTTCTCTCTGATTAAAGCTGGTAAGGCTTCAGCTAGGACAGGAGGTAAAGAACTGTGTCCAATTCCGCATTTCAAGAAATACGGAGGCAGTCTGGAAGAGATTGACAGGACCAATCAGGAAATATAATTTCTGGGGAAGAAAATGAAGGAACGGTATTTGAGTCCAGAAAAGGTAAGATTGTGAGGAGAAGAGTTAAGTCATCCAAATGTAAAGCAGCAGAAACTTATGAATGCTGAATTGCTTCCCTGGGGTAAGAGAGAAGACAGAAAACCTGGATTGATTTTCTACAACTATTTTGCTAGATATTAGCAAATATCTTCCTACCTACTTGGGTAGTGAGCCATGCTGAAACTGCAAAATGTTATTCATTGGTGATAAATAGGATGAGTTAGACCAACCTGTGTCTATGTACAGCACTCTATCCTACTTCAGTATTGAGAGAGGGAAGAGAGGTCTGTTGAGGTCTCCTCTAGCCATTCAGTTTTTTGATTTAAAGAATGAAAACTCCTTACATACCTTCGATGTGAAGCATAATTTCCGGTAATGTGCCCAGAGCCATCACACCCAGGGGTGGGACACCTACAATAATAATGGAAGAGATACGGAGCAGTGTTACTGACAGGAAAGATATAACTGCCCATCAAAAAATACTCATTGGCTCAGTCTTGATTCCACAGGTGCCAGCCCTGGGGATCTCTAGCCGTTGCTAAACCTGAGCTTAATTCCACACTGGGGACAAACATACTTATTTTATTCATAAAATGTTTTTGTTTGCTACTCCTCACCTGCCCACTCAAACGCTTTCTGGATATCTCTAGTATCGGCAGAGTAGTGGAGATTTCCAGAAGGAACCTGACATCCCCATATCACCAGGAACAAGTAGGGTTGACAGCAAATGGAATATCCCCAGGGTGTGTTCTTAGGTAATGGCTAACATTACAGCGAGCTGTTTTCTTTTCCACCAGAGCTATTGCTATAATCCCACCGCACAGTGTCTTGAGGTCACACCATGGAGATACCCATCCGCCTCTCCATGAAACGAAGGAGATGCCTTAGGAAAAGGAAATGGGTAGACGGGGGAGTAATGCTGGCCTCTCACAGAGACATGGTAACCCACCCAAACACTCCCAAACACCAAGCTGCAGCACCAGATAGAGAAGTCGCTGATAGAGCCACCAGTGGGATGTCTAATGGTTGAATGACATTAGAGTCATCAAAGAAAATGGATGGGTTTTTCTACGTTGCAAAGATGATTGCGATCACCACAGAATAAGCTAAATTATAATGTTAAGTAAAATCATTAGCTGGTATTTGAACTGCTACACTAAATCACAGAAAAGACAAAGGAAGAATTAATTATATTCATTTTACTGAACAGACGAATGTTACATGTATTCCAAAAAGTCACTTTTCTTGAGCCTGAGTTTTGAATTTTAGCCATGCTTTAGAGATTCATTTGAAGAAACCATTCAAATTCAAAAAAGCATGTGCACAAATTCAGATGTTGCATTCTGAAACATCAAATTTCCATAACGTTGAATTATTTCACTATTTGAATCCAGAGTTCATGCAGACTTCGGCTTTCACCCTTTAGTTACATGTGTGCTTTCCTCAAAGTTGGTCCACACTGGTAAATTTTTGTTTCACAAAGGTTTTTGCAGAGACTTGAGAGTTTCTTAAATTCGGGAATTAAGCAACCCAGAATTCAGTGCAATGGGGCTGTCACATTGCATTAAGCTGAATTTATCCCTTTAAAGCCAGTAAGCATTACCTACTCAGCAGAGCCAAACTTCAAACATGATTAATGCAACCTTGAAAGAGAGAAATTAAACTGGAATTTGTTAAATGGTGTTCTCATATGGTCTTCATCCCTACCAGTTGAGTTATTCATTAGAAACCATTACAATATGGTAGCACTTCCAGGATGTAAGCTGGTAAAACCTCTGGGGTTCACTGCGTCACTGAAGTTTCTCTTCTACATAACAAACAGCTGGTGTGCTTTGGACAAAAAGACTAAACAACATCCTTAAAGACAATTCTCCTTTTCTCTTGCTTTAAGTCTTTGCACAGGACCAAGTATGAGACCATGATCTTGACTAGAAGGTATAAGTACTATTGTGATTCTTAGTATCTTAAGGACCAATACACAGGTTGACATCACATGTTAATCCTTCTGCTTGTGGCAAGATAAAAAGCCTAATTTTTTTATAGCTTCTTCTGATATAAATTAGGTAAAAATACGGCCCTTAGTGAAGAAGTCACGGCTCAGTCTGTATGGCCCTTATTAGTCATTCTATGCTGTGGCTTCACATGGCTAGCACAAACTTTGGCTACTACTTTAAGTTAAAAAATAAGTGGGCATTTTGTATTTTAAATACTTCATATCTAAATATTTAGGTGTTCTCACTATTTATTTTTATTTTTTTGGGCAAATATTTTGATATCTGCAGAGAGACAACTTCTTGCTTCATGTGTTTTTTTAATGCTAGGCATCTTCAGTGATCTACAATGCTTATTTCCTACTTCCACCAAGACCAGCTGTATCACTAAAGCCTGACTGAACCCTCTAAAGATGTTAAATCAAAAGATATGGGAATAAGAATTAATTAAAGGAATTGACTAAACTTTGGCTCTAAATATCCATGGCATTTAAACGAATAAAGGTGAACAAGGAGCCATGAGACTGTTCCCCTGCAGTCTGTCTGAGGTACTACAAGGATTCCTTCTTTATGAACCCATGCTATTTGAAACCAGCATTTTCCTCTACAGACTTTTCAGTCCTTTTCAGAATAAGCTATTATCAAAACTCCACAATGGTTTTTCTCATCTTTTCCAAGACTGTTACTGCAGCCAGGCATGATTAATAGTGTCTTAACAAACAGCATTTATAAGATGCACCAGTATGTCCAATCAATAAGTCCTAAAACTAGACCGTTACACCTCAACCACCTGGACAGTCTTACACAATTTTAAAACTAGCTTATTTCTATGTAATTTAAAAAAAAAATCTTAAGGAACTGAAGGTAAAGAAGAAATCATCCTGATGTAAATTAAACTGAGAATCTTCACAAATGGCTCTGTACAGTTCACATCAGTTTAAAAATCATACTTTTGATTAAATCCAAAAGATTTTTTATGTGGGCAAGGATTTTAGAAAGACCTTTCAGATTTTTATTTTGGCACTATAATATTTGTTTTCAAGTCTCATAAGCTTATATTGACCTAAATGTAACAGATGAAATGAGAGTTTAGTGCAGTTGATAAGAACATTTTAAAATCCCAGAACATTTCTATTTACTGGTGTTTCCAGTGCTTATAACCACTGTGAAATACAGGATGCAGTTATACAGCAGTCTGTTTCATCTATAAAGTTATTACAGTATTTATTAGCTATCCTAAGCAGATTAGGTAAAGGAGACAATTAGAAGCCCTTGTACCACTGGAATGGTGAGTCTCTGTTTTCAGAATGTCTGGTCGTACATAGGACTTGCATATACCCGACTACTTTACTATCAACTACTACCTATATGTATTTGACTTAACTAAACATATGTACATGCAACCATGCCAGAAAAACATATGTACAGGTGCTTGTAATAAGCAAATGAAGTGAAACCCTTTGAAAATGAGTATCAGAGCAAGTGGAAAATGAGATACACGGTTTCCTCACTTACTTAAAGTGAATGTAATTTGGCAGGATCAGAAGCTTATTTGTAAACTGTACATAATAGCTTACTGCAGCAAAGGAAACACTTCAGTACTGTAAAGAGTGAGGTGACAAAAGGGACTCACCCTGTAAAGACTGAGGTTCAGAACATATAACACTAGCACTTCACACAAATTCAGGGCATCCAGCAAAATCAAAGAGCTTGTCGGTGAAGGGGAATGCAGTTAGCACTGCCTTGATGTCCCGTTCATTTCACAGAACATCCCAGAGAAGCTTTTTCGGGAACATAAGCATAAGCAGAAAGCAGGCCAGGCAGCAGAGCAGCAACAGCTGTGGCAGCTGGATTCAGTATTGGGCTTAGATTCAATAGCAGGAATGAAAAACAGGCGAGAGCCAAACATAAATATATTTAAGCCCTACTACCCATTCTTCATTGGGGAAAGGACCGAAGGTGTGCAGCAATTAAAAAAGACTTTCGGCAGCTTGAAGGAACAACTTGGGACTGGGGAAGAAATGGCTGCAATGCCCAAATGGGCTCTGGAAGGTTTTTTTTCCAAATGCTAATGGTTAAAAGTCGAGCTGCAAACTCAGCTCGGAAGAAAAAACAGCTCACATCAGCATAGCAGACTACAAATAAGATACACATTTAAACCTATATTCCCAGGCTTTTATCTAGCTCTACAGGAGCTACATAAGCTTACATGTATCTTACATATTTGGATAATATATAGCTCAGCTAGTGTGAGACCAAATAGGATGTTACACAAAGGTGCCAAGACAGAACTGAAGTAGTTTTGTCCTCATTATTGTGTATAGCTTTGGTTGACTTACTTTAAAATTTTTTTTTAAAACACAAATTATCTCTGAAACATACCGATAAAACAAAGATATAGTTATCTTGGCGTCTTTTTTTTTTTTTTTTTTTAAACTTTTAGAGATTTTACCATAAAATTACAACAGCTGTTTGGAACCAGAAGGATTGCACTTCCCTATGGAGGAAGCAGAGCTCATGGAATTTTTTTCAGTGCACGCAGCCTGACCACATCTCAGTGCTGGGGCTCAGGCTTGGGCTCAGGCTCCCTCTCTCTCAGAAACCCTCAGTTGAGATTCAGCAACACAGTGAATTCTGTTTCCATCTCAGTCAAATCTTGTCTTTAAGGTTTGACCAGTTTATATATACAAATCCAAACGGAAACCTTGGATCTAGAATTATATAAGCCCAAATTCAGCATACCATGCGAACAAAAGTCAGGTCATTTTAACACATGGTTGCATTTTTCACTAAGTAGGGTGATAATGTTTACCTTAATCATCAGAGACACTTTCAGCAGCTGTAGCCAATATAACTTCTTCTCTTCTCTGTCTCTTGCCCCTTCAATCACCCTTGGCCCCTGCTATGCCCTGCACCAAACCCTCTCCCTCTGATTGCTTTCAGCTTCACTGCCCTTACCACTGCAGCCTGGTCTTCACTAAGGAAAGGGCATGATGTTATTAAGTCAGGCTGTAGTTTTCACACGAATTGCCAGGTTTGTACATTGTCTGTGGACTTTTTTTAGCTGTCGCTCTTGAGGGATTAATAATAGTACTCAGTGGACACTCTAGAAATAAAGAAATAATAACAGTCACTGATAAACCTGAAGAGGATTGCTAATTCTGATTATGGCAAACCGCTTCAACATTTTATTTTTGTGCTGAGGAAATTGGCTCCCGTGGGACTGAATTAAGCCATTAGTTTACCTCACACTGGCCATGCCAAGAGCCATCAGACAGTAATCCCTTCTAGGACCCATCAAACTATATCGGGATTCAATTGCAATGGGTAGCTACAGAATACCTTTCGTGATCCGTTATTAGTAAGCTGGTGTACCAGCTCTAAAGACTGATCTTACTTTTATTGTTTAGTTTACAGCACTTAGCACCTACTACATTGTGGATCCAATCTTCCCTTGTGTAAGTAAATGAACACACATATAAATAATATAGTCTACCAGACAGAATTAGTATCCTATAAATTACTAATTAAATAATGAAAGCAGGTGTAGCTAGCAACCCAAAAGAAAAATCATATTGAATTGAATGGAGGAGTAAACCAGTAAGCAAAATGGTTCTTCAGAATGTTCCACACTGCAAAAGAACTGGGATTTAATAGAAATTTGTATCTTTCCCATAGTTTTATTTTGACCATGCTGTCAATCTCTATAGTAGAGCTGTGATTTTCTGTTGAAGGTTCAGAAAGGCTAGAGAAATATAATTGTTTCCTGTGGGACTTTTTCACAGCAGAATGTAGAATTTTTTATTGTCTGATGGTTTCCATGTATTTGAGATTCTGTTTTATTTGATTGAATCACCAGGAATGGAATTCATAGGTTGGGAGGCTGGAAGACAGACACAATAATACTTTGCATTTCTATCTTTCATCTGAAGATCTGAAAGTATTTTACAAACATTAATGGATAAAATCTCACACTGCTGCTTTGAAAAAGGGAAGAATTTGGCTGGGGAAAACTGGGGCAGAGAAAGGCTAAATGACATTATAAAGAAGAGGAAAATGGGCTAGAAGTAGAGATTCTTATTCAACGCTCTGTTTGCAGCTATAAAGCCATATGTCTTCTGAAACTACATGTAGATTCATAAACAAAATATTGTGGAGTTTTTTTCTAGTCAGGTAGGCCAGAAACAAAAGGTTACAAAAGCAAACCTGTAAAGATACTGTGTTTGCAGTTCCCTGAATTGAATATGTGAGGAAGGAGAAAAAAAGGGGGAGTGAGCAAAAAAGGGAAGGGATGAGAAGACTCTTTGTCAAATTAAGAAATGGAGTTTTCTGTAAGGTATGGTAAATTTATTGTATGTTTATGCCTCTACAAATTGGGAGAGCTTGTCATAAAACAAGAGGATTGCAGCTCTTGAAACACAAGTCCCTTTTTTAACTATTTAAGAGGCCAAAAGAGAGAACAAGTTTTCCCCCAGTTCCTTCCTCTGCCACTCACTGCTGACCTGCAGGGAGCACTCCAGGGCGAAAAGAAGAGATCATGAACAGAGCTGTTTGGTCCTCAGCTGAGACTTTTTGGTCACGGGTGTGTCAGTAACAGTCAGGGTTGTGATTATTGTTATGAATTAGCAGGAACTGGACAGAAACCAGCAACTCATTTTGCCTTTACCTTCCTGAGCAGTCAGAGCAATGCCTCCCAGCCATTACTGTTCTAGCCAGCTCTGTGAAAGCAATCTGGATGTGTAAATATCTAAATCTTACTTTCAGTCCCAGGTATTTTGGTAGATTGTTGAGCTCTAATTAAGTATGTGGAGTGGGAATGCTGCTGATCCTTTTCCTCATGAAGACACAGAATAAAAGCTGTTCTCTGCTCTAATTCCAGTAGGAACACAGATGCTTTTCCACTTTTACGCTGTTGTCTTTTATTGTTTATTTTTTTACCATAGCATTTGACTTCTGAATTTCTAAAACATTGATTCTTTCTTTGGACACCTAGACAAAACCCTCTACCTACACAATCTATATGTGAATTTGCAATGAAAAACTTTTTATTAGGATGGAATTATTTTCCCTTATTTTTCCTCAATGAAGCTTCACATCTACGTGCTTCTTCACTCTATTTTACTCCTGTTTTCTTTACTTGCCTCTTTCTCCCTATTTTCAGTCTCTTATCCTTTTTCCTACAGAGGAGCAAGAACCTCCATTAGCTTTCACCCCATGGTTTGCTTTCCATCCATATTTCTCTGCAGCGGTTTTCTTCCACATTCTACTGCTTCCTTTTCCAGATCCTTTTCCTTCCTCATTGTCTTTTGTCACTTCTAAATTTTTTTTTTTCTCCCTTTTACTTCTTTTTTCTCTGTCCCCTTTGGCTGATATCTTCATTCTCTGTTCCTCCCTCATCCTTTCCTCTTTTCATGATCTCTAATAACCTTGAAGTCAACAGTTCTTTCTTCTTTCCTCCTCTTTGCTATTTCTTTCCATTATCTCTTCTTTCATCACCCTTCTTGTCCTCCTGCTCTTTTCTCACAGCTGATTTTATCTTTCCCTTAGTCTGCATTGCTTGTGGTCCTCTCACATTGCGGAGATGACTGGGTACACATTGCATCCTTGTGCCAGGGGAGAAAAATGCTGTGTTGTGAAACCTTAACATATAATTTCTTGGCTACCAAGACACAATGAGTCACTTTAAGTATCTTGCACTCTTTTACTTTCATTAAAGTCCTTGTAAGCTTTATCACTGGCTTCAAAAGGAGCAGAACCAAGCCAGCACTGGGCACTTCTGAAAACTGAAATCAGAGCTCATTTGAAGCTCATTTGAATTGGTTCAAGAGGCAACATAAACTCTGTGGGACAGGTATGCAGATAATGAATGTTTCAGTGGATCCTGAGTCTATGGTTTCCTGTTCAAGGCTAAACCTATGTTCTAGTCATCACAAAGATACCTACAAAAGCATGTGAAGTCAGACCCTTATAAATATCAAAGGTTCGTAAAGATGCATTGTAAGCCAAAAATAAAAAAGAAGTTAAATTTAGATTAATATGTTAATTATTTCCCAGTATTCAGCCTAACTAGAAGGAGTACTTAATCACACAAATTTTGTTTTAGCGTATGTGCTAAATATTACTTTTTCATATGTAAAATACTGCTAACATTTCTTACTTAGCAGAATGCTACTGACACAACAGGCCTCATCGGAGGTAACAGGAAAATGTAAAACCCCAAACCACAGCAGATATAAAGGAAGAGGATTTGAGGAAATAACAAGAGCCAGCGAAAAAAAAAATTGTGGTGGAATGGCAAATGATCGAATTCAGAAAAATATTCTGTCTTGTCAGTTGCTTTTTCGCATTGGACCCAGTGCAGTTCCAGCAGGAATGGGCAGGAGATCAGGGGATCCAGGCAAGGATCACTCCTGGTGGGGTATTACTGAGCCCTCTCAGAAGACACTGGGAGAAGTGCAGGTTGGAGATTGGAAAGAAGCGTAGAATGGAAGGATTTGCTGTTACCACTTTCACTGTACAGTCTTTCTGTCCATGAGGGAATGATGCCAAGCCTATGGAGCTAGTCCAGGCATGAGACTAAAATAATTTTGGCTCAGAGGCTTCATGGAGTAACTTCAGTCTCTTCTGCCTCTGCTGAGAGACTGCTCCGTCTCTCTCTTTGCCTCTAGAAATCCCCAGCAATTGAATGGTTCTAAACTGGGGATGGCTGAGTGCATACTTTTCTCCTTAGGTAAAATTTAATTAATTCCCTGAATTTCTGCACGTACAATTTTTCTGTCCTTAGCTGCTGGTATTAACTGTATTGCATTCCTGCATTTTTTGAACTTTGTGGGGGTGAGAAAGAACGTGATGTGTTTTTTAATTACACTGAAATCCATTTTCCAATAAGCAGACTAAAATGCATCATGCTGGCACTTAAAATATTGCTGTGCACTCGAATGCACAGATACACATGATGCGTTTAAATTAATTATATCACTTTAGAAAAAAACATTCCTGTGCCTTCAGTAAGCACCTCTGCATGCTGCCTGTTCTGCTAGCAGTCAGGACTTCCCAGCAGCAAGTGCCATGACGTGCTGCCCGCTGTTCTCACATCTAGCACCAGCATACACCGCCTAACATGCCAGTTGCCAAAGGCATGGTGTGTGCCTAATGTGAAATAGCTTCTGTGCACTACCCAGGGGGGGGCTCCGTTCACAGAAGCTGCCAGGGGGAAGCTGTGAATCAGCTCCCTCCCTGGGCACCTTGCCCACGCTTTCTCTCCTGCCAGCATCGCCTGCCTTGGAGGCAGCACCGGCCAGCTGCAGATCCCCTCCCCGCAGCAGAGAGCACTTCCTGGCACCAGGGATGAATCAGTTCCAACATATGCAAATTCAAATGTTCATTTCCAAACAGCTCAGCTTTTGGGAAAAAAAAGCTTCATTTTGCTAGTGAAGGAATAACATAAAACGATCGAGGCATGGAGAAAAATGCAGGAGAAGATAGCCTTAAGAGAGCGTGCCTTACAGCTAGGCACAAAGCGAGTTCTCTGTCTCTTAATAGCCTTGCTGCAAGCCTCTGCTTGAATAAAACAACCACAACCACACGGGCTTTTTTCAGTAATTTTGGGTAGACACATTTGTTGCTGAAGAAGAATGTCTTATTCCTGGTTGGTCTATTAAAATGGGAACCACTAAACCTCTCAGGACTACCTGCCACACGGCCACTGTACAGCAAGATTGGTCCAGTCAGGGTTTGCAAAACAGCCAGTGACTTGATTTCTCTTGCTCCCCGTATGTGAAAATGGGTCCAAGAGAAGCACTTGAAGACAGAAGCACAGGTATAGCATTTTTGTATTCTTCACCTTAAAATGAATCTTCAAAAGCTCTTCCAACTGGCCTAACTTTTCTGTTTCTGATGAACAGAGAAGTCTTAGCACAAAATTAAATTAAAAGTAGGTCAAATGCTGAGTACTTTGAAAATGCACTCTTCAAAGTAGGGAAGTTTTCCCCTTATAAGAGATTACATTGTGGTTAGGTCAGTAGCCTGCTGGTTGCCTTGAACACCATAAAATTATCAGTAACATAATTGTTGAATTGTTGTCTCTATGTTGTTGCTTCTTCCATGCTCTGCTCTTTTGTCCTTTGTGTATCTTCTCCCAGGTGAAGCAATTACCAAAGGGTCTGATGGGCACAGCAGTATGACCTTGAATCTGTCACTTACTGAGATTTCCCTGGGGGTTTAGGATGACTTAAAAATCTACAAATCTGTAAGACTCAAAACGGTCAGCACCTCCCCAGGAAATGCTGAGAAATGCTATCAGATTAGGACTGCTAAAAGCAGAGGAAACAAATTAGTAACTTTCATATAGTCTGTGTCCTTAACAATCCACTAAAGTCATTGGGAAGAGAACAGCACAACCCAGCATTAGCAATTCCTTAGCTATTCTTTTTATCTGTTTTTCATTTGAACAGAACTGTTCAACTTGTGCACACGCAAATACTTGATCAAGAGAAGGACTCCAGAAAATCACAGCAACGGAGACAGTTGGATCAAATATAAGGGGGAAAAGAAAGGTTGAGTGGGAAGGATGGAAAGAATAAGAGCATGAAGAAAGTCCAATTTATATGTCCGCTTTCAAAATAGTATATCAAATATTAGAATGAAAGAGTAAGCCTACAGAATAGGTGGTAATATTTCTAGCCCTGTATAATTAAGAAAGAAGCAGGAGTCCTGCCTCTAATGATGCCCTTTCAGTCTAGCATTATGTCAAAGCCATAAATGGATAGGACTGTAAATACCTTTGAGTTATTTAGGAAATATATGATGGCCAGCATGCGGGCTCAGAGGTTTGAAAAAAACAAACCAGTAAAGTAATCCAAATGACAGAAAATATAATGGGCTGAAATTTTCTTCACTATTAATAGCTTGTTTCTTACTCTCCTGTTTCAAAAGAGCAATTAAAAAGATGATTTTCAGTGCACATTCAGAAAGGTAAGACAAAGTAAACATAGTAGTTTGGTGTAAAATGTGTTTAGGTGACTAATTGTATCTTAAGGCTGAGAGGTGTGTCTTCTTCCAT
The DNA here is from genome assembly GCA_947846985.1 of Fratercula arctica. Taxonomy (NCBI): domain Eukaryota; kingdom Metazoa; phylum Chordata; class Aves; order Charadriiformes; family Alcidae; genus Fratercula; species Fratercula arctica. Next base: position 104,434,517 of record CANTUZ010000003.1, read on the forward strand.
CTGCAGTCACTGCACTGTGCCCACTGGCAACCTTGAGAAGTGCTATTGTACCATGAAGCTCTTATGCTGGATGGATTTTTAAATCTTGTCTGAATATATGTGTTTCTAACTGAAAACACGTGCCATCCGATAACAGAGACAGGTTAACGTTTGGATAAAGGGAGCAAACTCTCAAGGGTTTCACTTTTCCAGACAGATAAAGCTGAAATGCTATTTTCTGTTTCGGGGGTGAAGAGTCAACAGCAAAAAAGTAAAATCCTTCAGTTTTTATTTCATGAAAACAAGCAGCTTTTTCCCTCTAGGCCTAAAAACATTTGTCAGAAGCCCAAGTGAAGAAATGTGAAAATGCTGAGTGTGAATTATATCAGACTGTGAGAGGCAGTCTGGTCTAGTAAGAAGGCTAATGAACAGTACAGCTAAGGGAAATCCAGCTTTGTTACTGATTTTCTGTGTGAGTTTATACTAATTTTTGAGCAATTCTCAGACACGCACTAATTTTTGGTGCAATTACCTTGAGACTCCTGCTGCATCTACACTGGTTTTTAAGTATAACGTCACCATTTACTTGAACTTACCTCAGGCCTGCAATCTTAAGCAAGACTTAATTAATACTGAAGGAAAAAATTCTTACGGCGAGTCCAGTCAAGAACGTATCTGCAAGGAGGACAGGTTGGGCATGACCACAGCTATGCCCACTCCTAGAAGTGCTCCATCCTACTGCCTTGAGGCAGTCTCAGATGGTAGACAGTGGATAGAGAAATCAGCCCTAATGAAGTAACACTTAGGAGGGCACAATGTTTTTAGTATTCTTCCCAGCGCTCTGAGAATTACAAACACTAAGCTGCAAGTTTGCACTGCTGCAAGATGTTGCAGGATGGTTATGGGCCTGAAGCACTTGATATACGAGGCTGAGAGAGCTGGCTTGTCCATTCTTATGAAGAAAAGTGTAAGAAACAATCTTATTGATGTCTACGAATACCTAATAGGATGGTATGGTGAAGGCATAGCAAAAGTTTTCTCACAGCTGCACAGCTGAAGAAAGAGAGGCAATGGGGACAAGGTTCAGCATGGGAAAACCCAATTCATTATAAAGGAAAAAAAAAAATTACCTTCAGGCTGGTCAAACAGTGGAACTAGTTGTGGGAACTCTAACCTTAGGGATACTAAAAACTTGACTGAACAAGGTCCTAAGCAACCTGCTCCAACTGGACTTGGTCTGAGCAGTTTGGGCATTTGGAGGTCCCTGCCTACATGGTCTTATAATTCTGTAATAACATCTTAAAAGCTATATCAGAGACCATACTGGCCTCCTATGGGCAGTACAGATGCAACCTTTCCTTAGAGGCTCATTTCGAGAAAGATCAAGCACCTATCATTCTTCTTGACTGCAGTCCCTTCTTGACAGTTCAAGTCCAACCATCAGCCAATTTCTTTGTATAGTTGTATATATTCAAAAGATTTGTATATTTATTTGTATTTGTATATATTCTTTTCAACATTTGAAAATGATGACTTTCAAGTCCAGTTTGCAGAGCGAATGAATGCTCAGAAATTCTCAGTAAGGTAGATAAAGTGGATCACACCAAACGTCCTGATCAGCGAGAGGGACTGTGTGCCTGAGATAATACTCCCAGTTTCTACTTCGGGCATCCATCTGCCTCTGCTTCAGTGTTTCCCATCCCTCCTGAAAGGATGCTGCAGCCGTCTGGGTAGCAGTAAAAGAAACAATGGAGCTTTTAGTACGGTATTCAATAACCTGAAATTGGTGCCATTTCACCCTAACCTGTCAGGCTGTATGAGGCAGTTCACACATTATGTGAACAAAGGAGACATCCCTTCAGTGAGGGCAGGAAACTCTGATAAGACCATTAAAACTGTTCCAAACTAAACTATTCCTTCTTGTGCTGTAATCTGAGTCTGCACTGAACAGCACTTAAGTAATAATTCCAGCTTCATAAGACTGTTCCAAGTTATCATTAAGTAGAGCACTTGAAAATGAATTGTGCTTTTTATTGTCACGGGATATGCTCTGGTGTCTTTTCTTACTTTGGCCCTCCTTAATTTCTCCTTGAAGTTAACAAAGGCAGAAAGCCCACACTTTTCTACAATTTCCCCTTCTGCAACTCCCATAAGATCAGGCAGTGCAAGCTTGGTTTACACCGTGAACATTTCATGAAAGAGCCACTTCAATTTCGCAGTCTAATAGCTGCAGGAATAGTTTCCAAAACAGCTGCGAAGAGCGCTGGAGAGGTCGGAGGTTACAAACAGGGATAAATGGCTGTGCAGCACCATGGCACTGTGCAACTACACACTGCAGCGTAGAAAACAGCTCGCTCGCCCAGAAACACTGGGCTCGCAGTCGGGAATGCAGGCAGAGGGAGAAAGCGCTCATGCTCCGTTATACCTTAGGGCTCAGAGCTCTCAGGCATTGCAAAATTAGAAAAGCAGCCTTGAGTGAGAGGCTAACAACTCGTGTCTTACATGATTTTTTACAAGAAAAAGGTTTCCCTCTGTTTTTCTAAAGCAATACACTTATTTTCCAAAATCACTTCTTGTTTTTGTGTGCTCATAGCTAAATATCCCTGAGCATCTACTTACTGCTCCTTACTCTGATTTCTAATTCACTGCATTAGCATTGATATAGATCTCATCTAAACATTGATGAATGCTTTTCTTTCTCCATGCTGGTGAAGAAGAACCATAATTTTCTATTTTCAGAGTGAATTTTTACATCCTGTATTCAAACTCTGACAAAATATTTTTTAAAAATCACTGTCCTCACAAACCTTCCTGCTAATTAAATGCTCCCTGATGAGGACTTGGGAGAATAATATGCAAGGCAGGAACACAGCTGAAACGCAAAGTCTCTGTTTTGATTAGCTCAGAGGTTGTGATCTTCAGCTATACACAACATGGAAGAAGAAGAGGATCTGATTAACCTCCTGGCATGAACCAGGAGCAGGCAGAACTCCAGCCTTAACACCCATTCAGCCATAGAAAAAACACTAATTCCAAGATGAATCTTGGAATTCCACCTCAGGAAGGTCAAAAGAAAGACTGTGGAACAGGTTACCCATCAAACTACGTCTTATAGAAATGTCTCCCATAGGTTGCCACCTCCGAGTACTCATTACTGTGGACTGTATCTCTTGCATGGAATTTAATCTATTGGCAGGGTCTTTAGAAACTGCCGTATTTCCCTTTTCCACAGTGAAGGAAATTTATAAGAAAAAAATATCCTTTGGCTAAATATCTTATTCATTACATTTACTTTTGAATGGAAAGTATTTTCATTGACATGAGCACACACAAAGAAGTTTTTCTTAGCCTTAAAGACAATTCCACTACCTTGAAATAAGAGCTTTTAAACTTTAAGATGGAATAAAATTATTATTGAGACTTTATGTGAAGATATAAACCCCATTTGGTCTGTTGCACATTAACACTCACAAGAATTTTTGCAAAAATTGGAGATATGTGGTCCTGAACCGTTTACTTATTACCCATTTCTGAATCAGTAGCATTTACTCTGGGTTCAGTAAAGTTAATACCAAAATTTGTAAAAATTGAATTAAAATCAGGTAAACTATGGTTAAAACATTGTATTCTGGATACAAGTTTTGCATATAAACTGGTAGACAATTACCACCCATATGCATTAAATATTACTAATTTTTAATTTACAGGGGTTTGTTGTATTAAATAGAAGTCAAACAACAGTTACAGAACTTCCTTGTTAATATTTGATTTATCAATACCTTAAAAATACCTTTTTTTGGTAAAACAAGTAATGGTAGGACTCTGTCTATGATAGTATCAACCTGAAACCGGTTTTGTCAAGTGTAAGGAGTGCAAATTCTGGGCATAGGGCTATGCATGGAATTTGGCCTTGTAATAGTCTCACTCCTTTAAAAGCATGCTGCTCAGGGAAAGCTTTTCACAGTTACAGAACATAATTTCAGATCCAAAGCCAGCTAAAGATGGTGGCCGGTTTTCCATTGACTTAAGCGGACTTTGGATCACGTCTCAGGGAAGACTTAGAACTATTGAAGGTCTTTTTCTGTGAATGGGAGTGTTGAGGATTAAAACTTAGCTGGCTTAAAACAAACAAACAAACAAACAAAATTTCTTAATAATTCCATTCTTCCAGATTCTTCACATTGAAGTCACAACAGGTGTATTGGGTGTTATTCAAGAAGGAGGCCCTTGCCCCTCCTCCATTACACCTATACTTATGGAACATACTTACGCTTTCCTGACAGAAGTTTCTTGATTAGTGCATCAGAAGAAAACAAATCACCACCTACAATGGTTCCTGGAGAAGCCTTGAGAAGAAACCCATAATCTATCATTTTCTTCAATTATTCAGTTCTTTTCATATAAATTTTTATGATTTCCTTTCTATTTTTCCCCATAATTTGTTTATAACTCTTATTCATTGGGAAGAAAACCAGCGATTTATCTCTGCAGCGTCCAGCATACCCAACATTTGCAGCTTTTAAATTAAAACTTATTTGTGAAATACAGAGAAGTTAAAATGGCAGATACTGAATTTACTCACTTAAAGAATACCCTGCTATTTAAAGTAAAAATAAACAAAGATTTGTAAGAAATAACCAAGATGGTTTTTTGTTTTTATATCTGTTGTCTGGTATGTCTAACTCATGGCTGAATTATAGATTCAGACCATATAGTCAAAAAGTAAATTATATGTTGTTTACCTATTAAACTCTGAATTCAGCACTCAGTAGACTGCATTTAACAGTGGGTCATCTTAGTTCTTTCAGCTATCATCAGTTTATACAAGCAAACAAAAAATCCACAAGCTCATAGTTTTACAGGCAAAGGAAGTTGTGATTTCCTACTAAGTCTGCTTTAACATGCTTTTTGTGTGGATTATGTGTTCAAGAAAAGTGCCAGACTCACTGGCCTGGAAAAAATAGTTCTCTACCTGTAAAAAAAAAAAAAGAAAGAAAGAAAATAAAAGAAAGACTATGGCTTGGTTTTCTTATAAACTACGTCTGCACGATTTGATTCCTTTCCTTTCCTACTTAATACAGAAGAAAAGTGCTCCAGTATCTAATCTCTTTTGAATAAGTTATATTTATAGCTCTTTTAAGCTGATCATATGCTTTCATAATGATGTCCCCATTAATTTGCAGTATGAAAATTTGGAAACTAGATTCCGTTCATCTCCGTGTACTGTTAACTCTGAAGCCTGAAGATGGCGTTTTAAATAGCACTCTGATTGATTACTTTACAGCTGATCAGTTTAATGAAACTATGTAAATAGTATAATTCTGGAACTGCATCTCAAATATAATTTATTTAGATTTAATTTTTTCAAGGGTCTGTTTTTTTTTCCTTTTTACCACAGTCCAAAAAAAAATAGACAACAACAGTAATGTACTTATACTGTAGTCCTCCTCTGCCTCTTTTTTACTGCAGAAAACAGATACTGCTGGAGCTGAGTGCCGTGTAAGCACAGTCAGGCATACAAAAATAATTAATGATGGCCAGTGTTAAAATACTGCTCAAAATCTAAGGTTGTTTCACACAGTGTACACCAAATGAGCCCATGCTGAAAGAGCACAATGTCGTTATCTGTAGAAGGAGAGAAACCAGCAGACTTTGAAGCAGTGGAAATTCTGTGTGTGTTAGGGTAGAAGAGCAGTTTTTACATGCAGATGAGCAAATGTAAATTTCACTTACTGGGAATACAAAAAATATTGTAAAAGAAGATTATGATGAGGTGTTTATGAGAGATATGGGATATTTTAGAGATATAAAACATTGATATAGATACTACAGTGCTGCAAAAAATGTGTGCCACATAAAGTCCCAATAGCACTGAGATAAAAATAAAGGGGTGAACTTAACAAAATCAGATGTTACTGTGCAGATACAGACACCAAGTAATCAAGTCAGCAATTGGCCATTCTAAGAAACCAAACAATGCAAGGAGTTTTTTAACTTCAAAAGATTTAAATAAGGCAATCAAACATGAATGCTAACCCAAGAGAACAGCTGAGGGCATCTGCCCAGATCATCACTGTTGTATCTCAGCATAACTCCACTGAAGGCAATGGAGCGATGCTAATTTACACCAACTGAGGATCCAGACAATCATAGTTAGGCCTTTGAGTGACAAAATTACTTTTATTTTGGGGTATATATTAAAGGGTTTTGGCAAGTCTGACCAAACACAGAAAGTGCAAAACACTGCACTTTTAATTTGCCTTTTAGCAACTGTATAGTTGATGCAACTTCCCATGGGGATTGCCTCAGCACTTGGGATATACCACAGCATCATGTTGCAGATCTTTGCGGATCTGGATGGAATGAGCAATTGGTTATGATCTGTTGATTTGAAGCAAAAATGATCAACATCACAATGGGAGTTTGCACAATAACCAAATTGTGCCAAAGAAAAGACCCTTGAATTGAATACGAGCAAATGCCAGGCTGAGTGAGATTAATTATGTAGGACACATTCAATGACAAAGAAGTATGACCAAACCCAAGGAAGGCAGAGGCAACTGTACAAATGGAAAGGCTCCAAGACGGGAAGGCCTTAGAGAGATTCATTGGGCATGTTAACATCACTAAGCAAATTCATTGATCATTAATCACAATTAAGTGCTCCTCTCAGAAAAGGTGCTTAGGGACTGCACAGAATGGCACTGGAATGACTGACAAGAGGAATTTTTTGAAAATTAAAATGAACTTCCAAATAAACATTCACACTGAAATATTTCATGATTAGTGAAGAGCTTAGGAACTAAGCTAAGTTGTTACTGCAGACACTGAATTCCACTTTCAAAGTTAGGCATATGGAAGGATGCCCAGCACTTACATTCCTTCTGAAAACAAAGTTTAGACTCTTGAGTCACACAGGTTGTTTTGAAAAAAATTACTCTAATTCAGTGATTGTTCATCTGAATTGAGACTATTTTGGGTGATAACTAAGTGGCAAATGGTTTTAAATACTGATTAAAATCCAAACAGTAAAAAAGTACAGCTATCAATATATTGCGTTTCAAATAATTAAGTATGTAAAGAAAGAGGCCATAAACTATTTGGGTATTGTAGATGCCACTGTGCAAATGAAGCCTCTAATTTCAGAGCATTTCATGATATTGAAAACTTACTAAGGCCCTGATTCTGCAAGGTGCTTCATGCAAACATTTCTGTGCCTGCATGGAACATTTCACAGCATCAGAGGTACTGATATGCAGATGGAGCTTTTTAGGGGGTACATGCTTTTAAGACTACCTCTCAGTAATGAAAACAATGATGAAGGGTCTCATGTAAACAGAACTCAAGTATTTTCCATTTTAGAGACAAAAGTTGACAAACTTAAGTGAGAATAATGGAATGACTCAACCTTACCGGAGTCTGAATGAGTTATTCTAACAGAAAACAAGCCCAGCCACTTCCATATGTAAAACTTATTGCGACTACAGAGATGAGGTTGCTGCAGATGATGGGGTTCTATACAAAGGACATTATCATAACACCACACAACATGAGGTTGGAAATGCTAGGTATAACCTACAGTGCCCATTTGAGTATTGAGAAGTGCAGGAACAGAGCCCAAGGTGTTCTGTTCTGGCCAGGCATGCATGCTGCCATCAAAGATAAGGTATCCAAGTGGAAATCTGCAATAAATACAGGAAACAAAAATGCAAAAAAAACCCACTGAAACCACATGAGATTCCTAATTTCACTTGGCCCAAGGACCTAGTTGAACAAAATGGGAAAGATCATTCCTTACAGGTGAACTAATATTGGGGATCTATGTTCCTTGGTTTTGTTTTTAATAATTGAAATTAGACTTGCACGCTAATTTGCAATTTAATAACACATTAAAAACCGCAGTTTGTTTTACCATAATTTTGCAGGTAAGTTAATAAAACACTATAATTTACAAATCACTCACTCTAGCAATTTTTAACATTACTCCAAATACATCACGTCTGGTCCCTGCAATCATATTTTCTATATAAAAGTTAGCTAAAACATCAAGGAACTTAAAAAAACTACTTGCAGATTCAAAGGCTACATACTTAGCATCAAAGGAGTATTTCATTATAACACAAGATTACTTACTAGGCTCAACAACCTCAGTATTCAAGAAAAACTGTAATGACAACTTCTATTAAGTTTCCCATGTAGGAAAAAAAAAAAAAAAGACAAACAACAGGGGTAAAAAATGCTAATAAGAATGGAAATGGTTATTCCTCTTGCAACAAAGAGTAATTTTCTAAGAGAAAAGTGAGTGAAAACTATATAATGCGTCATAGTCTTACTGAGTTCTTATAGGAGGACAGATGTAATCTCAGCAGGAAAAGGGAAGGGAAAGGAAGGAAAGGAAAGGCAAGGCAAGGGAAGGGATAATAATCCTGTGCAGATGAGGCAACAAATGTACACCCAGGAACTGAATATCAGAAACATCTCAAGCAGCAAACACAGGATGTAGGTGGAGAAATCACTTCAGCAGCTAAACAGATCTCTGCAGAAATAATTGGTTTGAGTGCAAAAAGTGACTGTACATTGGGAGAGCTATCCAGGTATAAGAGGATAGATACCGATCAATGTCCAAGAATAATATGGTTACCTGTCTAAAGAGGGGAATGTTTCTGTGGTGTTTTACTAATGTATCCTATTAATTTTTGTTTCTGCATTTTAATTTTGCATTGGAGAAGACCTATTTTTTTGCAAGATCATTAAAGCAAGGAAGAAAATATTACTCTTTTTCCAGTAATATTTTATTTTATATATTCATCAGAATAAATACAACCCAGGTGTCTCCATTTCTGCGAGGATATCCCTTCTTAGTTGCTAGTTCTTGCTGAGCAAATTGCAGTAAAACTACACCAATAAAAAGTGAATATTAGAGATTATTCTAACATGGAAGAGTTTCCCTAGAAGTATGAGCTAAGGATATCCTTCTATCCAGAAAAAAATGTACTGCATGGAGTTGTTCTTCCTAGAAGAGTTGTGGTTGACAGGGAGAGCTTCAGAGCTTTCCATTTGAACTGAATGGAAGACACTACTAGGATGACACATCTGGGAATATAGAGACAAGGACAAAAGGAAGATAAGAGAAAGGGCAGAAGATGACCACCAGGAATATGGAAATTAGGGCAGAGTGACATGGAAAGAAGGTGGCACAGAAATTCCAACTCTTACTTCATTGCGGAGAATGTGCAAAAATAGATCAAGCTCCTCACTTTGAGTTAAGAAGAGATGTGGAAAAGAAAAGCTCTCAGGCTTCATTGTAGAGAGGGCAATGAGACTGTACTCCTCCCCGTAAGTGCCATAGGGAATACCAAATAACGTCCACCACAGGAAACACTGACATGCAAAATCTACATAGAGACACAAGTGCTTTGGGACTGAAGGACTTAGCGTATTACAACAGTATCAGATAAGTATCCACACTTGTAGGCACCTGGTTGAACTGCAAATCTTTATGAGGTTCAGGTTCTTTAATATAAGCACTAATGGGACTTTCTGGCAGAAAACTGACCCAAGGGACAAGGGTAAATGTTAACAATTTGATAATCAGTTCCATAGTAGACCAAGCTAATACTTAGTTAACTATGGCCTTTGAAAAAGGGTGATTATTTTTACATCAAAGTAACACTAAGTAGAACTAAGTTTGTCATTTTTGGGAGTCTCTGGTACCCAGGTTTTCCGGATCCCATGTTTCAGTACACTGAGTAGAAATGTTCCCAGCCAGCATGCTGCATTTTGGCCGGGATTGGTTTACTGATGATCAAAATGTGTCCTTTTAAAAACGCTAATTAATTTTAGGGGGTTTTTAATTTTATTTTGAATAAGATTAAAAGTGCTTCAAAATGTTGCTTTTTTATAGTGTTTATAATTCTACAATGGGATTACAGTTTTGTAGTATCTGTAACTGTTAGAAAAACCTCCTATGAGAAGGAGTAAATAAGGGAAACTGATAAGAAAAAGCCCCTGGGTAAGATTAAACTGGATTTAACTTATGAATATTTTAATATTGGTAGATGTCACTGGGTGGGCTGTTAATTGCTTTCCCACCATAGTTAAGTTTACTCATCGATACAGTGTCCCTAGGTCCTTTAAAAATTAGTTGCTTTTCACTAGTACTATAACCCAAATCTTAATGCTGGAGAAGTTTGGATTCTTGCCAGATATTAATTTCTTCAGAGACCCTTAAAGCTGTTGACCTCTTCTTTTCTTTTTTTTTTTTTTTTTTTTTTTTTTTTTTTGCCAGCAGCAGTAAAGCAGTAACTGAGAATTAAAGCTGAAGAAATTCTTCTGTTATTTGGAGACCATTGACCAGGCTGTGTAACCGCTTTGGTCTGCTGATAAACTATGCATAAAGACTCTCATGTTTCCACTTGGGCTTTGGGTGAAAGTGGAGAATTGTACAATCTGCACAGTAAACCTGAGCGAGACGCCTTACAGAAGAGAAGCATGGGTGGTAAGGAATAATTAGGCTGACCCTGGAACAATTTAATTGAAAGTTGCCACACTGTTATTCTGGGAGCCAGGCAACGTGGGTGATGGAATTTATGGAGCCACAGCTACCAAAAGGCAATACAGTGAGCATAACTTAAGCAAAATAAACTTTTATCTAATTTTTCAGATTCTCATATTATTTTGTTTATGAATATTATCTGAATTACACATTCATGAATATTATTTGAAATGTATGCTACTTTTTATTTCAGTTGGGGCTTAAAAAGAATCAGCATGTTAGCAAAATTCCAGTTAGGAAGCTGCATTATACATAGCTTGTGTGTGTTCCGCAATGCACAGAAGGAGATCATGGACTGGTAAAATATGATACAAAGGCTTTACTAGCACATATGCGATATTTGTTACATAAGCAATGCATGGCAAAGCCATAAAAGTATGAAATCTTTCCAAACTATGCAGTCCAAAAATACAATCCCTATGCTGCACCATCAATTCCTCTGTCGCACTCTCAATTGTTCTCTGTACCTCATGCATTAGAAAATTATTTGCCAGAAACTTTACAGAGGCTGAAATCTTTATGGATGACTGGAAACAATTACATCGAAAACCGGAACAACGAATAAGAGATGAAGAAGAGATGGGAAGGGTACAGACTGAAAGGGACAGGACAGAAGGGATTGCGGCTTGGGATACAGGCAAAAAATCTGTATGCGTTTCTCTCTGCAGCCTGGGGCAGGAGCCAAGGTTACTGATTCTCACTACTCTTCTGCTGTCAGCAAATATGTATGAAACACACCAGCAATGTTCCCCACCTCCTCCTGGTGCCAGTCCATGCAGAGCGTTATACCTTCTACTGCTGTTTGCTACCACAGTAGTTCAGGTGACCTATATAGCAGATATCAAAAGTTCCCGTGGTGGCTGGTGGCCTCATAGAGAGCCAGTAGGATCCCACATGATGGAATTTCTGCTTCTTTTCAGCTTGCTCTTTTTAAAAGCAAGGAAATTATACCCCCAAAACTCTCACACAGAAATATAACAGATGCAAACTTAAGTACTTCACAGTTTAAAAATTCCAAAATCAAAATCACTTATGTAGCTTTGGTTTAGCTCTTTCGTGCATATGCATTATCATTTACATGATCACATCTTCTTCCATGTTAGGCAGAGAACAAGAGCATAAATGAGAGCCGTATAAAGGATGCCACCATCCATAGGGCCCCTCCTTCCCTGCTTTCGAATATGTGAGAAATGCGAAGATGCTTTATTTCTCTCTGTACCAATTTCAGTAGGATGGCTAAGAGGTAGAAGACAATAAAAATATAAATATGATGGAGGCAGGAGATGGACTGATTAGATGAGGAGCCTGAGACAGGGAGCAATGTAGGAAAAATGATGAAGGAAAACAGGACGGAGTGAATGGACCAAGTAGAAGCTGGGACTGATCAGAGTTTGGGGGGAGGAGAGAGGAGAGTCCCACTGCTGTTCTGGATCACTGGACTCTATCCTTCTTTTTCTGTAGACTTCATCCCTTTCCACAAATGGTCAATCACTCATCGTGTAGAACTGCTGAACGCCCACAGCTCCAAGCAAATTCAATGGCTACTTGGCTTTGAACATACACAGTTCTCTACAATGTGAAGAACTCTGACAAAGTACGTCCTAGAGGTCTCAAAATGGAGCAATCAAAATTATATGCTTAAGTTTTCTGGTTTTAAAATGGGGATAATACCAACCTTGATTAGCTTCAGTGTGGATGAAAATTAATTAATTAATTTATAACCAAGATAAATTAATTAGGAAACACTCAGATGCAACAGTAATGACAAATATGTGAGTGAATTAGTAGTTACATACTGAGAGTACAGCCTGAGAAAAGTGCAGTGAATAGCAGACAGGGCCACACATGGGATAATGAGGAAAACAGAAGAAATTCATTAGTTGCTTATGCAGTGATTACTGTCTGCCCTGTGCAATGAATTACTTTGTTACCCTATGGAAAAATATATGATCAGAAAATGAAAGATTGCCTTGTAATGAAAATGCAAAAGAGACCCGAGTTAAGTTAGCCTGCTTAAAATTCTGGCATTTCCTAACTTCTGAATTCACTAAACAGTTGCTATGTGTTCAACAGGTATGCTAAATGAATCATTCATGCTACTTTCTAAGTAAATAATAGATGCTAAAGCTAAAAACATAACTTTAAATATGACTTAATCTTGTTTTCTTTGCTTAGGCAAAACTTGAGATAGGTAGAGAGAATGGCATGAGACAGGAGTGGAGTCTCAAGTTTAAGTGATTTTTTATTTCTTCCTCATCTCTATTAGGTAGGCTTGACTGCAGATGCTTGAGAAAGGCAGAGGAGATGGGGTAATTCAGGAATACTTTCCTAACGCAGGTGGAAATGTTATAAAGGGCTAAAGCAGCAATGTACATGCTTAAAGTATTAATCATGCTGCCCCAAGAGTCTTGTCTGTGTTTTGTTTATGTAATTACAGTTCCTCAAACATCAACCACTTGACCCATCCCAAACCAAAATCCAGGTCTGAATCTGAGTTTCTCTGGGGTTATGTGCCCATGTCTTTCTCTGCTTACACTTAAATGTTTTCTCTGATCTAATTTACACCCCTTCCCCTCGCATATCACATAGCCTTCTAGCAGCAGATACCATCATGATCTAAACTGATCACGATCATTATTTTTGATTGGGTGGGTGGGAAATAAATTCTAAATTTTATACCTATTTTTTGCATCTAGTGACTAGATTAGCTAAGACTAGAGAGCAATCTTACTTCAGCAGCTTCCTCATGCTTGCTTTCTTATCTTTCCCATGCTTTACATCAAGGTTTGTTTTTTTCATCAAGGTATGTACTGAACTCAAGAAATGCTTTTTAAGGCACTCGTGTGGTAAAGACAGAATACTGCTTAGCATGGCAGCATAAGCTATCCATTCATACTTTCCCTACCCAATTTTTCCTTGTTACTTGTGAACATCTTTCCATGTTAACCATAGTACCAACTCAGGAGTACCACTGTCTCATAGCACTAACAAATGCTATAGTTCTTCCACACACAGAGTTGCAGTCGAGCATACGGTGCAAGAAGACAGATCAAAGCTAAGTCTCACGATTCTCTGACTTTGATTGCTCACAATTGTCACTCCAAAAAACCAAAAGGAATTGTAAAGAATGCATTTTAAGTAGGGGAATAACTAAGTCAACACTAAAAAAACATAGTCAAATGAGAAAATGCATTAAGCTGATAACAGTGATATAAACCTGGGGAAAATTATGCAAGCATTAGGGATAAACAAATTGTTTTCTCTTCTCTCCGATCTATGTCTGAGAAACTACAGCACTTTACTGGTTGTGTAATCAGAAGTATTCCATCAGTCTAATCGCATGAGAGTTTTCTGTTCTAACTAGTAAAAACTCAAATGTTCAGAAAAAAAATGGATAGGAATTGAAACATTTAGATGAAATTCCAGAAGTTCTGAATTTTGTCCATCCCTATCACCTAATGAATACACAAAAGGAAATACTACATCAACAGACTTATGTATAGAACCAGCCTGCACGGAATTTCTAGAGATTTCACCACATGTTCCAAGCAGGATCAACCCCTTCTGCAGCACCTCTCCAGGCAGTGTTTCTAATTGCTGATACAACTATACAGAATTTGCAGTCAAATAAATATTTATAAAGAAAATATTTGTTCTTTATATCTTACTTGAGTTCTTGTGAGCTTGTGGCCAGCATACTTCGAATGCTTTTGTCAGCCAAGGGACAGCCAGATAAACTGTAAGACACGGCAGGACATACAAGTAAGTCAATCTTCGTATTAACTGAGCACTCCCAAACAAACACGACATAAAAATTAAAAAGTAAAAGTTTGTAATGCAGAAAAGCGATGGGGCAAGTGCTGTAATATTGAATTTTGTAATATAGTTAACCCTCTGAATATATTTAGGTATCAACATTACTTCCAAAATGACATACTGTAAATGTTATTTTTTGTTTGTTTGCTTCTCTATGAACTAGTAAAATGTAACAAAAAATAGTTGAGATTCCTGGGTTAACTACTTCAATGCTTAAGAATACTTTGGAAATTTTAGTAATCTATTTAAAAATAAAAGACGTTTATACAACACACAAATTAGCATGCTTTTAAGATCAACATATATTACTCAAAGGGTTAACACATAGTTCAACGTTTTACTTTGACAGCATTGTTGAGGTAAGCTGAAAACAATAAATTGAAAAGACAGAATCCACCATGAAAAAAATGAAGTCACACCTTCTATGTGAGGCGTAATTACCAGTCACATGACCACTCCCATCACACCCTGGTGTTGGACATCTGCCACCAAACAAAAACAAAAACAGCCAAAATAGTAAGTATGTTTAAAAAAAAACTTTTAAAAGTTTCATTGTTTCCAGTTTAGCTGCAATGACTGCAAGGGGTTTTAAGCATCCTAATCGAAAAGCTGCAAAATGAACAGGTTTAAATGAAAATGGCGTCTCAATACAATATAGCATCATTAAGAACAAGCAAATACACATTAGCTTATCACTTTACTTAACTGGCAGTTTGAAACATTTATATGCTGCAAATGTTGCATGCTCATACTGCAAGGCGTATATGTACTTGTTTGTTTAAAAAAGGACAAAGAGAGAAAAGGTTAAAAGGAGAAAAATAATTTCACCTCACATTATGCTTACGTTATTAAATCCTTTTTGCTCTCTTTGCATTGAGGGTATTTGGGTTTAGGACTTGGGATTGTAACTTCACCAGGATACCTTCTTTCTTCAAGCGCCTCTTGAAAAGGATCTAAATCTTCTGGCTACAGGCAAATATATAAGCATTAGTTTCCGGTAGGTGAGGCTACAACTTACACAAAATAATGCAAAGCAGAGTCATCAGATGCTATCTCCATTTTTATCTTATTTTGCCAGAGAAAATTAATGAAATTATGTTATATTCCTTCACTTACTAAACCTTTAGATAATACTTGGATATTTCAATGAAGACTTCACCGTATGTGGTATATATAGGTAATTTAATTAGGAAAGGAAAAAAACCGGCAAAACAGCTTTTCTTATAGCTGTCATATTATTTTGCTTTAAAAGAATCAGTATTCTTTTCTAAAGTCACGGCAAAACAGAGGCAAGGGAAAAAGGATGACTAAATGCAGTATCTTATGCATCAAAAAGCTGCCTTAAATAACATCTTAACTGTTTAGAACATCTCAAAGATGAAACAGGAGCAATTTCAACATCTGCATACAGAATCTCAATCTGGGGCAAACCTCAGTGGATCTGTCTGGCAAAATATAATTATATAATTTATAATTAACGTTACTGGTGCATTCAGAAATACAAAATCATCTATTTCAGGAATGAAGTGGACAAGTGCATTGATTTCGCTATTCCTGCAGATGGTGCTATGAACACCACAGTAGAAATAAGAAGTTCTGCTTACTCTGAAAAAAATATGCTATACGCTCTGTTTTACCTCACATTTCCTTGATAGTGACAGATTTCCTCCTAACTGCAGTGAAATTAATAGCAAAACTGTAATTAACACCAGAGCTAGAATGCATTCAGTGTATCTAGTGAAAATGCCACTTTGTTATGTTTCAAAGTTACTGAAAATAGCTTTACCTTTTAATTAAAATTGGCAAGAAATGTGCTACACACAAATGATTAGCCTAATTTTCTGTTATAAACCAAGAAAAAACGGAGAACAGTCTCCATAATTCTCCAAACGGCTAAACTGCATTGAGTGCAGCATTGTAAACTACCCAGTGGATAAGGTTAAAACCTGATGAACAAAAGCAGTGACATTAAAACTTGTCAGTAGACCTCTTCAGTGTCCTGGCTGTTTTAAGTTTTGAAAAGTA
This sequence comes from Fratercula arctica, assembly GCA_947846985.1. Lineage (NCBI taxonomy): Eukaryota > Metazoa > Chordata > Aves > Charadriiformes > Alcidae > Fratercula > Fratercula arctica. Next base: position 104,450,892 of record CANTUZ010000003.1, read on the forward strand.
AAACAAATTCACTAACATATTTTCTTTATTTGCTTCCGCTGTTTAAAGGGTTTTGCTGTTGTCTTTGTATTACGAATTGAAAAGTAATACTTATTTTTAATATCCCTTCTTTGTATTCTTTAAACGAAGTATTTCATTAATACAGGTCCTTTCACGCACAGAGCTATCAGGAGAGTATAAGTAATTTAGAAGAAGATCAGCCGAAATAGTTGATAGCTTACATTATACTCTGCTGCTTTTGTTTAAATTGATTTCTAAGTAACACATGCTTTCAAATACTCAGCACATCATTTATGGTTTTCAAATTCAGGAGAATGTCTTGTCTTGAGGGCTGATTATCCCAGCATTGCACAGTTACGTCAACTTGCTTATACAGGCAATGTAATCTGGATATAGTGAAACGTCTTTACTGCAGAAAATATTTGTTAACAAGATGATGCTATTAGAAAATATGATTCACATTCATGGTTCAAATGTTGTCTTATGGAAACTTAGTCAGAGATCAGATGTATGCCAGCATGATACAGTCCTAAAGATTCACCAGCAGAAAGTCCTTTTCGTAGAAAACCATCATTTTTATCAGGTATTAATTTTGTTTCCTCTTTCCCTCCAAATTTCAGAAATTTAATGAATTACGAAAATCAGACTGCAAGGAGAACTAATAGATGAAAAAGACATACATTAATCTCTTTGGAATCATCTTCATCTATCCTAGTGGGCTTCATTTTAGTGTAGTCCACTGGCAAGTCCCAGCAGTCACCCTCGTTCAGTTGGTAACACCGGTTATTCATCACGGCTTGCCGTTGCGGGGACATTGGCTCCAGTGGTGTCAAAATGGTACAGCAACCATCTCGCTGCCTCTGCTTGTTCATGCTCAGATCCAACGTTCCATTTTCATCGACTTCCATATCAGGATTCTGTCAAAATAAGAAAAATATTGTTAATACGGCTTCACACTAGCAAACTGTTACCTCTCTGTGTTCTTCAATCTGATTGCCTAGCAGAATGATAAAACGCTTTTCCATTCCTGTATAGATTGTAAGCATTGAGCCCCCTCCCACACATAGCATGATGCTGTTACACAACATTAATGCTGTTAAAGTAGATTTCTTCCTGAATGGCTAATCTGATGTTTGGAGGAAGAGGGGAGAGTCTTCAGTACCCCTCCTGCCAGAGAGCACACAGGTACCAAATTTGGAATGAAAAGGAGAAATCTCTAAAGGTATTTTCTTGTCGTCGTCTTTATGCTCTTGATTTATTCTGTGACAGGTGAGTATCTATGAGGCAACATCTGCATAATTCTTGTTTCCTGACACCTATCTGGATGATTAGAGTAACAAAAACCATCTAGCATCAAATAATCTTTGTTTCTTTGTTTATTTAACATTAACAGTCAATGCCTGAATAGATAATGTCAGAAAATTAAACAGGGAGGTAGGGTACCAAAACAATTCCTTTTGGATACCATTTGCCAATGAGGAAATACACTAAAATTTCACAGTTCCTTCCCTCCAGATGTAAATGTACTAACATTTCATATATCTATCTTTATAATCAATAAATTTAGGTAGCAGAATAGTTGTGCCAATTTCTGTGGTGACTGCAGTACTGCGAAAAATAGGTAAGTGTGGGCCCTGGCTTTCTTTTATAGAAACAAAAAAGGGTTGTCTATTATATTAGTTGAGGAGAAATAAGATAGCTTAAAATGAAGACAAATTTTAAAATTTTAAAAAGCTAAGGACAGATAAATTAAAAATGCCCACAGAGAATCCTTCATCTCCTTCAAAAACATAATGCTCCACAAGAAATTTGGTTCCAAAACTATTGTGAATGCGACTGACTCCTCACATGTCTGACGACTTTCTCTTCTCTGGACTAACAGCAGAGATGCAGAAAAGCACTGTGAATGCAGATCTCTCTTTCTGAATTACTGCCTTTTGTCAGAGCATATATCTAATTGCTGCTATCCTGCTAATTTAATTTAGAAAATAGTTGTTTATCTTCTTGGATTCATTCTTTCAGTCTCAATATAGGGTGACACATTAGGAAAGAGGCCCCTTCTGGTTTTGATACAGAATATTTTTAGCAGTGTACCCCAACTTCTTCCATCGTGTTGATATAGAGAGCAACTGCATTTATTTACATGCCAGAAAGAGATTTCCCTCTTGAACAGTATTAAATGAATTAATATACAAAGCAGCATCTGAAAACAAAGTCACTAACCATTCTGCTTTAAATCGTGATTATTACTAATACCCACTGCTACAGGTTTAGTTTGTTATGAACCATCAAGGGGCTTTACATGATAAGGGGAAGAAAACCTTTGTCTATATGTAGAACAGAACATGTCTGCCAGCTCAAAAGCTCTTCTATAAGCACAATAAAAATGTTTCCTCTGCACTGCATCTGTCTACTTAGCCATCTAGTGGTCTCCTATAGGTAACACCGTACTGTTTGCTGCTGCATATTACTCATTTCTTAACAGCTATCAGATTCGAAACTTAATGTTTATAATGAAAAAAAAACATCTTTAGGTAAATCTTTAATGACTGTTAATAGTGCACCGTTTTTCTTTATATATAAAGCTTAACAACAAAAGCTTTTATTTGCATCTGTATAGACATTTCATAATATACTGAGGCTCTATGAACATACCGAACATTAGTGACCCTGCACTACTGTTAAGCACATTTAAAGTCACCTGTACTGGAGGATTTGTTCATGTCAAATATAATATGCAGTGACTTAAGAACTGTGGTATCACAGACCAGCAAGAAATTATAACATACAAGTAGCATAGATTTCTTTGTACTAGATCTTACAATCTTCGGTTCCGTTTGTGACTTTTAAAAGAAAACACAACGTTAAATATTAATCCTTTCACAAAATGTATGAATCAGACTGTGCTTAGTAAAAAAATCTGTAGTGCAATTAACACCACTTGAGCAATCCAAACATCTTTTATAATTGTAAATCTCACAAGTAAGAGACAAATTAAAAAAAGGAGTACATGCTATCAGTATCATCACTTTATATACCGATCGGGATTTCCTGAGATACTTGTGAGCAATTTGCATCTTTTTTTTTTTTTCCCCCTCCTCCCTGCTTTACCAGAGCCACCAGATTATGTTAATTTTGAGGAAAAGGAAAAAAAAAAAAAAAGAAAAAAAGCAAGATGTACTAAAACTGTTCTTCTATCTATCAGGGCCACAGAGCAAGTGCAGCAAAGAGAAATCTTCATCAACAAACAGAATTACTGGTTTTTACCCTCGCACAGAGATCCTGAGGCTTAGTGGAGAGGTTCTGAGGCATCTCCCTGCAGCGAGTGGAGAGATTCAGAATAGCTGTAGCAGCCATGTGCGCTGCCTCCATGTCATGAGTATAGTCAAAGCTGCTCTTGCTGCAGGTGCTGCTGGCACTGCTGCCTCCACCACAACTCATGTTGCTGCTGCTGCTGGGGGCATAACTGCTCGTTGTGCTGCTGGTTGGGCTTGAATTCTTACAGTAGCGCTTAGCTGTGGGAAGAAATATGACAAGGATGACTCAAAAGAACGAGCATTCTGCATAAGCAAAGAGAAAAACAAACTGCTGGAGGTGAAATTTATAATGAGCAACAGTAACCGATGCAAAAAAAAAGAAAAGAAAAAAAAGCCGGCAATAAGAATGATGGCTGTATTTCTTGATTTCTGTCTGTGACTTCTATATGCTGCAAATGTGAGTTTTTACGAAATAACCTCCTGTAAATATCTGCATGACATGATCATGAATCGTTCTGACAAACAGGCTGGATTTAGAAAACAATAAAAACACAGAAACACTGCTTTTACCCCACATATATAGTGATACAGAAGGCAGGATCTGCTCGGTTCATTCGTTTTTATTTATGAAGGGCAACGTAACACTATGGGACCTTTTCATATTTATATGAGGAAACTGTTAATTTGAGGCCTAGACTCCCCACAGCCGCTGGAGATCAAGCCCACTGTCAGGTCCCTGGCCCACAGTGCTACCCCTATGTCCGCAAACTCCCCATGCTTCCTAAAAGGTTTCTTCTTCCCACATCACAGGCAAATATTGTGACACTGGCCATCAGAAAGGAGAGGAACACAATGGAATAAGAAAGGTGGTGGTCACATGTGAGCTCTACCGTGGCTTGCACAAAGGCAGAAGCAGTGGCTGTGTAGATGGAAACAGATACAAGTGAAACGTCCCCACCTTCAAACAACCCGAGCACCTACAGCTCTCCGCAAAAGCAACAAGGACCAAAGCCACCCTTTGCTGCTCACGCCGAGGACAGTGGCACCCAGCTGTACTCTGACCCACAGAAGCCGTGAGCGGTCACAGAAGAGCTGAGGCACTGACAGCTCCCCCGTCCAGCCTGTCTGAATACAAGGCAGCACCGTCGCTGCTTTTAAGGAAACACTCCCCCCAGCCAAAAGTAGAGCAATAATGCAAACCAGCCCCTTTAGCCCACTTATTTCTTCAACCCTCTCCCCAAATAAGCTGTTTTAAAAGTGTTTATAGAAAATGTAAGAAAGTGCCAGTTCATCTCCTAAATCGAAAAGTTTATGAATTTTCATTAAAAAAAATGAAAGTCAAGGTCATACATACATGCATATTACAGCAACTACTTCCCCTTAAGATGGAAATGTATACTGCGGAGATCATCCCATATAGCACAGCACAACAATAACCAACTAGCATGCTGATTAGAGAGCTATACAAAAAAGGTCAGGCCCTAGCTAGAGCTCTTCCGTGACGGGCTCCATTTAAATGCCAGACTCTTCAGGTGTATTTGTCTGAGCAGACGTACATATAATAATCTGCTCCCATGAGCACAGCCCATTTGTGAACCACAGGCTGCTTTGGTAGGCAGGCAGGGTTCAAAAGAAGAATCTGAAAGCAAAATACCTCTGCTAGAGCTTATGTCATCCTCTTTTCTCTAAAAAACCGAAAAAAAATCATGGGGCTATTTTTACTGTAAAGGAAATAGCGTTTCACTTAATTCGTAACAGATGGAGTTTTCTCAGGAAAGCCACATAATGCACAGGGTGCGATTTTTTTTTAAGTGAAGTGAATGCTAAACATTCATCACATTTCTTTGTTTTGAACACATAGTAGCACTACTCTAGCAGGGTATCCACTAATAATAAACCTGTGAACTATTTCTCAAGAGTTTCATTATTAATATAGTAGTCAGTGGTGGTCATTAAAAATTCAGCATTTATCCATTGTTAGTTTGTAACAGTATCCAAGACACACATGAATTTTCCTATACTTAAGGAAGGAAATAATTGCATAATTCAGTTTCTACTGTGTTAACACAGCAAGCACCCTGTACCACTGAACTTGTCAAATAGAAATATCTTTCAAAATTCACATGAGCAAATAAGACTTCTGTCACTTGCAAAAAATGTTAGTCTTGTTATAGCAGGTCACATTTAGACAGACGTAAGAGACATACTACATGGGAAATTATATATATGAGAATGGGTGCTATAGAAAGGGAGGGAAAGAGTCAGCTTTATACATTGGACTAACCATCAGAAACTCATGCAGGCTCTGATATGGACTCCTCTGTGGCCTTGGTCAAGCTATATTATCCCTCAAATTAATTTTCCCTATAAATAGAAAGTTGCTTCTAAAATTTAGTTGTGTTGTGATTCACTTGCAAAACACTTTTAAGGTGTAAAGTGCTATAAGCATGCTACACAATTATTAGCTTTTAGATTACCAATATTTTTAGCAAAACTCACTTACAGAGAAATGGCCATGGTTATTTTAACTTTACTGTAGCTGTACATTTTAAGATGAGTCACATAAGCCAGACTGTTCATTTCACATTAGCTTTTCAGGAGAAACAGAGATCATTATTTTATAATGAACTAAATCAAGTTGATCTCTAATGAAGGGAAAGCTGCATTGTTTCAATACCAGATAATTCTGCTTGATATACCGCTCAACCCTGTGGCGCCAGGTTTTGGAAACTCTGCAGTCCACCTATGCTTGGTGACCAGGAGTGAAACCAAAATGTGGAGAACGCCTTCCCCATTAAATAACAGATATGGGTTTAACCAGCTCCATACCCAAACTGTCCTCCCATCAGACATGCCTAGGGGCTGATTACAAAGAACCTCTCAAAGTCTACAGGCTCCTCTTGCTAATTAACAATGGAGGAGTGGGAGAGATCTCAACAATGTAAAGGACCAAAGGAAGACATTTGGAGTGGAATTAAATTCTGCCCAGGCACCTTCATCCCCATTATTGCCAAAATACTGAACGTGTTACGTAAATTAATTACAGTTTCAACACTTTTTCTGACTTGCACAATAAGAGATTTATCTCATCTAACTTCAGATATCTGACGTAGTCATTATAAGCTTCCTATAAAGGTAGTGGAAAAAAATAGGAACTTTCAGGTAATGATTCACCTGAGTGGTTTTAAATAAGTATTTCAGGAGGAGCTGAACTGAATCAGAGAAGTGTCTATCTTTCTCCTTGGATCTGAAAGTGGTGATGAGCTCGGATGTAGGTGCTGATGTTACAAAAGTCTAGATATCGTCAGAAGAATCCCACTCCTAACATTTCCTCAGTGTTTCGATGGAAGGACCCAGGACTATTGGTGGAATGACAGGAGCTCCTGCCATCACCTGAGCAATGGAAAGAGCTGCTGTCTCCTCTGCCTGCCGTGTCCAGCTGTTCTAATCTCTACTGCGGTATACCATAAGTCCAACATACAATACACTACGAAACTGGTTTCAAAGGAAAAACAAGCCCACAATCACAAGATTTCTCAAGAATTACCAGAGCATCCTACCCCACAGTACAAAGTATCCATTTTCTGTTTGGTTTCTACTAAAGCTTGCTGGGGAAAAAATCAAGAAAACAATCCAAAGGAGCTATTTATGTTCATGTCATTCACAGCCATACTCCTACTGAACATATAATCCCTTTCTCTGATGATGAAAATACAGTGCTAACTTACAATTAAAAAAGGATTGAGACATGAAGTTATTGATTTTTCATATCCTTAGACTATTTGGCTTATCTTATATAGTCAGAAAAACTGAAGTGCTGTTTACTTGCAAGATGGCCCAAAACCCTAGGCTTACTTTTGGTTTTTTCAGATTGGCTTTTCATAACTAAATCTGCTTGTATATAAACGTGTTTGCTGACACATATAACAGATGTGCACTCTGTACCTCCATAATGGCTATAGTAGCAATAATTGATTATTTTTTTTTTACACACAAAGGTGAAATCACCGAGAAATACTGCAAAGTTTTTTGAGAAAAAGTGGCTCTCTTAAGAGAAGAGCCTCTTCCTGAAATCTCATTCATATTCAGTTATTTACAATAACTGTCAGTAAAATCCTTGTCCCATTGAAATTCAGTGCCGAAACTCTGTCCAATTTCAGCGTGCCCAGCATTTCACTTCATCGTTCTATGAATTTAGATGATTTTCCTGAGGAACTTCGGAAAACCTTTGCCAATTTAAGCCAAATACGATGGAGTCATTATGGAATATCAATGATATGTGAATCCTAAAGGTTTCATGAAAATCACTGATAGGGTACAAATTAGGTCCCATCTTTGGGACCACGTCGGCGTGTCTGTCTGGCCAACCAGCACACACACCACGTGGAACCAGGTACAGCATCTGCTGTCTCCTGCAGAGCCAGGAGTATGCAACAAATCCATAGAGAATTAGCAAACAACCTGTTCCAGCTATAATGGGCTTCAGCTGTTCTGAGTACACAAGAACCATGTATGCTTGCTCTACCAGCATGAATCACATGTATACAGTGTCCTTCAGTCCTCTCTGGCTCAGAGTAGTGAAACAACCTAGTCCCCATCTTATCTCCAAGTAAAATACCTATTCATATCAAAGGAAGATGAGTGTGCATAAAGACAGTGACCTGTATCACCTTAGCCTTTCACTATTTAAGGCCACTGTTAAACTTGTGTTTAATGTTACATGTATTTTCTAGTTCTGGTGATTTGGGAAAGAAAGTGGAGTTTGTAATTATTTGCTAAAAAGGGCTCTTAAATGAGAAAAACATATATCAGTTGCCTTAAGCATCAGTAATTTGATCTGAAAATACACGTCCCCAGAATCCCCAGAATCCCCAGTAATACTCTGATTATTTCCTTTCTGCAAGAGTATACAGAGCATATACACAACAGTTAATACCTCATTTGCCTTATATTAATATACACTCATTAGCTTACTAACCGCAGTCAGAGTTAGGGCTTTGCCTTTAATAATGTTCAAGCCCTTATTATGATACAGGTAAACAAGATGAGTGTATGAGAGAAGAAAAAAGGGCACTTTTACTCAAAAATATATTGCCTTTCACAACCCTTCTCCTTTCTGCTATAGTGCAAGAACATGCCTGTTGATTCTGTGAGAAAGCAAAATAACCAAAATATCAGAAATATGAAGGCAAGAGCTGTATCAATTTTCCCTTTCTCCACTTACCCACTTTTGAATGTCAGAGTCTGTATTCAGGCAACAGCATAAATTGTTCTATATCTAGTATATTTATTTCTGTTTTCCTAAACAAAAATCTGACACCTGCCTGAAATTTCCTATGGTAGTCAGTGAATAGTATAAAATATTTAAACCAAGAAATAAATTGTTAACATTCCAAAAAAAAGAAAAAAAAAAAGAAAAGAAAAGTTAAAGGCACAGTTTGGTTTTTATATATATGTATATATATATATACACACACACACATTATATATATATACACACATATAATTGTATTGGTCTGAAAAATTCCTGATGTCCTCAAAAGCCACAATCCAAATCTTCATTCTTTATACTGCAGTTCATTTTCTTCCCCCTAATAAAAATCCTCTTGCCTGACAGACCCCATCCATTGTCTCCTCCTGAACTGAAGCCACTTTCAGCCTGCTCCTAAATATGCTACTTATGTTAGACTTTCAAGAGAATTCAACAGGTGTATTCATGAGGACAAAATGAGAAGAAATGCCTCATTAAGTAAGTAGCAGTGATTTCTGAAGTGCAATGAGATCCAGGTTTTCTACTTCCATATCCCCACAGAGGGAGTATGTTATCTTTATGGGTTACTTGAACTACCGTATGGAAGCGAGAATCCTAATGTGACCCTTGAGGCCAGGTCTCCCAGCTAGCAACATAAAGACTAGCTCTATTACTTAGCTTTTATTGCGATCTCAACACATCCCAGGAGCTTAATAGCTGGAGATGTTCACAGTGCAACAATCCTGAAGCAAGCACCGTATAAAACAACGCTTTTCAAAAGGGCCTTTAAAATAGCTTACACATGACAGCATTCCTCATAACACTATATGAACATGAAAACATGTCTCATTGGTATGATGTTTACATATACAACAACATGATTAACTGCAAACTTGTCTCTCATGTATAAGAGTGTGCACCTCCTACCATCATATCCTTTGGGGGATATATCCCTGGATTGCACCTTGGGAGCTATGGCTCTCTTGCCATAGGCATGGTTGTCATAACTGTTATATTCAAACGTAGTCTTAGAGTATTTCTCTAGTTCCTTGGCCAAGTTGGAGCGGGGTGTGGTGGTGGGGACATTGTTTCTGTAGCCATACTGAGGGATCTCCAATTGCTTAACAAAGCACATGGGCCTAGAAATTAAAGATATGTAAAGTTTGTTAGATGCAGTTCAGTTTACTGTGTCTGTGCATAATTTATAGTTCAGATTAGAAAATCTTAGTTATTTCTTGTACTCAAGAGACAGCAATATATTATTGCATTTGCTTAGTTTGGTTATTTTCAGCAGACAAACAATATATTTTTTTTTTGAACAAAGCCTAGACAAAATTAATTCTAATACCACTAAATGTATCCTGTAGCTAAAAGTATTTTAAAATTCTGTTTTAAAATACTTCAGGGTTTCCCTTTCCCCATGTAATTGCATCACATAGCGAACATTTTCTCTTTTGGGAGATGAATTAAAGAGGGGCAAGCAGACTGACAGAAGAAGTTTGGACAAATTCCTTTAAATGTCAAAAAGGAAAAATAGCACTGGAAGTTCCACTTAATTAATGGAGTTTCCCCTGAATTTCTTTCAACAGAGTTGTATGCTGTTTTCCTGTATGCTTTACAAAGGAGCTAGTCCTGTTTCACCCCTCAATATACAAATCCATGTTCATCTTGAGAAATACACAGGAGAGTCTCACAATCTCTGTTGACTTTGAGCTGCTGCCTCGCAGATCCTGCTCACCCTTAAATGCAAGGTTCTGCCAGGAGCTGCGATTTCTGATACACAGATAGACACCTCAAGGAAGGTCCTGTGAATGAATACAGAGTAAAACTGTACCAGCTAAATTGCTCTTTTGTTTAGGATCAGGGAGGATAGCCAGGAGAAGCCCTGACTGATCTCATTTGGCCATTGGAGAAACTTGTGAAATGTCAGTGAAAGAATGCTGCCATGAACTCCTCCACTGTCACACTGTCTTCTGCATGTGGACACAGAAGTCGTCAGCTCTCCAAGCAGGTAAATGAAGGTCAGACCCTGCAAACCTTACCTATATAGGAAAGTGTTATATGACTGGGTCATAGGGAGCAAATGCTACACAGTGCTGCATGTCTACCTACTGTGTTTAGCAGGAGGTAAAGATGATGAACAGCACACCTGAGGTGCTTCTGCTGGAATCAAGAATCATATAATCAAGTCTTTCTTCTTTTTCTTTTTCTTTTTTTTTTTTTTTTACTGCATTTATAACCAGAAGAAATGGAAGGAACTTTCATAGGAACATGAATTCAGTCAAGACCAGAAGTATCATCATGCTGACTGACAAAATGGAATGTGATAAATAGTAAGAAATGGATTTTGAATATTATGTTTTTCTGAATGAATTAATTTTCATAGAATTTAGTCGGATATTTATGTAAAGATCACCCAAGAAATCATATTAGTCATACTATTGCCTTTGATTTATGTATGCTCGTTCCTTTAGACACTTCTTCCTCACAAAATACAGTGGGGTCATTTATACAATGAGCTGATATGAATAATATTTTGATCCTGTCTCAAGATAATCATATTTAGCTAAAAAAATGCAATTCAGATCCTGTACATTCAATGCAAATCCAAAATTTCTGTGGATCACAAGTCCTATGAATTTGATTCCCTTTTAAATAAGAAATTTTAAATGCAGGTGGGATGGAAACTGGGATGAAGAAAAATATTCAAGATTTACTCTTAGAACATCTCTGTCTGCCCATCAGTTGCCTGCATGCAAATATTATAAATAGCTCCCAAGTTCTTCATCTTAAATACTTCAATGACTTAAAGGTAAAAGGGAAGCAGGAGACAAGATGAAAGCATCATTTGAGTTGTCTATAAAACCTGAAATACAGGGCAGGCTCACAAGCAAAGTTAAGATTGCAGCACAACTTCCCAGGAGTTTGCCAGCAAACCGGATGCTGCTTTTGAGCAGTTGCCTTCTTTGTATGGCATCTGACTTCAGTGGCTTCCCTCTAACGAGCAGTGGTAAAAGTCACTGCGGTTTTGATCTGTCTTTTTCCATCAAGTGAGAAACTCTGTTATTGCCTCAAAGGGTGTTTTTTATTAATAGGTTTTGAAGAACCCTTCTCTAAGAAAACTGTCTGGGATGCTGTATGAAAAATTGTACAATATCTGAAACAGGGACAGTTAAGATGAAGCCCATTAGAAACAATGTGAGGAAGGAAAACAAAGTCAACAGGCATGACAAAAAATCTTCTGTAGATGTGAGCCATAACTCTGTGTTCTTAGCTCTACGCAAAGACTGGTTTTTGAAAAGACCATCAAGATTAGATGAAGTTTTAAGAGACTATCCAAAGAATGATGTTGATAATATAGTAGAAAACCTTCATTTTAAGCAGCCCTATAAGATTTGAAATCTAGAAGACAGCTAAATACTAAGAAACCTATGGGATAAGTAGGAAATTGTGGGAACTAAAGCTGCGGCACTTCCTCCACGCTCTTCAAGGCAGCTGGGAGGGATGTACCTATCCCAGCCCACAGATATCGCAGTATCCATGGAGAAATTCTGCAGCTCTTGGGGCATCATCAGCATAAGGCTGGTACAATCATGCAGAAGTCTAGTTCCTTTACGTGTATCCTTCACACTTCAGCTCCTTGGAAATAGTATTTTTTCCACCCACATATCTCAAAGGAGGAGACAATAGCACAACGCTGGATACAGCTTTGGGTAAATGCAGAATCCTATATGGATGGGTCCTATCCATATCCTATATGGATGAAGGTAAGGGGTATAATTATGTCATATTGGTTCAAGGTCCTTCACGTAAGAAAATTTAGGATGATTCTCCTTTCTTTCCATCCTTCCTGGCAGTGAGTGGGGGAACACAGACAGGAACAAAGAACTAAGTCTGACCTTATTTTGGAATTCAAGCTATACCTGGCATTTTTCCAAGTGTCCTGCCAAAAGGTGTACTATCAGTTTGGTAATGTAAATAGGGCTTCTGGTTTAATTTAAACTGATATTTACTAGTAAAAGCCTGCTGAAAAAACCAAGACTTACCGGTAAATATTAGTTTATTCCCAAAAGATACCAACTTTTTTCACATTGTTCTTAGACTTTGCACTCCAGCAGTCATCTTTACACCAAACAATGCCTAAGACAAAAATGAGCTTTTCAGCTTTACATGTATTTGCCAAAATAATTACCAACCCTCCCCCATGTAAATTGATTGGGAAATATACACTGTGAGAATTGGATCCAGAAGCCCTAATTCTAACTCTTCTTTAAAGGAGATATATATGTATATACAACGTATATAAATATAAATTCTCAGATTAGGTGAATGTGTGATGAATTCTGCATAATAATAAGTATTATAGTGATTTCTAATACCTTAAAACCCGATCTGATGCCTGGTTTGATTTTGACACATCACAGTTCTGATGCTTCTCTTGAGCTTTAGCCAGTTTCTCTGCTGCAGCAATAGGACATCCAGAGAGGCTGCAATTACAGAAAGGAAATTTAATTGTCTTGTCCTGCGTAGTTTCACATTATAGCACTGATCCAATTACTCCTTCTCCTCCTTAGCCAGCATCAGGAAGAATCTGAAGGAAAAGAGTTTCCAAAAGCTTTTTGGTCATATGTATTTTCTCTAGGATAGACTAGACTTCCTTTCTTCTGCTTTCAAAGTTGCATGGTAGATCTTACACCAGCTCTTCTCTGACTGTACATGGGTAGATTATTCATGGATGTCAGCCAGTGAACATACCAGTAGGAGAGGAGACTATAAACTGGAACCTACTGTGCAGATCTGCAAGCAGACTTGTGACCTTTACGCATCTACAAACGTTGCCAATGAAATGGCTCCTGAAGATGATTAAATGACATCACCATATAGGCCAAACCTTGCACTGCTTCACACCTCATTCAGCTCCATTAACTCCAATCTTTCTGCAAGGCATATAAATGAGTGCAAAATTTGGCCTTGGGTCTTGAAGTCTATATCTCAACTACTTTATACTTAAGTGTTTGGTCATGAATTTCAGCCACTAAAGTATGTCTTCTAACAGTAGATGATGTAACATGAAAAGAACTTCTGCACTTGAATTGAAATTCAATTAAATTTGCAAATGCCGAACTATTATTGAAGTGACAGTAACAAGCCTGATTCTTCTGGAAAAGATTTACAACAGGGAAAAATAAATATATTGATGCCAGCAGATGGTGCTCTTAGTGAAGCTGTAAAAACCTGTGACCTGACAATGGAGGGGGTCCTTTCCTTGTCATAGTCTATTGCGTGCTTATGTGACCGCAGCTCTCTGTGTTCTCCACAAGAAAAGAAATTAAAATGAAAGGCAAATCAGTGCATTCCCAGATGTTCCCTTCTCCACAGGAAATAAGGGGGGGGGGGGGGGGGGGGGGGGGGAAGGGGGAGGGGGGGAAGAATAAAAAAAAAAGTGAAGCAGAGCAAAATGCCCCAAAAGCTGCAGAAAGGGGCGAGCACAGACTGCAGACTGCTCCCCCCAGCCCTCCCTTGCTGCCCTACTTCCGCAGAGGGGAGAGGGGGCTCTGTGCGGTTTTGGAGTTGTGCCAGAGGGCAGCTGCGCTCCACTGACATGCTCTTCTTCAGACACCTCAAATATTCTAGCAGATATTCAACCAGAAGTGAATGCTGCTTCAAGCAACAGTAATTCCCACAAAGCCTTCTCAGAGGTTTTTGCTGCATCTACTGGCAGCGTCGCTGCAGAGAAGAAAGGGGTACCAGAGCTTATTGCAGATGGCGTGGTACCCACAAGAGTCTTCTGGGAGACATGCAGTTAATACGAGGAGCTCTAGTAACCCAGAGCTCGATAAGACTGAACATCCAGTATCTGTGTAGTCCCTTAAGCCTTCATGCTACAATTAACAGTAAAAAATGAATTCGGTAATAGGAACCTTGCATAGTTCCTTTTACCCTCTTACGCGCATTTCCTGGATTTTTTTAAAAAAAGCAAGATCTTGTTGTTCTGTGGGAAAATTATAATGTACTCAAAAGTACAATAACATGTTGATAATTTTGTTATTTGATGGAATTTAATAGGCAATGTCATCCCTTCTAAAAGAATCTATTACTAATCTTAGGAAAGTATAGAAAAGTTGCTTTTTCTCTTGATCATCTTTTGTTTGGCTAGAACATTTACAGTTAAAACTTCTGGCTTCTCATTTTTAAATTTAATGAGACATTTTCAGAATGTTTCTTAAACAGGCAAAATTCTCATTCAGTTTTAGCTGCATAAGGACCTTGGGGTTGAGACTGTGGTCAGTAAGAAAGCCACCTCTTAGAATGTCTGTGTACCTAAAATGCCGTTTCTCGTGTATTAAAGAAATCATTTTTAGGAGTAGGGTGGATTTTGTCATGCACTATAAAATAATCCCTGAAGAGCGTGAAGTGTGAGAACAAGAACTCTGCCCTAGTCCTGCTGATGTTGGCAGACTCTTCCTTCTCCCTGCGACATACCCGTGAGGAGTCATACCATTCGTTTTGTACCACTGCCCTTCAGCTTAATATCAAAACAAAAAGAAAAAAAAAAATCCACCCAAAAAGCTAAAGGAGCTTAAAATGTCTTCTGTGGATCAACTCATCCGTACTGAAGCAAACGCACACTCGTCCTCCTCAGAAAATACATGAATAAATGTTACTCTTTAAAATGGATAAAGCACACGAAGCACCATCTGTCAATCTTAAGAACAAAACAGCGACACACACACACTCACACCCCCCCGCCAATGGACTGCTAGAAGGGCTGCAGTTCGGAGGCACCGTTCCCTCTAGACTGGCGTCCAGCGACGGCATCCTTACCTTCGGTGGGAATTCCTGTTGCTATTTACGTGGCCCCGGCCTGTGCAGCCTGGTGTAGGACACTTAAGAACATTTTCATGCATGGCAAGAACTTGACAAGGAGAGTAAGAGAAAACAGCAGAGTATGAAAACAAGAAAAAAAAAATCAAATCCCAGTATATATGAAACCATTTTAAAACAAAGCAGGATTCATTAACAACCAGCATTCCTCAAAAATACACGTGACACACATAGCCAATAAAGCCTGATGAGGGAAATAAGTATCGTGACCCTATGCTCATTAACGCAGGGCAACAGTGAAAGTTATGAAGGTTACAGAACCTATAAACAAATGCATCTCTGGTGCAACAGTGAAGCAGAAGACTTCCAACATCTTCTTCATACAAAAACACCGAGCAAAGATCAGCTCAACAGTAAAGTGTGAGCTAGCAGTGGTCCAATACAAAATTACGGACTAGAAAAATTCTTTCAGGAAATGTATGCATTCATAATGCATAGCTTTATACACACAGTATCAAACTCGACAGCTGAAAATCTGCTCTCAAGTTATACTGGTAGGACACTGAATTATTTGAAACACACCTCAGTACAACCCTGAACAGAATTTAACCCTAACTACAAGACAGCCCAATTGAGCTAGGGGCCAGTTCTGCCCACTTCCACATAGATATGTCATTCATATCTATATGACAAGCAGAACTGGTCCTTTAATTTTTACTTGTATTCTATACAGATGTGAAAATTGCAGTGGATATTTTTTTTTTCAAAAGACTAAAAACTAAAAATAAGCACTTAAAAAATTGAGAGATGGAGAAAAAAAAAGAAAACTGTGTAAAAAAGAAATAAGTGGTATAAGCTTAAGCAAGTAAACTGATTTACATCTGCATCCATCGCAAGCTGGATGGAAAACTTACTCCCAAGGCTGCTCAGAGCAGTACTCCTCTAAATCATAAAGCTCATGCTATGAAGTGCCAAATTATCAAGAACTTTTTGGTAACGCTAAGAGTTTTGTATGATGTGAGACAGATCTGAATCCATGTCTTGGAGCTGAATGGCAGCACATCACTCTACGGAAAAAGGCCATCCAGCCCTTGCAAAGTTCTGGTTTGCTCACACAAGGACTATTCTGTAAGCCTGTATTTAGTTCTCACTCAAAAAAAGATCTAATAAAATCAGTGAATTCCTTGACTGAGTTAAGAACTGAATAAAAGCTGTTCAGACACTTGAGAATTTAACCACATATATTGATTAAAAGATAACCATCATCATCACCCCATCATCAGTGTGCTAAAATGTGAATAGATGCAAAAGCTTAACTCTGAAATTCCTACTATTCAAAGCTGTTCATGAAACATGCTTCACAAGGCCAACATCACAGGAAAAAAAAAAAAAGATGAGCTCACCTTTTTCATTTTAGTAGGTACAAGAGCATGCAAACAGTTTAAAGCTATATTCTTCTTTGATTTACAAAGTCTGCTAAAGAGCTTTTTGTTTACCATTTGTAAAAATGAGAGAACTTTGTTCAACTGAATAAATATTTGTGTTTCAGAAAATTACAGGGTCTTGCAAAGCAGAGAAATTACTCTATTTGTTCTACTGTATTCAGAGCTCAACGGAACTACAGCAAAGTTTCCTAAAGCACTTACTCATGACTTTACTTCTGGAAGAAGCCACTCTACCATGAAAAGAGGCGACGTTTTATGTCTGCCGCTCTTGGGTGTGCTAATCTCCTTCTGCTTTCCTATCCTTCAGAATCTACTTTCCCTTTGGAAACTGGGGACCATTTTAGCCCTGACTGTCTTTAACGTTTCCTTTCGGCTGTTGTACATCCACTGAGGTTATGTCTATAGATGCTGATGGCCAGTGGGGGTTTTAGGCCCGTAGGCTTCAATGGAATAACTCCATTTTAAAATTGGTGTGAAAGAGAACCCGATCTTAGCTAGACACTTGCCTGGTGTAAAGCAGCATAGAGCAATTAGCTTCACCAGAACTATGCCAAGTCTATCAGCCAAGGAGGTGACTTCCAGAAATGGAGCCCTCTGCCTTCAGGTGAATGTCCATGAGCTCATAAGGGTGAAATGGTGGGAAATTCCACCCATGTGACTGACAGGGGATGTTTGCTCAAAATCCTGAGTTGTGTAACTAAGTAAATAGCCAAATCGTTACTTCTAATAATGTAAGTTAAATATAAACTATGTTTAAGACACAACAACAACAAAGGAAAAGGGTTGCAACTTTTTCAAGTACAATTATTCCTGTACAAGACAACAGGGACAGTTGATGTGACATCAGCACGCAGAAGTAAAAGCAGTGCACATCTTCTGGAAACCTTTTTCTCTGTTGATTGAACACATCTATTTAAAAATAACCTAGCATTCTAAAAATCAAAGAATACAGCTTTAAAAGTTGTTCTTTTAGTGTAAAAGTTAGTAGAGAATGGAAATGATGTAATAAAAGAAAAAGAATAACACAGAACAGTTGACTAAGTTGAGACAAACCATACTGAAAAATGAAATTAATTTTTTTAAATAAAAGGTTTAAAAAGCATGCTAGAAAAATCTTTGTAGTTTTATCCCCGCTTTCCATGAAACAATGTGAACTTACTTTCTGGAGGGACCCTATCTTTGTGTGGGCATCCTGACAAACTGCGGTGATGGGGGTAAAGCCCCGTTACATGGCCAGTTCCATCACACCCAGGGGTAGGACATTTGCTTTCTTTCTTTTCTGTTCTTGAGGGATCTATAATTTACAACAAATGTGTCAAGTGAATGATGCTTTCATATTTCTATAAGAAGGTTCATTTAATCATGTCATTTACTCTTTGGTAAATGTTCTTATGAAAACTAGAAGAAAAAAAAAAAACAACTCCTTCTACTTCTTAACACAGTTCTGTCACTTTTATCCCGTTATCTTCTTTTCAGACTGCAGGCTCCTATGATCACAGCAATATCCATTCACAGTGATTGGAAAGTGACCTTTTTATAGCTAAGCCATACCACTGTCAATCAACGTTCTGTTGGCAAGCATCAGCTCAAGGGTGTAAGGTCATTTGGAAACTGTTCAGCTGGAGTTTCCCTTCTTTACATTCTTATTTGCCTGATGTATTAAGGTCTGTAAACGTACTGTCACAGAAGTTCAATGTCCCGAGAGTAGCAAACCCAGCTCTTCAGCATAATGATTCAACGATTCAGCACAAATACATCTGTTCTCCAAGGCTCACTGAGGAGACAACTCTTGTTTTCTTTAATTTCCTTATGAAGTGGTAGAAATTATGTAAATAGTCCTTTCTTTTCAATAAATTATGGTGGGGCAAACATTGTAATCAAAATTACCGGAAGTATCACTTGCTGTGGAAATTGGGGCCATTACAAACATGCATATATAATGCTTGAATATCCATATGCTTAAAAGGTTAATGATCTTTTAGAATGTTGTTGGATCTTCTGTCTACAAATCAATGAAAAGTCTAAATAGGCATTTTTTCAGCAAAATAAAGTTTTCTGCCAATAATGTAGGGGAACTGCTGATGAGATTAATCCTGAACTAGAACTTTCTCACATACTTCATCAGCTTGTTTCCTTTATACAGACCATCTGTAAAATAACATCCCTACCATTCCAGCCCGGCACATGATACAAACTACATCTTACCACCCTGATCACATTTGCCAGATTTTGGAGACTATTGCTGATTTCCATCATTCCTTTAGTATTAAAGGAATTCAATTCAGGATACTCTACCATTTTGGCTGAAGATTAACCAACATTCCCCCTTCTATTTTTTTAGTCCATCCTCCTTTCAATACCCAATCTGAGTTATCCTTGTTTAAGTATTTTATGCTGCTCTTGTCATTACTCTGCTTCAGTATTTATGGTTTCATTTCTGGAAAACAAGATTTTGCTACTTATTTTCCATTAGGTCTTTCTTACATTAAATTCCATCCCAGCTTCAACAAATGCAACCCTTGGTACAACCAGTGGAAATTTCAGTACTTGCAGAACTTCACATACAATCCATTTTTTCAGCATGAATCAATACAATCCAGAGTTCGCATTCAGTTGTGGACTTATTTTTCCTTGATTTCTCTTTGGTAGCTTTATATCTGTATTATACATATATATAAAAGTATATATACTTTTACGTTCAAAGTTCTTCCAAAACACCTTCATTTTAGAGAAATTCTTTAGCTCATTGCAATAACTCTCCAGGTCTTAAATCCATTCTTACATTTTAACGTGATTTTAAATCTCGTCTTTTGCAAACGGAATCCTGAATTATGAAAGTTTTATTTTACTTAACCTGCATGCTGACTGTAGAACACAGTTGTTTCATGCTCTTTAATAATAAATGCACATACAAATCTATCTCCAAAGTGCTATACAGTTATCACAACACTCCTGGAAATACCACAATCTTGTATGTCAGGAAATTGAAACAAAGAGATCAAGAAGTTAAACCCAAGGCCACAGAAGGAGCAAATGTCAGAGGAGGGATCTGAATTCCTGCCAGATAGGCCTGTGCTGAGACCACTAGAACAGCAAGCCCACAGCTACATACATACACAACTCTAAGCACCTCTTCATGTCAAGTACTTTGGGATGTGTAAAACTATTAGATAAGTGAATAAGGAATGCAAATGAAATATAAATAATGTAAATATAACAATATTCAAGGACTGCAAAAAATGTAGATGATTAATAGACCATAATGGCTTTTTAGAGACTTTAAACTAGAGGAACTTTAGCTACTCCTCATTGTCAGAACTCCACCGAAGTCAATGAAGGTATATTAATTTAGAGCAGCTGAGGATCCAGACACTTACATCCCACAGTGTCAAGCAAATCCTCCTCTGTATTCAAGTCTGTACTTTAAAGTTATAACACGTATCAGATCCTTATGAGCCTTTATGGTCTAATGAGTCAGAAAAGATGCTGTATACTATTCTTAATGATTTAAAAACTTGTATAAAATCATAGTTGCACAATTTCCCATTGCTTTTAATGGAAGACATTTAACTAAACTTTCCACAACTTTATACAAAACACTGGATACTCTTTTGTAATTTCTTTTCTGCTAACTGGGAGAAATATTGCATAGTTTTATTTAATTCTGTAACCTTTCCTCACTCCTTGCCACAATGGGAGTATTGCCTGAGTGAATGTTGTCAAAGGACTCAAAAGGTTTTAAAATTCATAAATTTCAGAAGAAAGCCTGTTTAGAAGGCTTTAAATGGCAGGGGAAAAATGGTATAGTGGTCCCTTAACAGTTGTTTCAGTGATCTCTGAAAGCAGAACTCCTGAAGCCAGGAGGTAGCTCTCACTGCAAACTTGTGTACCCAAAAAGGTTCCACTCAACCGTATTATATATCTCTGTGGGTATCTCTTCCAGGAGTATTTGGAAGATAATGTGTGTGTTGACAACAAATGACATAAGCAATTGTCTTACTTCAAGTGTCCTCTCTCAACTACCAGAATGTTTCCTACGTTTTTTAAAGTAAGGAAGGAATAATTTTTTCTTTCTTCCTTTATTAAAAAAGCATAGAACGATCCACTCCACAAAGTTTTTTGGTCCAAATGACCACAATATTTAGGCCCTGGCTGGGGTTTGGACCTATTATCAATTCAGCCTGCAGCTCTCAAAAGACAGAATGGTTCAAAGAAGCTCTAGAATTTACTGAAATAGGAAGTCCATACTTTTATTACTGTCAGAAATTATGTAGTCTTTTTTGGATACAGCAGATCGATATGCATAAATGCTTTCCCAGGCATACATAGACTGGAAGGGATGGACAATACCAGAGCTAAAAAGCTCTTGAAAAATTAATATTGGTTTGCCATGTTTTCTGTGGTTTTATTAGAGACATATATTCAAAGGGAAATGTATCTAAAATAGGTCATATGTGAACAACATCTAGCACAACATCCAAATGGCTATGCAGTAATACACTAACTAAATAACATTGTCTTCCCCAAATACCAGAAGTTCCTACAGCACTCACTGGAGCATATATTTGTGTTTAAAACAAACAAAACTTCACTAAAATACATTGCAGAAGAGGGTTCGACATCAGTAATTTCCACGTTTTTCTAAAAGACTGGTCATTACTTTTCTTTCAGGCTTGTAAAAAAAGATCAAAACCTTGCTGGGACCAAGACGTGGTCTGCCTACCTGACTGTCACAGGCAGATCTTTCAAAACAGGGATTTACAAAAAGGAGAAAAATGCCCACCATCTCAGTTGTAGAAAGGAAACCAAATATTTTTACAACAAATATAAGATGAACCCAGTCCCTATTTAGCATCTCCCAAGAAATGCCACATCCTCAACTTCCACTAAAGTCAATGGGAATCAGGGGTGTTCAATGAGTCTCAGGAGGTATTGAACACTCTATATAAACACAGCCCTACATGTACAGATGTAGACACGTTGAAGAGGGGTGTGGTAATATAAACACACCATCACCATGATAATCCCGTAAATTAAAAGGCATTCTAAAGGTAACCTTTAGTCTGTTCTTTTTTTGTTCTTTTTTTTTTTTTTCTTTTGTATTGAATTATGGTCAAGGCAGCACCTTAACTGTTTCCACAATGGAATGAAACCAGTGAAGTGGAATGCACATAAGAAAGAAATTGCTATTGATCTCAGCCCAGGCCACACCATGCCTTGCATAGCAAATGGTTTCCATTACCTTACTATCTTAAGATAATTAATGTGCAGTCACTGCCCCTATCTTACGTTATCGGTCATTCTGATACTGTTCAATTTCTATCAGGCAATTCTACATTTTAGATGGGGGAGGCTTCATCAATAACTGTCATTTGATGATAATTTTATAAATCACGATGCCACCTACCCAATCCAATCTGTAAAATATGCACTTCATAGCTGATTGACTACCTGCTACATAAAATGCCACTCTCCAATATAGTTTGCAATGTAATTCTCTTCATTGTTTTTTAATTATTACTATGAAATATATTAAAAGCTTGAGAAAAATCTTTGCCTCTTTCAACATGATCTCTTATTTGTTTTGTTTCCCTGAAAAGTTATTTTCTTAATTTAGCCAAACAATATTCACTGAAATACTGTACATATTTCTAACACTGCAGAATGAATACACTTATTTTATAATTGCAGCATGATGCCATTTTACAATCATGCCGTACTACTACAATTTAAATAAAGTTCCCATTTTGTGGAATTAATAACTTCATTTCAGAAATCTGTGCAAAACTTATCACGTTAGCTCACACTTTCTCATGACATAACATACGGTATATAGAAATATTACCTTTACCATAATATGGCTTTTTGACATGGCCGTCACTGGGTTTAGGCTTCCTGTCATCTCCAGAAAGGTGTCTTGGAGACTGTTCCTCAAATGATCTCATATTATCCCTCCTTCCAGCTTCCACTGCCATTTTTTCTCTCATGGCTTTTGCTCTCTCAGTTTCCAAAGCAATTGCTTTCTCAAGCAGGGTTAAGTTACCTTTTGTCATATCAAACACTTCTTCAGACCTATCTGAAGTAATAGAGGTGGTATCATCGTCTCTTTCATGACAACCATCCTCCTTTGCACAGCTAGAAAAAGTCCTAGATCTGGGGCTCAACTGTTCTTCAAGCCTCATTAGGTTCATCATATCAGAGTAATTCCGGTCTGGTGTTCTTCCTTGGAAGTCATCTTCTTGCCTGACATGCTGACGAGTGTTCATGTTTTGCTGTTGATTTCTTTCCTGTGGGTTTGTCTCACTGAGTTTCCTAGCCAGATCAAAACACTGGTTCCTTAAGCACTCCAAACTGCTGAGACACACCTCTTCATCACTCTCCTCCACCATTTTTTCCGTAAGTCCATTGTTCACAGGCTTCCCTAGCATTACAAAGTTCATGTTCCTATTATCTTGCTGTGAAGTATTGTCTGCATAATTTCTGTCATTAATGTTTTCTGAAAGCACTACACCATGTCCTTGTGCTAATAATTTAAGGGAGTCCACTGTTTCCCTAACAACATCACTGTCTAAATCTAAACTCAGCTCACTTTTCCGACCAATATTTTCATTTTTGTCACTATCATCTTCCAGACTATTAGATGTATTGCTGTTCATTTCTGATTCTGTCCTGGCTCTGTATGCTGCATCCTCTGCAATTTTGCCAAGATTTAACAATGACTTGGCCACCAGTTCATCGTAATTATCATACTCATCATTATTGTTATCGTCTTTTTCTGTGTCTTGCATTATTCGAGTATTGTGACAATTCATTTGATGGTCTTCTGCATAAAAAACAGAAACAAAGAAAGAAACAAAGAAAGAAAGAAAAAGGAAAAGAAAAGAAAAAAGTGGCTACAATTGGAACTGTTGTTGCAATCGCACGGATAGAAAACAAACTGCATGTCAAATATCGTTAATCATACAGAAATTCTATAACACTAAGGCCCATGTGAAGTGAATTTCTCCATAGTCCATAAGGCTATTTTTGTTTATTTGCTATTCACATGAATTTCTTTAGCAGAACTGATAAGAAAAAGGCAATCAAAATGCTAATTACTAGTACTACTAAATATTATGGCATAAATACTTATGTTTCTCCTTTCACTTCGATATCTGCAGTTTTATGGGGGTTATTACAATCATATTACTAATATGACATAATTGCCTAGGTTTCCAACTTTTCCCACTCCTCTGTTTCCTGTAAACATGGTAGATGGCAAAGGAGTACTACTGGATTTATTCTCTTACTGGTGAACGCCATTCACCAAAAGAGAAAGAATATACACCAAGCAGGAAATTGACACTTTTTTTAACACCACACACACTATTAATACTAGGTAATCAATAACACAAAGATCAAAATGGCATTTTACTTAGTGGATCCACCAGTAGAAATGAAAATCTCTCAGTTTAACTTTGCAAACTGTGGAGAAGTAAGAATTTTTTAAAGAGTTGTTACATGAAAGGAAGACAGAAGCAATTATATGCGCAATATAATTTTAAGTAAACATGCTAGCCCAAATTATATGGTCACATAAGTATGACAGGACAGTTATCTACTGCCCTATGAATTGTAACATAATGGTGCAGAGTTACCACATTTTACTTAGCTTTGTTTTAGCAACTGTTGAATAATAGAGGGACACCTTAATAAGATGGAGCCAATGTGAGGCCCTGAGGGTAAGATTCATCTCACCTAACTTTAGACATGAGCAAGGCAGGCATCTATATCCGAGTATGCTATTCGATGTTCTCATCCTTAGTCAGTAAGAGAAGCAGACATTAAGGATACAGTCCACCTGATCTGGTTAAGATACCTTCTTGAGAATAAAATCAGTAACTACCAGAAGTGCCTATTTCTCTTCATTGACAACAAAGGCTCTCGGAGTAGATGCCTACCTTAAAGATATCCATAATCGGTCAGATGAATATCAACCAGAGAGCATTTTCCTGATATCTCACGTTCACTCTGAAGTTATGTCATTCTTAGACCCATTCTTAAAACAGATACACATTCATTATTGCTTACTAATTAACGTCTCATAAATTATATTTTGATAATTGACTACTCAAGCAATATTTAAATGTTTTGAATCACAACTGGAAAAGAAAGTTCCTAAATCTGTCATTACATTGACACGCTAGGCCAGTTTTTCAGCTGGTGCAAATTGAAAGAAAGCAGTAGAGCTAGGACAATTAACACCTGCTCAAGAGCTAGTCCATCAACTTCTGATAGCATCTTTTCAGCTCAGATGTATTTTCAACACTGGTACACCTAAATACATAGGATTTTCCAAAGCGTGACTTTTATGTTTTTGGTTAAACAAACCAAAGTGGGAAATTTCAGGTAGTAGGTGGCTTGTACGCTAACGTTTTGGTGATAGGAAATAATTTTTGATTAAAATAATTTTTACGTCAGTGGACAAGACAATAAATCAGAGTTTTAAACACAAAGCTCAACAGCACAATAATTAATATTTCAGCCACAAGATAGTATTCCTTCTACACAGTGGTTAGGGATCCTGGGATGATAGTAGGCTGTAGTTAAGCAGCAGAACTGGTAGATGACTAGGCTATGTCTATAGAAAAAAATGCTTTAATGGTAAAATATTATATAATATATATTATCTACTTGAATACAGCATGAAGATAATTAATAGGGAAGGATATATGGTAGTTTTACATGACAAGATATTCCACACCAATAGTGGGTTACCTATTTATCATCAAAGGTGCTTTTATTTTAGTTGCTGTTTTTCTCAAGATAATCATAATTCATATTTACGTTTCCGTCCCTCAAAAATTAAGTATATGAGTACCATATTTTCAGTGTAAAAGTAAGGGATGCCACTTACGCTACCTATTAGAAGAATCTCCATCTTGAATGACTGCATAGAAGTAGGCAGTTAAGGATTACTGGATAATTAGTTTTTGCTATTTGAAAAGCAAATGTTGTAAAACACCAATAATTTTCTAAAGTGAAATGTACAAAAAATTCCCACATAATTTAAATATTAAGGATAAAACCTGATGCTAAGAAGACTATTCAGTAGAAACTGCTGCTTATATGAGGTGCTTCTTGTAACTTTGTCTGATGGGCAGTCAGATGTAGCATAAGGAACATCAAAGTAATTAAAGAAGCAGTGAGCTATAGCTCCAAAATTGCCAGTGCCTTCAAGTTTAGGATGAGATATGTACAAACACTGGTGAAATCAGTCCAAATCTACTTCTAACGGGATACTGAAACAAGGAAAAAATATTCTTTCAAGCTATCCAGAGAACTGTTCAGGTACACAGTGACTATATTGTAGGCCGACTTTTGAAATGTGAAAAGTTTCAGGGTCTGTTTTTTAAAAAAGGGGTTTTGTGTTTGTTTTTACATGAATGAGAGTCATGTAAACGATCACCAATGGGAGGAATATGTCATACTTTGCCTCCACAACAGTGAAAAGTCAAAATATGAATCACGTACTGTGTGAGTGAAGACATGTAAATTCCTTTTGAGTAGGTGAAGCTGGGTGAAAGCTGTAACTATAATATTTTTTATTCTGTTTGTTTGGTTATATCCTTTTCAGTTCTCCTGCCCGTTCAATCCTAAAAAGAAGAAGAAAAAAAGGTGGTGGAGGAGAAGAAGGTGTAAAGCATGAATCCCGGATGAGAGAGGTAGGAAAACAAAATATTTTAATCAAGTTTCGTTCCTCCTCTTTTAATCTTCGGCCTTTTCTTGTATCTACTTTCTTTAGCAACTATTTTGCTCATGTTTCTTATCTTCATGCAGCAGTTAATTTTAATCAAAGGGGTATTTATTTATACTACGTCATCTCCTCAATGACAGTCTGTTGGATGCTGAGCCTGCTCTAGGGAAGCACCTGTGTCACCTGCTTATTAAACTGAAATTTTGAGTACTGAATTAGTTTGTGTATTAGTTAAGGGTCTTCTGGAAGGTGTATTTGCCTAGCAGCTCTTTGTGAACCTATGTTCCTTTTCTTGATTCAGCTCTGTAAAATCTTATCTTGTTTTCATGTCACCTTTCTATGCTTCCCAAGATTTAACCTTCAACTTGGTAACTACTTTTACACTGTGCTGTTTAATGGCTATTTGCTAAATGACTGAAAACATAGGACTAACCCACCTACTCTATCCCTTACATAAGTTTTTTAACCATTGACCCAAATTGCAAGTTTTTTATTTGGCGAAGAGGCTGAGTTTGTCTCAAAAACAAACAAGTTAGCCAGTTTAGGTGAAGAGCAGACAAATTTATCTCATATATATATATATTCTTTTTCTGTTAGATTTAGGGTTGCATGGACAAGGAATATGAAACAGTTTAAAAGGAATACCAGATTATTTTAGCCCTCATCCGCAGAATATTATGGCAATATAGGCATTTTTGATTGCAAAATTTGTTCTTTTTAACTCCCAGCAGATATAACAAATGACAGGAGGGAATTTATAATGAAGAATATGTGGAATAGCTATAAAGAGCTGGAAGCCTTTAGCCACCTCAACAGAAGTGCACTCTTGTATTGCACTGAGAAAAGGGAATAATTTGATTTCTTATTGCACCTTTCATCCAAGGATCTCAAAGCACTTTACAAACAATATTTTAAAAAGCCTCACAACACCCCTGTGAGGTAGGTATTTAAACCCCATTTTACAGATGGGAAATTGAGACACAGAGAAGTTGAGTGACTCTTTCCATGTCATACCAGGAGTCACTGGAGAATAAAGACTACAGCCTCTACGTCCTTGATTGTTTCCTCCCTTTGTTCCTATCACATCCGTATTTAAACAATTTTTTGGCAGAAGAAATGGCTTTCTGTTTTTAGTGTAGGGAGTCATGCAAAACAGCACCTTCTTTTTGAAATGGAAAATATACAGCATTTAGTTTGAGAGATTCTGCAGAGAGAGGCAATGATACTTCAGTAATAGCAGCTACATTCCTACCAAAGGCCAAAGACTTCAGAAACAAGATTTTCCAAATCTGTGGTTCGTGTATTAAGTTACTCACTTTCTCCCAAGCATGGGAAAAAATGATGGCTAACAAGCTGAACCTATATGCGGTCATACAGGCTTCCCGTCCGGATGGATGGTTTCATTATCCAGGCAGCATTGCCTGTTTTAAAACACTTTACTGCTCTTGCTACTGCCACTTGTCAGTTCCTAAGTGCTCAGCATATGATACTACTGCAACACCATTCTTCTCCCTCTAAGCTGTAAAGTGAGGTGCGTGCATACATCTCCACGTTACAGCCTATGATAGCTGGCCTACGAGAAATATTTAGACAATGTTGGCACAAATAAATCCCAAATCTTAGAAAGTTACAGCATCATATGGGGCAGGGGGTTGTTTGTAGACTGCCGTCTCCTCTAGGAAAATCTTATGAATAAGGAAACTGAAGAGGTGGAAAACTTAGTGAGATCTCAACAACTACTTGACTCCACACTGAAGAAACAGAGCACACATCTAACTCTCCTAGGGCCTAAGCAAGGTCTCTAAAAGTCTGACCATTCCTGTCAACATGGGATTTTGATCAGAGCCCAAGCCTTTGAATATGCCCATTTCAGGGACACAGTGAACACTGAAGTTGACCATGTGCATTTCCTTCTTCATCTCTGCAAAAGTTCGTGAAGTTCTTTTATACTGTAAGCACTTTAGGTAAAGATCCAAGCAATTTGTTTTACAGTAGTTGATTCCTTTACGGACCTTATATCACCCGATAAAAGTCAAAAGAAAAAGATAACTTCATTTATTTACTTGATGCACTTTAACTATTCCATTCTATTTTTTTTTCACTCCTTCCCCTCAGCCTGCTACACCTACCTATAATAGTTATAATACTGGGATTTACTGTTTAGACTCTCCTACAATAATTATAGTATTCAACTAATAACCAACGCTCAAAGTAAAATAAGAGTCTTTCAATCCTGACAGCCAAACATTATTTCCAAAAAGTCAAAAGGCAATGAATATGCTGGGGATTTTTTTCTTTCCACCACAGAGAGAGCAGAAAACACTTTTTGGTTACCTACAAGGTCCCTGGTTGGTATAAAGCCTGCTTGTTTGGTTTGCAGTATCTGCAATATTTGGTATGAAGGCATATGTTTAGGTTTGAGAAGGAATTTGCTGAGAATATCTGTGATCAGAAGTGGATATGCTGGGTTTGCACAGGCAGTATAATTTAGCCAGTCATCCCCATCTGGTCCATGTTTCTTTGAGAATCAGGTTCAGGTAGCCCTTAACTGTTTTAACCTGACTTCTGTCTGTGTAGATAATGAGATGGCTTTAGCTGATGACTGGTATTCATTTAATCCTACTTTTTCTCCACAGGAAATCTGTATGAGGGAGGGGAGATATTCTGTCTCATAGCCTTATAATGACTCACTGGAGTATGGCAGTTTCCTGCTTTCTCTCAGGTTTCCACAGCTCAGCAGGGCAGCGGGCAATGAGGAAGCCAAAGCTATTCTCCAGATACTGAGACACAGCAGGGAGACAGCAGAGAAGCAGGGGACCAGCTGCACCGATGGGAGAACACCCACACAGACAGCTCTTGATATGGAGCTTCTCATGGGGCTACTCCGAAGGCTGCTTAGGAGACAGTGACCCCTACCTATACCACTCTCCATGCTCATTGCTTTGCAAAGGATGCAGCCTGAAGAACACATTTTCAGTTCATAAACTATCATTTTCTTTCTCACATACAAATCTCTGAGAAAGACAGGTTGGAAACTGTTGCTATAGGGATACGTAATCTCTTTTCACTGGTTTTGTTTCATTTCATATCTCAGGCTCAATGCAGATGTCCATATTGAACAGGTCTCCATAAGAACTAGACATCTAGACATTGCATTTACAGGCGATGGACAAAAACATGCATCCTGGGATGTGATTTATTTCATCCTAAACTAGGTATCTAAATTAGATTGGCTGAATTATCCCCTAAAAGTGACTATTTCTCTTGATCAGTTATAAATTAAATTAATGGGATGAATCCTATCCCAATTGCTTTTACTCAAAACTTTCAAATTTCTCTTTGCTGAAATTCAACAATATCTTTAGTATGACACAGTAGGAATTGCAGGGAGGAAGGAATGAAGGAGCTACACAAAAGGAGATATTTTTAGGTTGTGGACAAAGTTATATAGGGAAAGGCTGGTGTGGATGGGGTAGTATGGATGCTTTGGATGGGATAGATGCTTGTGATTGCATGAGTTACATGGAGATGGTTATATCTTATTGGATGTGTTTGGTCTCTATTATAAGTTTAATTACTTATTTTCAGTTGTGTTTGATTATCAAAGGAAGCCTGTTTGTGCTTTGATAATAATCTGACCTGACTGGCAGAGGGGACAGAGGCACACATCACTACTGTTCTAGAGCATGAGAGAACTGCTAAATATAATATCATTGAAATTTCTTCTTCCCGTCTCTCTTTCTATCCCCTCAATGAGTCCAGTGCCAAGGGATCTGGAAGGATGAAGACTTTTATGTGCATGAGTGCCAGACTCTTAGTGAAGCTCTGGCATGATTTTGATTTGAGTGACTTAGCGTCCTTCCAGCACTGTCCAGGCACAGTGCAGAGGTGTTGGCTGGGGACCATTCCCAAGAAGGAGTTTGAATGTGGTGATCCTATTTTGGAAGATAAAATCTTAGCTTCACGCACTCAAGTCATGCAACCGTTGAATTCAGCAATAAATTCAGGACTATGGCCAATTTTATTCACTCACATGGATGTAGCCTTTGATTATTGTGATTGAAGAGACAGAGAACAAGGCACGAGAATCTGTACGGTGGGATCGATGGAGAGCACACTGTTAACTGTAGAAGGAATGGGTAAGGTAAATAGGAACCTATTCTTTTAATGATGCTACTCCAGTCAGTCAAGAACACATATACAGTGGACCTCAAGAAATAGAAAACAGTGACTCAATGGTGCAGTTAGCTCTTAGCTGTATTAGCTAACTCTTAGTCTTTATTATCGTCTGTTTATTTGCCATCTATATTACGAGTACAGATGGCCTATGAGATTGGAAATGTCTTAGAAGGAGATTAGAGTACTAGAGACCTGTCAAATGCAGGAAATGTATGCTATGGTAACAGATGTAAAAAACCTTTTCCTGTCACGACTGCATCTGCATAGATATTTCCAGTGAGGCTGTTCCAACTCCCTGTCCACCTAAAGAACACACAGTGCCACCATTTAGAAATTGTCCCTCCTCCTTTCTCTGAGGGATTTCCCACTGCTGTTCAGATCTGCACTGGAATATCTGTCCTGATGATGAAAGCTTGCCTCTCATAAAAAAAAAAAAAACAAAAAAAACAAAAAAACCCACACCTTTGCTGAACAAATCTAACCACCTACATATTTACATATATTTCTATGTATTTCCAACTAAAGATATACCTGCCAGCTATGATGGCAGTGGCTTTGTAGACAGCCTCACAGTGCCTAAATTGACCAGAGCAGCACAGTCTCAGTGCATGCCATCCCTGCTGAAACTCCTACTCCAACTGGTCTCACAAAAACACAAACTACAATGTGGATCAATCAAACAAATAACCACAACGGTTTTCCAAAATACACACACACATAGAGACAGAGATAACCTTACACTGTACAAAACTAAAACCTGAGTCTGAGTCTGCTCTCAGGATGGTTCAGCTCAGAACTTGTGCTGGAGTTCACTGGTGAAAGTAATGTACATGAGATAAAGTCAATACCTCTACTTTTACCTGAAATTATTTTTGTTTTTATTTTTTTTTTTAAATATTCATCAGGTGATTCATACTGAAATCACCCTAACGTGTTCACTTTTGATTGCACTATGTTTGATTATTTTTAGGCTCTAATCTCATTAACTTAAATTTCTGCACACTGAAGTATCTGAGCTACTTAAGAGTCAATGGAATTCACCTATCCAACATGAACTTTCCCTCTCTGTCCCTTTGTATCTGGTGCTGTATTATGTTTTATGATTTCAATATTAATTTATTAAATGGAACTGCACTGAATACATTCCTAAAACTCAGATAAACTGTGTACATTATTTCCACGCTGCCTGCCTTCTCAGTGATGTGCAATTTGCGTATTTCAAGCAAAACACTTATTGGCCAAAGGACAGCTATTGTTTCTTTTATGAATACATTGCTATTACTTTTAGTTATGCATTTCTAAATAGTTAGTAATTTTGGTTCATTGCTGTTTGGATCTTCTCCACAGACCAAGTCAAGCTTAATAATCCTGGTTTTCCATATTATAAAAAGTCTCAGAGAGTCAACACTTATTGGTTGGGTTTTTAAAAGTGCTCTGCACATGTCTAGTTCTGATTCTGCTGGCAATGATATAAAATTCCATCAGTATGGTATAAAGACAGAGTGAGTTACAGCACATCATGAACTGTAGGAAAAAACATATTAGGGAGTGGAAAATATAACAGAAAAGAACCGTACTGTGCTGCATCACCTGTGGGTGTGGGTATTTTGTCTAGCCCTGATCCTGATCAGCTGTACTATAAAATTACCTTTCTTTCTTAAAGCCTTTTTATTATTATTTTAAAGATTCTGCATAATGCAGATTCCAAACTGCAGCTTTCACATCTTTGTCATTTCCTGCTGCCTTGGAAAGGATCCTAACCGTGTATTTCACTTGCTCTCTGCAGTACTCCCATGGTGACCTCCTAATAATTTCTTTATGTCTTTCTGCATTCTTTTTTTTTTTCCTGAGTAAGTCCTGTACTCTCTTTTACACTTGGAACTTATTCTTTCCATTTCTGTGTCAGAAGACCCTCCAGCTGTAGAATCAAATTTGTTCTTAAACTCATACTTATCTTTAATGGGCATTTCAACATGAACCACTTAAAAAAAAAAAACCAACCTTATGAATAGCAGCAGCAATTTCTGCATCACTTTCACATTGGACTTCTCATGTGGCATGTTGTATAGAAAGCAACAGTTATGCTTCTGTTTCTCTTGGTGATACAACTACACCCATGCTCATTTGTGGCTTGAACCTGGAAGACACCTAAACTCTAACAATGATCAACTGTTCAAGGCTCTGCTTCTATGTGTACCGAAACAGCTCCCACGTTAAGAAGCTCTCCACCTACCTATCTGCCACTTAAGCCTTGAAGGGTTCTAGACATTGGGTGTTTTCATACTTAAGTTCACAGAGAGACCCAGTCCAACAGATATGCTCTAATAGGCACCTGAAAGAAAAAGGCTTCCCATAAAGTGTTGCTTTGACTGCCTTGCTTTAGCTTGTAGCCAAAAGAAGAACTGCCTGTTTCCTCCTTCATTTCCCCTGCTCACCCCTGCCCGTCCATCTCCCAGGTAAAATACATTGTTTAGTAGGTCACTTGCTAAAGAATTGGAAGACTAAGAGTAGAAGCTCTCCCAGTGTGAGTGGATTCAATACCACATCTCCTAAAAAAGTTTGCTAGTCACCACAATAAAAGCTAGACTGGACGCAAGCTCCACTAGGAAGCAGAAAACACAAGAGTAGCGTAAGACCCATACATTTTTTTTTGCACGCTATTTGCATCATGCAAAAATATACTGTCTTTATTGTACATAGTGTACAAGGGCACTTGCCTAATAGGGAGAAATGTAGTGTCTGATCCCTGCTCCCAGGACTGATTTTGTAACCTAGTATTAGGCAGTCAATTCATAAGATGGTTAGAGTGTCCTTGGAGCAAAGACAGGAACCCAGCACATCCCGCTTTCCCAGAAGAATGACCCCCTTTGGTCTACTGCAGTTCTTGAATTCTCTTTCTAGGGTGTGATAGAGCTTCAGCAGAATGCATAAGAGCATTGATTATGCAAAGCAGTCTCCGGTCTAGCCTCTAACCTCTGTTAGGAAAGAAGGAAATGTGGCATTGAACTCTTGCCTTACCTCTCTCACAACTCAGGAACCTGAGTTACAGATAGGGGCAGAATTTCCATTTCATTCTGTTCTGAAACATTTATCTTGCTCCATCAAATGTAAGAGGATCCTTGGCTCCCAAGAAAGGATTCCAGCTTTTATTCACTTATAAGTTGCCCTTTCTCACTGTATTTTGAGAGAAGGATATCCACAGACTGCTCTCATCAGATAACAAACCAACTCCAATATAAACATTAGTATACTTTTTGTAGGTCCAACTCCAGCCCTATTCCTAACAGTCTGCTAATACGTATCTATCATTCTGTATTTCCACTGTTACTTTTTAAAATATATTTTGCACTTAATGATCTGAGGGCAAAGTTTTATTCATCATATTGCAATAGAAAAAGAAACAATTTTTAACTTTCCATTGGATGCCAGCCTTTAAAGTTGAATGATGATTTAATTATTGCAGATGATAAGAAGACAGCTAAGGGTTACTTTGTAAAGACTTCAGTCCAGTGCTTTACAGGGTGTCCAAGAAACTGTTTAGTAGATGCATCTTGTTTAGATAGAATTTCTATGGTAAGTTGAGGCAGCTGGTGAAGTAATAGATTTGACACAATAGAAACCAGAAGAAAAGCAGTTGCATAGCGTGCCTGAAAAGTGTATATGATAAGTAAAGAACCTCACCACATATGCTTTGGAAAATGTAAAGACATAACCCTAGCCTGACTGTGGGCCTGTGTGGCTTTGCGAACATACCTGTTTTAGGTAACTGGGAGTATTCATGCCACATAGACCTTTCCCTTGTTGCTGTCAGTAATCCACGTCTGCGGAGTACAAGGAAAAAAAATGCCTGCTTGCTTTATTTGTTTTTGTAATTGTAAATTCAGCTCTTCTGTGGAGTTCCTTTAGTGTCACAGCAAGACTATTACTCTTCCTATTAATAGTATAACATGCAAAATTAAGCTTTTGGGATGACAGAACTATCAGATTGATGGGTTCACCTAATAAACCCCCATTATGTCTTGAGCTGTCAATCCTGTTAACTGGCAAAACTTTCTCCTACAGAGCCACTGCAAATTTTTGCTAAAATAGTAATATTTACTGTACAAAGCATATAATATCTGCCATGGATCTCTTGGAAAAGAACATTTAAAAAAACAACTGTGGTGTTACGGATACTTGACGTACTTAATGTTAGTGACTGACTGTTTTCAGTACTTTCTGCACGAAGCCTTTATGTGCCAAATAATTCTCAGAATTTCAGAAAACAGTGACCAAAACCAGTTTGAGTCCATAACCACATCAGTGGCCTTTCTTAATTACTACTTAACATCCTTTATTAAACTCCTTGAGGTGGTTTCTTTCTTAGCATTAGTCCTCTTTGTCTTCTGCTATATGACTTGGCCTTCCTTGCTGTCCAGCTCACTAATTGTAGCTCCTACAAGCTGCTCTCAAAAAATATCTGTAAAATACATTAATTCACAAAGGGAAAGTATCTCTTATGGTATAAATGCATTATGTCATATGCGGTACGTGTGACAAAAGAACAAAACTGAATTGTCCTGAGACCTGTAAAATGAGGAGGAATGCTTCCATAATAAAAAGTATTCAGGATTACATACATGCGTTATACATCAATGCTTTTCTTTCAAAAGAATACTTTGTTAGTGGTGGTGTTGTTTATATATTTCAGTTAAACAAAATTTCTGTGACCTGAGGCATTTTCCAGGACTGCAAATTTGATTCATGAGAATAGATATGGATCAGAAGAAATGATCAATCCAGTCTGGAATTTTATTAAATTTTATTATGTCCTGGAGGAACTGTAACAGTGGAAAACTAACTCCTACAGCTACCAAATAAGGTTCTCTGCTTTTCAGGGTGAAAAGCTGCCACTTGTGCCACTCTCTTAGGACAAATACTGTAAGCTCGGTGGGAATTATGAATGAATAGGGTGATCAAAATTTATCCTAGAGCTGCCCTCTAAACACAAGAGGAAAAACAGGAACCTCTAACACTGACCAAGCAAAACTTATTTTTAAGAATCGTTACATCTGTAGTGTCAAGAAGGATCCATACAGAGTCTGGGGTGTCTGTGTAAGCTGTAGTACAGTGTGGACAATGCAATCTTTGAAGTAGCACCACGAAAGGCAACGAGAGAACATGAAGAGTTCTGTTTTGCATAACCTGTGAATATGTTTCCAAAAGTGCCATATCCTAGATGCGAGACTTTCTACAACAACATCAGGTCATTATGTTTGCAAATATGGATGCAAAGAGCTGCTACATGACTGAGTTCACTATTGGTTCATTAAAGCACTATAACACATAAGCAACCAGCTTCTTGTCACAGTTGTGCCAAAACCAGATCATTGGTAACGAACTGGTTACAGAGAGTCTGAGTGAGAACAGGAATACAGTTTTAAGGCTACAGCACTTTCATTCTGAATTTGTTCTCCAATTCACCTTATTCCAGAAAGAATTAATTTTACTACATGATCTTGCCAGACAACAAATGAAAGCAGCAAAATCAAGGATCCACTCAGCATTTATCTGCAGACAGAAGGATGCAATGGAAATTGGAAAAGACAACCTCTATGCAGCCTCTTCTTGAGGACTTCAATCTGTGAGAATTCAAGCAGCACTGCTGATATTTGGTTCCTTTCCAGACTTACTTATCTGGCAAGTCTAGAGAAAGGTTCAGTCATACATAAGCCCTGAAACAATTTGACATTACAAGGGGCCCAACAGCTAATGCTGAAGGAAAGAGTTAGTGAATTAAAAATACAAGCAAGCAAGCCCATGCCACGTAAAATTGATGCAGAATGAAGCAGCACTAAAATCAGATGTGGTGCTGAACATGTTCTGTGATGCTCTTACTAAGGCCTTTAGTTCAGACCCTGAACTGCTTAACCATCCCAATGTCCTCTACAGAATTTCTGCTGATGTCAACAGAAGTTGTGTATGGCAGAGATCTATAATCTGTCTCATCAAAGGTGAATAATTTCTTTACACTGCATAAAGCTGTAATTGAATCATTTGCTCTTGAAGGATCAAATATTTCACGTTAACATTTAAGGCCTTTTATTTGTAGGAAAGGAGTTAACTATGCAAACCTGTACATCAGAAGGATACTTAAGTACATTCCTAACTTTAAACATGGAAGTTAAAGTGAAGAGGGCTAATAACTGATTGAAGTTACACGTAAGTTTCTAGACGCAGCCTGGAAGGTCTACTGAGCTTCTGAGTTACACATTCACATGGAAGGAAGTCTTTTAAAGTAGTTCTTCAAGGGGAGGAAAAGTTACGTATTACACGTGCAACACCACACCAAGTAAATGTAACTCTACTGGCATAAAGTTATTCTTGATTTGTCCTTACATAAACAAACTCAATATCAGGCCCAATTTCACTTCAGAGAATTCAAAAATAATGTTTAAATAATGCCCTTAACAAATTATACTGCCTATGAGCAGCAAAAAGTAAACACCTTGAGCATGGAACACAGCAGCAAGTGAAATTTTACTAAACTCACACCACAGTCATGTTTAATCAACCCACCAACGAACCAACCACAAACATGTAACAACTGTAAGAAATAGATCTAAACCTTTTCCACAAGAACTAAAGGTATCTAGAGGGTACTTACTGACTAGCTGTTTCCCCACACTACTCCACAACCTTGAGGTTTCCAGCTCTGCACTACTTATTCCAAATCTTTCAATCACATTATTTCGAACAAAAATTTTCAGTGAAAATGTGTGTCTCTATATGAAATATAAAAAGCTAAGCAGCAGAACATGTTGCAATCCATGCTTGCCTCAATGCAGAAAGAAGGCATCAATAAAAGTTCTTAGAGCCATGGTTTGACCCAACCACTCCCAGGCTTGAGCGCTTTGTAACTAGATCAAAAAGGCAACTTTAACTTCTTATGCAAAGGAAACCAATACAGTGGCCAGGATAGATGTCTTCCAGATGCAACTCTATTTATTTTTTCTATTGTTCATATTGTTGTTGGTGAGATACTCTAAGCACTCTTTTATGAAGGAGGTGAAACAACACAGCAATAGTGTTTATTAACAAAGGGTTAAGATCTGTTTCACCTTGTGAAACTGTCAGGTATTTATTTAGTCTTCTTTGGCCCTGGAAATGCACTGTAAAATGTACATTGTCCTAAGCAGTGAAATTATGCTTTCTGGCCTTTTCATTTAAAGGTATAATTTTCTTCTATTAGGTGTTTTGCCTGTAAGGTACACGTGAGTCTAGCTCTCTGCTCTGATTAATACTGAACACCTACTGTGTTCACCAAACAGATGACCACTTTTCTGCTAATAATTTAAATAAATGAATATGATGAGTGGTCAGCAGGCTGGACAGGCAACCTTGCTAATACAGATATGTCATCTTTATTTTATCAAGATGTAGAGTGTCTTCAGCAGCAAGCACGGTTGGAAAGCTGTGTGCCACCACAGTTTCCTCAGCACATGTGCTTCTTTCATCTTTAGATTGGTGTTTGCATCCCCTCTTGGTTAGAGAGCGTAAGTGCTTCAGAAGCAATCTGATGAGCGGAACAGGAAGATAGCGGCGGGTACTAACAATCTTAATAGAGCTGATAGCTGGATTTCAGATTACGAGGGCCTATATGTCTCTGTTGAGTTTGTGCAAGTGAAGGAAAAAACCCAAAAATATTGCCAGATTTTTAAAAACAATCCTACAATTTAAAGAAATGTGAAAACAGGGAGAATCTCTATCTCTATGTCCATGTGCTAGCTTTTATTTATTTAGAAGACCTGTATTATGTCTCCTTTGAATCTATATCTCCTTCGATATCTTTTACAGTGTATACAACCTGAAAAATTAGGTGCAGTACCACATATTAGTACATCGTATATGCCAGCTACCTTGAGTTAATTAGAAAATTTAAGTGAGTGTCTAAAAGATTTATACGTCCTAACAATTCACCTCTTGGGGAAATGCAAGAGTTTTTGTAGCATTATCTCTGAAACGGACTTGATAGATGTGTCAAATTTCCTTAGGTCTAGAATCAGCCTGACTCCTCCTGCCCCTGGCAGATTATGAAATATCTGGAGTACAAGCCATCTTGAATGTCTTCATGTGAAATGGGCTAAATAGTGCCTAAGAACATCTGTTCTGGGAGCTCCTCCAATGGAGATTTCTTTCTATAATAGAAAAGCCTTGTGAAACGGTCTTTGGGATCCAAATGCCTGAAGCGAGCTCTTCTCTGGAGAAAGTACTTTGGTTTGCCTTGCAAATCAAATGCATCCTTCAGATTTCAATCCAAAGGTTCTCTGCAGTTGCCATCACAGAGAAGGGGCACTCCATAAGCAGCCTTTTCTCTTAGTCCTTCCCATTTGTATTGCAATTTACAGGTTAGGTTATGGTAACACAGATCATCTATCTGCCCTTTCTTTCTGGGATATCAGGGAAATTGGAAACATTCATTTTTCCTTTAGTGGTGGTGCTGAACATAAGGGCTTCTCAAGTCTATTCATAGATAGATGGAGAGATATCTGTTCTTCAAAGAGATTGAGTACATTTAATGGAAATTTAAAGAGGATACGTCAGCCATTGCTGGAAAATTGTAAGCATTATGAGCACAGAATTTGTGACCCATCTAAAAAAGTACGGGGTTTTTTGGTTTTTTTTGTTTAATTTTAAATTGGTATTTTCGGATTTGTAAGAGTATTTCTTTAGGATACATTGGTATTTCCAAGTCCTTTAGTTTATTAATGATGAGCTAGAAAGATGTGATTTTCAAAAAGGCCAATATGATTCCAGTGAAAGTCCAAGTATTTTCAGTAAGACCTGTACACCTACATTACCTGTCTATTACCTATATACTCTAAGAATCCCATGCAAAATTCATGCCAATGAGGTACTTGAGTTTCACAGGATTTACCCTTTTCTACCAGAAAACTGAATTTGGTTTAAGAAATGATAAAATACCTTACCTTTCCCCTCTCTCCCCTTCCTTCCCACTAATTGCTGCCTCTCTAGTCCTATACTTGCTGACGGAATTCTTTTATCACCAATACTTATGATTTTAACTGTTTTGTCCACCTAAACTATAGTTATTTATGGAAATTGTCTGAAACTGCTATTATCTACAGCACAAGTGACAGAAACTTTTATGGGAACTGTGCAGACATCCTGGTGTCCAGTGGCTAATTCTGCATTTTGTTTCTAGGGATAAGAACACTAAGACACATTCAGACTTCCTGCTAAGGTGCCTCAAAAGGTGGGTGGTGGTTTACTACAGTATCTACATTGTACCAAGCAGCAAGTGATTGAGACAACTAAATTCAGAGCTGAGAGACCTATTTTTTCCATATAGACAATAGATAAAGGGAGGTGCCATATTCAGACCATATAGTTTTAGAACACCTAACTTTGATTGCATTTTGTTTCCCAGGAAAATCAACAGTCCAAATTCCACCAGAGCTGCTTATGTTATGAGTAGAAGAAAGTGAAATGCCAGGATCCCTATCAAAATCAGCCAGACATAAGCTATCTAGAAAAAATTGAGTTATTGATTAGTTTCTAGACCTCACCAAGAACAAACTGTTATCACTCTGCACTCCTTGGCATAGACATAAGGAAGTCCATACTACCTTCCTCATTAATCACTAGTAACTATTTCTTGTATATCAGTTGTGCTCCAACTGGGATTGTTGCACAGTAATTACTATGTTGATTCTCAAAAGATCAGGAAATATTTTTCTTATAAAATTCTATTATCCCTTTTCCCATTCTATGAGGATTTTTTCTTAATGACTAATATTTGACATAGAAAATAGATATATATTTATTAATGTATATATGTATTATTACTGGTATAACATGGGATCCTAAGAAAAACTTGATCTGTGCAAGTTTTAATTCCATGTAATATGCAAAGCAGCTAATACAGGTACTTCTGTAGAATTTTTGCAGTTCTTAACCACAGCCTACTATATATGGAAGGAAAGCAGTCAAAAAGCAATGTCAGCCTCTGTAGATTGATTAGGACCACTAACTGCATGTGTAACTGTGTTGGATTAAGTAAACCACTGTGTTTCATTATGATAGTAAAAGTAAACTGAGTATCAAGCCTGCTGGCTTGCCAGAAGAAATTTTCTTAAGCTCTTGAGTTTTCCTTAGTTGTTTTTTGGTTGTGGTTTTTTTTTTGTTTTGTTTTTTTTTGGGTTTGTTTTTTTTTTTTAATTTTATCATTTTTGATAGTGTAGATTCAAAGCTTTTGATGTCAGCTGAATCACAGCAGCAGCTGCATCATAACCTAAGCACCAACAAGCTCCGTCAACATTATCTCTTAAAGAAACTGCTAGACATCCTGCACTTGCCCATCAGGACGGCAACAGCAGTTGCACATCAGCCTGATCTAACACAGCTGCTCTTCCAGGTTCTGAAACAGCAGAGTTCCCTGCAAAAGGAAATGGCTTCCCTGTTGCATCAAACTCATGTAACTTTTAAGACTGGCCATTTATGCTCTACCGATTTTGTTGGCAAATTTAAGCAATTGAGGAAATGCTATAGATTCAGATATCTGAGAAAATGCTTATAGCCACCCAGCTGGCCACCATCTTGCCCAAATGGAAAGAATACTTCCAAAGTCCTTCTATAAGATTTAAGATCTGACCTTACAGAATGCTGAAACAAAAGTCATACAACTTTCATACCTGGTTCCTAAGAGGAATCCAACTGAGGACTGCTGAAAGCTTTTCTTATATTTTTATTGGTTAGAAAGGTGAATCTACCCAACCAAAAACGTGTTCCCTGGAAATGGGAACAAAATACTTTTTAGATAGCTCATTAATTTTTGCATGATTCTTTCATTTCACCCCAGTGCATTATGATGTCTGTCATTAGCATATGGACTCTTGAGTAAATGGATACTGATTACGTATTTTGAAAATACTGGTTATATAGAGTCCAATATCCCAAAAAAGAGAAAGGTGAATAGGTTAGTCACATTGCGACTATATTAATTTGGTTACTACCAGTAACCTGTATGTCTAAATGGCATTTATGCCATGGTATAATAACCAAAATATATGAATTTTAGAAGGACTTTATCTATGTAAACCTCTCACTCTCTATATTTTTCATAGAATCAACTAAAGTACACAGCATTCAAGTCTCAAAGGACTAAAGTATAATAGTTCATTCTGAATAGTTTCTTGCGGTAGGAAGTATGGGGCAAAATTTTCAAAGTGAAGAGACCCATTTTTGCTCACAAAAATTATCTGCAAACTTGTGACAGCATTTATGTGGGCAACCATTGACATTATATAAGCAGATCCAGAAAATACACTTGCAAATGATCAGTACAGGCACCCAGCTGTAGCTGATGCTTTGCTTGTACCTTCGTGAATATTCTCCTGGTAACAGCATGCATTAATCCACTACTAGGATTACATTTTATGCAAGCCTTTTTACACAAACACACCTCCACCCTCCTTGTTTGAAATGTGAGTGCTGGTGCATTAAAAAATATTTGGAAGACAGACTTATTAAAATAATTGTTAAGAGAACACAGTGGGGTATATTTTCAGTGTGGAGCAGAGCAATTTAACTGCGTGACTTCCATTAGCTTTAATGAGAACCGCACAGCTAAATGCTCATACACCACACTAGAAGATTAACCCAGAAAACACACATTGTTTACTTTTTACTAATACTCTGATTATTACCACGTTCTTCCTCCTCCTCCTCTTCTTCCTCCTCCTCTTCTTCCTCCTCCTCTTCATCCTCCACATCTTCACCTTCCTCTTCATCCTCCTCTTCTTCCTCTTCAATCTCCTCCTCTTCTTCTCGGTCTATCTCCTCATCATCCTCCTCCTCATCCCCTTGCTCCTCATTATCA
This sequence comes from Fratercula arctica, assembly GCA_947846985.1. Classification (NCBI taxonomy): domain Eukaryota; kingdom Metazoa; phylum Chordata; class Aves; order Charadriiformes; family Alcidae; genus Fratercula; species Fratercula arctica. Next base: position 104,493,466 of record CANTUZ010000003.1, read on the forward strand.
TCAGAATATTCCTCCTCTTCTTCATCCTCTTCCTCTTCTTCCTCTTCCTTTTCATCCATCTCCTCTGTTCCATCAGTTTCATAGCACTCATCTACTGAAGAGTTGTCTGCTTTAACCACAAAGGGTTTTCTTTTGGGGGCTGGTTCTTGGGGTTGCTTATCTTGTGTTTTTCGTTTTTTTGCCAGAGGACAGCCATAAACACTGTGCAAAAATAAAACATGCAAATTATTACACTGTCCTGCACATTTCTGTAGGTCAGATTGTATAACTCATGTCATTTAGTCATATATTCTAATTCTACACCATGATTAGTCGCTGTCCTCAAAACACATATTTTCAAACCAAAAGGCAGCTTAGGCAATAATGACCAAGGGCGAGGACACTTACAAAACCTGTGAAATTGCAAACAACTATTATTTGCCTGAAAGTGTCACATGTACGTGCCAGCATAACAGCTATAGAACTGATACAAATTTGTGTTTTTCCTTCTCATTCTTTTCTCTCTTCTACACATTACACTCTTTTCTAAGGCAGATAATATAGTTAAAAAACCAGCAATCTTATCCTACATGTTAGCTATCAGTACAACAATCGGGAATAAAAGAATGCTTCGTAATTTTGTAATATTCAGTAAGGTTTAAAATGTGTACAATTAAGATATACTTCAATGATATTTAAATAATGAAAATACAACCACATTCTTAATAGTGTTGTTTATTGTTGTTATTATTATAAATGATGAATTGTTTTTAAATTCTCCACTGCTGTGCTCCATTATATGCTACAAGGCTGGGTACATGGGAAAGCAAGCTCCCCAACACAACCAAAACCAATAGTTTTCATGGCCACTGTTGGAAGTGTTCTCACATTGAAAAAAATCAAACAATGAACAACATCTGTTGTCAGTGAAGGAAATCAAACTTTTCAAAACTGAGTACCATTTCCTCACCCATCATTTTAATGCACTGTAACATAAATAGCATTTCAGAGTTCCGTTACTCCACCAGAATAGCCACCTGTTTCTCAAAGGTCATATAATCTGTCGAATGTGATCACCCTTGTGTAACCCCTAAAATCTCCTAGACGGAGTGACTGCACAGACAAATTACTTTTTGTTTAAAAAACTTTCTCTGTGAACTTTTTTATTGTGTGATTATAAATGCTACTCAAGCTACATTGTTTTTTAGTCTTCTTCCTGTGATTAACTTGTTTTGGGACATTTAAACTGTTCTTTCTAGCCCTCCCTGCATAGCTACTTGTAACTTCCTTTTACGTTGTATTTTTGTTCCTTTTATCCCGACTGCAAAACACTGAGGATCTTTATCATTTTCTTCCACTCTGATAATGCTTCATATTCTATTGACAGACCACCGAAAAATAGGGGGTTTCACCACATAGAATTGGTAGGGTTGGAAGGGATCTTAAAGATCACCTAGTTCCAACCCCACTGCCATGGGCAGGGACACCTCCCACTAGATCAGGTTTCTCAGAGCCCCATCCAGCCTGGCCTTGAACAATTCCAGGGCTGGGGCTTCCACGACCTCTCTGGGCAACCCGTTCCAGTGTCTCACCACCCTCATGGTGAAGAACTTCTTCCTAACGTCCAGTCTGAATCGTCCCATTTCTAGTTTTAATCTATTCTCTCTAGTCCTACCATTACCCGACATCCTAAAAAGTCCCTCACCAGATTTCCTAAAAAGTCCCTCACCAGCTTTCGTCCCTTTCCATCACCAGCTTTCACATTTAATACTACAGATGTGCTCTTTGTGGTGTCTGCATGGTCTTGATCTTGGTCTGATTTAATTGCATCCCAGCAGCCATTCATCCCAATTACTTAAACCACTACTTAGGTAACAAGCATTTTATTTAAGTAAGTGCCTAATCATTTTATTTAAGTGTCTAACATAGCCATTGTCTTACCTAAATTTTAAAGCACTTGTTCATAAGAGGGCTGTCTCAGTCTGCCTGTCACACACATACCTAAGGAACATACACAGTAACAAAAGATGATACTCATCATCAAAAACCTGTGAAGGGAGACCTTCTCCGCATAACACAAACACCTCACTCTCTGTGTAGGGACTATAGGTGTCTAAAGTCCAGTCCAGTGTGCCTAAATTAAACATCTCCTTCCATTAACACTATCAATAAATACTGAATCAATTTTAAGTACCCCCATCTAGCCAGATTCCAATCCTCCTCATGTGGGAGTGTGTATGGGGTAGCAGTCCTAACGAGATAATATTTCCAGACACCAACACCAAAGGTGAGGCCTAACATTGCAGGCTAGAGGGGGAACAGACCCACATTTAAACTCTCCATGTGGAACATTGAGAGAAGGCAGATGAATTTTTCCTCAGAGCTCGAATTTCAGAGTGTATGTAGTGCCCAGGGAAATGACTGGATCATTAGGGAGGAACCTGTTTCATTTAGGTGCCTAACAGATGTTGTATCCTGGAAAACAGGAGTGGGTCACGGCCTGGGCCTCAGGCAGCTTTTAGAAACTTGCATATCAGTTCAATGGGATTTAAGCAGACAGGATAACATTTATTGAGTGGTTGTGTCTTGCTTTCTTGCTTTCTGTTGCTTCTCTTTGTGATGCATAGTACCCTCACTATAGCTTCTTCAATGCCATTATCATTAACTGGTATTTTCTCAAAATCCTGATCTTTATTTTCAAAGACGTGAGTAGGCTCAGCCCCAGCAATCTCCAGGATTTCATTTCTTCCTCTTATTATAACCTTCTTAGAACATTGTAAGAGGTAAAGATGACACTTCAGGCTGCCCTGAGCTAAAACCATCAAGGCTAAAGGGACCAGCAGATGTGAAACTGTGAAAATTTTTGGCTACCGGAGGTGATGCAAACTTGAATTTTGTCACATTAAAGCCAGAACATTAACCCCACCCTGCCTCGATCTTTGTTCAGTTAAGAACACTAAATATTTGCAAAAGTTTTCGTCTAGTAATGCCCCAAAACAGTCTCCTTTGGAATTCACATCAGTCTAGCAACTGGGGAAGAACAGTAGGATGACAACATCTATTTTGTTTTGATTTTTTTTTTTTTTTTTTTTTGCATCTAAATATAATTGCATGGCTCTCTAGATGCAAATTATTGGTCAGAGGTAGAAAGAAATTGTTGTCGTTGCCATTTTTGGTCATCTTTAATCTTTCTTTCATGGCTTTATGCTTTTCTACACAACACTTTAGAAAGTTTGTGAGATTCTTAAGACATGGAATTCAAGCCCCCCTGGAAAGTGTATAACGGGCAATGGAAATCAATGGCACTTAGCTGTCTGACCAGCTTTGATGCTTTTATAAATCTCATTAAATAACTATTTGCAACTCAGCTCTAGAAGTTGTGAATTTGACTTTAGTTTTTCACTTTATTTATCTATTCTCAGTGCCTTTGCTCATAGAATTAAAATCGAGGACACATCAGCAATGAACAGAAACAAATGTTTGTATATTTTAAGACTTGCGAATATGTCATTTTTCCAAGGAAATCAGTTATGTTAGTTAAATCTGACTGAGTTTTTGTAAAATTTTTCCTTATTAGTTTGTATCAATGTGCTGCCCATTTTCTCTACGGCCCTGAATTTGGTTTTGCCTGTGCTTGGATTTATAGTTTATAAAGCCACCATTGCATGGGTTTTTCTTATAAAACCTTTTAAATACTGTGTTGCATGGGCTTCCTTCTGCTTTTCAACTATAACCCTCATATAGCTTACATATATCTCATGTATTACAGACTTCATAGTCCGAGAGAGTTAAAAAAATTATCCATGTCTTTCAGAAATCTGGGAAACAGGCCACCAGACCTGGAGCCTACTGTTTAGCTGCCCTATTTTCTTCTTTTCCTTTCTTAACCTGTTTCGCTCTCATCCTTTGTTTCATTAATTTTTCAGATTCTGCCTCAGTTCTCTCTGTTTCTGGCACGTTCCCCGTGGTCTCTCTGGCGAGCGCGCCAAGGGGAAGGCAGCGCTGGCTTCCCAGCAGCCTCTGCCACCCACTTCCCCTCCCGACCACATGGGGAGATGAGAGTCTCTCCCACTGACCTCTTGTTCCTCGTATATTTATGAAATCTGTTATTGCTTGTCCTTATTGCTTCTGCAATTTTCTCTCCATTTCCCATCTTGGCTTTTGTGATCATCCCCTTATTTGCTTATTTTTTAGACTTGTTTATCCCTGCTCAAAGCGATGACCCCATTGATTTATCTGTCTTGTATGCCTTTATCTGTTCTTTTATTGCTCACTGTATTTCCCAGGTCAGCTGTGTTTGTCTTATTTTCCCCTCACGCTTCAGCTCCCCTAGTTTTCAGCAGAATACATATTTGGGCTTCCTGAAACACACTTTTGAATATTCCACATTGCTTTGCTATGTGTCTCAGTCATCTCCGGTTTTCGGAATCTGTCATGAATAATTCTTGTGGAAAGAATGTTGTTGAATTTTATAGTGATAAGCTCCAAGAGGACATATAGACATTAATAATTGAAGAAATTTAAGAAATAATATATGAATTTATACTCCTTAGAAGGTGATTTATGGTATGTTTTTAACTCTCATGCAATTTCTCTTCATTAAAAACCATATGATGCTACTCACTGATACATTCAGTAGGACCTTTCCTCAGCAAATATATATTTCTTTCCCAGAGTTGAACTTCTTGATTTTTATATATTTTATTACTAATTTAATATAATTTTCAGCATAATTGGTATGGTTATTATTTCAACAATAAAATTATAATTAAACATATCTCTTTAAATATATATTGTACAGGACCTGAGAATTATAAGGGATTTTCTAAATCAGATTACTGATTAATATTCTCCCCTCCAACTCACACATCAAAGGTGGGACATGACACCAATGTCTGGAGACACTTTCCTCTTAGAGTGTCTTACTTCCCTACATGAATTAGAAAGGGAGCTTATGTGACAAAAAAAGGTTCAGCCAACTTTAAATACCTAATTTAGATAAAGTGATTCCTATCCGCCATGTTTACCAGCCTTCTTTTTTCATTTCTATCACTTTTCTGTTGAATCTGTTAATTCAGAAGCCTCATGCTATAAGACCCCAGTAAAGAAAAATAGTATGATGGCAATATTATGCCCTAAATCTGAATTTTTTTTCTTGGAGAATTGTTTTTTTTTTTCTTTCTTTCTTTTTTTCTCATTAGTACTTTGAAAAATCTTGCAGTGTTATTTCAATCTAAAATGTGTAGCCAGCAACAGTGCTCTCCTTTTTTTCTTTTTTTTTTGGCAAGAATTTAATTTAACATAAACCAAAACATTTGATAGGTAATAGAATCTAAAAAATTACTATATAGACACTTGGTGAGGTTATCAAAAACATTTAATGCAGACCTTAAGTATCTGAAGTGGTACTGAGGTGGAATTTTATCATATATGGCTGAGGGTAGCAAATTAGGAAGAGTCTGCTTGGAAGCAAACTCCTGCTTAAGGCTTCACGGAGAAAGTTCCCAAGGCATTTACACTTGTTCCACTGGATACCGTAAGTACTATTTTCGGTTTGGACTAGTTAACTTCCAAGTCCATATCTCCAGATGAAGACTTTTAGGGCATTGAGAAAACAGGTATTTTGCAGATAAGTCCTCTAATAAATCCAGTCTTCAAAGACTGTGCAAACCTAATTAATTTGCATAACACTGCATCCTATTAAATCACTCTCAAAACACTTTTAGCTTTAAAGGAATGATTCTGTCAACTGATCGCAGCTGACCAGAAAATAAACATTTGGATTCCTCCAAACCCTACATCTTGAACTCCCTGCACTCCAGGAAGGTGCCCTTCCTAGCAGACAATGCACTATTATGAGGAAGAGCTGGTAACGTTCTTTTTGAAGCTGGACCATTGCAAGAATAACCTCCTTCAGCTGAGGATGATTTTCCATTCATATTTAAATGACTGCTTAAAATATGCCAAATTACTACAGGAATGAGCAGCAAACCCAGTGGACAATGACAACTGTGAGGCAGTAGAGTCAAACTTCTTTGTGGGAAATTATTTTTGCTCTCTAAGCCACACTGGTCAGGAATCTTCTCTACCACACAACAGTCCTGCGTAATGCCTGTGTGCTGTCCTGGAATATGGGAGGCACTGAGTCGAACCTTCCCTGGCTGTGAAAGGTAAAGAACTTTGCTGAGTTGTTCTAATCACTAAGCTATAGAAGAGACAACGGGAAGAACAACAAGTTAAAGATCAAGAAGGACATGGAGTTTTTTGAGCTTTTATTTCACTGAGACGGCTAATTGCAGCCTACAAGGCAGAGTTAGGACACACTGGTTTTAGTGCTTCCAAGCAGCTGGATTAAAATACTCTGTGCTAGCGTCCTGCCTAGTCTGCTAGATGAATCCCAATCTAGCAGACTAATTTACCAGAATCTGCTTTCCCGGAGCCTGCTGGCAACTGAGCCAGAGCTGTTCCATAATTAGGCATGCTTCTTGCAACCACTGCACTGCCAAGCACCACAGCATCTAAGGCCGCTTACAGAATGACTGCCCCCACCCCTATCTTCTCAGTTGGAGTTAGGCACCAATTCAGAGTCAGTGCTTTGGAAAATCTGTGTTCCCATCCACGTTTTACATGCTTAAATATTATTGTAAAAGTGGGCCCAAATTACTATGTTTTCATCCATTTAAACTATAATTAAAAGTAACAAATACCTTTTAAAATACAATAAACTGATCTCCACAGTTCTGCTGTATTTCAGACTTTCCCACGAGCTTCTGCTTCTGGTTCAATAAATCAGATTATTATAAGCAGAAAGCACTTCACAGAATCACAGAATCATAGGGCTGGAAGGGACCTCTGGAGATCATCTAGTCCAACCCTCCTGCCAGAGCAGGGTCACCTTAGAGCAGGTTACACAGGAACGCGTCCAGGCGGGTTTTGAATGCCTCCAGAGACGGAGACTCCACCACCTCTCTGGGCAGCCTGTTCCAGTGCTCTGCCACCCTCAGAGTAAAGAAGTTCCTCCTCATCTTTAGATGGAACTTCCTACGTTCAAGTTTGTGCCCATTACCTCTTGTCTTGTTGCTCGGCACCCCTGAAAAGAGCCTGGCCCCATCCTCCTGACACCCACCCTTTAAGTATTTGTAAGCGTTGATAAAGTCCCCCCTCAGCCATCTTTTTTCCAGACTAAAAAGACCCAAATCCTTCAGCCTTTCTTCATAAGAGAGGTGTTCCAATCCCCTAATCATCTTCATAGCCCTTTGCTGTACCCTCTCCAGCAGCTCATAACACATCATCTTTACTTCATTTACTTGTACCGAACAGAAGTTCGCTGACTTTTCAGATTAGTTATGTATACAATAGTATGTCCGTTCATGGAAAACTATTAATTTACCTGAACAGGTAGAAGCTTGACTCATAGGAATGAGTGAAATGTTGAGCATTCTATCCCTTTTTGCCTTCTGGAGTTTTAAATATTTGTGTACCGTATTATGGAATAGTAAGAAAAATTACAGAAATGCCCAGAAATGCTGGGTGTCAAATGGTAAAGGTAGAAGATCTGATATTTTCTTCACAGAGCTTTAAGAGACAACTCGATCCTTTTGCACTTCAGAGCCTTTTTAAACACATGAATAGCCACAAACATACTGCAGATCTGCTCATGTGTATTGCATTATTTAACTAAATAAGCCCTAAAGAAAAATCACTATCTTTAAAAAACAGCACTACAAAAAGAAGTTAGTGAGTAACAAATGGAGCTCAAAACTGAAGTAGTTTTTTTTTTTTTTTTAAATTTGAATATTGAAATACGTATATTTAAACAAAATAAAGCAGAGTAGCTTTGATGTAGTCAATACAGTCACGGTAACTTAAGTCAAAGCAAGGATATTTTGTTTACTTGGATCCTATACCTCTCCAATGTGAAGCACCTCCCCACCCTTGTTCATTGAGACTCCGAAGTGGTATAATGGAACCCCGTGATGAACAGTGGCAAACTTACTGCCTAATCTGCTCTCTGGCTGGCAAGATCATTTCACCCATCACCAAAGTCTCTGCTCTTGGGACAGGACAACTGAAAGGAAACTTTCAGTTTTGCAATAATTAACCCATTTAAACAGTAAGTTTATTTAATTGATTGAATCCAATCGCTGTTCAGTGAAGAAAAATGAGGCACAGTAATCTATTTCTAGCTGTTGTACAAATACACAGGAAAAGTCTCAGCCCTAGAGAACTCATTTAAAGCAAGATGTGAAAAATAAACTCAAATCACAAGACTAAAATCTTTTGTGGCAGCACAGGTTAGCAAAGTACATACCCTGCAGTTGCAGATTATTCAAAAGTAGTTATATAAATAAATCAATGTAATATCTGATTGCCCCATGACTTATCATGTCATGGATGGGCTTCATCTCTCAGCTACCCCTAGGCTTCTAAAAACTAAGTCTATACCTGTCATGTTAAGCTCCCTTCATAAGTAAATGCAGAGGAACTGGAACCTCCTGGGAGGCAATTCATCTCACCCTTCTTAGATGCTTTGCCTATCTCTCCACCAACAATAAAGGGAGTTAATGGCAGTTAACTTATATTTCCACCACTTAGGAATCTGATAAAAGTGAGAGAAATCCAAGCCTTTTTCTCTCTTTTTTTTTTTTTTTAAATATTGTATGTCCATCCCCAACAAAGGCAGTACCTAGCAGATTTTAAAACCACACACCACAATACCTTTATAAAGAGAAACCCAAAACCCTGTTTCTTTCCTTTCCACAGCTGCTGTATCACTTAACAATGAATAATTCTCCTCCCTATAGCTTAGCTATCTTTTCAAGACTACCTGCATGATCCAATATCAGACAAACGCTGTAGTTGCACCCTAATCTTAGAATGGCAAATACGCAACTTAATTGTGCGTTCAAGAGCCGGAAGCTACAATTGATTATATCTTGTTGCCAGACCCTTGAACACAGGGACTGATCAAAGAAACTAGGACAGGGCAAAGAGCACAGGTTTAATGACTCATATTGATTCATTAGATGAAATGCATATAATCAAGTTTTGCTAAATGGCTATTGATTCTGCACACTTCGATGTTGATTTAGATGTAACCCAGACACATGAAAATGGGAACATGCAAAGCCAGTGACCACTTCCGCACTAACTCAAAGAACACTGACTTCTGCACTAACTCAAAAGTCTGAAGTCCACATTTATTTCAGAAATCTAAACTGGAAGAAAAACATTGTGAAAGAAAAACCTCTATTTTTCTACATCCAGACAAAAATGAGGTTGGTTACGTTGAGCTAAATCAAAGCAGTATCTAGAGCTGCCAGGATGTCCAGATTTGTGTGTATCCTGTGTTTTCAGCCTCAGTGGTAATGACAACTCTGTTCACAGGTAGAGGGCAGGGCAAGTTCCAATTTATTTATTTTTCATGATAACATGATATCATAAAATGGGAAAAGTTCATAATCAATCATTCACCAATCTGAAAGGGTTAGAATACGCTACAAGGGCGCATCTATCAGTTACAAAAGATCTTTGCATAGTCACAATGTTTGAGCCTTGGACATGATATGAAATCTTTCTATTCCAGTATTTTAAACGTAATTGCTTTTAAGCAATTCAGCATGGTAAGTTCAAACATTCAAAAATCAAGGGAAATAAGCTGCTGGAAATCAAAGGCGATTCATGTAGTTATACTGTCAATCATTTAACAACACGGCTAGATACGTATTAGTAGAATCAACACCCTTAGACACGGACTCAATAGATCATATTTAACAACAACACAGCAGGTCAAACTATCATTCTAGCATGTACTTAAGTATTGAGTAATGGAGTACGCTGTCATTTTATCACATCTCTAATGCAGGGCTACTATAATGAGACTATCAGCTACTGATTCCTATCACAAATACTCTTCCCATCATCGCTCCATAGATACACAATAGCACTGGCTCCTAACTTGATTTTAACTATGAAAGATATATGGCATGGAATTAAGAAATACAATACACCAATTTTCCTGTAACTGTAGCAATAAGTATCTCACTTGATCCAAAAAGCTAATGGCTACGGAATATAACCAATGGAAAGGAATAATACTGTGGAGCAGCCTTCTAACACAAGAATGTGACTGTCATCAGCAAAGACCTGAAATTACAGAAAAAGGTGACAAAAACAAAGTGATACAAGCTGCAACCACTTCAGTGCTTATGTACTGGATTCTCACCTCCAGCATAAGCTACAGGACACCGTTCTTTGTCTTGCACGGTTGGTTGGGAGTCATTCAAGTGTGAAATATTCTAAATTCTGGTTGTTAGAGGATTGTGATGTTTAAATCTTCCTATTTTGAAAAAAAAGCAAAGAGATTGTTCCTTTCCATAACACAGAGAAAACATGATTATTCTGAAACAGAAAAGAAATGACAGCATTCTCTCTACTTTATTGCATTATGGAGCTGCAGCTAGAATTGGTCTCTTGGTAAAAATGTTAACCATTATTAATATGTATTTAGCAAACATTATTATGAAGGAACTGGAAGTTTATCCTCCCTATTATTTTTTAAGGGTGCTTTCTTTCTTAGTGAGCTCTACACCAAAAAAGTTACCACAAAAATCTGTTTAACATAAACTGGATTTCAAAAATACCTTTACCATTATACCTCCTTGAGACTAACTTCTAGGACAAAATTTTGATACTAGCTGTTGTGCCTGCCAGTTTACTACTGCATACGAAGTTATAAGCACAAACTTATGATTAACACTTTTTGTTCTTTGCTGTAGATGGACACAGATATTTTAGTATTATGTAATTTTCAACAGCCATTAGAGTCTCTACTATCAGTTCCTATCAGAGATGCACTGGAGAAATCCGGGGTTCTTGACCCACACAATCCTCCTGCCCTAACTTCTGTTCAGTGTGGCAGTAATGGGGCACACCTTTCAAGAGACACAAATATAATGGCATATGTTTTTCCACCCCATGTAAGTACAAGGCAGGTATTGTGGATCGTTATTCTCACCTCTAAGAAGATGCTGCTGCACACATGCTGCCTCCTGCCATGACTTACACCCTGCAAGGTGTGTATTTGCTTGTGCTGATCATCTACTGAACCAGTCTCCTTCTGCAGCACATAGAAGTTGCTTGGTTGTATTATCAGGGGGTCTTGCAGGTAGTATTAGCACTAAGATACTAGCTCACCTATCTTAAAGAAATTAGTTCGAGCTGTTGGGAGACTCAAAGGACAAAACTGTATCTCATATGTTCAGTTATTTTTTTTCACCTTTTTTTTTTTTTTTTCATGATTAGAAGAATTAGAAATAGCCTGGTCTAAATATGAAAGCTTACCTACTAGCTTAATCACATGACTCCAAAAGTCACGATTTCTAGATATGGGCCTAAATGGCTTTGCCTTAATCTGGCCTTTTTTGATATAGCTGATGAAAGGAAGGACACCTGTTCAGTCAAAAAAAACCCCAAAAAACAAACCTAACTGAATTCCATCACATTCTAGTCCAGAATAGTGAGGCTCCAACTTGACTCATATCATGACTTAAAAAAAAAAAAAAAAAAAATACTATGGTATATAATGTTACTTTTTATAGCTGACAGTGAGTTCTATTAGACTGTAGAAGAGTCTCTGACGGAACATGAAAATAGCCTCCCAAGGGAGTGGAAACCCCACACAGCATGATTTAAATGTGCCAGCTGGGTTGTGGGTGGAAATGGCGGTTTCCATTGAAAATCTGCTGCCAGTATACCTCCTATGGCTAGATTTCACAGGGAAATGTGGCAGTTATCCCTCTCTGAAGTTCAGCTGCTCAGTTTTAAAGATGCACAGACAGGAAAGGTAGCAAGGGTCAAAGACTGAATAGAGAAAGGTCCAGAATGATGTACTGTCCAAGGACCAAAGGGTCCCACAATTGGGAAATGGCTTGGGTAATGGCTTGAAGTGGGTAACAGGAAGGTGGCAAGAAGAGAAACATATTATTTAGGCAACTTTTTAGAAAGTGTATGCTACTTCAAAGACTACTTTAAATTTTTTGAATAGTTTGAGGCATTCGATGCTTAATGCTTATGTCTCATTGAAAGTCAGTTAGCAATGTGTTAGTTGCTTTTAAAATGGTCCCTATATATCTGGGGCACAGATCTATAATGGGAACAGTTGTGGCAACATTAAATGTCAGCACACTTAACTTTAAAGTACTTTAGATGACTAAGTTCCTTAGTGAATAAATTCCTCAATGGTAATATATAGGTGTATAAACCTGGGAGTCACTATAGCAAGCACGTTGACTGTGGTATATCTATGCTAAGAAATACGAAGTATCACGAAAAGAATGCTTCCAAAATCACCTCTCTCTTTCTTGTTGACATCTGCATCTACTTGCAACTCTGACTTAGGCATCATCTTGAAAATATGACTCATAATCCAAAAAGACACTTTCTGATGCAGGTACAATAATCATGCCTGCAGTATGGGTGGCTACTTTATTGCTCTCTGTTTTGATACAGGCAGTGTGGTACTGTTCTTTGCCTTTTTTTTAACAATTCAGGTTGAAACAATTGTCAAAAAAATGGAAGACCCCTTCTTTTATTTTTGTTTGGAACCCAATCAACCTGTTATGGCTCCAAATCTGCTTTCTCTAGAGGAATCCTTTCATCATCAAACTAGCTTTTCTCTTTCTTTCTCTGTTCTCTGTAGAAAACCTCACACTCCTTTCTGTCCACGGGCCCAGCTTCAACAGCTGTGACAGAAGGCAGCCTCATCCTAGTCAGTCTTCGCCTGTCATCCTTTTGATATGGTCCTGGCTTGGGAATTAAGTAACAGTGTGCTTAGGCTCAATCAGGCTGATGGAGAAACTGAAGCAGTATGTTGCTTCCTGAGGCAGCATTCTCATCGCTGGTCCAGGATGCACCACTATCACAAAATTTTTCAGTGAAAGGGGATGTGACTGCTACACTGTCTATAGAAATCAGTGCTGTCCCTGTGTGTTAGTGTGAGCAGAGAATGCCTGCTGTGCTCACTGTGGCAGAGGATGCTGGTACAAGTACACATGGTCTGCAAATCTCAAATGTTCAGGCATGTAGAAAGCACGGAGCACCACAGCGTAGCTGAGCTGGCAGCACCTCTGGGTATACATAAATAGGTTTTCTATTACCAGTTTGATCAACTACAGACTGAGGATTTTTGTTGGATCCTTCTCTTGGAGTTTGGTACCTAGGCTCTACTTAATTTGTGCTCTAGAAGTTTGTGCTTAATATTTTGGTTTATGTGACTAAATGCCTTTTTTGAAAATAAGATGCAGAAATTTAATGACGGAAAACATTTTTCTCTTATTCTCTAATTAACAGGTAAGTGTACTAAACTCAAAGGCCAGGTATCAGAAGACATTTTAGAGTCCATAATACCTAGAGGGTTTTGAAGCTAATAACTGCAAAATATGATGTCACTTCAAGTTATCTGCTATCATGCAAAGTTACATTGTAATGTAGTCAGTAGGTAAATATTTCCTGACTTTGCACCAGATGATTTTAAATTTCGTTACAGCTTAAAAATTAGGGAGTTTGGTATCATTTCTGCTTTTCAGGCCAGCCAAGAAATTTTTCTTCCTGGAAACTTCGTTTTGCAGACTTTTAGAGCAACATAATTAAAAAATGCCCTGGTATGAGAGTAATGAAATTCTATTCCTGCTTACACAAGAGATCAGCTTAATTCCGAGTATACATAAAAAGTAAAAAAAAAAATAAAATTGCTACTAGCAAATATTAGCTAACCATGATAGTTCTTTTGTGGTTCTACCCAAGCTGTCCACTAAATTGTGATGTCTAAATATGACTGACTGCTATAATTTTCAATGAACAATCAAAATTACAGGAGATGATAGAAAAAGCTAAATGTTTTCTCTGTTTCATAGTTTTACTTAAATGATGACATTTTAAATAAGCGTTTCCACTTTTAGTCAATGTCATTTTAACCATTCGGTCCTTCCTCCTACATCCTTTTAATAACACAACTGTAAGGAGCAACCTTGACTGCTAAGATATGAAGTTAACACAGCAGTCAGAATTTATTTGAATTCTTTCTAAAATGCTATTTGTTTTATAATTCTGACTCAGTATCTGAGCCAGTCTTTCTCTGAGATCTCTTTAGGTCTCACAAGCTAAGCAAAGCCAGGCCACGTCAGCTCTGAGTATGTCAGTATTTCCAAGGAACACCTAGGTGCTGCAGAGACACTACTATGACTCAGAAAGTAGTACTCTTTCCTTGCCAGTAGCACTGAAACAAATTCTTAGCTCGCCATTGTGGAAGGGAGAGAGGACTGTAAAGCTGGCAATACTTTATGTCCCATGGAATTAAAAAGAAGAGCTAAGTGTCTGTGTTTTAAGAGCCAGAAACGTTAATTCCAAAGCCCTGCTCGATGTCATGCAATCACATTCTGTCAGAATTATTCCAAAATTTTCAGACACATAAACAATCTTTTTCTTTTTTCACTTTCCATCCCAAACTCCTATGCGCTACAAATGTGCGCTGGTAAAAAGTTGCTATGGCCAGTCTTGTAAGTCAATGTGCTATTGTGAGTGTAGCAATATGACCTTCGATGTCATTTGAAATCAAAAAAATAACATCACAAAATGCACTGAGGCTACTGCGTTAATAGTTGTGGAATGTTTTGAAATGAACAGCTGAAAAAGCCTTATGAGCATAAAATACAGTTACCACAGCAAATTGGCTAGAGAGCAGCCGTCCATCTAGTTGGGACTTTGTATCTTCTACTTCCTTTCACAAAGTATGGGATATCCAGAGAATTCTCTAAGAAACAGGTTTCAAAACCAGATTTTTTGTTTGGTGACTAGCAACATGCAAACATCTATAAGACTCATGTCAGAGAACATTCATCATATATGTCATGATATATGACATATCCTCTTGTTTGAGAAGACTGTTTGCTTATCCCCTTCTCCTGAAGTAGTCCTTATGGTTACTAAGAACCAACAAACAATTAGTCGTCATTGATCATCCTAGAAGAAACCATGCCGAAGCAAGATCTACATTAAACAGTGTATCAGTAATTCTAGCACATTATTCTTATTGTCCCTGCAAATACTCAATAACAAGAAATCATTTGCTAATCTTTGTATAAATGAACTTTTCATATAAGAAGGATGGTCTAAAGCAAAAGGCACTGGAGTAGAATTCAGAGCCATGACTCAACTTCTGGCTGTGACGCAAATTTCTTGTGTGGTAGCAGAGTCACGAACTGCTAGTTTACCAAGGGAGCAAATGCATTACAGCCCTCAGTTTCTATGCATAGCTGCACAGAGAAATTCTAACATCCAAGTGAGGCATGTCTACTCCTCTTCTAATACCTAGAGACACGTAGGCACTTAACACACAGCGGAATTTAGATGCTGTAATCCGGACTGAAGGAAGATATTTTCTGTAGTGGGGGATTTCCGCTCTGAGAGTTAATCACCTTAAGCCTTCTTTTTTCTTAAAGAAACAGAGATAAACTCAATCTTTTGACTAGGATGGTCAGAGGAGAAATCATGATCCCAGCCTCAGCCATTATCTAACCTAGAACATACAGAAATGTGTGAGAAAGTAGTGTTTAATATCCTCTTTTGCCACGGGTAACTGAAGCTTCATTTTACACCTCTCCAAAGACTGTTTCCTCATGAGATTTTACAGTAATCTGGGTTGAGAGTGCCTGCTTCTCTAATACTTCATGCAAAAGAAACTGTTTATGTGTTCTTTGCTACCGCTGAAGGATTCAGCTCAGGCTACTGTGTCAAATTCTATTTTCTATATGAGGTGCTAATGCTGGGAATGGAAATAGGGTTCTACTCTCTCCAACTGACTGCTCAAAGCTACAAAATTATATCCCTCCCTCTTCCTTTTGGATATATTACTGTCCATAAAATAGGAACGGATCTAGACAAGAGAATACAAGAATCCTGACATCTTAACTTCTTCATAATCATGCAAGTTCCCAGAAGATGGGAGAAAAGTGTCCTAAATCCTATTGACAAAGAATAAAATAGTGTGTGAGTGCCATGTTCGTATAGATCACAAATTGGAGGACTTTAAAAACACTTGCTACACTGAAACAAGCAGATAAGAGATTAGAGATGCACTATGTCACATAATTAGTATGACATAGGTATCAAGGTGTCCAAATAAACGCTTCCTGGCAGAACACTAGAAATTTGGACAAGCTTAATGTTAAAAGTACAGTTCCACTTTGACTTCAGTTAGATACAAAAGAAGGCAGGGATGATGAAGGTCCACACTTTGGGCTGTGTGACTTAAAGCAGGAGTCGAATTCATGCCAGTTTTTAGCTTGAGCCTTTAATCTGAACACTTATTCCCTGTTCACAAAGTATAGGTAAGATTTTCTTATGGAGACATTATGAGGGTGAAAAACAGTAGCAGGTGCATATCATTGGTGAATTTCTTTCATGAGTATCAGTTGGACAGAAAGCATTCATTCAGTCCTTGTTCATGCAATTTAGTGGCCTGCTCATTACATTAAACAAAAAAATTGATGGCAGAGAAATCTGTCCCAGCCCCAGGGAACCGAACTTAAAAAAGCTGTTTTAAATGGCTGGTATTGGCATTTAAAGCCAGTCATATCCTGTCCTGTCTCATTTGGCTTCATAGTATTACAAATTTTATCATAAATCATAGATTTAAGACACAGGCTTACTTCAATCACAGGAATATTTTCTCTTAGGCATTATACCCCTTCTCCACTCTTCCATGCATACTTGCAGTGTGGCGCTGCTGGTTCTTGCAAATAAGGAAAGAACATTAGGTTCTGCAATCCCTTTTCATGTAATCAGTAAACTTCAAGATTTTCTTGGGAAGGTGATTCAGGCGAGTAGCCAGGAAACTAACTTGGTAGGTCCACTCCGCCGGTTGAAGTTATCACCATTTACAATGTCCTAAGATGTATAGTGCTGAGGATGTCTTCAGGAGCTATCTGTCCACTGGGCATTTGATTCTGTACTGTGGATGTATTTATTTAGATTTATTATTGTCATCAAAGATGGCTCAGGAGTACCTCTCCTTTCCTTGTCCTGAGCTGACACCACTAGAAGCAAGTACTTCATACCAACCACTAATAAGAAGTGATGTCTTTGAAAGGGCTGTCTCAACTTATTGTAAAACTTCAATATAAGTTTTTAAAAACACATAATAGTGTATTTTCTTTGGAAAAAAAACCCAAACCCACCAAACTATTCTTTTTTTCCCTTTTTTCCTAAACCCTTATTTTTGTTTTCTCACTTCTTTACTTTTTTGTGCCTCATTTCTCTCCTATTTCTACATATACATCTATGTGGATTTTTCTGCTAGCACGGCCTAGTGATTTAGAACACGCAGAAGGCAGATGGACCTTGGTTTCTGGTTCCTTCAGTCTGAGTTGTTCTGTTGTTTTTTTCATATTCTTTTGATAGCCAAGGTAATACTTAGGGTGCCTGATGTCATAAAATATGAATATTTGAAAGAAAAAGATAACTATAACTTTGTTTTTTACTTATGTGATTTCCCCTGCCCCTTTTTTTGATGATTCTAGCAGGGTTCAGATAATTTTCACTGAGGTGGAGACTAAGATGCAGGGCAATGCTATTCTCTGGTAGCATGGGTGCCCACCTACGAATAAAACTTTTTCAAAGTCGTCTATCTTATTTGTGCTGGTGTGGACACTGGAGCAAGGAATAAGATGGGGTTCCCTGTCTATCCAGCTGCCAGCATTCACCACTAAATTCTCCTGTCTCCAAAGCCCTGACTTGGGATGCTTCAACCCACAGGCGACTTTTCAGCTGCACACACAGTAGCTTTGCTGCTGATCAGAAGAACTCTTAGTAGGAGGATGCAGGCAGCTCCGTAATACCCTAAACCCACTGCACAATGTGGCTTATGGCTTTTCTGGTTTAGTGTAAGGCTAAAAACCATGACTGCATTATTACTAAAATACACATTAATAAACAGATGTCTTAAATACTCCCAGCTTTTTAAATGTCATAATATTTTTACAGAAATGTTGTAGAAATAACTAACTCACAAAATATGAAATAGGGAAACTAGAGTTGACTCTAAATGCAAAATTGTCTTGTCATTACAGATCAGTTAATTTTGCTTTGTCCTCCAGAAAAATGTTTTGATCCAAAAAGCACTGAAATGTAAGGTTAGACTTCCGTTGACACCAAGGGTCATTTAACAGATCTTTATTTAAATACCACATAAATATCAAAGACAGAATTTTGGGCCCCGTGTTTGTAATAATCCTCCATATATACTTCTATCTTTAGATCTTAAGATGCTTGAAATTCTCCGTTTACAAGTGGGGAAACCAAGGCATGGGGAGATGAAATGTCTTGTTCATCATGTGTGCGTCAACTCTGTAGATCCTTTTTTCCACTACGAAAAGCACAAATTATTCAACCTCAAACAATTTATTTCTCTCCTAAGAGAACACAATGTTCTCGGCAAAGCTACCAGGCCAACCAACCAAATTTCCCATGGGCAAAGGAGAAATGTGTATAGCTATTCCAGGAACTTGTTGGGGAAATTCTCTCTCCACTATTACTGGATGTTCTATTCTTTCTTTTTTTTTATTTTTTTTTTTTTGTTAAATTTTCTTTCCCATACCTTCTGCATGGTTTTCATTTATTCTGTGGCTGATGGCAACATCTCCAGACAGATCCTTCCACAGAAAACACTGTGGCTCTAAGTGGACTGCTGCATGAGAAATATGCCCAGGATCTCCCATTTGAAAGAAAATGAGCATATCATTTCAGCAACATACAAGCCTGGGGGACCCACTGCAGAAAGAGCATCCCAAATCTGCTGTTTGCTGTTGCTGCACCGTTGGGTCGGCACTCTGCATGCTCCTGCCTCCTCTGATTTTATCTGCCTCACCTCCCACTGCCGCCCCCTCCCCACCCCCCCGGTTTTATTAGGCTAGTACTCCTGGCACATGCAGATCCTGCAACTTGGTGCCACTGAAATTTCTACCCTCAATCCAGCCGGTGGTAGGAGGAACTGAACTGTGGTTCCTTTGTGTAGTCATCTCTAGACAATGGCCACTAGCATGCAGAGCCACACGCCAATTGCTGGTGTATATTTGGTTGACGTTTCAGACCCAGCTTTGCACCTTTCTAATCATTAATCAACAATCAGACAAAGGATATATTGCTGAATCCAGACAGCAGCCAATACAGACCTCTAATACATTATGGATTCTCTGTCAGCACATTTATTTATTGTTTGCAGTGTTCTGTTTGAAAATCCCTATGCTCTTTCACTTATTTTATTTATTTATTTACTTACTTACTTATTTCCCTTAGCTGGATTTAACAAAGGAGTGAAGCTTCATTTATTAACATTTTTACAAACCCTGAATGGTGGATTACTTTATATAAAATAAATTTATAATATTATTTTTGGTATTTACCACATTTACCAAAATCTTCAGCAAATATACAATTAAATTAAAAAGAATTAAATTGCACAGATAGTGTCAGAGCATGGTTTTTCCTCACATAAATACCCAGTGAATCATTTTATCATTATTTAACACTATAATAAAGGTTATTGGCTTAGAGAGAAATGAATATACATTTGTCTATATGTCCAGCATTCAGTGGGATTTTTCGCAGTATCATAAAAGCAAGCAAGAATAAGGACCTCACTGTTCTGTGGTTAGGCTTTAACACAAATGCATCAGTGGACCTCGGGTTCCGCACAGCGTGCAACCATGCTCTGCTATCAAATGAATGTTAAAATATGTACGTCCTGGCTTCTGATTTATAATATCGTTGACAAATAGTAAAAAGGACAGGCACGCCATAAAGTTTATGGATGGAGTGATGGCATGCACAATGATGTCTCATAAAGAATAAAGGGGGAAAAGTTATTTATTCTTGTGGATTCAAGAACTAAAATACAGATAGACTGGCTGCGTGCACAGAATTTTTCATAAATATCCCACAGTGCACCCTGTTGTACAGCAGCCATACATTAATTAGAGCATTCAGCAGACACTGCAATGTGTTACACTCACCCAAGTGAATCTTCATTTTTCACATGCAGGGCCTTACTAATTAAAATCAGCTTTGCAATTAAATGTGGAAAATTGTGTTAAACTTTCAAGCGTGATTTAGAAAAAATGCATTTATTTTTAGGGTATTTTATTTTGATGCAAATGAATTCTCCATCAAAGTGAGACCAGTGAAAGGGAGGTATGAGGATTTCTCTTTTTTGTATTATAGATGCTCCTCTCAGTTGCAAGTTGCAATGCTCCACTATCTCTCTGCCAGTACCTGGCCCTGTTCCAATGCTTTTAGTGAGTGCTATCTGTCAAGGCATGAATAATACAGCCCCTAGGCTGTCGGCAGAATCCAAATGAGGCATACATCAGGAAGCAAGCACTCGACTTTAGCTCCAGAACATGCTCCTGTGAAGACAGGCAATTATTCACCCACGGCTGCAGCCATGGCAATCAAACTGGTGGGTGAAAAGGTATATGAAATGGAAAAATTTGAATAAGAAATATGGCACAACAAGCCACAGAAATTCAATAATTTTCTAATAAGAGAGAGACATTTGAGTCTTTTAATTTTGAAGTTTGGGAGCCTGAATTATTTCACTCATTCTGTTCTAAAATATAGACGACTAACCTACAGTATATAATGCCAAGGCAATACAAGGCTACGTGGGGCTTTTCCTAATCAAAACAGCAATGCTAAACTCTATGGTATTCATAAATCCAAATAAATCTGTTGTACGAAGTGACAAATCTCATGCTTAAAAATTAAAAGATGGTCAAAACAATTCTATCTGTATAATGCAATAGAAATAGAGGCAGCCTGGTAAAGCAACAAAGAACCAATTAATATTGAGAAATTTGGTGGAAAATTAAAATGCAGTATATTTTGTAAGGTTGGGAACAATTCACACATTATAGATCGAAACATTACTTTATGATCCCTCTTCATTTTTGAGACTCACTTCTTTTTGCAAGACATTGCATCAGTGATTAATGAAAGAAAAAATCCTTTACAAATTCAATACAAACTGAAGAAAAGGCATGCAAAATTCCTTGGTAGATGAAAGGTTTAAGTTGGTATATTTCATCGTAATTCTTACTTTCAGCAATCAAATTGATATTCACGATATAGCGAGAGCTCTATCAGTATTTCCATTTTAAATCTGAAGGGTTTATCATTTGGCCTTAACTAATTCTTCACTGAAATTTCAAACATATTGTTTCAGACTAAGATTGTGTTTTGCTTTAATTTCTATACAATGGCTTTATCTGCTTTCAAATATGCACTGATATATGCATGAGAACAATTCTAAATTAATATACATAGTGCCACTCTACCAGCTTAAGATTCTTTTTAGGGCTCTTATTTGTTAGAATGTGTTTTATTCTGAAGCATGTGATATTTGGCAAGTGATTAATCCATTACAGAATCTGATTGCTTTTGTTACTCGAGAAAAAAAAACAAAACTATGATGTTAAGAAGCTTTTAAAATAGACCACTGCATGTAATCAGTATTTTTTAATGGAATCTAGTTAGGATTTTTATGATGTGTCTACATAACTATTTACATGGCAAACCACAGACATGTATTTGGTATATGGTATGTTTTAAAGGAAATGCTAAATGCATAGCAACACAGTAGGGTGTAATATTTCTAAAACGGTCATTCACATCTACTCAGTAAATAACAGGCCAGTTTGCGCTCAGCTACTCTAGAGTAACTATGGGATTTGCACCTGCAAAACTTAGCTCAGAAAGTGGACTCACTTTTACATTTCTATTTGTATACATGAAATGTGAATCCTATCATCGTTAAAGTTGAGTAATGAAACTGGCAAAGTTCCTACTAATTGCAATGAAAGAACACTCAAATCTATGTTTTTCTTCAGACTCCTAGCCGACAGACATCCTGAAAACACAGTTCTGGGAATGCTCTCCTAGTGCGGTTTGAGTAACTGCTATATACCCAGATGGATTGTTCACAGCTAAAAGTATTCAAGGATCTGGTCCAAGGTTATTGTTCAAAATTAATTCACAGCTCTGAGCTTGTAAGAGTACTGTTCATTATTACGCTGCTATCCACAGTAGACATGAAGAGCTACCAAAGGAATAAAATAAACAGTATCAGGAGCATGGTCCAGGCAAAGGGTCTGGATTTCACTCCTAAGATTTGAATTCTTTTCTTGTCTCCACCACTATCTGAACTTGTCTTTTGGTTTTGGTTTTGTTTTCAGATCTTTCACAAGCATTGTCTTTCTTTTTATTTTTCAGGACCTGATGCTGCAAAGATACATGCATTTCTTTAACTGCATGATCTGTGAGTAGCTGAGTTGGCCTCAGGTGCCTGGAAATATAAACAGGTACCGAAGTCCTATCTGTGTGAACTCTAACACCTAGGCACTGCCTTGTGCTGTGCAACATAGACAGTAATAGAGGGTCTATGATAGGTTTCTAGGTATTACTAAAATACAAAAAAAAGAGAGATGAGTTTGCTCTGATGAAGGCAGGCACACCACCTCACTTTGGGTGCTTACCCTCAGTGCCCAAACTGGGATGCTAATCTTTCTGAACTTTCTATACACTCACCGGAGAGAGGTGCTTTCTCCGAGTTAATTTTAGAGATCCTGGCGTCCTGCCCTAAAGCGCCCTGCAGAGCAGCCTGTCCATCTTAGCTGTCCGTTAGCATCCCCAACTAGCAAGCTACAATTAAGCACTAAACTTAAGAGCTGAGAGCAAAGTACCAAGTCAGTCACACAAGGTTTCACTTCAAACTAACGTTTGACACAAAGAAAAAATCAAAAAGATGGAAATGATACAACAAGCTGTTACCGTTACCACTGTTACCCTAACTAGTAGCAGTCTTGTGTTTTGATACATCTCAGAGGAAATATCAGTGACATATAAGGCCTGCTTGTTTCCCTAGCTAATCCTAGCATTGCAGCTCTTTCATAATTAAAAATACAATTGGGGTACAAAACGTATGATAAAACTTTAACTTCTGCCTGATATTTTATCAGCAGAACATTTTAACCCCTGAATCTGTCTGAAAATTTTAAAGGATCTGTTGATTTCAGTTCAGATTTAATGTACTATCTGAACATGGTTTTCACTGTCAAATTGGTATTCCAAGCATGAATTTACAATGAAAAAAAAAAAAAGCAACAAAATTCCAAAGACTTCAAGATGTTATAGAAGAAATAGAATTCTGGAGAACTCTGACTACACCTAGTGGAAGCAAATACATTTTATTCCTAATAATGAGCCGGTCTGGTATTGTGAATGTAAAGGTCTTAACCTCATTAAAATGCTCTGTAGGTCTAAATGGAATTGAGTTAGGCATCAGCTGAGATATGCAATTCCCCGAACACATCAAATTTTTAAGACAGTCTGATTTCCTTGGAAGAAATGTTTGAGGGTCTTTCCCACCCAAATAGCAAAATAGAAAAAAGAAAAAGATAAATTCCTTCAATATTCTTCAAAAACCTAAATTTACTATGTGTTAGTTGGACTAGATAAAAAAAATACAGCTCTTTTAGAAAATAGATATGTATGTTGCAAACCTCAACAAAGAACTTTGCGTTTTTACACATATATTGCTTGAATATATTTTGATTAGTGGATTGGCAATCAGGGTGGCAAGAAAACATAAAAAACCCACAAATTCCTTAGCCAGTAGAAAAAAAGGAACTTTTGATGTATTTCCAATTTTTATTCTTTGCGCATCCGCCCCAAATTTCATTTAATTAACAGCTCTAAGATTCAGTCTGTTCATGTACTGACATACCAGAATCATGTCAAGAAAGCAAAATATGGAATTAATGTCTCAAAACTGCATGTATTCTTTCTAAACCTCACATCTATTCCTTCCCCCTCCCCCAATAGGGTGATTTTACAAAACCACAGACCCATAGATCAAAGTTAGAGCAATTCAGAAGAAAAAGATATTTTTTTTTAAGCTACAGAGTTTCTTTCTGTATCTTTCAAGACTTTTATTTTTGAAATCTGCATGAATCCCATGAAGTGTAAAGAAATGTGTGTAGTTACAATCTTATAACTAGAAAGGACATTATAATCATGTCATTTAACTGTTGACTGCTCAGGAAATTTCTGAGGGAAAAGAAGGATTTGGTGCCATTCATTAATTACTGGTGATTGCATTTACATGAAGAAAATGGACAAAAGAAAACCATGGTTTGAAATGAAAAGTCACAAATGAATTTAAGAAGAATTTAAGAAGAATGATTTTGGTTACTTCTCCTAAATCAGCTTTCCAATATAACGAAATCCTTCAAATAACCACAGAAATGTTACCACTTTTATGAGTGAAAAAAGATTAGGAAAAGAAATTTGGATATAATTATTTTATGGTTTACATTGCTTAAATGCAATTCAAAAGCATTTTAATATCAGGCATATCACCTTGATCTAATTTTGAAAGTAGTCTCTGGACATGTCCCTAAGCTTCATTCACTGATAAGAAAAAATGCACGAGTGGACTGAGTGGCACTGAGTGGACTGACATGTCACTGTTTGGTATCTTTTCCTGTTTCAAATAAATGCCTTAACCACAAATATATAATCTCAATTTAATTCATAAAACCCATATTGTCCTCATTACAAAGCAGTTATCAGATTTCATGTGAAATATGTGCCCTTATAAACACAAGTGCTTTAAAATTGGAAAAGTCAGTAATGAAAAAAAATCTTATCAGTTTGAGGAGAATTTAACACTGGTTTGAACACCTCCCTCTATTCAGAAGAGAGATGGCCAAAACATCAGACATTTTATCTCCTACAATGAGCTGCTGTATAAAATATGTTAAATGAAATGCACAGCACATGAGAAAAATTCATGTATTCTAGAGCTGTTAGATTTTCAAAACATTGCACAAGAAAATCATGGACAAATGATTCAGGAAAGGAATGCTGTTTATACAGGTGTACAACACTACTGACACTGCAGTCACAGAAATATAAAGACTGAGCTCTAAATTAATTTGAAGCACATGTAGCATATGTAACATATGTTACCTTGATATATTATTAGCCATAAATGGCTAAAAACATTTTTGTAAAGGAGATATCTCCACATATCATGGTTTAGAAACTGAAGTAAAGGTACTTATAACTATAATATAACATTTGAACCCTGAAGTCTTATTATCACTCATTTGTCTTAGGCTTTGACCTTTGAATCTAACCTGATCATCGAACTTAAAATGTTCAGAAGCTCATTTTCGTTCAGTTATAAAATACATTAAACAACAGACGTCACACTGGCACCAACATGTCAGCAGGGCCAAATTTTAATTTGCAATACATGAGCAAGAGAATTGTATTTAAAAGAGAGAAAACTGACAATGAAAACAAGTTTCCTCAGCAAAAATGTGCGTTCGATTTTGTGTGACATTCAGGGGGAAAAAAAAAAAAGTGAATCCAAGTGATTCTAAAATGTCTAATTGCTAATTTTTATCATTGTTTGGTTTATCAAGGTCATGCCAGCTAACTTGTTTACCAAATCTGTGCACTAAATTGTGAAAAATTACAGATATTACCTTCTGTGCCTTGCATATTTGCCACTAACATGACCACTGCCATCACAGCCAGGCGTGGGACAGCTGCAAAAGAGAGAGAATTAATTATACAGGTGTCGGTGTGCTGCAGAAAGATTATACTAAAAGCAGGCAGTAGGTATTACAGAGATGGAGGGCAACAAAGACAGAAAGAGAAATCAAATAACTGAAGGGAAAAAAAAAAAGAGGGGATGCTTTTTATTAGCAAGTCTCGAGGGAATTAATTTCATCAGTGCAGCAGGGCATGAGCAAACCACCAATGAACTTGAAAGTGCATTATACCCATTAAAAGGCATGAATTTTCTAAATTGCTAATGGGGATACATTTTACACTCAGAGCACTAACCTGAACAGCTCTTGTATGGCTGGTTCCACGGGAACTGCAGAGAGATGGAAAATATATAAAAATTTATCATCTATTACAAGTACCCCTCTTCTACAGAAAATTACCAGAAAGGTTGTGTAAAAGCAAGGGTCAGAATGAATCGTGCAAAGAGATTCTGGACGATGAAGGTCACCCTGAGCGGGGGCCTTGAGTGATTTACTGAAGCAAGAGACGTACCTCGAACACCTTTGGAGCGTGTGCGATGGCGCTTCTCGTCTGCATCCACCTCCATCTGGGAATAGATTAGCAGGCAGTCAATGTTCTTATCCTGCATGCACAGACTATCAATGCACAGACTGATACAGTCTCTCACACAATTTATTGACAGTATTTTAATTCCATTTTATCCTGTAAGGGAAAGTCCACCTTACAGGGGATTTTTAGGATCTTTATGTTTATTTAAAAACAGAAAATGTGGTAATTTCTGCTTTAATCAGTCCGTTTGCATGCCCTGCTTTCACAGCAAATTGTGTGCAAATAAGTGCTGGTTCCTCCCTTCAAAGGGCTATTTCTAACATAAACCCCTGATCACTCCCGTATATTTTGAAACACGGGTTCAACAGATTTCTATACAATTTAACACTAAAGTCAAGGGGTCACACACCATAGGTCACTTTCTAACCAAACACTTTGCAGTGGGAAAGACAGAAAGGAATAATGACAGAAAAGGAGATAAAGAGTCATCATTAGAACTGCAAAAATTTAATGTTATTTAATAAGTGATTGCAACAGTTTCCACTGTGTTTCATTGTTTAGATGTGTTTTTCAAGTTTCAGGAATGTGCTCACTTGCTACATACGGCTAAATCTTTACTTTCATTTTATCAACAGCATGCCTATCCGATGTAGCTCTCTATGCAGTAATAAATATACAACAATCTTAAATCTTTACCAGACAGGGGCAGGGCTGCAGATTAGACCTTGGAAAGTATCATACATAAACACTGATCTATAGTAGCTACTACAGGGCCACGTGGTTTTCTCTGATCTTCCATGTACTATTGTCACCAGACTTTCAAATGTAAACTGCATAGGCTAGCTAGCGTTTACAATTTTGTACAACACAAGCAGATTGCACTGAACTATGTTGAGAGACTGTGTCAGGGAAAACATGTGCAGTATCTGTATCATCAGCTCCTTCAGATGGGGAAGAACAGGATGGCAAGATGGATCTGCGGTGGTTCATACATAGAGATGATATCATAAAGGTCAGGAAGCAGAGAAATTGACCATA
The DNA here is from genome assembly GCA_947846985.1 of Fratercula arctica. Taxonomy (NCBI): domain Eukaryota; kingdom Metazoa; phylum Chordata; class Aves; order Charadriiformes; family Alcidae; genus Fratercula; species Fratercula arctica. The sequence goes on from CANTUZ010000003.1 coordinate 104,520,688, forward strand.
GGGCTGCAGTTCCCCCAGAAAAAAAATCAATCACTGGTTTACAGTAATATCCTTGGATTGGTATCTAGTAAGAATGTCACATATCTCATGCAAAAACATGGAAACAGGTCCAAGTGACTTGCAGTTAACCCTTTAATCACCGAGCTTTCTTTGGTCAGTACCTTAACACAAATGATGTGGGAAGTTACTAACAAGGAACAGATTACACATTAGATGATGATATTATTTTCATTTTACTAATAAGGAAACAGTATCTTGTGCTATTCTGTAACTCCTGTAATGTGTAAGGACTTGACCGGAGATCAGAAGTGGAGTTACTTGATTTTCAGCCTAGGATGTTTTTTAAAAAGTTTGGAAAACACTATCTAGCACCATTTGTAACCACTGAAAAATCTGCTGAAAGAACTATTATGACCCTAACCTGGAAATGCTGCCCAAGCTGTTATGATAGTCTGCGTAAATTTAGAAGGGGCAAACTACAAACCAGATTTGCCTGTCTTTTTAAACCAAAGTAAGCACTTCAAGAATGCTGTGAGTACACTTTTAATTACACTGACAGTCAAAGAAGAAATCACTGATCTGGAAAAGCTCCTTTAGAATCCACACAATCCAGATCCAGAAGCAGGTCAAAATGAAAAAAAGATTTTAAAAACTGCAGACACTGTTACTTTAAATTTTGTTGTGTATCCCATGTAGCCTGCTGCTTCTCCAGGAAGGCACAGATCTACCTGCCTTTGTCTGTGACCTACATCCCTGTCATACATGGCAATGTGTGCTTCGGATGCGCTACGCCACACCAAACAATGGTAGGTGTCTATGTTTAGCCAATGGAATCTTGCTTTGACTTTCTGTATATGCTCACAGATCTTCAAGACTTTGTCTGTCATGTCAAACCTTCAGCCTCCATCCCTCCACATACTCAATGTTGGGTGCTGGAAGCAAGCAATTTCCTGAAATTCTATGAGACACACATGGGTTCTGTGAAAGGATGGTCACCTGCCAGCCTACCATAGCAGTCCCCAGACGCACCCCTGGCATTTCCATGGCCAGGAACAGAATCTGCTCCCGAGGCCATTAATCTCACAAAAAACATGGACTTCCTCACCATTTTCACATGCAAAAAAAGGAAATGTGGACCTCAGTGACTCACAAGGAGTTCACCTCAGTAGTCCTTATTCATGACCTTTACATTACAGTTCTGCAGAATACTGAGTCACTGTTCCAGAAGACTGGATCGAGGACAGGCTGTCTAGAGTTAGTTTTAGCCTGGCATCTAAGAGGAGACACCTCAAAGATTATGTATGAAAGCAAAGAGCAAGGTATCAGGAGTAGGAAGAGAAGAAATTCTTAACCTGGCTACAAAGAGAAGCTATAGACATGAAAATGGAAAGGTCTAAGGTCTTAATTCTGAGAAGAAAAAAAAAAAAAAGTCACAGTAGAAATTAAGCCTGGTAAATCATAATTAAAAATAATCAAATTATTAGATACGCCTTATTTAGGAATGATGGGCAGAGAGAGGCAGCGCTAGCAACTCTGTATCACCATTACGTGCGTTAGTTTTATCGAAGATTTAGTGAAACAAGACTCTGAAGAGTTATATATATATATGCTCTAACTAATAAATCACAAGATGGGGTACAAGAGAAGGTCTGTTATATTGGAAGGTATGTTGAAGATACCCAAATAGTCCACTAAACAGGTTGAGTGGTTTCTTTTGTTCTGGAAAAAAATGGAAAGGAAAAAAATCTGTGTTGCGATGAAGGATTCTTACGGGCTGTCAGATGAATGCCATAACCACAGGAGTATCCTTGAAGTTTCTAAAAATTATATCTGATAAATTTCTCATGTAAGAAATGATTTAACCAGCAGAAGGAAATTCTATACTAAATCTCAATTTTCTGGGTAGAAATGAAAAAAAAGCCCTATGTGGTCACCTGTGTGCATGCAATTAAGACTTCTTATGTCTTAATGTACAGAATTTGATCCCAGTAACTAACACACACACACACACACAAACACAAGAGGCTTTAAAAGTGTCAGTATGCAAAAGCTGGAAATAAGCATTAGACAAACTGAGTAGAAGAAAATCTTTTAACTTAAATGACTATGATTGGGAGCAGTTGAAAAAACACTTCATTAAATGTTTAAAAAAAAAGTTCCTAACACTTCAGAAGGATTCACCAATAAAAAAGGAAAAAAGAAAAAAAAAAAAAAAACCAAAAACGAAAAAGACAAAGGTAGTAACGCCTCCTCAACAATCCAAAGCTTAAAAAAAACAACCTGTATCTCATGAGGATTAAAAAATAATTCATATGCACATATACACATGCACGGCAGTTTACTAGTAAACATGAACTATCAATAAGGAGAACTAAAAATATCAGTGAAAACCAAATGTTGAATAGGAAACATGGCAATAATAAGAAATTACTTAAATATATTTGGAAGAAAACAAATGTTTTATTATTTGGAGATAATTAGTAGCTAGTATTAATAACCATCAAGAATTTTTTATTAAGTAATAAAAGCAGCTATTTCTTATTTTAAAATCAAAGTCTTAGACAACATTTACCCCCCCAAAATTAACACAGCCTGCTAGCTCTCCAAGACATTGTGGTTGATATGTAACAACCCTGGGACACTTGGGAAATGCTGGAGAATTGGAAATAAAAAATCTGACAAAATTGTACTTGTAATTGTTTAAATTAATTTTTCCTAAGTGCTGAGAGGACAGTGTGGCTCACTAAGTTAATCTTCCTGATGTTGATCCTTAGCAACATCATATAAAAGCTGATATGGGATACAAGATAACAATGTAATTAGCACCAGTCAACACTTCATCATGGAAAATCTGTAGTCAAAACCACTTGAAACTGCTCTCTGAGGATACTTTAAAGTTTGTCGATAAAGGTAGATATGTTAGGAGACCATATACTTAGACACCTTTTAAACATTTTCCTTTCTCTTTATTTCGACAATAAAACAAGCACTTCATAAAATCAGCATATTTATAATGGTTAACAAATATTTCTCCAGAAAAAAAAAAGTATAAAAATTACTTTCTTTACAAAAATAACTGTAAAAATTAAAAAAAAAAATGTATTTAATAAGAGCCTTTCTACTATAATCCCAGAGGTACATGTTTTAGCCCTATAATATTCAGTGTCTTCACCAATACTCCGGAAGATTATATGCTGCTGAAATATGCAGATAACACAGAAATTAATGGAGTGATAAACTATGTTGGAGACAGGCCAGTTACATATACTGGCCTGAGTTGTTTGGCAGATTTGACTCATCTGAAGAACATGCCAATTCCAAGGTCCTGTATCTATGAACAAAGAATGTGGGCCATGCTGAAAGACCAAAGATCATAATCTGTAAGGCAGTAACAGGACCTGGACGGCCAGATGAGCACAAGCAATTTCTGCACTGCTGTAGCTGAAGGGCAGAATGTGATCCGTAGCTGCACAACCTTTAAGGCTGTTTTAATTTTCCAGAAAACCATCGAGGTATTCGGATATGGTCAGTAGCTTCTAACAGTAGAGGGCAAGTTTTCATCAAGACCTTACCTATTTTTCTGTTAGCTTGCCCGATACCCTGTTGGAGACTTCAGGTTTTTACAGTATATAGATTTAAGGCTATTTGACTCAGCATAGACTTAGCTCAGACTAAGCTCCCAAAAGTTTCACAATGAGCACTGCTCTCCCTGTCTCTAGATATGCTCACAAATCTACCATATGGGCTTCCTCAGGGCTGCCAACTGTGAGGGATCCAGAGCTTTAGGCTCCTTTCCAGGACAAATGGCGATTTTTGCTCCCTCAAGGGGAGGTAGTTCAGAATTTTCTTCCCTTGCAGGTAGGCAGTCTTGAAAATGATCATTCTTGTTAGAATTGTCAGGGTATTTGAATTTCTTGCTAGAGGCATGGAGACTGCAATGTTCAGTCCCAAGTTCCAAAACTCTCAGCTCAGCCAACACTTCCTTAGTGAATTATTCTGGTTTCCCTCTAGCTGTGATGTACCAGAAATCTAGAAAGCCATGGATGAGCTAAGAGCCTTAGATCTGGACTTCCAAAATTTTTCCTTCCCAATTTTTTCCTTACCTGGATTTCTTCAAATCTAAAAACTGGATTCACAGATACTCTCAAAAATTCTCCAACGTTTACTCAGGCGGAGCATACAGTGTCTATACTACACAAAGGTAGAAGATGATAATTTATGACCCCCATAATCTATGGCAAGCAATACTAGAATTACTGCATAATTGTTATTGCCAATCCCATATGTTGCTAAAATTATTCAAAAACTTGCTTTTCCCTAATCAGTAATATTAGACATACTCGTGATAAAAAGTAAAATGTTCAGAGACAAAAATTCTCATCTCCTGAAAATGTAACGAGTTGATTATATAAACAGTTTGAAGTTTAAAATTTATCTCCTTGTGACTGTCAAGTTACTCAGTAAAGGCAGATTTTCAGCCAGCCATGATGCAAGATTCAAATTTCTACAGATAAGATTCCTGTACTACTTTTATAGCCAAGGTTTGCTTAGTTTTTATTTTTTATAACTTAAAAAGAAAAATCTTCTTTCTTCTGTGTAAAAACCAAAAAAAAAAAAAAAAAAAGGATTTAAAGACTTTTTTTTTAAATCTAATATCTCAAAGAATTAAACAAAATATGTCAAATGTATTTCTCACAGTTAAAATGCTTCTACATTCTCATAATCAAAGAAACATGACCTGGAAAATGATTAACAGTTTATGTGAGCACTGTATCCCATACTATATTAGTACTTTGTGCAGTCTTCCTAAAAAAATTGTAAATAGACCTTCTACTGCTCTCCTCAGAAAATAACAGGCAAATCCAAATTCTAACTTACCTTCTTCAGCATGCCTGTGCATTCCAAAAGCAATTCATTTTCTAATAATGATATCTGTCAAGTATGGCTCCTGTAAATAAGTTTTTAGAAGCTGGATATGTTTTGTGAAATATTATTGAACCTATTTGGTAAATGGGACGTTTACCAATTACTTCAATGGGTCCCCAAATATCTCTGTTCTTTATTACATACTTTTCACTATGTGAAAGTCAGTAACTATACTCTCAGCATACTGACCTCCACTTTCAAATAATAAAAGACAAACAAATAACAATTGGAAACACCACTGTGTAAAATAAATAGGAAAATGATATCCTAGATTGAAACTGAAAGTACAGGACATAATTTTTCAGAATGTATCTATTAGTTTACTTTAAGGAGCTATTCTGCTGTTTTGTGCAATTCTCATGAAGTTTTGTATTAATCCAAACTCATGCAACATGACCCAGGAAAAAGGAAAGGTAATTCTAAAGATTAAGAAGAAAGAAGATTCAGAGTACATATTAATACAATTTAACTGAAAATCTGGACTAAACTAATTTAGATTTATTTTAGACAACTAAAAATATCAATACTTGGCATGTGATCCCTACCACAATACTTAAACGACAAAGTCGTGGCACTATTCCAGAGGTACATTAAGATAATAATCTAAGTGTCCTTACATTGCTCCTCAATGCTCCTCAACCTAGAATGACCCAGGATTTAGGCACTATGCTTTTGGGTTGTTTTGTTGTTGTTTTTGTTTTTTTTTTTATTTTTAGTAAGTTTATATTTTAAAGTGTTTGACCAAAACATGGGCATAAATGTATAGTTTCATCTGGAAATGCTGCCATCAAGCAGAAGGAGAAAACAAGGTGAAGATTCCGAGGAATTAAAATGTGCAGATCAAGTTAACCTAAACCTGCTCTCAATGTGTACCTACAAAACCTTGACTTTCCATATGACATCAGAGCTTACTTCAACAGACCCAATCCCTGGAGCCAATGTAGAGCTTCCTACTCCATCTGCTCATGTTTCAGTTGGACTTACTGATGCGACTTTTATGACAACAGGCTCTAGCAGATCTTCCTCTTCCCTACGTGTCAGTAGGGTAGACCAAACCTGAATTGATAACAGTATTTGACCGTTAATTTATGCCTTACTAATCATGATCTTGTAAATTGATTGCATTCTAGGATAAAATGTCTGCATTTACAGATGAAGGGAGAGCAGTAGATGTCCATTCAACTTAAACAAAGCTTTTGACACTGCTGTGGGAAGATTCCCATTCTTGTATCCCGTTATGACTGTATACTTGTATCCTGTTCTGACTGTATACTTGTATCCTGTTCTGACTGTACTTGCATAGTCAGTTCTTTAAAATAAGTTCTTAATAATTCAATACTCTTAATCAAATGTGGCCTATTGTTGCTCTTAACAGCGTAGAATAACATTGGTTCTCTACTCTTGGTTTTGACAGAAAAATTGCATGATTGTCTCCAAATATATTTAATGCACTTGTTTCTGATTGTAAGATCTACAAGACAAAAGAGAGACTAAACTGCAGGATAGAAAGTTACTCTAAGAAGCTACTGGAGTGCTTAAGGAAAAGTCATTCAGATGGGAAAGCAGTTTCCCTGTCCTTTCAGACCCTTTCCACCACAAACCCAGGTGCCTTCTTGGCATGGACATCTGAAATTTAGTTCAAATATTTTATAGCACCCTTTTACTGAAAAGGGCAAACTTTACAAAAGAATTATCGTATTTGAATCTTCCCCTCAGGAAAAGAGCAGCATACAACCAGGCCCTCTTAGAGCAGAGTTCCAGAGGGAACTCTGCAAAGATAAAAGTTACAAGTTGAGGGTACATATTACAAAGTGACTGAATAGGCATGTGAGCAAATTAAGGACTAGAATATAAATTACTCCTTTGTCCTCTTCCACTTGTGATGAAAACACAAAGCTTTTATTGATATCAAGGAGAGTCCTTCTTGCAGAACAATAGGCGAATATATCCTTAGGACTTGTTCTCAAACTTTGAGTACAAGTCATTCTCCTGCTATAATGCACAGAGGGAATCCAATCCTTCCATTTTCAAATGAACAGTGCAGGCAGCAGCCAAATCTGTAAATGCAGGCCAGAATAAGCAGAATTTTGGTTAAACTCACAAGTTCACCACATATTCTTTTTGTGAGGAAATAGATTTGCAATTCATTGAATTACACTGGAAGGAAGGCAGGAAACACTTTCAAATATTTTTCATTGGCTTCATATCAGTTAGAGTAGAAAAGATCCAAAGTGCACACAGCTCATTTGAGCATTCATTCCCTTACTACTTTTTTACATTCTTAGATATGAGGAATGAGAATGTAGTGTGGAAATTAGAGGTAAGGAGAAATAGCACTGGATGTATAGAAGATATCCTTTCACCAGTCTGTGGTTCCCTAAAAATGCTTTGGATATGCTTGAGTGAGTAGGTTTTGGGACATAAGCTGAAGTAGAACTAGAACTCCTATCTGGCAGAAGAGATCCAAAACATGTCTACACGTGACTTCAAGAAATGAGATGGAAGATTATTTTCTCTATTGTTGTTGATTACGAATGATATTTTCATCAAATTCACTAAATTTCTTCTAGAAATTCTGGTGGCATGGGGCTACATCCATAAAAATAAAGACATTATCATATTTTTATCCAATAGCCTCACCATTGTTAGTTACATTAAGCGTGATATACAAGAAATAGTTTCCCAGTCCCTCCATCTTCTGAGGGAACAATTGTGAAGAATTCTCATCCACCGTAACATAAGGCAGTTTGGGGTGAACTGTCATCAGCCCCACTGGATGATGACAGTCTCTTTCACAGAATGAGGATTAAATATTAATATAGTTGCTCAGTTTTACAAATCACCTAGCCAACAAATTATTGTGTCAGTCTTCTTATCTCATTGTATATTTAAATGCTTCAGGTTAACACTTTGGAAGGGAGATAAACCCCAAAATATCTTGTAGCCTGGTGGCTACAGTACTGTTCTGAGGGACAGAAGGCCTGGATCAGATACTTGGTTTTAAACCTGGATCAACCTTCTCACTTTCTTTTGCTTTCATTATAGACATTGAATGAAGCAATGTTGCAGGTCAGATAAAAAGTTTTGTTTCAACTTAAAGCAAAAGCTTTCAAAATTTTATTTTTTTTCATACCAAACTTTTTTTTGTATTTTTTGACTACTGAAGGGAAAAAACCAATTATTTGTTGATATACCAATACCAAAGACACAACGTTTTTAGTTCCAACATCTCAAAGATGACCCAAGTCTAAACTTGGGTGTGAGGATGAAAAAGGTCATGCAGAAAAGGAGGAAGCAGAAGGTCCGACAGAGAGACTTTGTAGCATTTATTTACCTTAAAATAGAGGAAGAAGGAAATAAAAAGGCACAGTTGAGTGTACATGATTGGCTGGTCAGTACGCTTTTCTGGCCCTGCTCTGCACAGTCTGTGCTACCTTCAGATTAAATTCCTTTCTAACTCTTCCCTGGGTGACGGCTCTCCATTCTCCGTTGTGGGTGTGCATACGTGTGTATGCACTTGTGTGTGCAGCAATGGGGGTCAGACCTCGGGTTGGAGGATCCGTGTTCATGGTGCCAGCAACTGGAGTGAGCACAGGTGTGAGAGTGAGTGTGATCACTAGCAACAATCAAGCTGGACGAAGTGGTGAGCAGGTGAAGTGTCCTGGGACCAGAGGGTTGAGTGGGTCCCAAGGACCAGTTCTGGGTGTGGAAGTGCCCTGTGTCTCTGTGGGCGAGAGCATAGGGGTTGGCTATGAGGCTAGGGGAGTCCCAGCCAGCCCTTGTGTGTGTGTGCATGTGAGTGATGGTCTGCACCAGCAAATGGAGCAGGGCAGCCCTGGGGGTTCGTATGTCCAGATGCCAGTAACTGGGGAGACTGGGATCCAGGGGCAGCTACTGGTCAGACTGAGTGTCTGAGACCAGCTGCTGGAGGGATTTGCTGTGTATATATGGATACATATATATTCTCAATAGCGGTCCTCCAACCTGCTCACCCAGATGAGGCTGTTGGTGATGTCTGTGTTCACATGAGTGCTGTGAGAGTCTGTCCAGGATCTGTGTGAACAGCCATGTATGTATGTATGCATACACGTAGTGTATACATGCACCTTGTGTACATGTGCCTGCTGGGAATGCTTCTTCAGCCTTGCTACTGCTTGGACCTGGGGACATGGAGCAGTGGCAGCCTTGCCTCTCTTCAAGTACATTGGACCCAGCATGATTTGTTTTCCTCTAAAAATCCCGTTCCAAAATACAATGTGTTGAAAAATGACAAGAATATGGCATCAGAAAGGTCACTTTTCTAATTCTGAGGTTGAAGTGCGGCAATTTATTATATTTTGTAGAGGAACAAGGGCAGAAAAATAATTTATTTCATGGCAGACCTCAATTTATCTATTATGGAAGGAAACTAGTAAGAAAGGTGCTTTAAAAGAGAAAATATATTAGAATATTTAAAATTTTACAAATTAAGAATCCAGTAAGGCTTATCAAAATCTAAAGAGTTAAATTTCACTTGGATGAAGAACCCAAAAGGGATCTCACAAAAGATTATTAAATCATTTCCATTCCCCACAACTGCTACATGTCAATGGTACAGGTCCAAATTCTGCTAAAAATGGGGCACAATGCTGGGGGAAAGAGATTTGGCAAATGAGAACTAAGCTAAACTGAAGTCTGAGTTACCAAGCAATGCAAGGACATTCACTTCCACATTTGCTGCATTCCAGTCCTGTAATTCATGTGCTTTTTTTCTAGACTAACCAGCATTATCTGACACCTCCTAGAAGCAAAGAAATGTGCAATTTCAAGTCCATTTTAGAACAGATCAAGTTAAGCTAGATCTGATGACAATTTAGCTGTGTTTTCCTTTCCAGTGACAGTAAAACTACTTGTACTGATCTGGCATTTTCTTTCTGGATCATTGGATATGGTAATTAAATCTTTTGCAAGATGGAAATAGTTCTGAGGTGCTCTCAGATATCTCTGAGGGGCTTAAGTGACCTCTTTCCTTACCAGATCTCCAGAGAATTGATCTTGGTTTTTACTCATCAATGGCTGTGGCTCAAAGAATCAGGGTCATATTCCATAAAAGAGATACATTTTGTATTTCATAATCCACCAATCACAAAAAACCCAACAGATATGAATTATCATGGGGCTCACAAGTAATGCAAAACTCTCTATATTTCCACTGTTATGCTTAAAACTAACTAGCGTAGGGAAGACATGCAAGGTAGGTGTAGAGTCTCTATAGAAACAGCCTAGTTCCACCCTTGATCTGCATGTGCAACTTGTAGCGAATGACTATGTGCACATCCCGAGGGGTAATGCACTCTAAAAGACCATAGGCACCATTAAAGACTAATTTCACAGAAATGTATGTTCCAAACAAGCACCAATACCTAATTATACCTTTCCTTAATATAAATCTTATAAGTATATATAATGGTCTTTTGGGTACAGCAAGCCTAATGAAAGTGTCCATATTCTATTTGTCTAATATTTTGTGTGTATGTTTCTATAAGCATGTATTTTATTAGCTGAAATCTAACTACATTCAAAGGGCCATAGCCTGGTCTTTTCTGTAACTCTCATAAAATGTATTACCACTACAGATTTTTAAATTATCATTAAAATCCTAGGAGAATAAAGAACAAGCCAAATGTGGGACACTTTAATAACCTGCAACAATACTGAGGAATACGTAGTAGAGTACCCATCATCATACACTGAAATAAGACCACACAATAAAAAGCCAAAGCACAATCATGGAAATTCAGGTCAAAGCGGTCATAACTTTAGAGTTTTAACTTTGAATCTCCTAATGACTGTAATCACAATCACGCTGTGTTTTAACCTCTTTGTTAGCTTGAATCACCCACATTCAAGTCAGGCCTAGAGGCCCTTTGATGGGGGAAAACCTCCCAGAGCTGTGCCTGGCAAACTGCTTGGAAAAGAGCACACAGCTCTGCAGAAACGTAAAGTCACTGACTTGTTCCCACAGTTCAGCCAGAAGCAGAGTCGTAAGAGTTACAGCGCTTAAGAGCTGTAAACCAAAAGATCATTATGGAAAATGAGAGGGGAAAATAAAAAGACTCCAACTGTCCCACTTTGCTTGGCAAATTTCACTTCCAGGTTTGCCACAGCAGTGGCAGGCTCACCCTGTTTTCCCTTCAAGAGGGAACAGGATTTCTGAAGTAAAAATATGACGCCTCTTTGCGTATCTTGTGCATTTTCTTCTAATCGGGTTGGGGTGTACCCTCCAGAACTGTGCATTATTTGAGCCTGTAATTAAATTGAGGAGTCTGTTGATTTATCTTAGACTGAATCACCCTTTAATCAGGCAATGTGTAAAAATACATATTTTTCTGAATCCAAGGAGAAAATATACCAGCTTTGAATAAGCAATTTAAACAATTTTAGTACTGTCACGTGTTCTGTTGTTCACTGAGAAGCATACACAGATATGTATAATCTAAGATGCCCACAACGGGCTTTTGTATAAGCCAAGTCACCACATCCATAAATAGATATTAGTGAGTATAAGTATGCCACAGCATATACACATGTAATTTCTGTGCTTACAAAAACTAGTATATCAGATTTTAAAATCTGGTTTCTAGTACCCAAAACTCAAAAATATAACACAAATAGTTCACATGCTAAAGTTTGCCGATCCTCTGCAGACAACAGGAATGTCTTCACTAGCACCTAATCAGACTGGGGGTTATTGAAGACAACTATAAGCATTTCAGAACAAAATAGACTAAGGCACCACATGAAATGAAAGCATTATTAAAAAGATGGGACTCATGTTTAAGGTTTTGATTAAACATGATTAAACACAAGCTATCTCAAGTGGACATGTACCATACAAAAGACAAGTATTTCAGGTAAGGAAAGAGGAAACATCTATTTATTATATCTTCTTTTTAATTCTGAAAAAAAATAACCAAAACCAAAACATGTTGGCCTTGCAGTTCAGTAAATTATCGGTCTTCACACTGACTGCAGGATAAAAAAAAAAAAAAAAAAATCTCTTAGTCTGTTAAAACTAACTAACTGCTGTTGGTATTAAGGAAACAGACTAGCATCCCTTCTTTCCCATTCACTACTACACAACAATGGAAGCTCATTTCTGCTTTTAGGCTTTGCCTCATCCCAGAGCTGGCGAGGGTACTATTTCACAACTACATGCTATCAGAAATGTTTGTTGCTATTAGTGTGCAGACCATTATGCTTATCAAAGAGTGATGTTATAAATAGCTTATAGCTATTACAAATGCAACAATTAGCTGATAAATTAATAAGTCAGACAAGCAAAATATCAATCATGGCACTGCTAACATAATTAGCATAAATTAAATAGGATCACAGATTACTGCAGCTGTTGCATAAAACAAGAGCACCTACTTCAGTTGTTCAATAACTTGCATACTTTTAACGTTAAAACTATACTACACAATGCTCAAAAGATAAAAAAAGACCACCAGAAAACAATAATGAATATTCATTGGTAATTTTCTGCCCAAGACTTGTTCATAGCAATTTCTGAGGAGGGAAAATAAAAAAAAAAAGAAGGGGGAAAAAAAATAAAAGCCCAGACGGACAGGGATTTGTAGCTTAACATGTGCAACAACAACCCAAAAATCTTCCTAGTACAGAGATGACACCAAGTGTAGTGATAACTACTGCAGAGTGACCTCGTGGCCTACACAAGGCCTGGACAAGTGCTACATTAAAGCAGGCCCGTTATTACCAGCAGAGTTAGCAATTTCAGTGTTTGCATGAGTTTTAGAATACAATTAAGCTGGCATAAACAGTGGCCCTTTAACTCCTGGAATGAAAGGACAGTCTGGAAGTGGCTTATTTTAATTTCTTAATATATGTATTTATTATACTTTGCCATTTTCTTTTGTTTCTTGTCATCACTATGACATCAGAGCACCTGTAAATTCTATTATTATCAATATGTATTTTTTTAAAGCACATTGAAAAGCATCTTTATTCTTAACAAGGCATAAAAGAGACTTCCTGCTTCAGAAGCTCATGCTCTCTGAAGCAGTTTTAAGATCTAGAAATAATTTTGTTGATGTTAAAAAATTCAAAGTGATCAAGACCAAACAGGCAGAACTGCCCATATTCTGCCCTCTGTTAAAACTTTGCCTTCTGACTTAAGTTAACATAGTTACTCAGATAACACTGAGAAAGAATCTGATTAATTCTGTTCATGTTTCTACAGTATCAGGATAAAAGAATGAAAACTGAGACTTTTAAAATTATGTCTCTGCATCCTTAATGTCAGTTTTGTGACATACTCTCCTATTATACCACCAGCCACGCAGGACCAATGGTGTAAAGATTTTATCTCCTTGATTCATGTTGTAAAGATGGGAAACTGTATCATTAGGTTTTGTTTTGACAAGTAGGTGAAAGGACTGAAGTGAATTCTGCATAAAAAGAGCTCCCTTTTCATCCTTGAGTAACAGAGATAAACCTAAGAAGATTTATAGAAGTATGTATGTGCATTATTTTACATACACACTGAAAGAGTTGATCTGATGCAGGACAAAGTCAGGGTTGGAGAGCGCAGGTGCTTCCCTGTTTTCTGGGCTTCTTTTTTTTCCCAAATACCATGTTAAATCTTTAACATGAAATTTAGGATCTGTGGCAGCATTTTTGAGGAGACAATATACTTTTAACACAGCTATTATCCTGTCTGAGTGAGAGAATGTTTCTTGGCAAATGCAAAGAAAGTCGTTTATGAAGAAAAGGCATTCTGGCTCCCAAAGACGTGGAAACAGGATGTCCAAAGTTCTGTCTGTTCTTCCCACCTATGGGAAAGGAACAGTGCCATCAACAGGAGGGGAATCTGCCTTCATAAAATTTGTGACAGCAAAAAGGCTTAGTGTTTCAAATTTTTGTGATTTTCCGAAGTTGTGACAATTTTTTCATAAACCAGTGGCTGGCATGTCTGCAGAAGACCTCCAGAATAAAAAAGGTCAAGTTTTGTTTAAAGATTTATCAAAATAGTTAAACAAACACCACATATACACATATACAAAGGTATAATGCAAAATGATTTCTCTGAGCTGTATATCCCTAAGAGTTGATACATGATGTAAATATACACAGAAACATAAAATTAAACTTGCATGCAAACTCAGATGTTGTAAATATGTATATATAAATGTAGATGTACAAATGAAACAGTTAAAAATACATGAAAATATATGTCACCTACCTAATAGATTACAAAAATACACCGCATCAGTGTGTTGAAAGTCAGGCATGGGCATGCACTGTTATATTAGATCCTACTGGCCTATGATGCAACCTAATAAGCAGATCCTTGAACTCATGTCATGTCCCGCTGATGTGAAAATCAAAACATATTTATTTGTTTAGACTGTATGTCTTCTGGGGCAGGGCATATGTTTGTACAGCATTTGGCAAAATAAAGTTCTGGACTGTGATTACAGCCTATATGCACTACAGTACTACAACGAAAAAAGGTAGGTAATGTGTACCTCATAAGTACTTTACATGCAAACAGAAAAGAAAGCCACAAGAAGCACATCTAGCTGGAGATTGGCTAAATACAAACAAGGACAAAAACACCATGGAGAAGAAGAGTTGTGAAAGATATAAATACAAATAGATTTCTCAAAAATAGAGTCTTTCTGTTTAACTGAAGGTGGCATTATTCAAAATGGAGGGCACAAAATGGAATATTAGTGAAAACAAAGGCAGGAATTGCATCTTCACAACAAGTCACAGAATTACATAGATGTCTCCCTTACTAATTGTGCATTCCTAGCAGAATGGGAACTGCAGATCAGAAAAACATGGCAAATTTTTGACAGCCACTAGATTTAGTAGAATTATCCTGGACGTTAAACCAGAGCCTTAGCAGAACATAGCACTTCCACATGTGTTTAAAATTTATCTTGTGCAATACCTATCACTTTACATTTTTAAAAGCTACAAATTCAATGCTCAGATCAGAGAACTGTTACATGAGAATGATAGAAGGCCAGGCTAAATAAACACACTACACGGAATCCAGCAACTGGAGAGGCAACTAAGAGCATATTACTTTTTAGTTGTTTTCTTTTTCTCTTTGGTACTCTTCCCTGAAATAACAAAATAACCCAAAAACTAGCAGAACAGTCAAAAAGGAAAACATCAGAATGTTTTTGCTGGTTGTTTTTGATGATCCCCATTTCGAGAGAACTATTAGGCTGCTCCAGGTCTTCCTCATACACAGGAATTATGTGCAAAGATCCATACAGATCTATGCAGTCTATCCACAGATCTCTGTAGCTTCTTTCTCCAAAAAACCTATTGGCCCCATCTCCATGGAAATTTTGGGAGTTGGTTAGTGAAATTAATAGAATGAGGACCCAGCCCCAAACACAAGAATTCGATTATCATACTTGTAAATTATTAGCATGAACTCACCATGATTTTGGTCCATGTCAAAGCAGGACCCTCCGATCACAGTAGAGAGACTATTTGCAAGAGACTGTTCAGATGGAGCCACCCTACTTCTGGGATGGTAGAGCTTCTACCACAGAGAAGTGAGCTGTACTGTGCCAGGTGGTCTCAAAGGCAGAAAATAATCCTTGCTCTGTCTTATTTACAAATAAAGCTGTATCACAGCAATTCTAGAAACTGAGACAACAGATGAGTCCTTGTAGCTATACCTTCACCCTGTATTAGGTCTTACGCAGAACTTTCTCCCTTTTGCTCAGTTTTTAATTTATTCCCTTGTTACAGGTATAATGAAACAGGGCTGTAAATGACCAACATTCATAAAGATCAAGTCGAGAACAATTCCATTACTGCATTCGACCAGGATCTGAAAGCGAAAAGCTATGTCCGCTGAAGTCAATTGAAAACCCACTGACTCATGTGAGGCCAGGATTTTGTCACCAATGTCTAACCCAGAGTTTCTAAGTACCACCTTGGGCACACCAGTATGTCTAAGTAGGTTATCAGATACTCCCTGAAATTTTAGGTAATTACAAATGCCTCACTGAATACCATGTTGCATACAGGCATCTCATAGTGTGGTATATAATAATATTTGAGAAGCTACCAAAGATTGTGAGATGTTCACAATGAGGATTCTTGAACCGTAAAAAGGATTGAGATCTACCCATGAATATCTCTAGAACCTTGCACATATTTCCACCACCAGCATTGCCTCTCCCAAACCTCCAGAAAGCATGTTACAGACTCCTGCAATGAACAGACTGGCTTCAGCATTACAAGATTTTAAATAAATTAAGGTTTTATTCCTCTGTTTTGCTTTCTGGCTATCAGCACGTTCTGTTAAAATACTCCAGCTTCTCTTTCCAACTGCCAGACTGACAAAGATTATTGTTTTAACTGAAAGCTGTGATTTTTGTGTAACTGATGCTACAAATAGCATCTTTCAGAAAATCATCTAATATTATTAACTACCATTTTTCTGTCAGGCTCTTTTTCATGCTTAAGCCACAGATGAAGATTCTTCCTATAAAATATGTGTTTCTTTTCTTTTTTCAAAGATCTCCCAAGTTGTTCCACATGTATGCTTATGGGATTAGCCAACATTGCCTAGCTACAGGATGCAGTCACAAATCTGACATTCCACCTAAGTCCTAGAACCTTGTGTTTCCTACTGGGGAGGCAGCTCATACAGCTGAAAGCCAAACAGTAGGAAATTAAAGGTGCAGAAATTTAGATGTAGCTTAAGCTCTTTGTATTTCATCTCTATTTTCAGAAGTTTTACTCATATTTATTTGAAATCACTGAGGACATCTATAGATAGTTTATATAATAGCAGTTGTGCAACTACTATCTCTGTTGTTCTTCCGTCTTTCTTGAGTTCATGCATCATACCCTCTTGTGAATTGGAGCATAACCAATCTGAAGTGGGAACAGTCTTTTAATCGCATTCGGTATCTCCAAATTAAATTTGCACATCCCTTCAGTCATAGTGTCCCAGTCTTTCAGTCTTTATGGTTGAAAAAAATAACAGAGCACCATAGGACAGATCATTTCAAAATGCAGTCAGATATTCCTGCTACAACATAAAAGGAAGGAGTAAAAAATAGTAGTAGAGGTTGCAGAAAGTCATAGAATCAGTGCATTATAATCATACACTACCCACAGAGTAAGTAATACTAAAAACAGTTGCCCTGATCAGTTCTGTCTTCTTCTGATCTGTTTTTTCATGTTCATTTATTTTCTAAATTATTTTTAATCTCTGATTTCATTACTTCTGCTGGATGTCTCTGTACTCACAGCATTTGTTGTGCACAAGCTACTTGGGAGGAAAATTAAATGGTTACATTTATGACTGTGGAGGAGATACACATATTTTAGGTTACTTTGCTAAAAAGTGTATTTAGTCATATTCATATATATTTCATTATCCATCCACTACAGTGCTGGGGGTTTTAGTTTGCTTTTGATTAAGAAAAGCCTTCAATGTGACAGCCATTACAATTACTGCGTGAACCAGTTACACGCTTCTTACAGATTTTAATAGCTTTATTTTTTAACATGTTTTTGTCTGAGACATATGTGCATGTTTGTCTGCGTATGTATGTGTGAATGTATGCACATATATCTATATACTTATGTTTGCATTTACATGTATGTGTGCACCTTCTATTAATGTTAACGAATTTATGTATATAAGAAGGCATGTTTATAACACATTTCTCTTAATGAGGAAAATAGGGTTTGAATAAGAAATAAATCTAAAAATTAAACCCCTTAAAACACAGGTTTTAGACTGGAAACTCAAACAGACTTACAGCTATACTGGCATTCACAGACACCATGGTGATGTCTGCTTTTTCAAGCCCCTCAGTACTGTAATACAGCAATAGCTTCTCTGCTTTATTCCTCCAGGTTTTCAGGTTTCCATGGAAATGAGTGGGAATCCCAACACAAGGGAAAAATAACAGGCTATCCATCTCACACCATGGTGCTGGATCTCTGAACAGCTGATACACGAGGCAGTCATCACAAGAATAAAAATACACATAATACAAAACTACACATAATGCTGGAGCCAAAGAAAACAGTTACGACTGTGCCTCAAAGGGATACATGCAAACTACTGCCTTAGTAGATACATAAAACTCTGCAAGAATAAGGTTTTACACAGTTCCGAAGCTGCCCAGGGTATGAATACAGTTACCGTACGATGTTCTGAACTAATTAATTGAGCAAGTTATAGCTAATTAAAGCAGAGCCTAATTTTCCTATTATTGACTTCACTACACAGATGGTGAATTAAAAAGCATCTACCTTTTAAATTGCAATTTAAATTACATGTTGCATTAAAATTCTACTAATACTAATGTCCAAAGACCCATCAACTGCTGTGCAAGCCTTGATTTCAAGAATGGATAGACCATTTACGAAGAAGTCCCACTGTAGCGACACAACGCCTCCATTTGGGTTTTGAGGATTCATGCCAGTTCTTTTGCCTTTTTGCATAAAAGTTGCAGAGTCCAATGAGATCTGCACAATGTTTGAGAAATTTGCAAAGTATTTGGAGTACTTTTCAGCAGGAAGGCTTGGAGTGTACTGAATCATATGCTGAGCCCAGCAGAGAAACTGCCAGACCTTGCAATGACATCTCCTGCTCCTTACCAGTTTCATCAGCCACGTGGTAGGAAACAACAAATCATGAGGCAAATAAGATCTTTCAGATTGACAGAAGCAAAAGAAAAAGAGATGGAGATTATGGAAGTGCCAGAGAAAGAAGGACAAAACCCCTCCATGACATTCTCCATGACAAAAAGTACAACATATGAGTATTGAACGTCAACAGTGATTGACTATAGAGCTTAGGCAAGTATCTAACTTCTCTATCAAAAGATGAACAAACTTTAGCCCAAGCTGTAAGAGGGCCATCAGGCTTTGTGAGGCACACCTTCCCCAGGGGAACAAAGCAGTACTGTGACTCAGTATCGCTGCACTTGTACAAAGTCAGCCTTCACCCAAGTGTAGAAGGTTTCTTCCCGTACCATCACTCTGGTGAGGAAGAATATTTCCAAGAAGTAACCATTGTCAACAGTATCTCTTAAAGACATGGTCAACAGGCTAAACATGTTATCATCTCAGAGTGATTCAGTTACTCTTATGCCATTCTCAAGTAAGAAACAACAACAGGTAAGGAGTTATCTCAGTCATGCCTATATGAAATGGGGTTACTGATTTGCACATTTATATGAAATACATTATTCATGGTGTCAAGAACATCAAACTGAGATTTGGGCATTGGCTGACCAAGCAGTGGTGCCTTACTGGTGTTTTCCTGACAATGGATTAATGATTCATTAATGGCTTGGCCAAGTCCCCCAGGCCTATTGAACTTTGTCCACCTTTGAGGCAGGTGATAATTGTATCTGAACAATCTCAGGAAAATGCATCTCTCAAAGGAGAGGAGAAAGTCTGCCTGTGACAGGAAGGTCAAAACCTTTTCCTGGCTGAGGTAAATCACCAATGAAACAGATTTAAGGAGCCTCTTTCCTGATCTAACTCCTCATTTCTATGACTGTAAGGCATTTTGATGAATAAATATTTTTCATTGAAATTACCCCTCTTTTGGTGGCCTACTTTGGTTTTCAGGTAAGCACCACTTAGCTGTGTTACCGTAACTAAGGGGATAGCGGCCTGTGGTACAAAGGAAGGAACAAGGAGCCAGCAACAGATATGGACAAATATTCCTCAAAATGGCTTCAGTGCTGAAAAAAAGTAATGCCACAGTTCATCTGAGAGGCACAAGTACACTTCAAAGAGGCGGGCACCATTTGTTCACATGAAGTGGGTGACCTTACGCCGAAGCAGGTGGATGCCTGAAGAAGGCTGTGACCCCATGGGAAGCCCATGCTGGAGCAGGCCACTGGCAGGACCTGTGGACCGTGGAGAGAGGATCCCATGCTGGAGCAGGTTTGCTGGCAGGACTTATGACTCTGCGAGGGACCCATGCTGGAGCAGTCTGTTCCTGAAGGACTGCACCTCATGGAAAGGACCCACGCTGGAGCATTTTGTGAAGAACTGCAGCCTGTGGGAAGGACTCACATTGGAGAAGTTCATGGAGGACTGTCTCCTATAGGAGCCCCACACTGGAGCAGGAGAAGAGTGTGAGGAGTCCTCCCCCTGAGGAGGAAGGAGCAGCAAAGACAACATGGGATGAACTGACCACGACCCCCATTCCCTGTCCCCCTGTGCCACTCGCGGCCAGGAGGTAGAGAAAATCAGGAGTGAAGTTGAGCCCGGGAAGAAGGGAGGGGAGGGGGGAAGGTGTTTTTCTAATATTTGGTTTTATTTTCTCATTATCCTACTCTGATTTGATTGGTAACAAATTAATTTCCCCAAGTGCAGTCTGTTTTGCCCATGACGGCAATTACTGAGTGATCTCCTGTCCTCATCTCGACCCATAAGCCTTTTGTTCTGTTTTCTCTCCCCTGCCCAGCTGAGAAGGGGAGTGATGGAGAGGCTGTGGTGGGTACCTGGCGTCCAGCCAGAGTCAACCCATCACAATAGCATATGATCTAGTCACTTCAGAGCTGAGATAGGACTGGAAGCAGTGGAAGGGGTGATGCCCTGTTTCTCTGGTGGTAGCAGGTGACATCACTGCTGTCACTATTCTTTTCTTTTGTGTCGCTGCCATTTGTCCTTAGTTCACTAGCACACAAAATTTATTCACTGTAAATATGCACCTGTGCAGTCACAGGCCAAGGGTGATGTGGAATCTCCCTGCGAGAAAGAGCAATGGACCATGCAGAAGGCAGACACGTTTTCATTGCATCTCCAGCTTTCTGGGAAATACACTTCTGAAAATTTCTTTCAATACTGAAACCACGCTTTCAGTTCTAGTTCTGTTTGGATGAAAAGAAAAGCTAAACATGCCTTATTTTTTTCAGTGTATAAAATATTTGATTGTTAATATGTTTCTATATCTGCCTTATGCCCATAACCTTTCTATGCTACAATAAATGATGATAATAAAGAACAGAAAATGGCAACTACAACAGTAATCACGTCAGATTATTTAGACATCAGTGGCTGAAGTATTAATTAGTGTATTCAACATTTTTTGTATATTTCTTTGTAGAATCTACATGAAGAAATCACTACTTGTTAGTCAAAATAGGCTCAATGAATAGTTGTTGCCACATTTCAAGACCTGTTATTTTTAAGCATTGCTTTATTATGATTTGGTAAAAAGTCACATTTCTTTCTGCTGACTGGGTATGAGATGGTCATGCAGTAATTTTGATCTCATTTCCTGAGTTTCTGAACAGGCTAGAAGTATCCATACAGCACACAGGCCAGGGAAACAGCAGAAGAAAAGCCTTTAGGCGCAAGAGACAGGTGAGAACAGGTTGGAGGACAGGGAGAATGGAGAAAGAGGAACGACAGGGGGTTTATTGCACAATGAGGAAAATTATACAATATGGGATTCTTAGTACGTGCAAATACATACACATTTTATGTTAATCTGATTGGGGTTTTGATGAGTCCGTGTAAGAAGGTTTGACTGGAACCCAGGTCTGCCTAACCTCTAGTGTTTGGCCTTTCTGCCCTGTTCTCTGGCTCCCTAGTAATGCAGCTGGTGTAGCCTAGTTTTTGGCCATCAGCCCAAATTATTTTCTCTCTTCATTTTCACCTCTACCATGGCTGTGGAACAGGTGGGAGATCAGTGCTGTGACTCTTTCCCTTGTGCCCTCACTGCATATCACCTTTCCTCTTGTGCCTTTAGCAAAAGAACTGAAACATAAACGGGGTGAGGAGATAAAGCTGATGGATGTATGGCAGGAAACAACAGGGACACACTGTTAAAATACTTAGAAGACACTTTCTGCAGAGGTGTACAAGCATTAAGAAGAAAATCTAGAGCCAGGCACAGTCAATGATGCAACTGAGGAAGGAGGGGCAGTACCAGCAGCCCTAAGTACCATCTCAGGAACTCTGCAAGGAGAAAATACAAGCAGAAGTGGGATGAAATGCCTCTGAGGCATGTGAGAACAGCAGTACTAAATAGGGGGAGGCTGACAGATAAAAAGGGATAGATATGGCTGCGAGGTAAGAATACTAGGGGAAACAGTTTGAAACATTTTTAGGGACACCTTTGCCTGTGGTAGAAGAGAATAAACTGAGTGAGAGGACTTCAAGCATATGTCTACACTGTGCAATGCATTGCTGCAAGAAGTCCCCAATCCCTTCCCCTAGATAACACCAGATGAGCTAGTTCTGGCACCAAAGGCAGTATACTAATAGCAGGCTCTGTAGGGCAGTCAGACTACTTACAGTAATCAAAGGAAGGGATAATTAGCCTTTGCTCAGTCATGCTAACACAGTTATCATTTTTCTGGGTCATGAGCGTGCACAGCATTGCAGCATCATGCCACATAAGCACACCACCACATAAGGTCTAGTGGTTGTCCTACAAAAGTAGCAAATACAAATGAATATTTCCTTCTAGTGTATAATAGAGTTCCAGGGAAATTGCAAATTCTGTACAGATGATATCCAAGCTACAAGGGAAGAAACAGAAGTGAATTCAAGTAGTCTATCAATAAGAGGTATAAAGACAAATCTATTCCATTAAGTTTGCTTTTGCTACAGCTGTCCCTGCTGATGAGTAGACACATGGTGGCTCAGCTAAAATTGCCCTTTCCAGGCTGAGTATCAGGCATTTTGTGTGACCAACAGCAAATAAAACAATATATATGGTATAGATTGCAGAGGCAGAGAGAGCTGCTTAGCACGGTCAGTCTGAAGACCAGTGAAACTATTTCTTTCTGAGCTCCAGCCTGTCTATGCAATAAAAGAGACCCCGAAAACCCTTGAAGGAGGATTTTTCAGTGGTGTCTGTGTGGCTGCCTCCAAAATCGGACTGTATGACAGGGACAGCAAAACTTCACATCGCGATGGGGCTGTGAGTGGCTGTGCTCAAGTCAAAGCAATAGAGTGTACCTTAGGCCAGCAGAAATAAAAAACAGCCACAGCCTGTCCTACTATCATGTGTATGCTGGGGCTGTGAGAGCACAAAGGTGAGCTGAATCAGTACTAGAGCCCTGTCTGTGAGTTTACAGTTGCAATGACTACAGGCTCCACGCAGAATTCCACTGGAATTCAATGCATTTAAGGTCAGATTACAGCAGAATTTCCATGCAGTTACACATTATTTCAAAATCAAGAAGAAAAGAACTCATTATGTCAATATTATACTGAATACAGGAGAATTACCACCAAGTAAATTTTGTTTTAATAAAATGCTTACAATTAAAATTAATGTGTCATGCAAGAAAGATATCTTATTGGACTAAAGTGTAAGATTACCTTTCCCTGGGTGGTTGACTGTGCTTTATTGGATAACATCTAAAATGAAATTTAAAAATGGTTGATTTCACATGAAACTAATTTCACGTGAAAAAATGATGGATGAAGTGAGGATGTACAGCTACATACATGAAATGTAAACATCCAAATCTGAATACCAGGGAAACTGGTTTTATTTTCCTTATTCTATACACGCTGATAAGATAGATCATTGGACCATCGAGAATAGGACTATTCTTTGCCTAACATCAGCTGCTTCCGAGAAAGGAACTCCTCTGACCATGCACACCTTTCTACTGGCCACATCTGATGATGATTAAAGGGTCCTGCTCTGTAGCTTCTAACTCCTACAATTTCTAACTTTGGCGATATACCTACTAATGAAAAAAATATTCATACAAGAATATCTAAAAAAATCTTTCCAAACTACATCACTTAACACTGTAACAATGAAACAAGGGATTCAAACGTCACTTTTCTTCGCATCTGTTTCTCCTGTTGTGTAATGTGCAATTTCTCTATCACACTATCTAGAGTAACAATAAAATAGTTTTATTGCACAGTTAAATTAATCAGTTTGAAAGGATAATTAAATATAACTAATACGCTAACAGAATACCTGTATCAGCTCCTGTATACTGTAATGAGTTGCAAACGTATGATACCACTGACATTTTACATTCTAATAAGCTTCTCTTGCAAACACGGCATGCCTAGGCTCTTTTACAGGCCGATCTTTTATTGGCTTAAAAAGAAGAAAGGTGTCAATCCAGACACAGACTTTCTCTTTCAAAGCATTGGTCAGCAGATGGTAGAAAAAGCGATTCAGATCCTCAAAAGGACCTGATGTTCTTGTTTTCTCTCTATTTTAGGATGCAAGTCCTGTTATCACTGAACAGAATGACACTTGCAGCAGGTACAGCTGACACATGGAAATATGTTGGATCAGTCTCACTAATAGGATCTATGCATTTGCTAGAAAAATCAAACAAATATGGACCATTTGGACAGGCAGGTTCAGAACCTCACTCACAGTCAATTTTCTGTGTGAACATTTGCAAGGAAAGATACCAGATGGCTTAGGCATGTATTACACTGCCATGTACATAAATGTGCATGGGTATATATGAAATAGGAAGAGTTGTGACCAAATTAGGGCATTACTTACATATATATTGGACAAAGCAGTGACACAGGAGAGGAACCCTGAAAGATGGGAAGAAAGCAAGCTAATGCTGAGAAAAATAGATATTATACACTAGCTTTTCTTCCAGGCAGCCAGGCTCCCTACATAGATATACTGTGTTGAGGATTTATGTGAGAAGTTCACTTTAACACCGTGAAAATTATGTGTTAAAATCCTCCATACACTGATTGGAAGACTGGGTTCATTGATCACAGGTGCTGATATTAAAATTTCTGGTGGGAGTTTCATAACTGATGTATTGCTTCACTGGGATTCACTTTGCCTGCCCAGCCAAAGCAAAAGTGCTATAGCAGCAGTCACCAGCACAGAAGGCTGGTTAGAAAGAAAAGTGACAGCTTCAGAATTGAGAAATGAGCAGCACCCATGCATGGATGAATTGGTAGGAAGACAGTAGGGGGAGAAGGAAAGTGCACTTACTCATAGAACAAAACGTAAAAAGTCATCCTAAAATATGCATTTAAACTGACAGACAGATCCCAGCCTTCCTCCCACAAGAATCCTGAAGTCTCTGTATCCACCAAAGTCTTAACAGAATCCTTAAAATGAAGATTATTTTTTTTCTTTAAGAATGGCAATAGAGTATCTGTTAAAATTAATGCTTTACTGATAAAGGTCAGAGTATATATTTAAGAGCACACCTGCCTGGTATTAAGAATCGTCTACGTAAGCGTACTGGACCTGGCTAGGATAGAATTAATTTTCTTCACAGTAGCTCCTATGGGGTTGTGTTTTAGATTTTTGACCAAAGCAATACTGGTAACACACTACTGTTCTAGCTTTGCTGAACAGTGTTTGCACAGCGTCAAGGCCTTCTCAGTTTCCCAGTCTGCCTCCACAGTGAATAGACTGGGGAGTGCGCAATAGGTTGGGAGGGGACACAAGCAGGCAGATGACCCAAACTAACCAAAAGATATATTCCATAGCATATCACATCATGGTCAGCAATAAAAGGGAAAAGAGAGCATTTACGGAGGTTAGCCATCTTTTGCTTGGCAACTGGCCAGGCATCAGTCTACCTGTGGGAGGTGGTGATTACCTTTGCATCACTTGTTTTCTTTCTCTCTTCTTTCTCTCCTTCACTTATTAAACAATTTATATATTTTGTATCTTAATCATGAAGTTTTCTTGCTTTTACTCTTCCTTTCCTCTTCCCTCATCCCACTGGGGATAGCAGGGGGAAAGTGAGTGAGCATTTGTTGCGGTGTTTTGCTGTCCACTGGGGTTAACCCACAACAATAAGAAAATGACCAAGAATAGGCATTATGCATTTTGAAGGGGTTTTGTTTGTTTCTTGTAATTTAACCTAATTCTGTTTCAAAGGAGACTAAGTTAAATTATTAAAAAAACCCAACACATAATGTGGAACAAGAGTACCCACAGAAACGGCTGTGAGCCTTACGTTCGCCTAGCTCATTTCCCAGTTTCTACAGATGATGTCTAAAGTGACTTAGTTGTGTTTTCAGTGGTAGTTACTGGAAGGTATTTAAAGTCCAATACTTTTATACTTCACCTTCTGTTCTCATTTCATTAGCTTCAATTTATATTTCTCTGTTACCTTTGTACGGCAACTGATTTGTTTGTCTCTTGAGTTCATTGATGTGCCTTTCTTGAACCAGCCAGTCTCGTTGCTCATTCCACCTGTTCTGCAGATATGTTTATGGCTTTTGAGACGTGACCTGTTAGTTCAGTTTGGCTACTCATTGGGAAGTCTCTGATACTATCAAGCCGAAACCACACTTACTATCACAGCAACTACTTCAAAGAGGTACTGAATCCTTTCTAATGAGTCTGAGCAAAAGTCGGCTCTGATGTAGCTCTCCTATAGTCATTCTGAATTACAGCAGGAACTAGGTTGATCCAGCCTAGCTTTCCAAATCTATTAACTTTCTGGCATTCTGATAAGCCAGTGGCATGTGTGTGATTTTGGCCTGCCAGACGCTCAGAATACACAAGATCTAAGTTCTGCATGACTTTTTACCTCAGTCGGTCTCTTTCCTGCACCAACCAACAGTTTTCAGGACTGATTTGTATGACCAGCTTCTTCTAAGTACAAGACTTTCATTCTACTGTTTAATTGATGTGAATTTTCAGGAGTTATTGCTGTGAAGGGGAATGAAACAAAGAAAGTGAGATTTCACAGGCCTCATTTCCTTATGAAACCAGCTTCACATATTAAGTACTGGAAATGAAGAGTTAAACAGAGACAGGGAAGAAGGTGAATTTAACATTGCATCCTACTTAAACTGCATGACATGCCAGCCACTTGGGTTGTATAACCTTTAATTTCTGTCCTTTCCTCCACCCGTTCTCCTTTTTTCAATGATCCCATTTCAAATTAGGATTTGAATTAACTCAAATCAAAGCAAAAATGCTTCCACGTAAAAGTCTCAATAAAGGCCCAAGTTTAAGATCTAGGGTTTTGTATTGCTTTTACTTAATTTTTGATCCAGTCCTGAAATTCTATGAATACAATAATGTCCACCATATGAATTACAGGAAAAAAAACTCTGGATTGACTACAACTCTGTAACGCTTGCTTATTATTCATAAATATCCTGAGCTACAGGATTTGGTCATATGATTTCAGAGGCATGACGAATGTAAATGGAATAATTTTTTTTCACTCAATATAATATGTAAATGTATTAGCAACCATCACAGGATTTATCCAAAATTATACAAACTCACTAAAAAAACTCACTACCTTGAGTGACCTTTGGGTTATTTCCTGCATGGGAAAGGGTCAATGAAGGACAGAATAATCAGAATTAATTGGCACAGTACTTCTGCTGAAGAAAGCAGAGCAATGTGACCCAGCAAAAAGGGCACAGGGATTCAAGTGGTGGAAGTTCTGGTACTACTTTTGCAGGTGGGTTCTTGGATCTCTTTTGACAAATGACCTTACCTTTATATGCCTCAGTTTCCCCATCTATATAATGGGAATAACAATGCTCACTTTTTCTGTGAAGTGTTTTGATACATATTAATAACTTTATTTAGAAGGTCAGTTTGTGTTGCTTTTATTTAGTAGAAAAGAGATGTGGCCAGGAAACCACAAGAATTTCTTAGTTCCCACAACAAAACAAATGCAAAGGCTCCAAGAGATGAGCAAGACCAATGCTACCTACAGTACAGTATGAGGTCAATGTCTATATCAGGACTCTTTTGTTTGTTATTTTTATCCCTATTGCAAGTCAATTGGAGTTTTTATCTACTGTAAACTTAAAGCATGTCACAAAGCGGGAGGGTAATATTAAACTTCATTTCAAAGCAGGAACAAGTTTTTACAGAAACTAAACATCAAACATACAGCTTTACTATTTAGCACAAAAGATGTTAATGTGTTCATTACTGCGAAGTTTTGTAAACATACTTCCTCAGCACATCTCTAGAGCCATCAGACAAGCTTTACAAAGCGATTTTTCATAGATCATGAAAGCATGGAAAGGTAAAACTTCATGTTACTACTTTGATGCTAAAAAGCTTATATCTTGCCCACTAGCCATTCAAACACTATTTCACCTGCAAAAATGGAATCCTGTAGGAAGCTCTCCTGCATACTTTTTCCAGAAGTCTTTCTTTGCTTTTCTCTGGAGATGACAGGCATCTAGTTTTGAGTGAATCTCCATGACTTTCATGGTTTTTTTAAGACTCTAAAATGCTTACAATGCTCATTTTTAGGTGTCTTACCCTCTGACAAAAGTTTCTGCTCAGTACCAATTATAGTAAATCACGTCAAAGCAAATTTTATTGTGGCCAGTGGAGCTAGTTGTCGTGCATAATGTACCTGGTTGAACTATGCCCAGCTGGAACTTGGAATGCCCAGGCTCTAGCAGAAAGTCTTCCACTGATGCTCATACTTTAGTGCCCACAGAATGTAATAGTAATTTGAGAGACAAATCTCCCCAGGCTCAGCTGCTGAACTTAGTATGTAAAGTCATACTGCGTACCCTTCCTTCCAGAGGCCATCTTCACCATTTACCTGTCTTAAATGGACACTAAAGACCTGCCATGACAACTGCTGGCCTTTATCATATATGCTTAGGATGACAACTTCTTGGATAGAACACTAAAAGACAATAAGCAGTTAAAAGTCTGTATGTATTTAAAGAAGAGAAATGCTATTTAAGGTAACAGTGCCATAGACTGTTAAGGGAATCAGGGTGATTAAGGGACAGTAATAACAACATTTTAAAAGTACAATAGCTGCAGTCATGTACCCTAAACCCAATAATTATATACCGTAATATGTGCCCTGACTTAACAGTGCTAAGTATTTGTCATTGTCCCTTGACTTCACCTGGACTATATCTTAGTTTGAATTGAAATAATGCTACTCATTCAATGATCTGGAAGTCCTGTTGACAAAGGTGGTCCAGAAATGCAGTATTAAATACAGCTCACTTTGGTCAGCCAGCTACCAAAGAGTTGATAAGCAGGAGATGCAATAAAAAATGTACCTAATTTGACCAGTGGATCCCTTAGCATCAACACAGATAATTTAACTTGTTAAATGGTATTAGTCCCAGACTTCAGAAAATTTGTGTCAGTAAGATTAAGTCCGTACGTAAGCAAGCCACATTTTAACAAGACAAACAGCACTGCAACCAAAGGCAGTATTATTTATTTTTTTTTAAATATGGAAAAATGGGGTCAGATGAGGGAAGTCCAATTGCCATCTGCCAGCAGAATATCTGACTTGCCAAAGAAAGGTTTTAAGAAAATTAATTCTACTCTTTGCTTTTGCTGTTTCTTTTTTTTTTTTCTCCATTAGGACTATCAGTTTTCAAATATATTGGCTGTCCCCTTGTACTTGTCCTCTGAGAAAGGTATAAAGAAGACCCCCCAAAAGACCATTAATGAATATTTTATGTTTTCATTATGTTAGAGTTAGACTTACTTTGTTTCAAAAGTCCAGCTACAAACACATTTTAATTTAGGAAAAGAAAGAAGCAGAATCAGTCCCTATACAGAAGTCAGATATATACCCAGGTTTTCTTGGCTTTACTAGTTTTGGCTGAAATGGTGTTAATTTTTTTTCATAACAGCTCCTGTGGTGCTATCTTCTGGATTCGTAACATTTTCAAGGCCTTTTCTGTTCCTGACAGCAAGCAGGCTGGGGGTTGAGAGGGGACACAGCTGGGACAGCTGACCCCAACTGATCCAAGGGATAGCCCACACCATATGACATCATGCTCAGCAATAAAAGCTGGGGGAAAGACAGAGGAAGAGGGGAAAGTTTGCAGTTATGAAATTTGTCTTCCCAAGTAACTGTTACATGTGATGAAGCCCTGCTTTCCTGGAGATGACTGAACACCTGCCTGCAATGAGAAGTGGGGAATGAATTCCTTATTTTGCTTTGCCGGTGCATGCAACTTTTGCTATGCCTGTTAAACTGTCTTTATCCCAACCCAGGAATACTCTCACTTCCATCCTTCTGATTCTCTCCTCCCACCCCGTCCCACTATGGGAGGAGTGAGAGAGTGGCTGTGTGCCTACGAGGGCTAACCCACAACACTGGATTACCCTCCTTTTTCTCTCCTAAGTATCCACGTGTGACCAACGTTAAATATCATCCAGAAGAGGTGAATCAAACGTAAAGCAGGACATCAGGGCTGCCTGTAGCTAACATACAAGCCTTGCTCAGAACTGAACTGTGATGAAAAAACTCTAATATTTGGTTTATCTTGCTTTATCATTCTCCAAAATTTTATGTCTAACGAAAAATATAAAATTTGTAACTTTTACAAGCTATTTGCCACTACAATTTGATATGCAAATAATGTTGCAAACCTTTATGTATATGATGACCGAAGAAAAGGTCATTCACTGAGGACATCAAGAGAATGTAATATTGAATCATATGATATTATACCGCTAAATACCTGTAGCGCTGAAGGCTAAGTCTGTACATTAAATTAGAGACTCCCTTCTTATGTTTTCATATTGATATATATTGTGCAGATTGAACACTGGCATGATGAGTGATGTAGTATCAATACTAGTAGGGTGATGTCAGTGTTATCACATAACAAATAATTAACCTCTTAACTTCCAGAACATGATAGCACTGTTTACTGTACTCCCATTGTGAAATTCAGAGGATTTTCACAAATTGTATGTAACACTTTGAAACAGCTACTCAACAAGGTTACAACCAGGTAGCCTTTACTAAGAAAACTCACTTACCACTTAACTATCCTTATGTAGTCCATACTTACTCAGGACTTTCATGTGGTTCTTTCCCCTTTAAGGTATATTATACATATATTTGCATATACAGCCCAAGAGCACTAGTAAACAATGAATAACTGTCTTTACTACACAATTAATATCAGAAAATTTACTTAATCATTCAAATAATTAAAATCTAAGACACTGTAGATACTCCAACCAGACCTCTAGTGATTTTGACTGGCATACAACCTGCCCTCCCAAAGTGTGGCCCCAGTCTTACTGGACTCAAAATTACATCTAGAAATGCAATATGTCCATGTGCCTAGATACCTGATTTCTTTTTACATTTATCCTCAAGCGCTGGTTTCATAGATTAAGCATGTGCATAAATCCCACCAGTTTAACCTGAAACTGCCAGATCATGGTGAACAAAGTTCTCAGCAAGTGAAAGTTTAGATACAAAGAAAACAGATGACACCGAGCAGACTTGATATAGAGGCTTAACTTATTTAGGTGTGAAAGTAGTCCTTTCAGTCTTCAATACCTATTTTGTTTTTTTCAGTTAATAGCAATTGTTCTCTCAGAATTAGGACTGAAATCTCCATTTTCTTTAAAGGTTAGTAAAGACTGTTACTCCCAACAAAACCGCATCATCCTAGAGACTGAAAAATACATGTTTCATATTTAAAGTTTTCAGCAACTCCAGACACTCTGTCCTGAATATGCAAATTAAAATTGTTTCATAGTGTCTTGCAAAGTATGCTTAAGTAAAGAAAATATATATGGATAATGTGATGATTTCACTTGATATCTAATCCAGAAATTTTTTTGGAAACACTTGTAAGACCTTTTTCTGTACTACAAAATTCAACAGTATTTGAAAGTTTCTTTCTCTCTTGAGGAAATAGGCTTTTTGCTCGTATGGCTTTTAACCAACACACAAACAACGCAGATGTATTGCAATTATAATGTTAAAATGCTCATAATAACCACAGATTAAAGTATTATACAAATATCAGAATCCGTTTGCTCAAACGACGATATTTTTTCCCACACAGATTTTGATATTTCAACTTTACATCTATCTTCCCAAGAGTAAAAGCCAAAAATTCTCAAATTCTTTCACAAAACAGAATTCGCCTTACTGGAAGTAATCAGTACTTCTCAGGAAGATATGTTTGAGATCGCCTGACAATATTATCATGCCCCGATGAATGTTATCCTAACCGACCTGCCACAGCCGTACTGTTGCTCTCCCATCAGTCCCAGTGTGGAAAGAGGTCAGATCATAGTAAGACAGATCGAGGTAACAATTGCATCAGTTTCATCCATTTTACTTAGCCATAATGAAAAGGCAAACAGTAGTTCTTGCTGCCAAGTTCATCTATCTTGCTGAGGTGTATAATTACAGTCTGGAGTTTCTGACTATGAACCAAGGACAGAAGCTGTTCCCTCCGTGCACTTTGTAAGTACCCAGCAGAGCTGTAAAGTGTCCAATCCGAAGCACAGCTGGGAGCGTGCTCTCTCCACCCTATCCCACTGAGGAAGGGTTTGCATGGGTCTCATTACTGCCAGGTCAAAGATAAGGATAACATCACATAATTAGTATAAGCTGTGATCACCGGATACTCTGAACAAAGGGAGCACAAAATAGAAGGCTCCCTGTGCTATGTGCTACAGATAGTTTACAATACAGTTTTGAAATGTCCCAACTGTGAATGGATCCCATCGAGATACACGTTCACTGTAAGTGTTTCATCATCTAAGAAGCAATCAATTCTTTCCAGTGGTCTTAGTAGTAAACCATGTACAGTACAATAAAGCCTTATCTTCCAGGCAAACACGGCTATAAAACAGAAGAGCAGCAGTAAAACAAGAGCTAGGCTTGGTCTGTTGCGCTCAAGAGATTGTCCTCAAGAACAAGAGATTGCTTATCTGCTTCCAAACTTCTGGGACAAATTCTAGATAAACAGAAAACAGTGAGATTCTTCTTTCTTAGAATTTGCAGCACTTTTTCCAACCAACATTTCAGACATACTCTATACAAACTTAATGATTATTAAGATAAAGTACATCTAGGTGTTCAGCATATGTATTTTTACCGCTAACACTGCCCCCAGCTGCAATCATTGCTACTGCTTCAATACTTTGCATGCATTCTTCTGCACAAATTAATCTCACAGTGGCATTTTTTATAATTTTTCATGAGTCTCATCAGTTAGACCTGCTAAATAGATTCAGTCTTATTGTATTAAATTATATGTTTTCTTTTATACGTTTGCATTTGAAAACACTACCTCTTCTGTGAGGTGAAGGAAATTTCATGTGCTCGAGAAAATACCGATGATAGAATTATATGCTTCAGTGCTTGAATCCCTCCTTCCGTCAGAAGTGAAAATCCCATTTATATTTGTAATTTTTTGGGTGTTTTTAACTTATATATGAATATCTATCACTGTATATGTTTACATCTATTTAATTATTATTTTTTCATTCATTATATAAACACAGTCTATGAAACTAATTATGTACCTGAACAGACTCTTCAAACTGCATATTTTCGTATACACAGCTAAAGTATAAAAATGCATGTCCCTATGCATACAGCATGAAGTGCAGCACCTTATACAGTCAGAAGCCACTATCAAGAAAGAACTCCCACGTTCAAATAGGTTCTTATACAGGTAGCCAGAGTTCAATTCCAGTTCCAGAATTTGCTTACTGAGGTGGCCAGAATGAGACTTGTGACTTTCGGGTAATGTCAAATACAGGTTAGGAACGGGTAATTCACAGTGATTTAAGATTACAGAGATAGGACTGTAAATACTACTCAACTAAATAACTGTTAATAAACTGCTATTTTTCAACACTGTGTACTCAATTTCCTTATCAAGGCAAGTCCTCTTTACTGCACTGATACAGTTAAAATTGGGGACCTACACTCATACAGATATGATTGTCTGATTGTCTCCATTAAGAACTTCCGCTTTTTCTGGAACTAGTGTAACCCTCTGTACATAAGGCTATGCTCTCGCTTCTGGCAAGTCTGTATCACAGATAGGTACAATATAAGTTGAAGACAAGTGCTCTGGTTATCACTCTTTTTTTTTTCCTCTTCTGTATTCACATACCTATAGCTTTTGGTTTAGACGAAGATTCTGCAAATGATACTTGCAGATTAACCAGAAGTCTCCTGCATTCTCTCCTCATTCTTTCTCTGATTCACTTGCATTAACCCTTTAATGGATAGATTGAAACTGTTATTTTATTGATATATGTACTGGGTTTCAGTGGCAAGGTTTTGGTAGTGAGGGGGGCTACAGGGGTGGCTTCTATGAAAAGATGCCAGAAGGTTTCCCTATCTCCAACAGAGCCAATGCCAGGCAGCTCCAAGACAGACAGCTGGAGACAGGAGTTGAGAGTATGTGAGAGAAACAACTCTGCAGACACAAAGGTCAGTGAAGAAGGAGGGGGAGGAGGTGCTCCAGGCGCTGGAGTAGAGATTCCCCTGCAGCCTGTGGGGAAGACCATGGTGAGGCAGGCTGTCCCCCTGCAGCCATGGAGGTTAACAGTGGAACAGATATCCACCTGTAGCCTGTGAAGGTCCCCATGCCAATGGAAGCTGTGACCCTGTGGGGAGTCCATGCAGGAGCAGGCTCCTGGCAGGACCTGTGGATCCATGGAGAGAGAAGTCCATGCTGGAGCAGGTTTGCTGGCAGGAGTTGTGACCCTGTGGGGGACCCATGCTGGAGCAGTCTGTTCCTGAAGGACTGCACACTGTGGAAGGGACCCACGCTGGAGCATTTTGTGAAGAACTGCAGCCTGTGGGAAGGGCTTGTGTTGGAGAAGTTCATGGAGAACTGTCTCCCATAGGAGGAACTCCACCCTAGAGCAGAGGAAGAGTGTGGAGAGTCCTCCTCCTGTGGAGGAAGGAGTGGTAGAGACAATATGGGATGAACTGACCACAACCCCCATTACCCATCCCCCTGTGTTGCTCAGGGGAAGGAGGTCAGAGTGAAGTTGAACATGGGAAGAAGGGAGAGATGTGTTTTTTAAGATTTAGTTTTTAATTCTCATTACCCTACTCTGATTTGATTAGGAATAAATTAAATCAATTTCCCCAAGTCAAGTCTGTTTTGCCCATGACAGTAATTGGTGAGTGATCTCCCTGTCCTTATCTCGACCCACGAGCCTTTCATTATATTTTCTCTCCATGAAACTACATGGAGACTAGTTTTGGAAACTAGTCCATGGAAACTACAAGACCAGTTTTACATTAAGTTTTTTTTATCGGTTTAAATTCAGATTTTAGAGATCTCTTTTGTTCTTTTCTCCCCATATCAATGACACAAATATATTCCATAACAACAGGCTCCCCCTCAACCACTCTAGGACTTTATCCTCCCACGTGATCTCGTCAGGCAAAATCTTTTAATTTCACTCTTCTAATCTATGAATATTCACTTGTCTACTTTGCCAATCTCAGATTTCTTATCATGAACATCAGAATTTGGTATATTATGTTTCAGTACATAAGAATACAGCTAATGTAGTAGTAATTATGAAATGCAGACTAGCCTTCAAAAGAAATTACAATGTATCTCAGAAGATAGAGGGGAGGGTTTGTGGGACAGCAAGCCAGATAGAGAAGCCTGAGTCACAGGTGCTAAAATCAGCATAGGACTCTCATGTCGACCAGAAGTATGACTTTGATCAGTATTTCATAGGAAGACATGTAGAAGAACCTCAAAAGTAAAACACTGTGATCTTAATAACATTTATGAGTGCTCTGGATATCAAGATTATTTACTTTGTTTTGGGTTCAGTAAACCAAAACCCACCCATATTATTCTGTCACCTAGATCAATAGCTTCGAGGCATCACAGGACTACCATAACTGCAAGGCACAACAGAAGATGTAGTCCAGACAAGGACACTGTTCCCTGGAGGAAAATGTATCACGAAATTCCCAAACTCTGACTTCTCTGAGAGACAATGGTACCGCACACAGACACCGTGCAGCACTGTACTGTTTCCAAACAAAACGCCTCAAGACGTAAACAGTCTCTTTTAAATGGAAAATAATGTAACACTCATAATTTGTCAAAAAAAAAGTTTTTTTGAGAAAAGTGATCCTGATACAGAGGCATTTCCAGAAAGACACAAATCTTGGTTTTCTATAAGCTTTACTCATTAGCCAACTTCTACTCAAGCTTGAGTCATTCTGACCACTGCTATCATGCCCAAGAAAGGCGCATGATGTTAGCATCAGTTTTTGCTGAAGTTAGTGAAACTGCATAAGCCTCTTAATTACCTGCCTTTTTTGTACAGTGATATCTGAATATGACATATCACAGATTTGTATTTGAATAGATGTCTGAACCTCTCTATGAGAAAATCTGACAAGAGAACAGAGGCAGACAGCTCTCAGGAATTCTTGACTATGGACCTTGTTTTAACCATACAACATATGGACTTTGAAGACAAAATTGGAAAATATGCATTATATTTTAAATAGATAGTGAAAGACAAGTTAAAACAGCCTGCAGTTAATAGACTTCCTCCAGGTCCCAGCATTCAGATTACAGGAGGCAGTCTAAGATGTGCATAAATTGTCTCCATGATTAAGACTTTTTCAAGGAAATAAATTGCTGGGGTTTTTTTAACCATCTTTTAATTGTCATTTCTAAGTTGCAACTAAATTCAGCAATTTCTGCTTTTTCTTTCATGTCACATCACTCCTGTGCATCCTGTGCAGTCTGAAAAGGTGGAGCCATTCAGAGCTAATGCTCTGCTTTGAGTTGGGGCTGGTTAGCAGTTCCCAGGACAACTCTTACTACCTAATTCACTATTAATTTCTCCCGGGGGTGGTGGTGGTGGTCTTACCTCCTAGTTGCTCCTAATTAACTTTGCCAAATCTTTCCTATTTTTTCAACATTTCTGTAGTTATGAAACTTGAAATAATCCACTAAACAATTTAGATTTAATCCTTAAACTGTCCCCAAGTCTTGACACAGACTTCAATGGTCACAGAATAAATGGGGAGTATGACCTATGGGGCCTGTAGTATCAACCTGTTCTAGCAGCACAGCAGAGCTAATAATGTCAGGAAAAACTGGATTTCATACTGAATGCCTGAGTTAAGAATACAGGGGAAATTTGTCTCTGGTAGTACTCATTCTAGATACACCAAGGATAAATTTTGGCTTTTGTGTCAGCAGTAGTTAGCATTTTTTGTTCATAAGCACACAGAGATGTCAAGTATAATGCCTCGAAGAGCTAGTGGAGTTAAAAGTGAGGTTGAAGTTCAAGAAGTTAGCTTACTGAGTGCTTCTGGTCAACGTTCTCTCTAGTTTTTTAACAAGCTGAGCAACTGGAAATCCCAAATGAGCACATGATTTTTGCCAGTTTGTCAAAAAACCCCTAAAAATTTAACACATTTAAAAATTTTTGGTTCTCTATGAAATCCTCCTTTAAATTCTCTGCCTATCTCCATAAGTCAACATGTCCCAGATTTCCTCTCCTACCTATCATGAGTTGATTTGTGTATCCCTTGCCAGAGCTTGTGATTTCACTCATCTGTTCTGGAAACCAAGGTTCACGAGGTGCTGCTACTGGCAGAATGGACATCATCATTGCTGGTTTTCAACTTTCTACAGTCCTTTGTTTTATCCGTACTAGTCATCTCCCTTTCCGGTATCCTCCTTTTCACTGCACACCACTTTTTACCATCCCTTTTACCCCTCTGCATTTGCACTATGTTTTTCAGTGTTTTCTCCCAGTAAGCTCTTAACTCCTTTTCCTTCTTCCTTTTCAGTACATCTTTGTTTCCTTTAAAGTACACTTCTTGTTCTTCTAAGTCTTCCCATTTCTCCTTCCTTTATATGATTAACCACACATTATTATTTAATAAGACTACTGTTGGAATCCCCTTTGCAGCATGGAAGCTGCCTCACTCTTCATGACTGCCCCATAAAAATGAGCTTGCCACAGCTGATGCCTGTTCACTCTCATGATCCAGTTCTCACCAAAGTCAGAAGGAACATTTCCACTGATTTTTAAAAGGTGCTAGATTGCAGTCTTACTTTTTTTATTTCAAATTCTAAATGCTTACTCTCACTCTGTGTCTTTTTTTTTTTTTTTTAGGTCTCTAATTCAATCCCTGGTGACAATAAAGATGACTTTCATTGCACACCATGTTTTTTTTTTAAATATGACTGACATTAAAAGGCAAACTCAATTTAAAATCAGCCTAATTTCCTACCAGCTATAATGTTACACAATTAATATATATTTGAAACTTTATCTCAAACATGTACCAGATGTACTCCAAAATACTACTTATGTTTACTGTTTGCAAATATGTATTTTTGAAATGCATCAATTTACCTTAACATATAATAGAGCAATATTAGAATGTGTGCTATCAAAAAATGAAGGAGGGTGATTATATTTTCAGTAATCATAATTATTTTGAGGCAATATTAAATTACTTTATTCCATAATTGTGGGTTAACCATATGCCAGGTTTTCTTCTTCTAAAAATTTGTGACAAAAAATTAATTATGTTCACTTTTTAATGGTTAGCATCTCTGCCTGTCTCTGATAATACATTCTGGCTGCAGTGACAAAAACTAGGACAACAGTGAGAAAATGTCATAAATTTAATCCATTATTGTGACATGTATTGCAACAAGAATATTTGTTGTTACAAATTGATAATTTGTACAACAATATGATGGACCCAACCCTGTGACTATCTATCATTTTACAGTGATGAAATACACTGTAAGGCTCCAATCTGCAGTTACCTACAAATCAACTTTAATGTGACTGTTAAAGAGAAATGCTTATAGTAGTAAATTACGCACGTGTACATTTGCCAAGACTTGAAAAAAAAATATAATAGGGGTTAAAAACACAATAACAACAATTGATCTGCAAAGATTTATAGTTCTGTTTTCAAGTCTTGTACCGAATACAAGACAATAGCCCTTACCCAGCATCTATCAGTCCCATTGATTTCAGTGGAAACTATATGTGTCAAGCTGTTCCAGCACTGGACCACAAGACCTTTGCTGTTGAGTACCTGGATTCAGCTGTGCATGAATACCTGTCCCTGCAAGGAAACTTAATCAGCTCAAACCCCCTGTCATCTCAAACCCTATTATAGGTCATGACTTGCATAATTTAACAGCAGATGTGCATAACTAAGATTAATCATTCTAACCTGATCTTCCAAATGCTAAACATCCCCAACTATCCATAAAACTGAGTTCTAAGATATAATCTGAAGACCAAGGCACAAGTTTCTGAAAGCCTAGTATTGTCAAGCTTACCTGTATTTCAAAAGCAAGTGCTCTAAGCATAAGTGAGGTACACAGTATGTACTGGTAACCTGTACCATTTTCCATTTACAAATCAGTCTCTCATAATAACCTTGGAGGATTAGGAAGGAAGAAATTATCTGTCATTATGTTATATCTACTTGTATTGTCCCAAATTTATGTGCTTCAAGGACATTTTAGCATAGTATGCTAACATTAACAGGCATACAGCTTTGGTCACAGATACTCAATGTGTCTTATAAATAAACAATAGTGTGTAGACAACATGCATTCAAGTAAGAAAGACTGTAAAACAGTTCGCTATTTTTCTCACTTTATTCACCTGAGCTGCCCTTCCTTAAGAAACCTGCTCATGTCTTAATGAGACTAGCATCTCTCAGGTCCAGGTGCAGTGACGGATTTTTTTAAAGCTAACATCAGAACTTTTGGAAATTATTTTTGAACAGAGAGCTTGCAAGTATACCTTTCAGAAGAGACAAAGTCAGTAAGTAAAAATGCTTTTCTCTAACTAGATATTTATATCTAGCATGCTTACCGCCATGGTATTCAGGGATATAGGATAAAACCGTTCTACTCAGTAAAATCAGATAATCCGTATCAGATAGGTAATATGCATTTTAAATTATTCCTGTGGGTTACATCTCAGTGTTTCACTTGGGAATTAAGCAGTTAACATCACCATAGCAAGATATAAAGAGGAGACGCATCACACCCAAGGTGAAGGCTGCTGGGCTACATCTTTGAACTCTCTTAAGGACTCTGCAGTTTTGGCATCACTCCAGAGTTTAATTTGGGTACGTTCTGAAAGTCTAATCATCTTCTTGAGGGAACAAACCCCTGACCATCACACTGATAAATTCTAATGCTCTTGCTTTGCCTTTCTGCGCTTATGCTTTTATTTTCTTTGAAGGAGTTGTGGGTTGTTTAATTGGCCAGGATAGTATGTTTTAGGAACCATATACTGCCTTATTATTTTGGGTCTTTGTACTCATTTCATGTGGGCCATTTCCTTTATTATTATCACTAATAAAACTGTAGCCTGCATTCTTGATGTTTGTAACATTCATATGAATTTGCCACCTTATATACTGTTGTTATTAAATATTGCCAACGTGCCAAAAATAAATTGAGCACTAAACAAAACCACAAATAGCCCAGTGTTTCTGTCAGTAGTTCTGAAAGACAATGTAAATTGCGTCCCTAAGTCATAAGTTTGTGCAGTTTTGACTCTGTGGACCAGTTTATTAAATGTAGTCTATTATGAGCATTCAGCTATAAATATATGAATTACACAAACTTTCAGTGCTGATCAGCACCAAGAAAGAAGAGAATATGTGAACAAAGTAAGCTACTAGATTCCACACTGATTTTAGGCAAAGATTTTTAATTAACATTTAGTGAAGGAAACGAGGAATCAAAATACCTGATGTGTATTTTTAGTAGTCCACTAATGCAAG
The DNA here is from genome assembly GCA_947846985.1 of Fratercula arctica. Taxonomy (NCBI): domain Eukaryota; kingdom Metazoa; phylum Chordata; class Aves; order Charadriiformes; family Alcidae; genus Fratercula; species Fratercula arctica. Next base: position 104,561,166 of record CANTUZ010000003.1, read on the forward strand.
ATGCAATGATGAGAACATGTTTAAGATTATGTTTTCCTTGTGATAGTAGGATGCTGATGTTATCTACTTGCTTCACAAGCACAAGTTTCCTTCCATAATGTTTTAAGAAGCAATGTGCCACAGAGAGACAAAGGATGGAACAGAAAGCCGCCCCCCCATCTTATCTTGAATCACAGCGAAGTATGTAAGTGGACTTTAATGTTGAAATAAAGTGCACCCACAGATAATTAATCCCAGGCTTGGGCCAGGGGTATTTTGTTTTTTCTCTATTACAAAAGAAACCTCAACATTGCACCAATGAACAGCTTTAAAAGTCAGGTTGACTACAGCATTTTATAGCATTGATCAATATACTTTACAGAAAAGCAGATCTGAACTTGCTAAGTCCTACTATGGAAAACATATTAGTCTTCTACCATGCAAACTTTTAAAGCCTTGTAAGAAAAAAAGCAATGTGTGTTTCTCAAATATCCTGACTTGCATGCAAAACTGATCTGGTACAAGAGACTCCTGCCCATCTCAGCACAAGGGAAGAATGCACCTGCTGCTTTACAAATTTTTAGCTTCCCCTCTCACTCAGCTCCACTCAGCTGGAAATCCTTGTGTGGAGGCAGACTACACAGTCACCTTACGTCCTGTACAAGCATTTTGGTGAGGCTTACTTTTTTATGGCGCAAGAGATAAAAAAACTTTGTAATACCCCAATTACAAGAACTTTTCTGGTTTCTGGCTCACATATTCAGCTGGGAGACCTCCTTGGCTACATCAGCATGAACACTGCTTCCCAGATGGGAATATCCCATATGTGTCTATGTTGCAGGCATTTTTAGGACACCTGAGGACTAGGAATGAGACAACACTGGCAATGGTGTCCATTCCATAAGCTCTCTTGTATCCTTTAGTAAGGCCTTTGTAGCACTTGGTGCATCTCCCCGTTGAATTTTGCACATCCAAAGCCCTAAACCACTACTGAACCCTACATAAAGAGCCAGGTCTGCTCCTCTCCTTCAGCTGCCTGTGACTTCTCCTGTGTGACATGAAGAGGCAGAGGCCCAACGGATGCCTAGGCAGGAACAGACTTACCACCACCAAAGTCAGAGTCACTGTGTCGGAATGGCACTGGTCACCCACAATTAGCATTGGAAATTCACCATGTCCTTTAAATGAGTCATTAACCAGAAAGACCACCTTTTTGTCTCTGTGCCAAATTTAGTAGTGGCACTAAAGAGATGGCATACCTACCTCTGGACCCCATCCCAGTAGAGATACAGGTTGTCTTAACGCCTGGAAGATGGCCTGTGGCAAAGCAGTTTGAGTCTGACAAACCCATCATTACACTCATCACAGAGCATTGCGGAGCCAATGCACTGGCTAGTTGAAATCAGGTGGCTGTGACCAGACAAGACCTGCTAGCACCCCCCACAAGATTGACTCAACATCAGAACCCATCAAATTCACAGTGGCCTACTGTGCAATTCACAGTCTGTGTGTACATTTACCCTCTGGCTCGCTGTAGTCTTTGGAAGGCCCTCACCTACTCAGTGACAAATTTAAGTGCAATTTTGATGGATGTAGTTTCAGAAACAAAAGTGATGGAAACCCAAACTGTAAGTAAGTTGGGGAGATCATTCCTCTACACCCACACCTGGTATCACAACTGTTAACATACCTACTTTAAAGCTGAAAATCTCTTTCGTTTTCAACTCACCTGTCACCATTCTCATCTTCTCCCAACAACTATATCCCACGTTTCTCCACTTACTGCCCTCTAAGCTAAATAAACACTTCCAGATTTTACCATAAGAAGCAAGACAAGACCATCAACCCATGCTGAAATTCCCTGCTCATTCATTAATAAGGCTCAACATTGAATAGTTAAACCTGTTCTTCTCCCCTGTCCTCTTTCCTATCTGTCTGCAAGGGTTAGGACACATTTTACAGTGGAAATAGACAGATTCTCAGCCCATGCAACTGCTAAAAAAGTAAGTTTTATAAAACAGTATTTAGCTGTACCTTAGGCTGCTCTGCATGAAGGCTTCTGCCATCTCCACCATCTATATTCACACACATCTTTCCCTACCCATCTGTTTCTGTTTGGCCTTCCTCCAGTAGTCATACTAAAAGTATGACTCTGAACCTGCGAAAGCAGTGAGTAGGCACCACTGCTGTGCTCAGCACCTACCATGGAGCAAGAGACAGTTGCCCCAAGCACCTGCCAACTCCGAGTGCCTCACCGGAGGATGTCACCCAGCCACACTCCAGCATTTCTCCTCCCTCCACATGCTCCCTGGCTCTGATGCCAGATGCCTCTGCTCTATCTTGCAAATATACTCTTGGTCCAGTCACTCTTTCAGTGTCATCTGAGGATGGTTTTTTATGTATTAAGAGCCAAAAGCTTGACCCAGAATAAGGGTATAGGATGAAGGGATTTGTCTTCCGGGGTGTGAGAAGGAAAGGATAGATTTAAAGTCCAATTCTCATTAAGTCCAGAAAATAGCCATGCTGCTTTTTTTTTTTAATGTTTTTTTAAGAAAACAAACATTACTTGCTGCCAGATACAAACAATGATACTGTTAAAACGGAGTAATATTTTAAAACGTATAATTTATACATCAATTTCTTATCCAACGGCCCTTGAGGTAACTGTGACAATGTGAAGTTGGGGAAAGGCTTGTTTGTAGGAGTATATCCCATCTTTGCCCCATTTTTCTCTTGTGTAACCAACACCTAAAACCTGTATTCCTTTTATTCCTTTGTCCTGTATAGCCTTGCCCCCAGTTCCTCAAACTGAAAAGACACAAAAAGACTCCCCAATGTCCTTCTGCTTCTCACTGTCCAGCATATTTAGGTTTTTCTCAATACCAGTTGGAGCAAGTAATCAAAAAAATCTGTGTCTTTATCCACACCAACTAGGGCAGCTGAAGGACCAATTTAGCTGAAAATCTTGCTGCAATCTAGTGGATGTCTGATAACTGATGGTGGTTTCAGGTTGGGAGGAGCAGGTAGTCTGGTGTCTGAGCAGACCACGCTGGAAGTGAGTGATGGAAACCTGGACAAATAGCAGTGTTTTACTGCCTCATAATGATCTAGGCCTGCAATTTCTCTGATGCTGGAAGGAGGTGCCTCACTGCTCCTGGGTGGTGTCCCTAGGCAAGCTGGTGATACGGTACTAGTACTAGATGTTGTCTGTTGTCTGCAACTAGCAAGAGGACTTTTTGCCTTTCAATCTTCCAGTGAAATGTATGTTTATCCAGTTAAACTCTCTCCTGGCATGGCATTTTGCCGCCTACAGGCTAAATGTCACCCTGCTGAGGACTTCTGGAATGTCAAATGCCTCCCTGTCCAAAGTAAAAGTTGCCCTTCCTGACCTTGTGTGTTTCTATTAATTTCTTAATCCCAAATTAGTTGATTTTCAACCACCAACCCTACTGAGCCAAGTGGACAACAGTTACTTCACACAGGAACTCATTTTGCAAGAGTGTGACACAGTTGTGACACTGACAGTTTTTCAATCATAGAAAAAGCATTTCTTCTAGGCACCACATGCCCCAGGTTACCAGCGGCTGCAGTAGCAGACCTGACACAGCAATATCACTTTACTATAAAGGAAAGGCCAGAATGTTCTGCCTAGACCAGGGGATTTTTGAAGAATGATACCATGCATGAAAACATCTAGCATCATATGATAACATGGTAGTGCATGTCATGTCATCTGCTCTTGTCCTGGGAAACTCAAGGGGGTCTTAAATTAAGTCCCTTGAAAGGTACAGAAGGGCTGGTTCCCAATATTTTTGTATGGAAAATCAACAATAAAGTTAGAAAGTGTAGGAGGACAAAACAAAGAGCTAGACAGTGACAACTGTCAGGGTATTTGTCTTGAGGAATGCTCTGTCAGGAAGGGGTATGTGCAACTCTGTTCTGCTCTCAGTCTTCCATAAACACAGATATGGGCTATGATTGCAGAGGTTTTGGCTGAAACTATGAATCAGAAAACAGTTTACTATTGTTTAATTATACAATCCAAAATCAAAGTAATTTGAGGTAAGAAACCAAAGCTGTATTTGTATACCTCTAGAATTTGTGTTAGTTCATCACCAAATCTGATGTACACACGACAAGTCTTCAAAAAGTACATAATGCAAAATCCCAAACTCAAGATTTTGTATGTGACACAGGAATCTCAGGAAGGGAAAGTAAAAGAGACTTAAACCATAGAAATGAGGTTAGCAAGTGACCAAGCAGGATCTGGTCACGTGGGAAATGCAAACTCCTGCATCCAGGCACCAGGAAAGCCAGGGAGCTGATGGGCTGGAAAGCAGCTTTGCAGAGAAGGACTCAAGGCTCCTGGTGGACAAGTCGACCATGAGTCAGCAATGCACACTTGTGGCAAAAAGGCCAACAACACCCTGGCTGTATTATGAACGCATTGCCAGCAGGTTATTGGAGGTGATCCTTCTCCTCTTCTCAGCACTGGGGAGGCCACACATGGAATGCTGTGCCCAGTTCTGGGCCCCTCAGTACAAGAGAGACATGGACATACTAATGTGAGTCCTGAAAAGGTCCACAAAGATGATGAAGGGACTGAAGCATCTTTCATATGAGGAGAGGCTGGGAGAGCTGGGACTGTTTAGCCTGGGAAAGAGAAGGCTTAGGGAGATTTTAACAGTGTGTATAAATGCCTGGTGGGGCCAAGTAAAGAAGAGGGAGCCAGACCCTTTTCAATGATATCTAGTAACAGAAAAAGAGGCAATAGGAACGAACAATGGGCAGAAAACAGGAAATTCCATTTAACCATTAGAATTTGGGGGTTTTTACTGTGAGGGAGGTCAAACAATAGAAGACATTAGCCAGAGAGTTGTGGAGTCTCCATCTATGGAGACATTCAAAGCTTAGCTGGACAAAACTCTGAGAAATCTCCTCTATCTTACCCTCCTTTGAGCAGGGGGATTGGACTACATCTCCAGAAGGCTCCTCCTAACTATAGCCATAACTGTTCTGTGATTCTGTAACTCTACATTTGGGGATAGAAAGTCTTTACGAAAATGTCCATTTTGGAGACAGTAGATGAGTTCTGAATATAGTTTTACGTAGGCTTAGAAATTGTCAGGATGGTTTGAGGGTGAAGGTTAATTGTAGGTACTATATTTATGTATTAGAATATATATTAGTATACATTAGAATATATTCCAATATAACTCAATATATTCTTAAACAAAAGAAAGGGTTATCTGAGACTGTAATTCAGCTGGTAGCTTTGAGATTTGAGCAAAAATCTCGGATTAGAATTGCAAAAATTCAAGTCTAAGATGATGATATATCAGTTAATCAAAACAATATTATGTAACAGTGATAATGAGTATTCAGACATGCAAGATTTAGGACATAACAAGAAATTTGAAGCCAGTGCCATATAGAGCATTCTTGCCTGGAAAGAAAAGTTCTAAAGTAAATATGCCAGTCTCCGCCACACCACTGCTCAGTTTTCTAACACCCTCTGACATTTCCTCTGGGTTTTCTTTCCTATGTTATTGTTTCCCATCAACATTTGCAAAGCTTCTAATTGTACATCTCAGATATAGCTTTTTGAGTCTTTCATTTGCAGTAATGCCCAAGCAAAACCTTGACAAGTGATCACTGCTTGCAACATTGACCTCAAATGTCTTCTGGTTTGCTTACACTTCATCATCAATGCACTTTCCACCTGTTATATGGTACCTACAGTCCTAGTTCTTCACAGTAAGGACTCTATTTCAATCTTTGTCTACACTAGGCTCTGACATCTTTGTCCACAAGATGAGACCAACATGCCACTGAGACAGTAAAATTAACAAACATCATATTTATTAAACATCTAGATGTAGCTAATTTAATATTACTTAAAGACTGCCTCCTCTAGGAATAGTCAGATCAGGGATTCTTTACAGAGAAGAGAATGCTAACTCTCCTCTTATAATGACTGCGGAAGCCCTTTCATGTGACTCCTGAGAATCAATTGGAAATAAAGGCTACACTTTTAGTTTCATACAATTTACACATTAGTTCTAAATTGCTCATCCACTACAAAAAGTAGACATGTACCTGCCCTATCCCTCACATCCAGGCACTGTTTGATACACCACATCAGACTGTAGTAGCAGAATTGAGCCGGTTGATATTAAATAAGTGTTTGAACAAACCTGAAATCCATTGGTGTATCTTGTCTCTTTATCTGAAATTTCAAAATTACTCATGTTCAAGAGAGTCTTGGACACTTTTGCAGAGGCAGGCAATTTAACATAACTGGCCATTGTTCACAGTTAGGATACATTCAAGCCATCTCTTTCTTTTGTTATCTTTAGTAGCTAACATTCACTGTTGGGAATCTGAGCCTCATTCAACTCTCTGGTCACTTAACATTTTTGGTTTCACTAGTTGCATAGAAGATAGTGGCAAACAATAAGCTCAGCTGATGTAAACCAGTGGAAACTGTTTAAACAGGGATCTTTAGTGTAGCTAAGGCAATTCAGAGCCCTTGAGCTTCTGTCTCTGCCATTATAGTGAACTGTGCATTATGGATACTCCAGCTTCTTTGTTTAAAAAAAGGCAAGTCTTCTGCTACTGCAGCAAAGTCAATGAATGTTTTGTGTAAAATCTGCAGGAGGATATAGTCCTAAAGCATTTTGCAGCTGTTAAGTACATGTTTTCTTTTTCCTCCCAAGATTGTGCTTACAAACAAAGTCAAATACTATTATTGCTATAATAGAGACACGTGTACCTGATAAAACAATAAAAAAAAAAAGCACTCCAGTAGAAAGGAAAATTTTAAAACAATTCTAGTCAATGGTAGAAGGACAAACAAAAGGTTTTACAAATAGATAAAGATCAGGAGGATTTTGAGGGAGACGGTAGTCTCTTGGTGTGATGGATGGAGGCGAGTTGATGATAGACGAGGCGCAGAGTGCTGCAAAGCTAAAAGATTTCTTTGTCTCAAGTATGTTCACTAGGGAGAAAGAGGGAAACATGCCAGAATCAGAGAGAAGTTTCCTGGAGGCAGAAAATGAAAAATTAATGAAATGAAGAGTGACACTAGAATAAGTAAAAAGGAATCAGTCAGTGAAAAGGAATGCACAGTTCTTGTATTGGATGGCCTGTATCCCAGCATTCAGAAATATACTGTATTTATACATTTTAACTAAGTCGGGAACTAAATTTATTACCATGAACAGAAAATGTAGATGACTTAACACATTTACCAGAGTTCATTAGGGGTTGAGGGATAGGTAAAGATAGATTTCAGGGTAAAAAACTTTAGAACAGCATGGATTGGGGTACAAAGAGCAGGCAGCTCTGAAATAAGACAGACTTTGAGCACTGGCACTGCATGTCTAAATGAAGGTAAAACTTTGTAGATTAAAAGTTTGTGTACATAGATATATGAAGAAGGGTTCTAACACTTCAATTTAAGAGAGGTTTTAGATAACTAAATAATCAAATTTTAAAAATATTACCTGGGTCCCTAAAATATTTACTTAGACAAGTATTGTATGCTTATATATATATGCATTATTTTATATTATTCTGAAGTGTAATTGCAATTAAGCTGATTGATATACTAGTAAGTTTATAAATCAGGATTCACACTGCAGAAACTGAAAACAGGATATGTTACACCAGACTCAGAATCTGCCAAAGAAATATGGAAATCCCTATACTTAAATGTGTGACTTAGTAAATACAGGAGAACTGGGCTGAAAATTTTACAGTAGCTGGACATAATGGGCTAGAGACATAAGTCATGTTGATCTCTAAAGAAGTTACAAAAAAACATGCAGTCATCTGAAGAGATGAGATCAACACAAGGACAAGGAAGAAAAAAAAAAGGGTTTTAAAAATAAAAAAGCCAGGATTTTAAAAATAAAAATAAATTTCTAGAACTATGAAATTCTACGTGAAAAAGTTTGCCATAAAAAATTAAAAAGAGACACATAGCCAAATAGAACTAAACACTCCATAGGTCACACTCAGGCTTTCTTAAACCTTGTAGCTCAATGCGCATATTTTACAGTACCAACTAGAAGCCACAGTGAGATGTGGAACCTCCTCATGGTAACCATGGCACAAACATGTAAGCATCCACTGAACAAATCTACTTTTCACTGAAGTCAATTAAGCAATTAGTGTAAATTTGTATTCACTAGTAAATACAAATCATTGCAAACTCAGAATAGCACCTTCTTCTCAAATGGTACTTTCGATTTCACAGCATTGTATAACTCAATACTAGCTACTCCTTGAGTGAAATGAGGATGTAACAAGTTGACAAACTATGGCAGAAGAATAGGGATAAAGGGAGATAAAACGCTCTCAGAGCAGGAACAGGATTATGAAAATTAATCATGTGTAGTTCATTGGTGTTAATTAATACAGCATTGCTGACGTTTTTTAAAACCACACTGAAGCAATAAAGTAATATTTATCTTCTCAATTTCTACAGACCAAAACTGTTAACATTAAAATAGAAATTATGGAAGACAGAATGAAAATAAGCAATAACAGTGTGAATATTACTACAATGTGCACAAAAAAATGCTCTGTTGACTGCAGTTATAATGCATACTGTTTCACGAATATTAACCCTTAATTTTTTCTTGTGGGGAAAGCCATTCTCAGAAGTGAAACAAACTTCTTCACTACCGCACCTCATGTTGCCTCCCCACCGCCAGTTGTTCACTACCATCATCGATACCTGTTTTATGCTTCTTTCATCATCACCCAAAAAGTGCACAATGCCTTCGCCTTTTTGAAGTAGAGGGATGTTACTTCTTGTTACATATACATGTTGCCATGTATTTATTTCAGTGAATACGACCAGAGAAATAGGCCCTGCACTACAAAGAGGATTGCACAGGTTTGTGACAGTCTTTATTAGGAGTTCACCTCACAGTTTGAGGTTAGTCCCGGAGAAGGCTCAATCTCTCCTACCAACAACGAGCAACCACACTGCTTGTAGCGTTCTTTGTGCCAGAACTGCTCAACGTAACAGCAGAGCCGCAGTGTATGATGAGAATGTGTGGCACTCAGCCCTGTGTTTAAATTCACCAGGCAATCCCTCCTATTCGACAGAGACAGCCAAGAGAGAAGCTAGTAGTAACCGCTAAAACATGCCAGCTGTTTATTTGGCTTTCTTCCCTCACAGATTACTAAACAGCACAGACTGAAACAAAGGATTAGGAATGCTCATGATTTCATTTTGCTAGAAATACCAAAACTAGAAGGGGATATCCTGTATTATATATTATTTTAAGTATGTCATTTTGCTTTTTCTACCTATTTCAAATAGAACACAGTCAAATCAATTAAATAAAATTAATGCAAATAAATGAAAATGTCTGGGATTTTTCAGCAGAAAGAGAAAGCTTTCACAATCTGATTCTGAGCAATGACCATATCACTCTGTGCTACACTAACTGCAGCAGGAATTTGGTATTTGAGTTCTTGATACTTGTTTTCCAGATGCATTAGGACAGGGTGCTAGATAATCTCATCGAGGCTCCCCTTCCCATAAAAGGTTGGACCAGATGATCATTTGAGGTCCCTTCTAGCCTGGGGAGTTCTATGATGATTGAAATACTACTTTTTCCATTGCTTTGTAACCGGGTTATCTTAGTTCGTTTTTTGGTTTTTTTTTTTTTTTTTGCTTCTTAACAAGCTTAAAAGCAGTACACTGGAATTATATGATAGCTATCAGTGCAGGATGAACTTCTTCATCAAGTAGCGGGGAGTGTATAATCTTGTGCACTGGACTGATCATGCAACTCGTTGCTGCTTTAGGCAGGCAGTTAAGGTAATTGCCCATCATAGAGACTCTTGCACTGATTGCACAACAGAAAGAGGCGGCAACTGATTTCCCATTCTCTCATTTGCTGATATTAGCTTTATGTTGCTACCACCAGATCTACGTGTAATGCACGACTCTTTACAACTTTGTTTACATGGCACAAAATATAATTTGTTTACTACAGAAATCTTAACCAAGCTTTAAATGTTCATTGAGAATTGAAACAATTCAAAAAACTAAATCCCATTTCCTCATAAACTAATAGTGTTAGAAGTCAATTTAAGCAACAGAACAAGCAGTTTACAAACTATTTAAAAGGCATGTTTCCTTTCCTGAGTAGTTCTTGGTGCCCTAAATGAGAAAAATGTACAGATCTTAATAGAAACAATTATCAGCAGAAGCTTTTGTTTCCTAATTGAAGTAGAGATGCCACTGGAACACAGCTTTTCTTTGTCATGTTGTAATTAAAGTTAGTCCTTACACATTTATGTATGTGCAAGAGAGTGTGGTCCAAACACCTACATCTACATGATTAGAACACTGTAATAAAATGGCTGTGATGTTCAGGCTTTTAATGAGTGTAAATATACATTAAAATGGTAAGGTAGCAAGTAATAAATCCACTAGTCTCTATCCACAGAAGCAAAGACCGTGTAAAAAAAATGGTTTCTCACTTAACCTTGAATGATACAACCTTTAAATTATATTGCCATTGCTTTCAGTTCTGCATCTTTTTTCTGGTATTGCCAAAAGCAACGCCCATTATAGCCACTGATGTTTCATAAAAATGGTTCCTCTAAGTATACACATATAGCAGTAGCTTTAAAAAGGTTGAAGAGAACGTTTTATAAACTGTACCACTGATACATAGAGCCTAGTGTTCAACAGCCTATTATATCAAGCATTACATCTCGTAGTTTTTTGAGGTTGCTAGCATTCATTGACTAAATGATGATACCTGTAACACAGAAGACTCTTCCTAAGCTCATCACCCTAAATGCCGTGACTATAAAGGAGGCCTAAGGCACTGAGCTCAAATGTAGATATGTAAATTGCAGAAGAGGCAAATCAACCCGCACACATGTGGTTTTTAGCACCTGTCTCATAGTATGGTAAGGCAAACTCCACTTTTTACACTGCTGAGGCTTTTCATGTCATCTCAACACACAAGCGCAGCAAAGAATACAATTTCAAAATGAATTCCGGTCCATAAAATTCTTATATCAAAGTGCTTAAAATTCTGTCTTCTCTAAATGTAATCATCTGTCAGAGTTGAGGACAGCTGCTACACCACTTTCCTTGGACTATTTCACCTATATTTAAACAAAACAAATATAAATTAAATAGTTGTATAATGTAGTAATATGCTTAGGCGTTAACACTTCTCTAATGCATGTAAAAAGTCTCCAATTTGAGTGTGTTCTATTAACCCAAAGAATATATAGAAAATTAAGTATTTACAGTGCAGACCGTACTGACTTGATGTGTCATTATATTGAGCTCTCATGTCACCAGTGCACGGTTTTATCTCATATACAAACAAACCTGAGCGCATAGCAGACGTAATACAATATTATTGGAGATAAATACTGAAGTGCATAGCTGGACAATCTTACCAGTAGTGTACAAGTGAGAAACATGAAGGAAGATGCTTGCAGACAAGATGTGGCCCCTAGCAGGCAAGAGCAGAGGCTAATATAAACTTTGCTTTGCAGGGAACAAGTGCAGGCACGTCAGATTGCTGTGTCAGAGGCTGAAATGTCAACGACCCAGGGAAACAAAGAAAATATACTAAGTATAGTAAGGCTGTGGTTTTATTCCTGTGTCTTCAAACTTTAACTTGGGCTTTTTTACCAGTGACAAGATTCTTTTGGTTCAAACAATCGCTTACTAAATTGTCTAAATTGCTGCTAGTACAGACACACAAATCTACCATTCTCATTTGTTTCTAGTACTTTGTGCCTACAACTTGGCAAAATGCTGTTCAGACCCAAACTCAGAAACATCTTAGTCACCTTGCTGGCATCAATGTAAAAGCTGTTTTTCACAACTAGTGATACAAAGGATTTCCAGCTTTCATCCTGGACAGCAGGGTTTTGAGGTACTGAGTGGAGAGCACCAGAGAATGATCCCAGGTTTGCTCAGAAAGATGTGCGTAGGCAGCATAAGGAAGTCCTTCCAAAATTATGTCAGCAGTGTGCTCAGCTCTTGAAGAATGCCCTTATTGATTTGAGAAAGTAATTCAAGCTTCAAACCTACCTCAATCCTTGTTAAAGGCAAAGAAATATGGGAAATCAAATACAGAAATGATGTGAGTGCACATGTGATCTTTCAGTGCCTTATCCACCATTTCGTGTAAATTTCCTATGCCAAATGAACAACCTGAATTAGCTTTAACCCTGACCTGATCTGGTTTTCAAGAAAAAAAAAAAAATAATTGAACATTTAAAAACAAAGAAGCAAGGTATTAAATTTACAAAAACCCATCACAAAGCATGCCACATTTTGGAGAGGAGCAGCAGCTCCACCTGTAAGCCCAGCTTCTACTCAAAATGCCACAAGATGGCTCTGGTGGGTTTGGAAGTGTCCCCTGATCACCGCTTAAACCCGTGGATGACATTGGGCTGGTAGGTTTAGCTGGAACAGAGGACTGGCACACTGAGGGCAGGCAGTGCCAAACGGGCAGCCCTTCTCTGCAGTCCTCGCCTGGCTTGTGATTAATATGCTGCTTGTTCAGTAATTGTGATATATCGAAGATTATTATATTAGTTAATGCAAATAGGTTGATATGAAATGAGGGCAGAGAGGATAAGACTGTCTCAACACATTTGGTGCACTTGGGGACACCAGCAAAGGCTGAGAGCTCAGCTAACTTGGAGCAACAACAGTGAAATTCATAGAAAATTATACAGATAAATAAATTATATTCACGTTTTCCCTGCTCAGGACCTCCTCAGGTCCTGCTCAGGCTCCTCCTCCACGTCACTCCAACTTCTGACAAGGCTCTTGGACTAGATTCAACTTGCCTCCTTGGACCTTACAGGGACATGTCTCTCACAGTAAACTGTCATGATCCCCACAGCATGGCACATTTCTAATGAACATTAATCAGCTTTGAAATAGCTAACAGTACTGAAATGTAAATTATGCCTATTTGAACTGAGTTAAATACAGTAGAATCCACTTACTGGGCTAAAGCAAAATTCAGCCAGCACCGCTTCAGTCACACCTGGTTAATAGTTCAAAGTTACTTTTGTAAGCTCTTTTTGGAATAGCAAATTTAGTTTCTGCTACCTACGGTTGGATCTCAGAGACGAGAATATACAGTGCCATCACAACTTCTTCTACCAGCTTAATCTTCATTTAACAATCTCAGAGTCCAGCAAAGTTAACTGTGTTCAACAACAAATGCATAAATTCCTTTTATTGCTCAACAGTGGTCACTAAGCTAAAGTAATGCGTGCACTAGAAATACCAAAAATATAAAAGAAGACATAGAAGAACTTACTCTTTCCTATTACGGACCATGTTTTGTATCTGTTCAAAATTGCTGTGCCTGTTATGTGACAGGTAACGCATGGTATGACAAAGAAGAGTGACAGAAGCAGGGAGCTGGAGTCCCCACTCACTGTCCCCCAGCAGAGTGGGAGCTGTGTGGTGGTGAGGCCAGCAGGCAGACCCAGGACCCTCAGGTGCCACCCTCAGGCCATGCACAAACTTTCAGCAGGACACAGGACTCCTCATTTCATCTGCCTTTGTAGTAAGGGAATAATACTACTTCCTTTATCCTGGTTTTCCTCCTGTCTTGTCTCTTCAGATAGTAATTTATTTGTGGTGGTACCATTTTTCATTCTGTGTCTGTTTAGTACAATAGGATACCAATCTCAGCCAGGGCATCGATGTGTTAATACTGTACATCTAATAAAGATCTGAATATATATTCTCATTATTTTGAAGAGTAGTAATTATACTTTTTTCATAAAGCTGTTCTTTTTCCTCTTTCCTTTAATAAAAATCCTCAATATTCAGCTGAGAAAGTAGGAAGTTATTTATGTCTCCCCGACATGGGAGCATAGCTTGGTCTCAGACGTCGTTTAAAGCAGCCTCAAAGCTATTCAAAACTGTATCAGGCTGGCTGCAGCCCCAGATCAATTGCAATATAACTTCAGCCTTCTTTTCTCTGTCCTGGCAGCTTCAGGGACGTGCTGGATGACCTGAGTAGACTTCTTTCAGCTCATACTCTGAGGAGTCTCTAACTGCAGAAATCTGGGAAATTTCTGGTTCCTTTACAACGCAGGAGCACTTCAGAGTCAGTAACAGAGTTTTCAGAGTATTTAGGTAAGTAATAGAGCAGATACTGAAATCCAAGGTTAAATTTTTTTGTATCAGAAATTTAAATTAAAATTTTGGAATCTTTCAACTCGTTCAAAACAATATAAGTAATGATGCTTCTAAAGGATTCAAATGAAAACACACTAAAAAAGTTATTAAGTGTTTATACCTGTATTTCTATCTTACTGCCTATTGATATTTTACTCCCTCAAAAAACATACAACTAGCGCAAATTTGTTCTCACCAGACGGGAACTACCATCTCCTCTTGCCATGAAAGAAAAAGGGTAAAAGTTGTTTTTAAAAAAAAATATTTCTCTGGTATAAATGAAGAAAAAATTAAAATATCCACAACTACAAAGTTACACTGTTCAGAAAAGCCTCTTCCATGAAAAATTAACAGCCTGGCAGCATGGATCAATTATGAATTAATATACATGGCTGTAGTAACCCTTAGCTCCCAGTATTTTGAGTACACAGTATTTGCGGTTAACATACGTAAACATCGGCTATGCCCTTAGAAAGTAGGTTCTCTTCTTAAGAAGAGTACACATAGAAATACGCTTTAGAAATTTGTGTAGTAATCTCTTGGTGTTTAAAAATATAATGCTGTATAGAATAGACTGGGCATCTGTTATGGATTAACCCTGGTAGGCATCTAAGCCCTACACAAACAACCACTCACTCGCTTCTCCAAGTGGGATGGGGAGAGAAAAAGAAGGGAAAAAGTTAGAGAACTTGTAGGTTGAGATAAAGGCAGTTTAAGAAATAAATAAAAAGAAAACAAAGAAAAACAAAACCAAGAAAAACAGATGATGCAAAAATACCCAACTGCTCACTAGCAGTTGACCAATGACCAGCCAGTCGCCAAGCAAGAGCAGCCCTGGCAAACTTCCCCCCAAACTTTTATTGCTGAGCACGATGTCCTATGGTAAGGGATGTCACTTTGGTCAGCTGGGGTCAGCTATCCCAGATGTGTTCTCTCTCCCAACTCCTTGTGCACCCCCAAGCCTAGCAGGGGTAGGCTACCCACCACCCAAGCTGGTTGTGTGGTGTGAGAAACAGAAAAGGCCTTGACTCTGTGTAAGCACTGCTCAGCAATAGCTAAAACATCATTGTGTTATCAACACTGTTGTGGTCAGAAATCCAAAACATAGCCCCCTACAGACTGCTATGAAGAAAATTAACTCCACTCCATCCAAGACCAGTACAGCATGCCTATTGGTACTCTCTTGTACACTGAACTCAGCCCACACTCCAGTTAGCATTGCCTGCACCTAGTACATAAAAGGTGCAGAGCGCCATCCACATGTATCAGCTGCGGTGTGCAAGCTTTATCGCTGCACTGGGACAGCCGCTCAGCAAGACTCACTCACTAGAGCGTCATGCCAGTCACATCATTTCTACTTCCAGTAATTGCTCATGCTGAAACAAGTCTTACCTTGGTTCTGGTAGCTCCAGGTCAGTTTGGGTCTTCCTGTAGTGGAAGGCATCGATTTGCCCAATTACATGTCATACTATCTTAGGCCCATATAAAACTGACCATATACAAGGAAGATGCCTTACCTCCTGCATGAACAGTGAGAAGCTCACAACTACTGCAGTCTGTGTGTTATAGCTTTATCCCTCATATACCGGCTATCAGGTAACGGTAGGGAATCAATCCCTTTCAAGCACACTTCTTTCTGCCATGTGCTGAACAACATTCATGCTTAGCTACACATCTGGATTTGCACAAAACACCCATGTCCATTACCACTGCATGTCCATGAAAGGCTGAAGCACACGAACAACAGTGAGGCTGTCCACCTTGAACATGATCCACACCACCTAATCCGAGAACCAGAACTCCAGGGCAACAAGGTGCTAAGGCATGTAAGCAAGCCCCAAAAAAGAAAGGTTAGTCTCAAGGCTTTGCATCTTTTTGGGACATGGTATCTATCACTCACACTTAGTAGACTCAGACCTGTCTGGTGACTTAAATCCGCAATCAGCATAATGTTGTTATGAGTCAGTATATACAGCCACCATTGTTATAGCAGTGCTTCTGGATGATGTCCATTTTTCATGTCCATTTTTTTACTTTATTTAAGAATTGATTAGATGCTAGTCCTCATATATTCCATGCTTCAACACAGTACTGAGAGTGTTCTGGAGGCCAGGGTCACCCTTTTCAGGGATGACCTAGTCTACAGCTAGCAGCAAGAACCAGAAGCAGCTAAGACACTAAGACAGCAAAGATTAGCCACAGCTGACTAAAAGGCGCCCGTACCCTACTCAGTCACCTCTGAGGGATTCAGGGTGCAGAGGTTGCTGTGGGTGCAGGGTGTGTTAGAGAAGCCTGCAGGGCTATGAACCCTCTCTGGAGGCTGAGCTGTAGCGTCCTGCAGGGCTTGGAGGTTACCCTGGAGTTGTGGAGGGCTCCTGGGGCAAAGCCCAGTGTCATGGAAAGGGCAGGTCCCATAGCACTCACCATGGGGGCAAGGTCCTACACTGCCTGGGGGCCAGCCTCCGCGGTGCTGGGCCCTTGGGCAGGGTGGGGGAAGCCCGGGGGAGGCCAGGCAGGGCTGACAGCGCTGCTGGGGCCCTTGGGGCCTGGACGAGAGCTTAGTAGTGCTCTTCATCAAAGATTGAGCTATTTAAAAAGGTTTTTATCAGTTCATAAAACAAAGCTTCTTTTCCTCTGATAATTCAAAATGGTCAAAATCTCCTGAAGACACTGGTGATCAGAACCTGATACTTGTTGACAGCTGAATTTGTTTACTCCCTGTTTAGGAGCTGCTAATGGCAAATTGCTACAGATAGAAGTCAGAAAGCATGAGGATGAAAAAGTGTTTTCCATATCATAAGCTGCTGTCCCCAGTATTATGGCATCTGAGAATAAATAACATCTTCAGGTTGTCACAGGAACAACTGTGTTTTGCTCCTTTCTTCCTTGTTGCCCACAACTTTGTCACACAAACAGATAAAGTTTGCACCTCTGTTTCCCAATGCAGACTTTGTTGTGGGTCTGAGCTCTCAGACTCTTTCAACCCTTGATGTGCTCTTATTCTTCAATTATTTTCATGACGGCAGAAGTGTCAAAGAAGCAGGACTTGGGGTTGGGGGTGGGAAGGCAAGTCCATGGATACCTCTTTTCCAAGCTCACTAGGCTTCATATATCATAAGTTCATATGCCATATTTTTTTCATTTTCATGCCATATTTTATACTTGCAGAATGCACAGATATTGTGAGGTAATTGTTAAAATTGTCAGTTAGGTCTAAATATACAATCCCATTAATGAATGACATGGACTGGAAATGGGTTTTTTAAGTCTCTCTCCCATATTATATTTTGAAAATGCAGCTCCCGGTATTTTAATATTGGGTTAATATGCTGAATAATAATAATTTACATATATATTGCAGCTTTCATCCTGCTAGATTGCAGAATGCTTCCAATTACAAGCATACCACAGCACACAGATGCAACCATCTCTGTGGCAGACATAAAGTGGGCAACAGCAGAAGAGAGAGGAACTTCAGGGCTTTGGACAGTATGGCCAACCCCTAGACTTAGCCCACCAGTACAGTATCCTGGAGTCCACACAGAGTAGAATAACTTAGTTTTAAGATAGCATCAGAAGTCCTGAAGCCTACAAACTTAGTCTCCTTTTAAAAAATGGATGACAGAAATCAGTCCTGCATGGAGATGAACCAGAATTTCCATTAGAAGTACCACCACTGAGGTACTCCAAAAGAAAAAAAAAAAAAAAAAAGAAAAAAAAAAAACACCAAAAAAAAAAAGTAGGTTGCAAACAATCTCTTTTGGATGCCTAAAAGCATAATGAAATACGCAATTCAATTATTACTCCCTTTTTTTTCAGGAGGAAGAGGATTGGAGGGGATAGACAGAGAACAGAGGGGAATGGTTCAGAGAAAGCTGATTTCAATCCAAAATAAAATTGGAACAGGTCCCAGTTAAGTGATCAGTCTGATTTCTATTCAGTTTTGCCAGCCTGAGTGGGTCCCAGTATCCCTATTATGCCCAGTATCATGTGATTAGTCTCATTGAGAGAATACAGTTTACATGCTGAAAACTGATGGTATGAAGCCTTTAGCAAGAATAATTTGTACACCTGCTTTTTTTGGAAACATTTCAAAGATGTTTCTTTTGGTGTGGGGGAGTAGTAAAGTGAAGTCCTGTTTAAAAGAGATGACGTTTTGTGGAAATGTTGTTCTTGTGACAGGAAAAGGTAAAACAACAATTTCACGTGTTACTCTTTCAATTGCTAGTAGTTTTGATTTATTCAGCAGAAAATCCTCTTCACGTAAGGCCATTCCCAGCTCTCTGTATTCTGATACACAAGTCAGTCCCAAACACTAACAGGTAACCCCTAAAGTCAGAAACTAGAGATCCTTAAGCAATTGTAACTTGGAATTTATTTTTTTAAACTCTTATTATAAACTTGATGCTAGATTTTCAAAAGAGCTTAGCTGCCATCTCGTAAGTAAATGAAGAGGTCAAAAGCTACCAGCTACAGTTGTTTTTTTTAAATCAATCAAAGATGATGAGAGTTGCAGCTGCTCAGCACTTTTAAAAAATTGGCCAAAATGTATAAGAGCCTAGGTTAAAATACTTTTCCCATGGGGATAAATTCTCTCCATCTGACTTGAGGTTACAATGAGTTGTAGAGGATTTTAAAATGGCTGTGATTATTGTTTGCTGTGGAGTTCTCCAGCTGTTAATGCAGGTGTATTCCTGGCTTCTTGTTCTTCTTAGTTGCTACTGGGAGAGCAAGACATGGTAATGGCCATCAGAAGCAATAGAAAGCGAGAAGAAATTATCAATAAAAAATGCAAAGAATCAAAATGTACAGAAAAACAAAGGACTGAAAAAAGAGGGTTAAGCAACACTTCTCTCTCCTCAATTATTTTCATCTGCATTTATTATTTAAAACTAAAATTTTGTGGCTTCTCTCTTTCCCACTCATCTTCTGCTGTTAAGTGTCATAGAGAAGCTATTTTAAAAATATTTCCACGAATAGCCACACAGGTAGACATTTCTTATGAGACTGGAGACCAGTGTACATAAAAGGGAGTGCTTTCATGCAAGAACTCTTTACTTCCGCATCATCTCAGAAACTAGCAGTAACTGACAGACAATGTGAAGTTTCAAAGAATATTTTTTTGCTTTTAATATTTTAATATCTTTTGGTGGTGCAATTGGAAAGCTTATCATTTCTTCAGGGAGATAATCTGCCTGAAGACTACAATAAAGCTAGGAAGCCCTAAGTATGGTAAAAAAAAAAAAAAAAGGCAAATTAAGCTATCTATTTTCTTTATAAAATGTGGATCTACTCTCACCTCAGACAATGAATGCAGTCTCAAAGAGCAGTCCCTAATTTCTTGAAGGAGTCATTCAAATGGCCAAATACCCAACAGATTTTCCGATGAAACCTAAACATGAACAGCGTATACGCTTTCATTTAAACTTTAAAATAACTTCCTCAGAGACAGGAATAACAGCACAAACCCATTTTGTAGACAGTATTAAACAAACATTAGAAGAAATAGATTTAGAACTAAAACAGAGTTTATTGAAATCCATCTATTACTGCCGTTATTAAAAAGGTGTTTGTAACAAAATTATCCATTATTTCTTATTCCTGTTACAAAGGTGTTCAGGGACCAGTTTCCACTATCAGAAGAAATATTAGATCATTGATTAAGACTCCTTCTTGCATCTTTCAATTTTCAGCAAAGCTCCTTCTGTCCTATAAAAGGCAGGTGTTTGATCTGAGAACACATTACTTCAGAAATCTTTTTATTTTAAGAATTTCAAGCTTGAAACTAATGTGGTAGGTTTTAAAGCGTTGTTCTAAATAGATTGTCAGTTACTAATCACTAATGTATTTCTAGTGAGCATGCTCAGGATAGATATCCAGAGGGAACACAGGGCCCTGAAGACTTCTTGCTTATCATTTAGGACCAGCAATTCATCTCATTTTCCTCTAAGCCACAGCGATTTGATTCCATACAAGTCAAGTTAAGATCCTATAAGGATGGCCATTTTACAAAATAGTATCAACTTCACTTTCAAAACTTAATTATTAAAAATCATGTAGTGAAAAGAATACCAACACTAATGTATCTTACTCTGTATCTATGGGGTATCAAAGTCTCCACGTCCTGCTTTTTAAGCTGTCCCATAAGCTTTCTATTAGGAGCAATAGATTCCAACAAATAATTTCCAAAGGAGATCATCTTTGTTCCTCCCAAAGTCTAAAACTATATGTTCAATTTCCCAAACATTTTTTTTGAAATCATAATGCTATGGAAAGCTGGTATCTACAGCTGTTATAATAGGTAGCTTGTAGAAGCCATATATGCCACATAAAGCCACCTTCTCAGCAGGTAAACCTTCAATTCAGCATGGCTGTGACTGTGATGCATGACACACAAATACATGCTTCAGTGGCATCGGCATACAGATAAATTTGTCCTCACCTCAGTGAATGCGGAATCAGCATAAATAATTAGCTTGCTTATTAAGAGTTTAAAAAAAGAAGAGAAGATGTAATAATCAAGTTGCATCCTCTCCTTGTCCCTACCTCAGTACATCCCAAAGTAATCTCCATTTAACTTCCAAAGCAAAAATCAGAATAAAAAAGCATGTTGTCTTCTAGGTTCTGCTTTGGTCATAGCTGTGTTTTCTGGCATAAAGCTTTAAAGCAGCACAGGTGTCCCATAGACTCTTATTTAATCTCGTACGTGCAAGTCCTCTACCTGTCATTGTTGCAGTGACGTAGGCTGAACGTAAGTATGCCTCGCTACACTAAAATATTCGCATTCATGGAGGCAAAGTAAAGGTATTGAATATTCAGACTGGAAGATTTTCTTCTGAACCATGAGATTACAGATTCCAATTGCCTCTTTTTTCTGATCAAGAAATATTGATCATATTTGAATCATTTGGTCGTTGCAACTTCATTTGATTGAATGGACTGCTGAAGTGGAAAACTTCTACTTAGCTGGAGCTGCCAAGTGTCTCATGGCTTTTGAAGAACGATAAAGTAGCTGAAAAGTCCTTCTTATGTATGTTTGCAATGTAAGCCCAGAGACGTCTGTCCTGGAAGTGAAGGAGGACTAAAAGAATAAAAAGGAGATACCGAGCAGTCATTGCTTTGTTTCTAGAGAAAGTGTTTAAACTTATTTCATACATCCATGGAAAATATTGGCTAATAAACAGTTGCAATTCTATGGAGGAGAACTGTCCCTAGGAAGTGAGGATAATAAAGATATGAAATTGCCATTGAATGTGTACTTTTCTAATACAGTACGGAGATATGGCATAGCTGAACATTACAGTATTTGAGGTATAGTATTTATTCCAGAATACTATTATTATTATGGCATTTGTACTGAAAAGATTACCCTCAATTCCCTTCACTCTACAGTTGGTCCCATAAAGATCCAGCTAATTGGTATCCAAACAGTTTAACAGTTACAGCTTTTGTTGGTTTTATTGTGCCAGCAGCTTCCTTTGCAGACGTTGTCTAGTAAACTATTATGCTAGTAAACTAAATAGGGCCAGGGCACTATGGCATGCAACTGTCCATATTATTTAATTGCTAGTACACTCCTTGGCATAGATTTGACTCATGGGAACTAGCACTCTTCCAGGCAACACCTGGGCACAGTTTGGAGGGTAAGTCAATCCTGGGATGGTTCCCAGTATGCAATACAGACAAGGCTGACATGTTTTAGTGAAGAAGAAAGTTTAGCCATATGGATGTAAGCCATGCTCTGTCACTTGCCTTCAGGGCCAAACAGGGAGCCAGGGTGCTTTTTATTTACTTTGTATAGACATAGAGACTAATTTTCTTCTGACATCATTATGACTCATTTTATTGAAGCTAAAAAGTTATAGCAGATGTGTAAAAGTCAGAGAATCACCATATCTGCTTGGTGTGTATTTTGGGGAGTGAGAAGGCATATAGGAGATATGGCAATTATCTTCTTTTACAAGTAACTTAAACGGGGTTAGACCTACTTTACATTTGCCCACTAATAACAGCATCTGCTGTATTCTGATTTCTTGTCTCTTCCATTCTAAACACCTGTAGGTAAACTGACACAGTTTAGAATGTAAAGATTCAGTCTTACAACCATGATTTTGATTGCTTAGCTCTAACATCACAAAACGGGTTGTCAGAAGCTCACAGTTTCCCTTTCCTTGTAATTTGCTCCTTTAGGATATCAACGGTTTTTTGTACCAGTTTCATTTGTATTGACTAGTTGTGGTCATTAGCAGCACGGTGCAATCCAGTATTATGGTCTGCTCATGGACGAATGTGCACCCAACAGCCTGCTTGCTTTATACGCAATGAATTGGGGCATCATTCCTTTGCCTATCATATATTCTGCTCAAATCATCTAAGAGTGAGCAGTGCCTGTTGTTTGGCATTCCCACACATACATCAGAAAGCAAACACCTCATAGCCCCAGGATGCACAGTAGGTAGCCCTATGCTGAACCTGAGCTTTTGGGTATCTTTGATGTTTTCTCTGTAGAGAAAAGTCTGTTGCCATGAGGGACAATTCCCCACTCTGTAATACCAACACATAGGGGTAGCTCCATTGCTTAGTAAAATTACACCTTAAGATAAGAAAAATAAAAACCAAAAAATCTTTCTGTAATTTTAAGGCAAAATCAAAATCAAATATATTCAGTGGAACAAGAATTAGCCTTATACCTTTACAGTTCCTAGTGTGTCATGTATTGTTATTTTCCTAACACAGCAAAAATTAAAAAATACCTTCTGTGTAAAGGATCCCTCCCTCTGTTTACGTGTGCATGAGTTACATGTCGCTCGTTTAGGCTTCCTGAGATTTTCTTCTCAATGCTATTGGTATATAGCTGTGATGCTCTCATCCCGATTTGTACATTTTTACGCTTTGATGGTTTATTTGGCTTTCCATTCATATTGTTTGAACTACCTGGCTCCTTTTCAGAATCAGAAGCCGTGCTGCTAACATGATACAGCAAGTTTACAATGCCCCAAATAAACATAATAGAGCCAGGAATTACATACTCTCTTCCTCATGCGAAATCCCACCCCAAAATGACCTTTCTTTCACTCTCCCTCATAGACACATACACACAACTGCACACAGTTAAGGCTCCGTACATAAACTCAACCAACTAAATAATTTAGCCCTTCAAGCACAAAGAAATTCTGCTGCCTTATCAGCTTCTCTTTGCTGATTCCAGCAAGCACCCAGTCTTTCAGGGTGCTTTGTGCTACCCTCTTCTAGCACTACTCCACAGACCCCACCTGTCCCAAACAGTCCCTTTGGTCAAAGGCATATATATACCTATACCTATACCTATACCTATATATATATATATATATATATATATGGAAACTTGAGGCCTAATTACTTCCTCTCTCTGCCTGCCTTGGCTCTTCCCAGCTCAACCCACATGAACACAACATGTCTTCACAGAGCGCTATACAGACTGTCATTCCACAACTATCCCACACTGACTCACCATGCCCATCGCGTGCTTCACCCAGACCCAGCAGATATTTAAAGGAAGAGAGGGATCTCCCATCCACCTAACCTATTTCTTCACCTCTCTGTTCCCCAGGTACACTTGATGGCCTTTCACTGAAGGGTAGTATTCACCCTTTGCTTATTCTTCACCACTGATACTGGATAAATTAAAAAAAAAAGGCAGGAGAAAGGGAGAGAAACACGGAAAGAGAGAAAAATATAATAACAGATCTAAAAAACACTAATTCACACCAAAAAATTTTCTCCACCTTCTGAGATTTATATATATACACACATAACACTCAAACCCTGCTTGAAGTGCATTGCACAAATATTGGAACAAACAGGAGTATAAACACTCAGGAACTAATCTGCTTTCATGATTCTGTACCACTTGGCTTTACTCTGGCCAGTAATATGACCAACATATAAAACTCTGAAAAAGTTGGATGGCATAATAACGTAACAACATCAGACTAACTTGTAAGCAACGGATAAATTAAAAAAGGCAAATTTTTTCAATCTCAGGAAAAAAGCTTTTAAGCTAAAGTTGCATAAGATCTGATCTTTCTTTGATGTAAATAAGTCTCTGGTTGAAGTAGTAAGAGATTTGTGATTTTGTGATTTGTGATAGGGTTGTGATTAATGGAGCAGGGTAAAGTTGGAAGCCTGTAACCACGGATGTTCCCCAGGGGTCAATACTCGGACCAGTATTGTTTAACATATTCATCAATGACCTGGACGAGGGGACAGAGTGTGTCCTCAGCAAGTTCGCTGATGATACCAAACTGTGTGGGGTGGCTGACACCCCAGAGGGCCGTGCTGCCATCCAGCGTGACCTAGACAGGCTGGAGAGCTGGGCAGAGAAGAACCTAATGAGGTTCAATGAGGACAAGTGTAGGGTCCTGCACCTGGGGATGAAGAACCTCAGGCACCAGTATAGGTTAGGGGTGGACCTGCTGGAAAGCAGCTCTGAAGAAAAGGATCTGGGGGTCTTGGTAGACAGTAAATTATCCATGAGCAAGCAATGCGCCCTTGTCACCAAGAAGGCCAACGGAATTCTGGGCTGCATAGGGAAGAGTGTGGCCAGCAGGTCAAGGGAGGTCATTCTCCCCCTCCACTCTGCACTGGTGAGGCCACAACTGGAATACTGTGTCCACCTCTGGGCTCCCCAGTTCAAGAGAGACAGGGAGCTACTGGAGAGAGTCCAGCATGGGGCAACAAAGACGATCGAGGGACTGGAGCATCTCCATTATGAAGAAAGGCTGAGAGAGCTGGGACTCTTTAGCCTGGAGAAGAGAAGGCTGAGGGGAGACCTTATTAACGTTTACAAGTATCTAAAGGGTGGGTTTAAGGAGGATGGAGACAGACTCTTTTCAGTGGTTCCCAGTAACAGGACGAGGGGTAACGGGCACAAGCTGGAACACAGGAAGTTCCGATCAAATATGAGAAAAAACTTCTTTACGGTGAGGGTGACAGAGCACTGGAACAGGCTGCCCAGGGAGGTTGTGGAGTCCCTTCCTCTGGAGGCTTTCAAGGCCCGCCTGGATGCAGTCCTGAGTAACGTGCTCTAGGCAATCCTGCTTTAGCAGGGGAGTTGGGCTAGATGATCTCTAGAGGTCCCTTCCAACTCTGAAAATTACGTGATTATGTGATGCCATTTTGAGACTTTCTCCATATGTCATAATTTACCACAAAATTAAACACAATTATAGATGAAACTCATTTTTTTTAAGAGGAATTATAAAAAAGGGAATAGGGAAAACACTGGTATGCTTACAGTCTAATGTACTACAGTAAAGTTTACAAATAATACAAAAATAAAAAATACAGTTACATTTTCTAAAGAATGGAGATTTTTGGATTACCATCATTACTTTCTTAAGAAGGAGGTTTGTTTTTCCATGAAAAGAATGGAAAAACTAAGTTTCCACTAAGTTTAAAAATTCAAACACCCAAAGACTGGGAAATGACAGAGCTAAGATCGTTCTTTTAAAACGTTTTTTGGTTTTTTTTGTAGTTAAATATTTTCTGTTTTTCTGAGCAAATAAAAATCCCTAGAATTGGATCATATGGCCTCACATTGCCAAGACTGCTTATCTGCCAAACTGGGATCATTTGTTCCACTGCACTAATTGCTACCATGCAAGCATATGAAGCAGCTGATGGCAGCAGTAGGTTATCGTCCTCTAGGTATATCAGAACTAGAGCAGAATGAGGCAGAACAGAAAGGTTAAGGCAGCCAAATCCCGCCTGAAGTCTCCGCAGCTGTCTCTGCCTCTGCTACAGAGATCCCATGTCATGGCAGTCGGGTCATTTCAACCAGACATTGAGCAGGTGACACTAGCTGTGTTCCTTGCCTTTGGTTCTAAGCCTGGCACCACACGGCCTGATTTCCAGAAACAGCAGGATGGGACACTCCTGCTAAAGGCAACAAAGTCTGTTTTGCACATAACAAGTTCCACATAACACTAAGTGTTCTGAAAAATCTAGGATTACGAACTAACAAGCCAAAATTAGTGAATCTCATTCTTTTTGTTCCTCAGTTTTCCATCAAAAATGCAGCTAATGCCATGTTTTATCTTACCCAGCTACTGAAAGTGCTCAGGTATAACAGCAGCAAGCAACAGAGAAAAACTAATATGAAAATTAATAATTTTGTCTTCAGTGGAAGATTGGAGGAAATGCAGTTACCTGGATCTTCCTTCTTGCCCTTCTTGAAGATAGGAGTGACGCTGGCTTTCTGCCAGTCTTCAGGAACTATGACCCAGCCATCAAGAGTGGCTCTGCAATGATACAGCCGGGTCCCTGAGCGCTCGTGGGTGCATCCTGTCAGGCCCCATGAACTTGTGTATGTCCGGTTTGTTTAAGTGCTCCCTACCTCCCTTCTTCACTAAGTGTAAGTCTTCCTTGCTCCAGATGTTTAGGAACTGCTTCCTGATAATCATATCTTGTGGTAATGCCAAATAAATAATACAGAATAATACATCATTAAAGCTAAAATCAACATGTGTTTGGAATGTTCTCACTGCTGCAACTACACAGAGACCCGCCCTTGGGAGCCAGCCATTTAGCTCAGAAGACAAATGTCAGTGATGAAGTTCGCTAGATTTCATGGCTCTATTTCATGAAAAGGAAGAAGAAAGAAAAAAAAGAATACTACAGTTCCTAGGTCTTATTTATTATATTGCTGCTGCTGTTGTTGCATCATCTATGAATTTTATTAGGGATGAGAATTCCACTGCTCTAAGCACATATAATGCTATGGATTACTAGAAGTCTTAATCGTATGTCATACATTCAGTGAAAAAATACCTGCTTCAAAGAGCTCACAATTCACAGATTAGAGGAGGAATGACAAATGTATTCAACTAAAACCAAGAGAGAGCAAGTCACATGAGAATCACAACAATATTCATTTGTTCACAGGTATAAAACCAAATAAATAGGTATTAAACTACTAAAATAATGTAAGAGAATAGTGAGTTCAGGAAAAATGAGAGACATACGTTGGAAAAAATGCCTTAAGAGGGCTGTCAGGTGAGATGGAATTAAGGGGAAAAAGGAAGGTTTGGCACACTGGATAAAGAAAATATTTGGTGCATATAAGAAAAATATTTTTCAGATATAAATTTACTTATGCCTCACATAGACCTTTCCTCTAATAATGATGATAACCAAATGACATGAAAAAGGCTAGGCAGAGAAAATACTTTATATAAGCTTCATAGCCAGAAAACATTCAGTCTGACATCTTCCCTGTAATTCATTCTTGTTTTCTCTTCCATTTAGTTTCTTGGTCACATATTTTAAAGGCCGTTGTCACAACTGTGTTGATATTGGCAGCGTTACAGCTATGAAACCAGAAGCGCTATGGAAGTCAGGCCTACGGTCTCAGGAGCCAAGGGAGCAAGGCGTTGCTTGCTGACTGCAGCACTCTCTGTCACCCCCGATACAGAGTTCATCAAAGCCTTAGGGACGACCAGCCTTCTTGGAAGCGGGGTTGGTGTGACACTGGGAATTGCAGAAGTTGTGAACATAAGAACATCAGACATTTTAGTACGAAAAAAAGGCTACTAGGCCCAACACACCTGTCTTTTTCGGTTTCTCTTGATTCTGTCATTTTCTTTTTTTCAGCATCTATCTCAATATTCCCTTTCTTCAGAAACAAATATGCTTCTCTTCATATTTTATAATATTTACTTACTTTCTAAAGCCATTCTGCTTGTGTATTCCCACTTGCAGGCAAGAATCTGCTCAGAATTCTTTAGACTTTTTTAGAATTCTCCCGTTTCTTGTGCTGCTTCCCAGTACCCAGGTGTATTTTACCAATTCCTTTCATATTTTAGGAGTTATTGGCTCAAATATTCATCCTGCCCCAGCTTACATGGAAATCATGTGAACCATGTATTCTCAGAGAAACACCTCCCCTCCGCACAGTAAAGCAAAGAAAAATTCAAACAGGATATTGAACAACATTAAAAATAGACTACAAATATGCAATGCTAATTGATGTAGCCTGCATACTTAAACACTGTGCTTAATTTTGCTCTTCTCATCTAAAGAAGAGTACAGTGGAGAAACACATAGCCCCAGAAAGAGCAGTATATTATAAGAAGCCTGTTAATATTCCTATTAGATTGTGGGAGTAATAGGTGCATTCATTTCAGAGAGGAGATGGAAAAGACAGACTGTGAGGAGTACATTATTAAAAGTAGCCAACAACAACAATAAATTAAAAAACATTTGTATATCTTCACACTCAGTTCAAGGACAAGAGCATGTTCCATAATGTTGAAATAGTTTTACAGTGAATTAATAGAAACCTTGAAAATAATACATCAGTAATTGTCCCATTAATTAGCATAGACCACTGGAGCAGTCAAGACAGCGGCGTTATTGTGCATGCACTATACAAGTGGAGAGGCTCAGACAGCACTTGCCAGGAAAATGGAGAGTCTGGAGAGAGAGAGCAGGCAAAGGGCAGCCGAGGGAGTGAACACACGCACACCATCTGGGTCCATTTAGGGGTGGTGGCTTGGTGTGGAAAAATGAACTAAGTCAGAAAAAGGATAGAAAGACTGGACACCAAAAGAGATGAAAGGAGGACTAGGCAGGGGAGAAAAAAAAGTAAGCACAGGCATGGAGCAAAGCAGGAGCAAAGAGTCTGTGCGGGAGGGAAGGAGGGAATGGGCACGAGAGTCATTCAGCTCCAGGCAGCGGATGCCCAGCGATAGCTACATGAAGGTCATTGCTTTGGCCGCTTTGCAGCTGCTTCTACTGCCGGCAGTCTCTGCCGCTTCCCAGCCCTCCCCACGGCCAGGGGAGGGCATTGGTTCGGGAGGCACCACCTGGGTCCCAGCACCCCACAGCAAAAGGGGCTCCCAGGGAGGCTGCTGGGCACAGGCAGCGCCAGGGCAGAGGTCACGGTCCCGCAGCAGCACTCCCTGCCTTCCCTTTTGCATGCAAAGCCTATACACGGGCTACACTCCGCCAGTTAACCTCTGCAGTTTAATGAAGCTAGATGAAGGGATTTTAATATGTAAAAGGGACTATAGTTTAACATGAGAATGAAAAACATCATGTCACGTGACAGTAACCAGCGCTAACAGTTGTTCCTCTGTGATTTTTTAATAATTAAAAAAAATGTTGCAGGATAAAAGCTTTGATTTACTTTAAAAATACAGGCTTTTTTAGGCATCTAAATGCTTTATTCCCTAAGATTAAATTGTAAGAGGCCAGTGTCTGAGAATGGTTACCAGAGTAGTTTGCACGTTAATCTGGACATTTATAATGACTTCTACAAGTTTGGGTTTGTTTTGCAAAGTCAAAACAAAGTTTTACAGAGGATCGGGGAATCAGCAAAGCCCACCCCTGTATCTGGCAGATGTTAGATCTAGTCCTTTAGTGATTCTATACCATCTGCATCTTCCAATGTGACTCATTAAATCTTCTTTTCTATTCGTATTCCTCCTTTACACCAACAGTACTTTGATCACTGCATACAATAAAATACTGTACAATTTTTTTTTCAGCAGTGTATTAAACTCTAAGAAAACCCCTTATGCATAGAATAAGGGAATTCACATTTGATAACTAATATCCTGAGTTCCTGCAGGTAGTATATTAAGTCATCAGCATAAAGAAAGGTATTTTGGTGTCCTTCATAGCAGTCTCAGTGTATAGGTCTGCTTTACAGCCTTAAATTTTATTTAAATTGCAAGTAGCTTGAACAATGAAACAGCAAACACAAGCCCAGTTGGTGAGTCCCCCTTCTTGTCGTTGCTCTACTTCCATTAATCTGTATGTAACATAGGAGTGGAGAAGTCTGGGCAGAAAGCAGCAAAAGGATTTTCAACTGACATACCTACGACCATTTTTGTTTGGATCCTGGAATGGTTATCAGCCTGTTCCCCTGTGACTAGTTATGAAGACCCATTAGACTTTGCACTAAGTGGTATAGGTCCAGTGGCAAACAGCCTGGTGGGAAAGCATCCTGGGTATGCCCTCTGGCACACTACAGCCAATTAATACTTCCTTTAAGCTGCTTATCTGAAATCCACACCATGGATCTGATGGAGGGATTCAGGACCAGAGAAGGCGTGAGCATGCAGAAGTAAACTGACAACTAACCAATTTCTAATACTTTTAACTACAGCCAAGGAAGGGGTTGAAGTTCAAAATGTTTAAGAAAGAAATGTGAAAAACAATACTAAGAACAAGCTGATCAATATTAAATCACATGCTGTTTGACTTACTGGATGAATCTCTTCCTTTAGAACATAACAGGAAAACATAATTCCTATCTTTTTTTGGAATACATAGCAGTGATCTGCGTGCACAAGCCATGCAGCAGGACCATATCTGGAATGTCACATCACATGGACAGAAAAAAGGCTGTGATTTTTTTCCTACAGACACTGCTGGGAGGGAAGTGGGGCAAAACTTAGCAGTTGGCCTTTGCACGAAGAGCCCAGTGTGGTCCAGAGACCTAGTTCAGACCACATCTTACAGCACTGCATACTGCAAGCTACTCTCAACCTACTTATGGAAGAAGGAAACAACATGCTTTCTGTATAGTTTGGTACAGTTTCTTCATGTGTAGCCAGCTATCTTTACTTTTCTGATGGTCTTCTAACAGAGAAGACCTTCTCTTTGATGGAAAAGGCAACATTTAAAGAAATAAAAATAATCTTTTTTTGTCTAAAACAAATGCATGACATGCTACCAAAGTACAAAGAAAACTACTGAAAAACTTGTTTGAACTGATTCAATTCCATGTGGTGGTTCTTACAACTACTGTATGGCAGGTTTGTGTTACACAAAATAATGTATTGTACTAAAACAGTGATAATTAGGAAACTATAAGCAAAAAAAGTTTCTGTGCTTTCTGAATCCACTATAAAAAGATAGGTCTGGCATGACCTAACTAAGACATGACTAACAATAGAAATGATGTATTTTAACAAGCATTACAATTGTATAAATGTTTCCTGTTCTCCACTGCTATGATCACAAGGTCTTAGCCACCTATGCCTTGCCCGAGAATAATCAATGCTGTTAGAGAACTGGTGATATATCAGACTTCATGAACTATGTGTAACACATTAAGTGAAAAGTAAATGTACTCCAGGTTAGTACAACAGATATCCGTAACTCTACTCAGTCTGAGTGACACGCTCGGGGAATTCCCTAGGTGACTTCCCTGACTGCCAGATGAATCAGTTTCTGATCTCATTCAAGACTAATATAAATAACAGGGTTTTGCCTCTCTCTGATACAGCTTACTGCTAAGACAAATATATGGCTTTGGTCACCCAGGAAAGCACTTTTAAGAGTCCAAAATGCCTTAGAGCTTACAGAGCAAAAAATCCAGATAGCTGAACATTGAAAATATTGCCCTAATTACTTCAGGAATGAAACTCACTTTATTTTTTAATAACCAAAGGCTAAGACAACTATTTCTTTTTAAATGACCTATAATTAACATGTTTTAACATGGAATATGAAAATCAAAAGATAGATCAAGGAAATTAAAGCTACAGTCAAAAGACATGAAGTAGCACCAGACTTTTCACAGCTCTCTGCAAGTTCTAGAACTTTTCTTGTGCTTTTTTCTTTGTTTCTTCAAATAACACAAACATCCTGCTCAGAATACAACTCAGAGCTGATGGCAAATCCCACATCTGAGTGGCTCTAGAAACCATACCCAGTTTCTCAGTGTCTCCTGGCAGCAGCAGCTTTCTGTACGTCTGGCTGCAACACTGTTCTCACTTTGATACAGGTCATTAGGCTGGGTCTCCTGTTGGAACTATCACTGAAATGGCAGCCCCCAGGGATTACGCTGCTGCCAAATTCAGATCAGGAGAATGAAAGAACACATTTTCAGATCTTTTAAAAAGCTGCTTTTAAACTCCTTGTTCAAATATAGATTGTCATTATGGTCCTGATCCTATACCCTGATTGTGTCAAGATGGAATCCAATGACAGGATTGCACCTTAAATTCATTTTCCTGCAGGCACTCAATATTCCCTCTGAATATCCCTGCAATAATAACACTTTGCATGCATATTCCACGTTTCCTCTGAGGAATTCAAAAGGGTGTTATAAACATCCAGGGACACATCTTGCGCTCTCTGCAGTAGTTAGAGAGCCTCCCCTGCTGAACATCTCCTAACACACAGAGTAAAGAGGGCGCTAATCTGTGGAGTGAGGCGCTCGGTGTGACCCTGCACAATGAGGTGGAAAACAGAAGCCTCTGCCAATAAAACAGAAGCTGTGGGAGTTCATGCAATTTTGGATCTGTGGAATAAGAGCTGCCAACCTGTTTTTATGAAAATGATTTGTTTTGCCACCCAGCCCTCCTTCTGGGCTTGTCTATGCACATCCAGGACTGTAACAGACCCCAGCTCTTTCTGCCCATGCTCCAATCTGGCCAGACACAAAGCAGATTCAGTCAGGGATTAATTAGCTCAGGCAGAAGATTGTGCTAACAGAGCCCTGAGAGTGGTGGGCCAGACGTGGCTGACATCCACTCAGCCTGGACAGCAAGCACAACAAGCCTGGCCACACAGGCAGGTACATTGCTCAATGTGCAATATGTGTTTCACCACCTTAGCACTATGTAGAAATGATACACTCATTATGTAGATTTAAAAAAAAAAAAAGAATCACAGATGTTAAAAGAAAACCCAGTGCCGACAGTGACAGATCTGAGCATAGAATCCAATATGTGAACGCTGCACTGAGGGTGGATTATTTGCTAAAAATGCTTAACACAGTCTAATGATTAATAACCACCTGAACTCCAGGCCCATTTTTGTATCCTTATGAAGAGCTACAGAGAGAGCTCCCTTCTGAAAAGAGGCTGCGTTTTGCCCCCTTAGATGTGACTTCTAAGTAGCAAGGTGGGAACAGCAGATACACAGATTTACAAGGTTTCCTAAAATTGGTGTGTGTCAGCAGAGAAAGGGTTCATTTGTGTCGCCTGTACAACTCCTGGTTGGCTAACTCAATGCCTACAGCTTAGTGCTGCATAAAAGTTCTGCTGCTAATTGGCTACCCATTTCAGCTAATTCTTTGCAGCATGAGCTAACCGGGTATGGAGCCAATTTTCACAGCTTCCAGGGTTTTACATGGCTTTCCATGCTGCAGAGCTACAAACTATCCTTTAATTGAATTAAACACTTAATTGTGCTCATAAATGTGGAAAAAATACACCCACCCAGCTAAGAAAATAGGAATAGATACTGATGTGTAAACTTGAAACCTCCTTACTCCCAGTTCAGTAATAATACTTATAATTTTGAAATTTTTTTGATTGTCAGGGTTTTTTTTGTTGTTGTCGCAGAGATTTTGAATAGTAACCAGTGTCTGGGGCTTAGAAAGATAGAAATAACTAATTGTTTTTCCAAAATTTATATTCAATAAGTATTTAAAGGGTAATACGCAGATTTCAGAAGATGTCATTTGGGTTTTATGACAGTTACTGTATCACAGTACCAGTGTGGTTACACAAAACGATACCAGTTATTTTGTATGGAGAATGCACATGGGCCTACGCTGTTACTTAGAAGTCCAACAAAAAGGTTGGTCCTTCCTTTCAGTGCTGCTATTTAGAGTGCATGATACATCCCTGAACTTTACCCCAAACAGAGATAAGGATGCGGACCCACACACACAAGCACACACTGACACACACAAGCAGAGATCATGTGAATGTAAGAGGCAGAGTGGAAATAATTTCATTTATCTTACCATTGTTTTACACGTTACTATTCTTCGTTAGGAAAAAAGTGAGACAAATTAAAACTGAAAATTCCATAGAAGATTTCATAAAATTTCACATCAGTGCAGAAAATATTATTGCAAAGTAAAGAAAGAGAGATGAAGGGCTAAAGGGGAAACTAATGGGACTTTTAAGGACTAAATATACAAAAAATATAGTTTATGTGGCACATTAAAGTCAGCCTGAATTATTAAGAGAAATTCACTTGTGTCCCCAGGTGCTTTACAATACCTGTGTAGTCCACACCAAAAGTTCTGGATGCTTTGTGCTAGAATCACATTTGTTGATGAAGCGCAAATTTAAGAAGACAGGCAAAAGAGGTCTGTATGACCAGGGATTGATAATGGTCCATTGGGCCTTTCACCTTTATGTTACTAGTTCGAATCCAACCTAGCTAAAGTAATGGCTAAAAGTTGTTAAGGCCTGAGAGCTGTTCAGTGGCCTATGTGAAATGAATGCAATGATCTTCGACCAGCTCCCTGTGGACCAGCAGCCAAATCACAACTCTTCCTCCTGCCTATTTTTTAGGGTGACTCTTCAGACTTTAACAAAAAAAAAGCCCGGGGAATAGCACCTTAACAGTCTGCCTTCTCTGCAAGCATTAAATACCATAAGCTTAGGGCATTTAAACTTACTATTACTAGACAGCAATTTATATTGCATTAGCACCAGTGGACCTTGACTGCGATCAGTATGAGCTATGAGCACACAAAAAGAGGTGACTGCCTCTTCAAAAAGATAGATAATACGCATATGAGAAAGGACAGAGGGACAGGATAAACTCTGTGGATTGTATTTATGCTTAACTGCAATCGTCTGCCCCAGCCATGCTACACCGAACGAAGGCTTTCGGCTACCACTCTTCCTAGTACTACAGTTTCAAAACACTACCCTATGCTTAGACTAAAGATATCAGCAAGTGGTTTTAAAAGCATATATACAAAGCCAGGGCATTTTCCTGTCTTTGCTGTAGTAAAGTGTATCAGTACATCGCTGGTATGATTGTAATAACTTCTACTACAGAGTTCTGAAATAGTTTCTCAAGACAATTTAAGGTCTTGAAAATAGATCTTATTCGTGGAAAGCTTCAACTTGTGTCTTTGTTAAAAGTGCAATGGGATTGCAGCTCCACTGCTTTGCAGTACCGTACCAGATAATCTCCAGATGAGCACAGCTGCATCTAACCACTTTTACTCTGAAAAAAGACAAAGGTGTAAAATCTCAATGCCAGATGAGGCAACAACACTCAAATCAGAGGAAGGCCCAGAGAGCATTTTTAAAGAAAACAGGCTACTGAATGCCACATCCAGTACAGCTAAAAGAAAAAATCCCATGCAAACCACAAATACCTCTGATGAGTTTTAATTAAAGTCACTGGATAAAAGCAAAATACAAAAAAATGTCATTTGGAGGTCTATAAAACCTAAAGCAAAAGAAATGTCCATTTATTTAACATTCTTGGTTTACTTTGTGATAGTTTTATCACTCAACCCATATTGCCATTCTCATTGCTCATACGTTTTTGGGCATTTTTGAGGAAAAAAAATGTAGAAGACTTAAGAATTATGTTATGGGAATTTAATTCATATGCAGTCTCTCTGTTCTCGTTGTATCTCAAATGCTTAGATGCTTTTTGAAATGAAAAAGCTTTTCAAAATAAAAACAGCTTGGAAAATGAATTCACGGCCCTCCTCTTTACCCTTACTCTCTCCTGTCTTTCACACAGCCAACTGTCTGTCCCAGGAATCAATACACATATGCTTAGACCGTGATACAATTAAATCTGTTCTGAGCATTTACTTACGTTTCAGCAGCTTTGTTGACTTCTGAGCTTGGAAACATTTTATATTTTCTACTGTATTACTGGCATAAATGTTGACTTTGCTGAGATTATTTTTCAGCCTCAGAAGCATATTTAATCTTGTGATGAAGAGCAAGCACACCAGGTGAACAGCATGCAAATTTTCAGGATCCTGTTTGCTTTACGGGGAGAGTGATTTTTTTACTGCAGATTTAATGTGACAACACAAATCCGGAGTTACAGCATTGATTAATATCTGCCAAAACACCGAAACCCAAAGCAAAGGATCCATCCTTAGTTGCCTTTGTTGTGCAACCATGCACAGTAACACCAAGCTAAATTCAGAGATACCAGAAATGGTGGATAAACAATATAGTAGTAATGTACATTTTACATACTGAGTGCAACACAAAGGCAAGGATGAAGTTAAAAAACAAAACCATACTCGACAGTGAATTTTAAGACTTATTATGAAGTGGACTTCCTGAGATTAGCTTGCCTACTACAACTTTTCCACCTTTTACTGCAAACCATATAAATTGCACCACATTCACGCATAGACAATGCACAATTTACCCACTCATATATGTTATTTTCATATATGAATTATTTATGTTATTATATTGCTAAACTAGACATCATGCCAGGTCCTTAGAATGTCTGCTGTAATATACTGTGTAGATACACCATACGAGAACTTCAACAGACTTACTGGTGTGGGATTAAGAACCACAGAAATATTTAGACATAGCCTTGGCAGGAAGATATGAAGAAGCCTGAGTCAAAGGTAACATCTGTATTATTGGCCTGACAGACAAGATGGTGACTGAGGGAACAAGCAGTAAGGAGGGTCTAAGAGGAAAGCTCTTTTTTTGATCATGCCCATCTTGAGCTGGTATTATAATATCTTGAGCACAGATATAGATCTCAGTCAGCAACACAGAGATGTCAACTGTATTTATTTGTGGATAGGACTGTAGAGGTGATGTGCAAAAGGAGAGGAGAGATGGATCAAAACTAAAACTCCCTGGGATTTTGGCAGAAGTCAGATCAGGATGCTTCCAAGGATAAACGAAAGGAATGATTACGGATTTAGGAGGAAAACAAGTAAAGAAAGGAGCCAAAGATACAAGGTATGATGAGATTTAATAAGATCAAAACTGACAGTGTGAGAGGAGGATGAAGAATTGGCTAAGAGAGACTCATTAGGTAATTTGGTAAGAGTGGTTTCAGCTAACAAGGAGGTCAGAAGCCAGTTTGAAGGGGTTTATAACAGCACTGAAATTCAGATGCTTTCCACACAACAGAACGTGAATGCATAAATAGCACATTGAGCGATCTTGCAGCAACAGTGGGAAGCAACAGAGAAGGAAAGAGAGTCAAGATGGTTTTCTAAGGATTGGGAACATTTAATAAAGACTAATACACTCTTGAATTACAAAAGGAAGGAGCTAGAGAGACACGGTCAAGAGAAAATCAGGAGAAAATCACAGCAAGTGTAAGAGAGGTCCAGAAATAGGGTAAAAAGGCATCACTGGGGAAAAGAGAAGAGAGAGAAGAGGAACAGATGAGAAGCATCTACATCTGCATCAAAAGACCAGTAGAATAGTAACATATGTAGCTAGCTGTGTAAAAACAGAACAACAAAAAAATCACAATGAGAGTGGAACAGGGTACACAAAATGATGGAGTCTTGTGGAATCTGGAGCCTCCATCCTTGGAGACACTCAAAGCAGCACAAGGCTCCAGGCAACCTGGTCTACCTTTGAAGCTGGCTCTGCTTTGAGCAAGAGGGTAGACTAGATGACCTTCAGAGATCTGTTCCAACCTGAATTACCATGTCATTCTGTGTAAGAAGAACAGAAGAGAGGGAGATAAACTGGAGAGATGGAATAATTATTTCATAGTTTATGAGTTTGGGTGTGCGTGAAGAATCATCAGGATTTTAATATACCTTGATATACAACATGGGCCCTTAGGAAAAGATTTTCAAAGGTACTTTGACATCTGAAAGTGCAGGAGTGCTTATATCTAAGTCTCAGCAATGGAGATGAGATTTCCTATATAAGCAGCTTAGCAGTCTGGGCCCTTTATAAAATCCCAGTCAGTACTGAATGTGAATCACCTTCGAAATCTGACCTCAAGATACCAAGACAAGTGGATCCAAATTGAAAACTAAAGGAAACTGAAGGGAAAAATAAACATAAATATCAATTTAATGGTTATATTTTATACCAAATTCACCCTATTCGTGCTTTAAAGATTAATAATTAGTAAAAGAAGTATAATAGGTTGGAAACCTTTTACCATAGTTGTAAGCAATATATTTCTGGAAGTTGCTGCTCTTTAGAGTATAATAGATTTCTTTTTTTCATGAACATGACACATTCTTATGTTAATGACCACACCAAAATGTCATCTTCCTTTGCCTCTCTGGAAAACAGTCAATAGGCTAGCAATACAGCATGCAGGCAAATCTTTCATCAAGATTAGATTCACTTAATATTTGACATCAGAGAGAAGGGGCCATGTGAGTAAATCAAAATCCCAGATTCTATCAGGATTTTGGAAGATTATGAGAAAGGAACTGTGACAGCGGTGCCAGGAGTGTGCTATAACGGAATGTTAGGTTTCCATGTTAGTTAACACTATTCTTCTTCCAAGGAGAGAACAGATGCAGGAGAAGACCTGAATTTCTAAAGGCATTTTTACTGGTAAATTATACCTTACGTATCTCTGCTCCCAACCAAAACACATGTTCTGAAGTTTCAATGTCAAATGTCTGAAAGTATAAAACAGAGACTCAGATTCCTGACTATGCAGAAGATGAGAGTAAGGATCATATCTTTAGTGTAGGATCTTTTCTGCAGCAGCATTTATACAGTTAAGAGCAGTTTAGAGGTTGCTCTAATCTTTTACAACCGCTTACAGCTGTCACAGGACTACTGGTACTTGGTCATACAATAATGAGTACATTCCCTACCAATTACTAACACCAGGTAAATGCAGGAAAATTCCAATGGATATCTGGTTGGAATATAATCTGCTGGTTTTGTGAATTGAAAAGTCAAGTTATTTTGAAACATTTTAAAAAATCAAAATAAAAGCACCATTTATAATGTTTAGCATCTACAGGTAGAGTGTCAGCAAGTTTTACTGTTGAATATTTAAAAATATACATTCCTCAGAGGTACCTTGTAATATAAAGATGTCTCTGAGTAATAATATTACAATGAAAACTAAGGGGCATATGATCTTAAACAAATTGCATGCATAGGAGTAGTAAAATGTCCTTACACATGCTGTATCAAAAACACAATCAAAGTTGCTTGCTTATGTAACAAACGGTTGATTTTCTGATGTTAACATCTTCTGCCTTAACAGCTCAAGAATCAGTGCATGACTCTTAGTTGTACAGGGAACTCCTTCTCACCAAATCATGCTAAAAAAAAATATATTTGCTTTGTAAAGGTTTACCTAAATACACGTAAGGGAAAGGAGAAAGGCAGGTATTGCATGAAAAGTACTTTCAGTAGAACACAGGCCTCCTGACTGAAGATAATACCCCATTTGTATCAATGTGTATTTCATTTTACTTTCCCCAATTTTAGCTTGGTTTGTGTTCAAGTGCTCATTATGCATCACTCAAACAGAAACAAAACAGATAAGAATGTTATACATCATTAGGGAGTGTAAACTCAGTTACGGTGGACAAAGTCCCAAGCATCCTAAAGCTTCACTGAGAACTGGAAATAGATTTCTGTCTTTTAGTTTTCAGGAAATGAAAGGAAAGAGCTTTCTGATCTTAGATATCCTTGGCACTGATAAACAGAGTAGCCACTGTGGGACTACTCACAAAAATAAGGTTGTAGAATCAAGCCCATCATTCTTAATTTAAAAACATCACTTTCCAGACTCAGACCAAATGAGCAGAAAATTTGATATGTTTTTTATCAAAAATTTAAAAGTATGAACTAGAACATGTTTTTCAGGAGAAAAAAAAATATTCTCTAAAGAAATATTTCCATTTGAATGCAATAAAATCTCATTCTTTAGTAATTAGACTATCTCAAGGAATCAGACAATGTCATCGTTGTACCATGTGTGAAATCCAGCAGCCACAAAAGGTCTTTTTTTGCCTCTGCATTTAATACACAGGTTTGTACAAACCTAGTGGGAGGACTGCATTTACTAGCTCTGTGAAAATTCGCTACATTTCTGCACTGATCATAATTCCTGGTCCATATCTACATTTTAAGCCATAATTTGGCAAGAAATACAGCCAACTTGAGACTATGTCCCATTTTCCTGAACTGTATATGAAGTAGACTGATTTTGCATGCCTTTGTCTACTTTGTTTAGAGAAAACAGTTCAGTCTTGGTTGTTATTTTTCTAGGGCTCATTTTCTTGACCACCAACTGACATCAGCTGGGATCTACAAAATTCCTACCTCCTGGAGAAGGAAGGGATTGATGCTATTTTTCTTTGTTGTCCAACATGACCTAGCATGGATAGGTTCTTAGCTCTACAATATTGTTCTGAGCTACCTCTACAAAATGCTCTGAGATATTCATCATGCCATGTTAGTCACTATTTAGGACCAGTGTGAACTGGGAACTGCACAATGTGCTCAAAGCTGAGTGAGGTATTGGTGGCTGTCGAGGCTGTAACTGATCTAGGCTTTACACTCTTTTAATCCTTCATAGAAAAATCTGTGAACTTTGATAGCACATAAACCTAAGCCATTATCTTTTGCGTGAGCTAGAATCTAGCCATGCTTTTATGCAGTTCTTGCAGCAAGAAAAAAGACTCACTTCCACAGTGGTTGAATTCTGCTGTTTGAACACTTCATCCCCAGAAGACAGATGGGTCTTCCGATGATAGAACAAACTTGGAAATAATTTTCGAACATCTCAGCAGAGGCCACTATGGAATACGTCCCCAGATACACACACCTGAGTGACAAAGCAGTGAGGACACAGTAGTATCAACAGAGCTCACATCTGCCTTGGGCTACCCCAGCTACGAAGACAAACAGGACAGCGTAAGCATAACGAGTACAGATACTGTCAGTGCACAGCTCAGTTCCTTGTGATGGAACTAGGTTGTTCTTAACTCCACAAATAATTCCTCCTGAGTTAAGAACATGTCATTCAGATCAAAGAGCTACTTCACACAACTCAGAGACTCCTGCTGTGAAAACAGATGTATATACCTTCTTCTCCATAGAGTAGTTATATATTTGTACTATATTTGACTGCCGTTTCCATTCATCTTCTCACTGGTATATGCACTCTGAATGCCTCACCGCCTTCATGCAGCCCAAAAGTCCCTCTACATTGACTTGGGGCCCATAGGTCAAAGGAAAAGGAAGCTCCTCTGCAAAGAGTAATGGGCTGCGGGAAAGCAGATTTAAAGTAAAAGGGCAAGATAGAGGGAATTCTGGAGGAACAGGAGCAGTGGTGAAATAGGAACAGTAGTAAGTAGCTGTGAGAAGCTCAAAGGCAATACAAACCATGAAAGCATGAGTATCACTTGAGGGAAGGGGGTAGAATACAACAGTGGTCAGAACCATGCAAGTCAAAGGAAGGTTTGGAAAAAGTCAGTTGTCTTAGGTTTAAAACTTCCCAGTCCATCACTGATAGCACTGATACGAGACATACTATCAATGACAGTAATCGTACAAGCTGTAATACTACACTAGTTGAGTATAATCAACGTCTTTCTTCTTTCTATGATATCTGTGAGGTAGCTATTTTAATATGTGTGAGACAGTGTTATTCCCATTTTATTGATAAGGAACTGTGTCACAGAAAGACAAGAGCAGCCAGAAGATGTGAGCAAGGCAGGGAACTGAGCACGTCTCCCATATTTACTGTAATAAATCTAATCATCATTATTGTCTTGTTACAAGTACAATATTCTTGCCCTCATCTAAAATAATCCCCACAGACTCCATTATAAATCTTAGGGTGTCCTGGCATCTTTTTCCCAAATCTTTTATTGGTCATGTCCCTTGCCAGGAAAACAATGAGGCACCAAGATGACAAAGCAAAGTGCAATGGAGTAAAAGAGACTGAAGCAATGGAAGAAGAAAGCTGTATTGTGAGGCTTCCAAGAAATTGTGCATCTTGAAAGCATGGAAATTAAATGCAATAATTAACCCATGCAAAGTGAGTATTTCCCAGTACTACCTAGTCTCCTTTCACATGGAACACCACTTTCATAAGAAGATGTTGCTCAGTCCCTCCTGGGGCTGGCTACCATCTAGAAATGTTTCCGAAGTGATGCAGAGCTTTACAAGTTATGGAGGACAGAAGAAAATCCACCATCTTCTGATATTTTAAATTCAGGATCAAAGAATGATTAAGTCATCTTCAGCTACAGAACAATACAAGAGTATGCAGATTAAATTATCCAGCATGTGTTAAGCAAGATATGATACTAGATAAATCAGTGATCCCTTCTGGATTCAAACCATATACGAGTGTGCAGTAAGTGAACTGAACTAAGAGTATATGGCTCTGTACAATTTCCATTGATTGGTACTGCAGCATTTTTCCGCATAGGCTCTGTCCAAGCTATTACATCACATTAACAGTCTGTTGAGTGAGAAAGAGATTAACCTGACCAGCTGTTACTGAGATGTGCAGAGAGGTGCATCTGTAACTCAAATAACCAGTATGTCTCATTTCAGTGCTGAATTCTGGGGTTGCATCCATGCAACATCCCAAAAGTCTCGTTTCATACAGCAGAATCTGTCTGGATTCAAGACTGATGATCAGATAAAGTGTGATCAGCAATGGAGGGAAAAAGCAAAAAATGCCTAAGTAGAAGAGATATTGGGTCTCTTCTCCCAAGTAACAAGCAATAGGACAAGAGGAAATGGCCTAAAGTTGCACCAGGAGAGGTTTTGGATGGATATTAGGAAAAATTTCTTCACGGAAAGGGTTAACAAACCTTTGAACAGGCTGCCCAGGGAAGTGGTTGAGTCACCACCCCTGGAGGTATTTAAAAGACATGCAGACGTGGTGCTTAGGGACACAGTTTAGTGGTGGACTTAGCAGTGTTAGGTTAGTGGTTGGACTAATGATTTTGAAGGTTCCTTCCAATCTAGATGATTCTATGGTTCTATGGTAAGTATCATGCAGGACTAGAAAAGTTTGCCTTGAATAGGGTCAGGTCTTGAGTACCAGTCATGGTTTTCTATATTTAGATCTAAGTCCAAATTTTGAGCAAAGACAATGAAACTCATGTAAAGTTATCCTAGAGTGAAGAGAGGCTCTGCTCTCAAAATTTACAATGGCATTTACATGAAGACAGTTCTGATTAGTTCCCTACTGTCCAAGGGAAAATGAAACAGCAGAGAGGAAAGACAGAGGAAAAGCCAACATTTAGTGGTAACATTTGGAACAGGTGTGCAAAGAGACGAGCAA
Organism: Fratercula arctica; assembly: GCA_947846985.1. Classification (NCBI taxonomy): domain Eukaryota; kingdom Metazoa; phylum Chordata; class Aves; order Charadriiformes; family Alcidae; genus Fratercula; species Fratercula arctica. The sequence goes on from CANTUZ010000003.1 coordinate 104,604,385, forward strand.
TGGATGGTTGGAGGCACAGAAAGTGAAAAAAGAGCTTGATTGAAAGAGTCTGGCTGGAGAGCCAGTGGGAATGAGAAGGACATACAAAAGCCTGTGAGTTCAGCCCTGGCAGAATAAGGGATGAAGACATATAGACACTGACTGTAGAAAGGTACCGAAGACAAGGAGGTAAAGAACAAGTACTCGGGCCCTGCTTGAGGTAAAAAAAAAGAACACAGGACAAGAATCCAGTGGGGCAGTGAGAAATGGAACTGTTCTGCTAAGGACATAGGATTAGGTTATGCTCAGAGCTATAATAGGTGGCGAGAAAAGGAGTAGAAAAGGTCACTGAGAATTGAGCATAGAATCAATAACGACTAAAAAACCCTTTTGGGACTTCTGGGAACCAAATTTCAGTTTCTCACGATTCCTGTGCCATCAGCAAATATCTACGAAGTCTGATGGTAATGAAAAAAGTATCTCGTATCTTATTCCTCCAGCAACAGTTTTCACAGAAGATTATTCCATGCATCTCCTTTAATACAAGAATGGTACAACATGGTATGGGAATTTTAAGGTTCCAAGCACCTCAGAATTCAGATGGGGGTTAAGATATTCTTCTGGGTTTCTATTTTTAAAATGGTAAGTGTGTACTCTTTATCTTTCCCTTTGTTTCTGTCCCTGTTTCTTTCTTTCTCCCTCTCTCTCTTTCTCTTTCTCTCACACATACACATTTTTAAAATAACTTTTTCAACATGACCAAATCAAAGACAAAGATGTCAGAAGTGCCAGGTTGCTGATATAACCTAATTTTTCCCTGTCTTGTGAATGGGCATCATGATAGAGACTAATGGCATGAATCATATACCATTTTTCCCAGAATACACCTGCCTCATACAATGCACAAGATGGCCTTGCTGCAAGGATGAATCAGAACTGTGTACTGAAGAAAGTTCATTTGGTGAAGTATTTTGAAGAAATGTACTAAAAAATGGGACAGCATTGCCAGATGAGAAAGACTGGTTAAGGTAATTGGAAGTCAGCCTAGTCTATCTTTTCTTGCCATAAAGTTCCCATGGTAGTCATTCAAACCCATTTTTTTACAGGTGGTCACTAAAAGTATATTCTTCATTTCCTATGTGACTCACTGAGATGAGGCATTTGAATTTGCACAAGTGATGAATGCTCAGAGACAAGCTGGAAACGGGAAGACCTGAGTTGGAAAAGTTCTATACAACAGTAAAGAGTCAGGTTTTTGGACCTAAGCACCTCAGCCTGGTCTTTAGATTAGTGGCACCTTTTGAACACAGTTTATCTGGGCCACAGTTCCTCAGCCATAAATCAGAAATCATGTTGTCTTCCGATGTCAGGGGCCTGCGGTAAAGCTAATTTAATGTTTATTCATCACTTAGATGTCATAGTGATGATCACTAAGAAAATCCCAAAAGGAAATTAATAATAATTAATAATTCTGTCTTCAGAGCAGGGCTTAAATACTCTGTAGTAAAGGTATGTGTCCACATACTGAACAATGTCAAGAAAACAAAATATTGAACAGCTGCTCATTAAGTGACTATCATATATTCTGTGAACTGAATGAGGAAAAGGTCTTGTAAGGAAAATAATATATGATCATGTAATTAAAGAAGTCTTCATAATGCATATGCATGGGAGAGATTAAATTAACTTGCCCTGACAAAGTTAATTCTGGTATTTATTAGTGTTTGAGTGTTTGGACTATTTAATGTATATTTTCAACATATAATATGAAATAACTGAAGATCCTGCTGAGATCTGATTAAAAGACATATTACTCATCTGCATTTTATTCATCTAGTTAAAAATAGAATTTAATTTTGATTATTGGAAATGCAAGATTGGAATGAGTTATAACAACTGGAATACTGGAATGACTATTTCATTACCAATTATTCCTATTTTCTACAAAAATTTTGGATCCAGATTTTAGCCAAAATTTTCCTTTAGCACCATAAACAGCAAAAGAGGCAGGTTAAAGTATAGAGATCGTGCTCTATGTAATACACTACAGCACAGTAGTTCCTGCTGTCTACCACTGTCACTTGAATTAATTAAACTACATGAATTCAACAAGAAATTTATGACTGATTTTCACAAGTAAAGATTATACTCAGCTTCCATTAATTTCAATGTATTTCTCAGGACCCCAGAAAGTCAGACTGCTAATAAACGTATAAAAAACAGGTGAAGAAGGGTCAGTTTCAGTGAATACCCATCACCACAGAGTAAGAGAGTTCCCTTGATGGGGTCTGTATAGGACACAGGAAACCATCCTAAGTAAAACACTTCTCCCTTTCTACAAATTCTCCACACCTTCTCACCAAAGACCACTGGGTCTTCATTATTGTGCTTCTTACTGGGCTCACAATTTAAGAAGACTGTCTTCAGCCTTGTAAGACTGTAAGTAAGAACAGGAAAAAACGACCGTCCCATTAAACAAGCCAGTATTTTGTTGTTGTTCTGGTTTGAAAGTAAATGCAGCCCCTTTCTGCTGGCCATTTCCTTATTATACAACTTTCTTGTTTGCATTGAGCATAAGTTTTATGTGGTAATATTCCCTGCAAATTTAAGAGAGTCATGTAGACTCCATCTGACCATGAAGGGTTTTCCTGTAAGAATTAACCATTGACTTTTTGCAATTCATAAATTACTCTTTAAGACAGCACAGCTTCTTTGAACTTAGTAAGATACATTTAAATATTAGGATATTTATAAATATTCATAAAGGCAGAAGGAAATGCCTAGAAATGCAGGCTCACATTTAATAGATTTAGTGAAATACTTCAACAAATTATTTACTTAATCCATTTAGATTTTCAGACAGGTTAGACACATAATTTCCATGGCAACTTCTGTGCATACCGTTAGATGTCCACCTTTACCTAACACCTTGTAAAATCTGAACTTTAATTCAAATATTTTTGATGTTCAGTACTCTATAAAATCTAGAACAAGTCCTCTCTAACAAAAGAAACTATTAATAAAATATGAAAAAATTGTATAGGACAGGACAGATTGGTTGCATTACTTTCCTGTACATATAGCTTACACCACTCCAGACAATTCAAGGACTGCAAAAGGGTGTTATTACAAGAAGGAAAACTCAAGATTAAATTTAGACATGTGCATGCTAGCACCATCAAAACTTCCAATGTAGTCAGTGGATACCTAGCGGATATAAAGTCAGTGCAGCCTAGAAAGAGATTCGGCAGGCCAGTCACCTACTGTCCCAACTCCATTGACTAAGAAGGGAGTAAAACACCTGCATGGAGACACCTTTCTTTTTGGCACCTAAAACCTTGAAGAAAATACCACACCAAATTTTGAAACCAAGTCATCACTTTTAGGTTTTGTTACACAGGCTACTGGGAAAAAAATGCTGAGACAAATAGCCAGTAGGACCCTAAGAGATGTGGAGCCAAAACATACATATTTTTATCAGTCCTGTTCAAATATATACAACACCAAGCTAAATCAAACCTTCACTTCCTCTTTTTCATACAGATGAGAGTGTTTGTTTGTGAAAACCACGGTCTGCATGTTTAGATATACCTGTATATCTGATTAAGTGGCTTCCATTTGAAATATCCTGTCATTTAAGAATGATTATGTCTCATATCAGCATATCCTATCATCATATCATATCAGAGATCATATCTTGTTCTATGAGTTCATTCCTTGCTTTCATCTGCAGTCAAAGATAGGACCATCACATTGGTAACACGTGGCTACATATTTAAGGTAAAATATCAGTTCTAAATACGCGCTTTTTTTTTTTTTTTTTTTTGGCTTACCATGGCTCAAAGGAATTATGTGTTGTGCTGATGAATATACAGACTACGTACAAGATATTGCTCTTCTAACCTCTTAGATAAAGAACACTGACATTTTGCACAGACCCAGCTCAGTGGGTACTTCAGAACATGCACTGTGTACTCATGTTCATAAATTTCGGAAGGTTAAGTTCCTGTCTCTCCTGCATCATTGACTATACATTACCTCTTAAACTTTGGATTCCTTGGCTTTGCATTTATAATAAAATTTTAAGATAAAGTGCTTGTTACCATGGACATACTTTTTCACCCTGAAAATTTTATCACATGGGCTTTTCTTTGGGTGTCTACAAACTGTAGCAACCAATCATGATTCCTCTGTCATAATTACTATCTCTTATTTCTTAGCAACTTTTAGGTATCTTACACAATATACATTCAGCAGCAGATTTACAAAGGGATACAGTGGCAGAAGGATTTCAAATTTAAATACAATACTTAAAATTCAAATAAAATTTCATACCTGCTTTTTTAACTCCTTTCCCCCCCGCCTTTGTATTTCAATTTCAGCAATACATTTTATTGCATTGATCTTATTTTACATACTAAACACACAGTACTGACTATTTCAATGATTCTGACAATGTCACAGTGCATTTTTCAAGTTCACATTCACTTCGCACAGTCCTGGTAGTGCTGTCTTCAAAATTAAATGCAATTGCTTAACACAGCCATTTGGATCTTACTTTATCTATAGCAAATTGTTTTCAGGCTGATCAAACAAACATGTTCTATAGCTATGAATCTACTTTTACCTTTAATAGTAAGATAAGCTGCTTTTACAACACTTGCACTTACGAAGCAAATTTATTGCTGTTTACACATTTGAAACTACTATAAACAAAGACAACTAAATACTTTAACTCTGAAAGACAGGGAAAATGAGATAGAGATATTTAGTCAACATTTGCATGTGATTCAATTTAATTTCATGTTTTCATCTGTGGGATTCAGCGTAGTTCTGCTCCCAGTTCCTTTTGAAAAACATACCATCTATTTAAATGGCAAAATACAGATTTTGGCCGAAAGGCATCACTACCTGAAAACAGTTAATCTGTTGCAGAGCAGAAATTAGAACACTGGTCCTCTAAGTTTCTTACTTAATTTCAGACAGTTCTACAGACTGTATTTCTGAAGCCTGAGGGTTTTTTGCATTTATTTACTGAAGTACATTTGAGATTATTTTTGGCATCTTTACACTGGGTCATGAAACAGCATGTTTTGGCACCTGCTAGCCTCACTAGCAATCTGCTAACTCCAGGCTGTCATCCTTGTGCTACTCCTGGGTATGCATCTGATGAAAGTCTTGCAGGTTTGCTGGGATCTGGAGTTTTGCAAACAATGGGAGAAGAGCAGCATATGAAAAAGCTGCATTGGTGTTGGAAGTGTTTTAGACGAGTCTTCATTTGTTGGTTTTGTATTTTAAATATATAATAAATAATGTTGTTCGCTCCTGTATGTTCCATTTTATTGCTTATGGTTGCTACTTAAAGCAAACACAACCAAAATGAAGCTGAGATCCTCTCTGCAAAACTCATTTGTTAGGACTTGAAAATATTCATCATGGGGACTTTTGGGTATATTGCACTAACCACCTCATCTACGGGGGAGTTTAGTGAAACTTTGGCACTAAGAGTAATGATTATGATGGGGAAACAAAATTAGTCTACCAGCCTAAACTAATTGCATATCTTTACTTCCCTGTCTACTTGTCTCCTGTACCTACAGATTATTAGCAGAGACTAGGAAAAAAATGATGCCACTGTGGAACGAGTGGAATACCCGATGATAGTTGTATATAAATTACCTATTCACACAACAAAGTCTACTCAGCTTGCACATCTTAAAATACTACGTGGGAGAAGGCAGGGGTGTAATATTTTTTTTAAAATTTATCACCTCATGACTATGACTATGAACATGCACCCCAGTGCAGTGAAACCAGGAGCTCTGAATGAAAAGGTACTTCCTGAAGAGTAAGATATTTTCCTCTGACTTTGAGCTCTGACTTAGTTCCTATAGACTTAGAGTTCATTTCACTTAACTTTAGATATCTGCAATATAGGCATCAACATCTAAGCTGATCCCTAGGTTTCCTTTATTCTCCCTAGTAAGGAATATGCTATTCTACAGTCTGACTCATATGACCTATTTAGATGTCTACCTTCAGAAGAGATGAATCATGCCCTAAAAGTGCCTATTTCTCTCCATTGACTATAAAGGCAGCCTAGCCAAAGACAATTTAGATATAAAAGAAATCTACATTAGGACAGATAAATTTCACCCTAGAAGCCATGAAAGGGAGCACAACAAGAGTGAAGGCTATTTTCAGCAATATTTAACTTCTGTATCATTTTGAAATAGAAGTCCATCCACAAGGTCATCTGGGGACAATACTACTGAGGGCTGAGCTGCAATGCCCTGCTCTGTCCCAAACCACAGTGGAGCAGCTCCCTCTTGAAATGCGCAAGATGACTGTGAAATGGTACTGTCTAGTTCCTCTGCACCTTCTCAAAAATGTGTTGGAAGAAAAGAGGAAACTTTTAGAGTACTCTTCTTTCTTTTTTTGCAATAATATTAATAAGGACATACTACAGAGTCATAAACTGCATTTGTATACAGATAAGACTGCTGAGCTTCTAAGAAACTGCATGTGCTTTGTCCTCCCCACCATCCTTTTAAAAACCTTTTTTAAAACAGTTTCTCATTATAGCTTTGACTAACTAGAAAACATGTACCTTCTCTTGACTTTAGCTACTTACTGGATAAGAGTCTTTATAGTTTTTATCAAGCATATTCCTTTCCTTGGCATTCTTCTGAAGATGCACTGAAGATGAATGTATTGGTGCAGAAATGTACTTCCATACCTCTTTTGTGTCAATGTATGAAAGTCTTTTTTTATATGTAGGCTTTTTAATAAAAGCTTTATTTCTACTGTATAAAAAGCATAGTTCTGACCTAACTCAACCCTGATCCAAACCCTATTTGATCAATAAAGTCTTTCTCTTAAGTCCACTTGGTTTTCAAATTAGTCTTCTGTGTCTTCCTTGGCTTCAGAAGAAATACTTCAGTTAGATATAGCACTAAGCAATACACAGTTGTTCATCTGAAGTGGAAAAAAGCAAAATGTGCATATGTGCTAAGATTTTTTTTTGCCCACCAAAATTTACAACCCAATATTCATAAAGACAAAAGAATCATTAAAGATCACATAACAAAGCCAGAAACTGGAAACTGGACAAAATAAAGCTACGTGATAGCCCTTCTTCATGAAATGCTAGAGTAGTAGAAAAGAAGGGATGCAGCCTTAAGAAGCTGTAATGATCTAGCAAAATTATTTTTTACCTCCTCTAATGCCATTACTCCAATATTTCCTAAGTGTTTGTTACAAAAATTATCAGTTCTATCATCAGAGTTCTCCTAAGAAACATTTTTATTTATGTTGTGTAGTCCCCTTCATACGGAATTGGGATTTATACACATAGCTGCTCGTGCAGTGAGGAGACACCATGCCCTTTGATAGTGGGTTTAATTTGATTTTATATCCCAAACAATTTTCAGGATGATTTAGTGATTAGGTATTCTGGCAGGCTGAGCTATATATACAATAAAACACAAGAATCTGTTCTTTTTCTAATTCTTATTGGTGATATGACCCTGCCCTGACATTTTTAGCTTTAACATAACTGTTCTCTTTAGCGTGCCAACATCAGCAGCAGCCTGTGATCAATCACAGTTGCCTGGCCCATGCAATATAAACAACCATGCCGGTTCACAGGAGCAGAGATGCTGCCTAGAAACTGCAATTTAAAGAGTCTACTGCCTCATTTTCGAAACCGCTTAAGTCTGGAGAGAGACAAAGAGAAAGAAGCACAATTTTATGTGATGATTTCTACTACTTAAATTTACAGTGGTAATTTATAAACTGTAAATTTAGCAACATGTGACATTTTGATTGATGAACTTTGCTTTTTTAGAAGGTCATATTAGGAAGACACACACTGCCAAGAGCTAACATAAACTTGTCATCATGACAGTATATTTGTGATACTCTGTCTGAAGTAACATAAGGCATTATTTTGCTTGCTGCATCCCTGCCATTCCATCAATATCCTTACGTAAGAACAGTATGATAAAGAAGTATAGAGAATTCTTTTCCACTAATGAGGGAAGCTTAGATTTCTGACTACTCAATTATTTAAGTGGTGTAACTAAGATACCGGAAACACGGAAGGACACCTGATTCTGTTTCAAAAGCAGAGAAAATACAGTCACAATCCCTGATCCTTAGGTCTCGCTGAATTTTGCCCAGTACTTAGCTAAGTGCATTGCAGGAAGTTAGTGGGATAGACAAAACCTGAACTCATCTTTCCCAACTCTAAGCTAATTCTCTAATTAATGGACCAGACTTTTGTCATTCCCTAAGGCACTGTAGCACAAGCAGGAAGAATATAAAGCTGGCTAAGAAAAATGCTGCATACCAGGGATTCCTACACTGCCTAATTAGGATTGCTTTACTATGTCTTTTCACCAGGGTGGCAGGCAAACTGAATAAAGCAGCAGGGATAAAGTGCCTTAAAACCCCTAATCTATGATATTGTCCTCTGTGGGTCTGCATCCTGTAAGGCATCAGAGCATCCCTTGAAGGTGTCAAATAACTTCAGTAAAAAATGCTTAAGATGATGTACCTTTCATTGAGTCCATAATATATTACAAGATGGATCTTAATATAAGGCCCAGAACGATGTTCTTGTCATCAGATGAAGTGAGCTTTCCTCAGAAAGACCATTCTCACAGAGAGAGCTGGGAGCTTACATGAGGTTTTCGGGGGTTAGGTCCTAAATTTCAAACTGATTGACTCATCTATAGCATCTATAACTGTTTGTATGTCAGGTATGTCAGGTATCTGGAATGTAAAGATAATAATTAACAAAATGTGCTAAAATTCCTCTGCAGATATCAGATCAAGTTTTAGGTATATTTTATGTGGGCAAAAAGAAAATAGCAAAAATCACACCAGCAGGGTTTAGTCTGCAAGGTTATGTATGTCCTTGCAGAACTGCAAGAGTCAATAAGACTACGAGATGTTCTATTTGTAAAATATCAAATGTAAAGAAGGTAAATATTACAATTCAGACTCTGGGGCTGTTGATAACTGCTTATGAGTTCTCTCTCACTGTGCTGGGGCACGATTGATTTTATGTTTTTTTTTTCCCCCTAGGCCAGAGGTTATTTAATTGTTTTATTCTGTGGAAGACTCTACAACAGAAAGATCCCCTCATGAATCCATTTAATTTTCTCACGTACATTCCCTAACTTCTCAAACTTTATTTTATTTAGCAGCCCACCAGAAAGGACGACACAGGTTTCTCAGGATCCTAAAGCACAGTGCAAGAAGTTCTATGACCTCAACCTGTCCAGCTGAGAATTCATTTAATCATGACTCATAATTTGTGTCTCTTCAGTCTAGAAAAAAGATGGCTGAGGGGGGATCTTACCAACACTTATAAATACTTAAAGGGTGGGTGTCAGGAGGATGGGACCAGGCTCTTTTCAGTGGTGCCCAGTGATGGTACAAGAGGTAATGGGCACAAACTTGAACATAGGAAGTTCCACCTAAACTTGAGGAGGAACTTCTTTACCCTGAGGGTGGCAGAGCACTGGAACAGGCTGCCCAGAGAGGTGGTGGAGTCTCCGTCTCTGGAGACATTCAAAACCCGCTTGGACGCGTTCCTGTGCAACCTTCTCTAAGGTGACCCTGCTCTGGCAGGGGGTTGGACTAGATGATCTCCAGAGGTCCCTTCCAACCCTGTGATTCTATGATGATTCTATGACTCGCCTCATGTTCACAGATTATTTTACTGCTTTCTTCTTCTTACATTGGCATTTGAAGTTACTATTGCTTTCCACTGTGATATGCTGTGTCTCATCAACTCACTACAGCAGATTAGGAAAAAATAAATCAGAGGTAAGTTTTCTCCTATATTTAATCTACATTCTCCCTATAATAATTATTATGTAATGTAATTAACTGATTCGTGGTTCATCTTATTTTAGTATAGAAATCCTGAGTCTAACTCCATTTATAACTGCCGTCCATCATCATCAAAGGAATTGAGTCAGTAGACGAATATATTGTATATGTGTCTCTATCTTATAAATTATTCAGCTTTCAACTGAACTTTTTCCTGAGTTTCCTCAGGAAACTGAGAAGTGGGACCTATGACTATTAGCAGAGTTTATTCCCCTAATAAAATATGCATTCTGATGTTCTTTTGGGGATATGCAGGAAAATAATAGCACAATTGCATCCTGCTATATTAGTTAATAAAGGTCTGCAAAAAAATGGCTCCCCAACAGCTGCTCAGCATGGAATCTGATACTGGCTTTTTGAATTTCTGGGTAGGGCATAGGTTTTCCAAATAAGAATTCAGTAAAAGAAACAGGATGCAAAAAAACCCTCTGTGATGAACATCAAGGGAACTCCATCTATTTTCTCTATATTTCACACACATGGAATGCAAACGTATCCAGCATTTTGCACAAGTTTGCAAGCAATGCTCAAGAAAAATGCATGCTTTAAAAATGAAATGGGTTTTATCATTACCAACCTCTGAATTCAGTTCATCCACATTTTGTACACTTACACAGTCAGTTTATATGCTCATTTGTTTTTCGTGCCAGCCTATGATAACTACAGCCATTGCCTGGAGATAGGATGACACTAGGGGAAGCCATACTTCATGGAAAAATATATATACAAAGAAACAAATAGCAAGTTTTGCAGCCTATCCATTCTGCACAGCTCGCTCTACTGTTACAGTAAAAAAATCCTATTTATTTACAATTAACTAGTACTACCTTTCTGATTTCACAGTAAAAAGAATTCCAGTGCATCCAGGTCCAAAAGGATTCAGGCACTCATTCCTGCTCTGTGTAATTTCAGTAGCAAGAATAATATATGCATCATCTAATTTAACTGCAAATTACTCTTTTAGCATGAATTGTCTGTTTAAAGATAATGCACAACAGAACTCTTAGCTGCATCCCAGAAGTCATGCAGCACCAGGCAGATAAAATCGCAGTGGTTACCAGGAGTAGCAAATGGGAAAAGCACTACAGGAAATGAACTCTTGTCAATAATCTCAAGAGAGTGCTATATTTAGGTCAATTGTACCTGAAATCGTTTGGTGGGGTAATTGCTCTTTGGTCCAGACTCTGCTCTCTGAGCCTGTCAGAGTGCTTGTAGGTCCACTGGATTGGATTCACCAATTTTCTTCCAGATTCATTTTCTGAAACAAAAAAACAAAAACCAACAAAAAAAAAACTTTACTAAAAGATAGCAAACTTACCAGGAACAGAGAAAATCACTCATGTGTTATTTTAGCTTTTAAAATTAGACTTTCAGTAAATGCACTTAATACAAAACCTTGTTCCAATATCCAACTGATTTCCTCGGTTTTCTAGAATAGGAATTTATTCAGTTATTCAGACTTTTTATTTGGCCCTGCAAAGACTTTCCATCTCTGTTAAATATCTAAGGTGATTTAGAGCAATCTTTTGCTTTTGCTGATCAGTTAATAAGCAATGCAAAATTAGAACTGTTCTTAAATCCTATGATGTGTCCCCGTGCAGCATTATTTGGGGTTTAATTTGGGTTGAGTCCTTGTCTGATAACACAGCTTATTGTTTAATAATTTAAGATGGTTTATGCATTTATTCAGAGGAATATGATAAATTCATTTTTAGGAATCCAATCTAATGAGCCACATACTGACCCTTTACAGCAGTTAGCTGGATTCATACAGGTATCAGAAAACAGCACCTAGTCCTTCTGTCTTATGATTTCTTAGAAGAAATATAATATTCTGCTTTGATATCACAAAGTCTCCAGCAGTACTATTTCTTCTTCACATTAAAAAGTCAGTATTAATAGGATGAATTTTAAAGTACGGAAAAGCCTCCTCTAGCAGCTATTCAGCGTGTGTTTACCTTCTACACAGACAGATACAGCATCATATTTGTAGTCATTACTCAGTGCTTGTGATTAGTGTCTACCATAATTAAAGAATACGTCATGATGTAACTGCACTGCTGAATAACAGAAATGTACTTTTTATTTAAAAAAAATTACAAAGGGAATAAGATACTACGCTGAAAGCTGCAGTAGGTGCATCAGTTATTTTAGCTATTGTTTCTTGTGTAGAACTTCAAATTCAAAGATACTCATTAAACTGAGTAGATAGCAATAACAGACAAAGTGTTAATGGGGCAGCAGTGGAGTGTGTCAGGAAAATGAAGAGACCCTGAGGGGCTCACCATGCTGTTTATGCTCAGCTAAATTCAGCAACATTACCATAAATCCTCTAAAAGATACTGTACTCAATTTTTTATATGCTTCTTTTCAGGCAAGGAAATATTCTATGAGACTAGAAAATGGGAACAAAAATAAGATTAAAACACAATTTCTATTAAACAAACTGTTTGCATGTAAATACAATAAGTAGTATTCCATTATTACTTTTTTTGCAATTTTATAAAAACAAAGAGATGGTCTTTTAATCTTTAAAATAACGTGTGAATATAAGTGAAAATTTCTGAAATTGTACACAGTAACAGAGCCTTTTAACAAAGGAACCATAATTTCTTTCATAAAATTATTTTATAATTTAAGGATCAGGTTTCAATATCAATTTCACATATCCATAGTTCAACTGGCTAAAACACAATTACACATAAAACCAGTAACTTTCCATAAGAGTCCAAAATTCTTGACTTCTAGTTGGCTTTTTTTATTCTAAGATGGCATTCTGAGGGAGTAAATTAATCTTAGGAAATATGCACAAATCATTAATTCCAATAATATACTGCTTTAAAAGAAGTATCTTATATACAGTTATGCATGCATCTTCATGGTGACCTTAATGTGCCTCTTCTCTTTGATCTTAGAAAAAAAAACTTTTCCTACATAAGGATAGATGGAGAAAATGGCTGTAACACAGTGTGTAACTTCAATTGTAAACTCAGCTGCAGGTAAGAAATAATTTGTTATGCAATAAAGGTACCAAAAAAACTGTGAAATTTTTCATACAGTTTATTTTTCTGTTTTTCCTTGAACGGCATATTGATATTTATCATTTAGAAGCTGTGGGTAGCGTTGCAGAACGTATTCCGTGCCCGCGGCGCCTGGGTTTCAGCACCAAGGCTAGCGACCGCCGCTGCGGGCTGCCCGCCCCCCGCCGACCCCTGCGAGAACCATCGGCTCTTCCTTATCACCATCAACTTTCGCTTTTCGAAAGGAAAATATCTTCTTTCTGGAGGTAGTGTAAATAAATGCATGCGCTCTGTATATCCTAATTTGCTGCTGAATTTAAAATATGTTTAAAAATTAAAATAATGGGTTTTTTTTTTCCTTTTTTCTCCCAATGACATCATGTTGAGGTCTACTTACTAGCTTACGTTACCACAAACAACGAGCATTAACAGATCTGAAACTGAAACAGTTGTTAAAATATGTGAAGACAGAGCGAAGGGGCTGACAATGCTGGCTTCAACTATATGCTCTTTACCTTCCATTTCAAATCCGAAAATCTGATATCCAACAGCACACTTGTGTTTATGGGGAATACTGTTTTGCATGTACAAATCAAGCCTCTGCATGTGCAGTCCCTACTCGGAGACCTGCCTCAATATCAGCTTGGCAAATGCACAGGAAGCCATAGGCAACTTGCTTGCCCCTGAGAATACTGGAAAAATAAAGTCCCCATAGTTTTCCATTAAAATTCTGCTAATGATAAAAAAGCTTTGTTTCAGGAACCCGAACAAAAAATTCAATTACCCTCGCAGAAGTAGAAATATAGGGTACTTGTAAGAGGCTAATGCGGAGACTCTCCTTACTGCTTACCACCTAAGAAAAGCATATTTAAAAGACAGATTAAATGACAGGGCCTCTGAGATGCCCTAAGCAATGCACTTAATGTAAGAATGGCAAAAACACCTTGAATGGATACTTTATCCTTAGGAGCAGTAGATATTTTAGTAGCGGCCAAAAAAATTCCCACAAAAAGGTTAAATTCCGACTGATGCTGAGAACCAGCAATTCCCACAAAGGTCATAAAGAGCTCCCAGTTCTTATTATCCCTGAAGGTACAGAAGAAAAATTGAACCAGTAAAATAAAATCACAAGGAAACATCCAGCTCTACCTCACTCTCATGTAAACGCCACCTGCCTTTAAGAGGTTGTCCTCCAGTCTAAATGAGTATTTCAACAGTAGCGGTCACTTGAGTTGTTTCTTACAGTAATTTGCTTTACTATTTTTTCAGAGAAAGATGAAATAATTACAACTACTCCCAGTAGTTGGATAGTTTTGAAAAACTGATTTAAAGAATTGATTTAATATTAATATTTACAAGATATTTGTGATTATGGACAGATTTTAGCAGGTGACAGTTTACATAAATTTACAGACACTAAAGTCATGCTTCTGATTATTCAGAATAACATACAAATAAAAATACAGTGGGCCTAGCCCTGCTTCTGCTGACATCAGACAGACTTCCGTCGCTTTTCAATGGAAAAAATATCATAAACCCAACCTCTACAAAAAACATTAAGTCAAAGGTCAAGAAATACAAATACAAAAAATGAAGTTAAAAAACATTAGCTGAATAACACATAGAATATTTTTTTCAATCAGAACACAAAATTCTGAATCCAGCTGTGAAAATTAAGAACTTAATAGAAGGTGAAAAAATGTTTTCCCTATCATTACATATTTGGCTTATTACCTTCTTCCATCAACAACACATTTAAAACTACAAAGAAATGTAAACATTTGTGAGTCTTTACATTAACTTTTACATAAATCCACCAATAGACAGTCTTAGTGCCAATCCTGCTTTCAGATGAATGTTTCCTAGACTTACAAAACACTATTATGTATAAAGAAAAAAGAAAAGTGGTCTGAAATACAAAAATATAGCCGAGTGAATACCCTCCATCAGAGGAAGAAGATATCCAAAGTTGACATTCAGTTCTCTTGGAAAATTTAAGAATATCAGCATTGAAAGCAAACAGTCCATGAGCATCCTTGTTAATAGTGGATGTCATGTTTTCTGATATCAGTTGTAGCTTAGGTAGGATTAATGGTTCACAGAATCGGTCGCTGTCAAACAGGGATTTAAAACTAATGAGGAAAATACACAACTGGCACTGAGGGGAGTTTTTGGGAAGGCTGCGTGCATTGCTCAAATGGTGGGTAAAGAGTTATCTCCTGACTGTGAGGCACACTGGAGAAAGTGGGAAACAGTCCGCTTATACCTAAGTGAAAAACCTGTGGACTTTCCTGATTGCCAAAGGCAGCGAGGATGGTGAAAACACAAGGAAAGTCTTTGCAGAGTTACTTGTGGCTCTTCCGAAGCGAGGACTGTGTCCAGTGCCAGGACAATATGGAATCTGAAAATTGCCTTAAGTAGGACGATGGCACCCCAACAGGACTGGATGAGTCAGAATTTTGTCCTTTATCCTGCATCTTAAAACCCTACTCCAAAACAAATTATGTTAGAAGAAAGGCTGTTACATTAAAAATTGTTGATTTGGAAGCACTTCAAAGGTCAACAAATAACTTTTTGTGTTCAGATTCACCTCCTTAATACAGTGTTACCCAGAGAGCCAGAGCAGAAGAAAACCAGGCAGGTAATCAAAGCAACTTGCCAATAATTAAAATGCAGGGCAAAGATACCGATTTGGCCTTTCTGAATCTTTCCTGCTCTCTTCTGAAGTAAGCCAGAGGTAGTGATGGCATCTTAAGAAATACTAATAACTAGACAAATGGAAGTGTAAAATAAAGAGCATTAACCTACAGATTATACACCTAAACAGTATACACTGTAGACTATGAACTATATACAGCAAGAGTTATTAGCAGATTTAGTTTTACCCTCCTATACTGACACCTATTGGAAAGAATTTCATTATAAGTGAATGTGGTGAAGTGGCATGTGTTACTGATGTGCCTACAATGCCAGATTTTGGGCAGAGCTGTTTTCACAGTCTACTGTGCACCAAGGCTGGAACTACCTAATGGCTACACGTGAAAGTGTCAAGCACCTACTGAGTCCTCTGCGGCCTAAGGCCCAATTTTGCCATCCATTGTCACAAGTCAGATTTTTTATTCTCTCTCCTTTAATCCTTAACTGAAATTATTTAACAGCAAGACCACCTTTCGAGCAACATGAAAGTAGAAGTGCAATACCCAGCATACTATAACATAAAGAAGCACAGAAGTAGCTTTCTCTGTACAATAAAAAGAGAGTCATAGAGCCCGGTCCAGGAAATGCACTATATTTGCACATTGGATCCATCTCCTGTGTCTGAGTTTGATGGTGACTTAAAAGGTCCAATGATGTACCTGAGCCACGTTTAAAAAAAAAAGACATACATCCTTAAGGCCTAATGAGCAAAGATGTATATACATTACAGGGAGACAGACAGGTAGATAGTTATTGATCTGTATCTTTTATCTACCTACCTACTTATAAATGAAAAAGGAGGAAGGGCACAAAGAAGCCTTATTACTTTTTTGCCATGTGCAAACAAGCTTGATTGAATAGTGATTTTTTCATACATTACTCTGCTTTACTGTTGTCAGAACAGAAAAGAGACATGTATGGGGAGATCCTCTTTCATTGTCATACCCTGTCACCCCATCAGCTGTCACTCTGAAGCTGCAAGTTCTTATGTCCCTTGACCAAGACAAATAGATATATTCCAAATGATTCCTCTTTAAAGTAGTAATTTGTATGAAGATACTGAACATTAAGATTCTCAGAATCAACAGATAAACTATGTGTAACTGAATTAAATGCAAAAGAAAGTCTATGTTTGTGCAATACTGATTTCAAAAAACTCAATGTGGAAATGACAGCATTGAGTTTGTTTTGTGGTAAGTCATATAGCAAATAAGTGCATTAGTAGCAAATATATGAGCAATATTCTTTTCAGCATGTTTATAGTATATTATAGAAGTAATGCTGAAATACTACTCTGTAACTTAAAGTTACCATTATGTACACTCAGTTGCAATGATTTGCAGACTTACACAGGAAATATTGCCGTGAATGAAACTTATTGTTGATTTGTACGGTACTCACCAAGATTTGTTTGAAGGTACAAATAATTGATCTTTTAGTGATACTTGACAAAAAAGAAAAGTTGAAATAATGTTTACAAACTGGTCTATATTTACAATTATATTTAGAGGAAGAGAGATCCCAAAAGGAAAACTAATATTTACTACAAGTTATTCATTGCCCTTCAATTATTTTGCTGTTTCAAAGACAGCCAAATCAAAAACTAGAACAGTATGTGATAATTCACACACTAAAATTAACTGTGCCTAAGTCTATACAGAAAGGGTAACTCTCCTCCAAGGCTGATGTTTGTCTGCATGAACAATTGGAAAATACTTGAGAAGAATTAATATGGTCCTACTGATCGGATTTCTTTGCAAATGATTTGTGAACAGATTAGAGCACTAAATTAATCCCAAATTGCATTTAGAGTAAAACTGTAGCCATGGCTGTTACTCTCTTATGTTAAAACATTTTATAGTTTCAGACTGTTTCTCAGGTGACGTTACCTTGGAAACCCACTCTTCTTTCCTCCCCATATTTCACTAATACTGTCAGGTAAGAGAACAGTAACTGGTATCACTACTTAAAGCACTGCCTTAAATGCAAAGCTGGGGTATACCACAGTTAGCTGGAAACAGACAAGACAACTGCTACAAAACAATCCAACACAAAACTTCTAACAGCAAATAAACAGGAAAGCAAAATATGCTTATGAACATATGTGTTGGGAGGACAAAGCTTTGGTGTCCTTTAATGCAGAGTATAAATGGGTATTAGAATATTTGTAGGGTGAGTTCCTACAATAGACTCATTTATGAATAGTGTAAAAAGTAGAAAACTAAGGTGGGCTGATCTATCATCTACAATGTGAGCTATATATCAAAGAGCTGTACTGGCAGATCTGTAGAGCAAATGTAGAGTATTCTTGAATGGTAGAATAATCTGCAGATGCAGATACACAGACAGGCATACAACTTGCCCCCAAAAGTATAAAAAAATATATATCATTAATAAAATATGTTTAAAATCCATTACCTAATATGCTACAGCATGCTTCACCCCTGTGCTGCTTAATTTGTATCAAAAGAGAAAGTAAAAATGCTTGACTAGCAGGTAGAACAGGCATTGAATAACTAATTTATGGATTAACAGATACTGCAAGGTAAGACAAGCTTAAGCTCTATTTGGATTCAAAAAGATTTGTAATAACACCATAACAAATAGAGGTGCTGGCTTACAAGAAGGTGTAATGAAAAACACAGGAATACTCCCATTTATAAAGGAAAGAAGGAAACTTCTGCCCTTTCATCCCCTCCCTTCACATACACTCATCATAGTGTCCGAGAACTTTAGGTTTCTCAGTGCAAACAAGTAATTTGTTTGATTGACTGACTGCACTGGCTGGAAAATCATAATACAGGAGGAGATAGCGTAACATGCCGTGTGGTGCCAGGGAATGTAACGGTCTTTACAACAGGCACAGAAGAAGCAGAGTCAGGTAAGACACTCTTCTCTTTACTGTAAGATTGTTCAAGACTTAAAACAGAGAGACAGAAAAGAAAAATATTTCAAACTAGCCAATCGTCTCATGCCATAGCCTGAGCTGTGGGTGATACATAGCCAGCTCCCTGCCACATGCTGAAAAGTCATCTCATGATGAGCCTGAAAATACAGCGTGAGATGGGCATCCTCTTCCCCTGGATGCGAAGGGTGGAAGGGAATAGAAAAGACAGCTGAAATTAAGAGCCAGTGCTGAGAAGATATTGAAGACCATGTGTTTTTATTGTCACGCAAAAGACACAAAGCAAAGTAAGGAGATAGGCAAGAGGGAGAGATGAGGGAAGAGAACAAGATGTCTGAGTGTTGGGTCACTGAGGCAAATGGGAGAAGTTTGAGAAAAAGATGACAGAAAAGCAAGCATGAATGGGTGTTAGAGAAAATTAAAGCAGATCTTATTAACGTTCTTGTTGAGAAAGCTAATGAGATATGTGTATAAAAGGTGAAGGTTACAAATAGGGTAAGAGAAGGATTATTAAAGTGAGCTGAAGCTTTCAAGTACCAGAGGTAGTGGCAAGAAGGTCATAGGAATGCCAGCTGAACATTTTTCATGACTTGCAATGTTTCAACTTTTACAATAAAGCATTAAGGTGATTCTCAACATTACGGCTGCTATGTTAGATGCTAATACTATCCAAAAATGGCCTACATAATGTAATATTTGATCACTGTGCCCAGGATGTCTCAGACCATCACCATAATTAAGGTAATGGTATCAGGCAGCTGCTTCTCTTCACCTCAGCAAGTTTCAAAAGCTTCTATTCACTGCCACTGTTCTAGTCGGATGGCTGTTGTTTTCATTCCTTTCCTCATAGTTTACCGTTTTGCAACAGATTTGCAAAATAGTTAAAATTCTTCAGGGTTTTCTCAGCATGTTCTGCTTTGATGCAGGTCTCATTCCCACAAACTAAATAATTTTGTAAGTCAAAGATCCTGACTAAGGACACAGAGGATGACAACCTGCCCTTTTTCTACTACAAGTCCTGGACAAGTATGGGTTGTTTTGTCACAGTCACTGTGAAAGATAACAGCAGGTTCCCCTTTGGGGGCTGAGTTGCCACTCAAATCTCAATGAAAGAGAAGAACTGTTGCAAGAGGAACACCCTGACAGCAGGAATGCACCTCAAAAGGCTGCTATAATGTACAAGAGTCCCTAACATTTCTGCGAGAGGAGTATCAGCAAGCGCAAAGGTATCTGCCTGCACCTCAGCTTTCAAGTAACAATGAAGAACTACAAACTTTTGTCTCCAACTCTTGGACCTTATACCTCAAGAGTGATTATTTTCATGGCTTCCAAAGACAACAAGTGACTCTCTGAGACCCAAATTCTCAAAAGGTTTTAATTACGTAAGAGCTTTTGAGGATCCGAACCTGAATGTGTTAAGTGAGTCCCCAAGGAACGCTTAAGATTAAGAGCAGAATTTAACACTGGTATAGGAAGTAGCTGAGGAGATCTACTGTGTATCTGTGTCTGACTAAAACCAAGATGTACTTAAAACAGGTTCCATCTTGTTTCCATTCAAGTCAACAACAACAACAAAAAAATCCTATTTTTTGTAAATGACAGTAGCGTAACATCCATAAATTTAGACAAGACACTTCGAAAGTCTCCCCTTGTGTTATCCAATTACCTGAGGACTACAGTATAAATTAGAACAACTGTCAGCAGTTTAGATTGATTCTCCTCTTGTTGCCATTTATTAGTATTGATATAGAGATCTATTACTGAAATGAGGATAAGTCAGGCCCTAAAACAACAGGCAATTTAACATCATCAGCTTAGACCTCAGGTTTTTTTTCTGTGTATTTTAAATAATCAGCACTACTCTGACTCAAACATTTATTGCAGAAACTCAAAGGACCTCCCACTTAACTTTTCCTAGAGGTTAATCAATGAGCCTAATTAAAAAAACCTGCAATCTTAAATCATTCAATTGCTCAGGACTTTTAGTAATACTAAATGCAAGGAGGAAAGGCTCTCTACTTGCCATGATTGAGAAGCTTCAAGAAATATTAAAAACTAAGTGCAGATATTTTGGCTTGCCAGACAGACAGCAGTGTGAAAATATGTCTGAGTCACAGCAGCTATGAATCTTCACGTGCAAAGTCAGTGACAGCCTAAACAGTTGTGATTGAAAAAGTTCAGTAGGATTCCATAAATGTTTCTGTTGGTTCATGTGCTGTGAAAGATACAACCGCAGCAACAACCTACAGGTAAGCCATCCAAGCGCTGTTGTGTTATGAGAGCGAAGAAAAGCACCAGGGGCTCAGGCACGAACATGGTAAATACAAGACGGGCACAAAGACTGTCAGATGGAGAGGAAAAGGCAGAAGTACTAAGGCAGAGGGAAGGAAGATTATGCATATCATGGCATATGTTACCTATAATGCAAAATTTTAGTATGCAATTCGTATTTACAACACACAAAACACACTTCATTGAAATTTGTGAACTTGTCAATATAAAAGTCATCAATGTTTTCTTTCTAAAGGTCTGATTTATAATTGCTAAAGTATATTTCCACTGTAGAAGCCTTTGTGACTGTTCTACATGTACATTAATTTTCATTTAAAATAAACAAAATATGCTATAAAGCAAAAAGACTGAGAAAATAAGAGGATTTAAACAAAAACCAAGCATACATTTTCATCAATAAGTATCATGAAACAGCTGACAATTTTTAAATGGTTGAAAGGTTAGGGATATGTAAAAATATGAATGGAAATGGGAAAACAATTTTCCATCTCCTTTCCCTGAGACTCCTATTCAAGCAAACAAAAAATTACAAGAAAACATGCAACAAAAACTTGCATTAATGAACTTCAATAACTGTATTTAATCACAAAAATCTAGTCAGGAATAGGCTGCTACCATAAGGTAAGACAGGTTGCAGACAGTAGTCCTTTATGTAAAAGCAAATGTCAAAAGAAAAGCTCTGATATTTGGTTGTGGGCTCCCACTTTTCACATAGGCATTTCCTAAATCCATGTTTGATGAGCTTCTCCAGCTATAAATTCTGTAAATTCCCTCTGGAGCAGTGCAGAGTGTGCTTCATGAAAATGTCATCTGCCAGCGCTGCAATTACTCACACTCCAGCAATCATGTGCACAATGCAGAATGGGTCGAATTCAGGTGAGAACGAGAACCAGCAATCAAGCCTCTGGAATTGAGAACAAAGCCATTTTCTTTCATTTGCCATCAACACAACCATCAAGGCCTTAATTACAAGGCAAGTGTCAAGCCTGGCTGCTGAAAGGCTTATTATTATACAGCTCAGCTTCAAATCAGTTTTGTATTGATGAACTGCAAAAATGAGGAAGCCAGCTTAGCCCCCACAAGAAAAGAAACAGGGACTAACTGATTATGTGATTGGCAGGAAAAAACAAGGACATTTAAAAATACACTTTCAGACAGAGGAAGAATTAGTGAACAGCCCACCTAAAACCTTTCTATAAACATATTTTCTATCTCAATAGCAAATCTGGGTGATCTGATAATTCAAAGAACACTTTCTTTAGTTGAGATCATTGTAGTATCCACAAAAGACACTGCAAAAGACTCTCTTTAGGTCATGCATTCTGTTTTTCAGACAGTAATGCACATCTGTGAGCGTCCTCATTGTCCCCTTATATCTAATTGCATGTCTATACCTTGAACATAATGATATTAAGTGAATTGCACGTGTATTCACAAGCCCTTACCCAACAGTTATCTATTCACATTAGATTAGTTGTCTTCATATTGAACAGCAGATAAGAAATCATCATTTAGTAAGCAACAAGATTTATTTATGTTGATTCAATTGAATTGTCAGTAAGTACCACATTATAACTAAAGCTCAAATGTCCTCTCTTTTACCATTTTTTTAAAGAAGACTTTTAATCATGACAAATAATGATCTGTTAGAACAAGGCCTGAATTTGGAACTAGCTGTTGATACAGTACTATGTTATCACAACTGTTAAATCTTGTTTTGCCTTTTGTTTTTTTAAAGCCATATTCTGACTTAGCCTCTGCATGTCTTATGTGACTGGAGAAATATGTGCTTAGCTCGTTGGTCTGCCTTTTTGGTATCTAAGATGAATAGGCACATGTATAGCAGGTAGGAAGCCATTTAGGTCAATGAATATTTTACCATCAATTTTATACATTTTACCTAAAGCGGTGACAGTCCGTAGCTCTTTCTTTACCCATTGCTGCATCCAGCAGATGTATAACACAAATACATTTTTCCTCTTGCAGCATACCACATCCTGAAAACTTCAATGGCTCATGCTTTGGCAGGATAATAAAGAATTTGAGGTCAACGGCATCAGAAAATAAATATTAACATGAAAAAGATGAGGGGACATGACAGCGACAGTCACATCTCTATTTTGTCATTCACTTTCATTGGTTATAAGCTGGATTTATTTCCACAGGATATATAGATATTATATACAATAAATACAAAAAATCAAATACTCAAAAGTTAGGAAATAACAGAAAGATAACACCCGCTGAAAAATATTCAATATATTTGGAAAGACATGAAAAAAAATATCCAGATTAAAAATTGATGGAGATTTTTGACTTTAAGGGAGGAAAAAAAAGTAGTCAGGCTTCCAGGACATGTATTTGAAATGTAGTCAGGTAATTTCAATGGAGGTTAGGCAATTTTACTATATCTGTTTCTATTTGCATGTTTAGACACCTAATTATTTTTTAACTTTCTTTTTTCAGTTTCCATTGAAAGAAAAAGCACTGAATTACTAATTCCCATTTTGTCATTGACATACTCTAGATAAAGGAATAGCATAGAAAACTCTTATAAAAGCTGTATTAGTTTCAATTTTCCTCAGTATTATTCTTATTATTTATAGTCACATAACTCCTTCCTTCCAAGGAATTTTAAAAGTCCACCTGATTGATTTCAATCAAGCACCATCCCTTTCATCCCTTTCTCTGCCTCTTAGTAGCTCAATTTGGGTTCTCAATCATAAGATATATTATTGTACCACAAATACACATACAAGTGATGCTTTTTTCAGTTTTTTCCTTATTTAGAAATAACCGGCAGAACAATGCCTTAGTTCCTCAGTGTCAAAAAAGTAAAGAAGAAACTTTTAAACATGCATTCTGTTGAGTGAACCTTAATACAGAGAATAGCCAACTATCACTGATTATATATATGAGACAATATGCTGAAAGCATTATGAAATGTACACAAATTGAAAAGATTACTGAAAAATGTCATTCCCATATATTGTTAAAAAAACCCACGCATGGGTATCCAGATCAGAAGATTGCTGCATTAGGTCTGAAATCTAGAAGTGAAAAATATTTAAACAATTGTTAGGGGTAGCATTGGTAGGCATGTGAAGACCACTGAGGTGCCTAGAGTCAAAGATAAATGGAACTGCTGCCAGAGGCGCTTATCAGAAGTTTACTGGCATAGTTTGGTGTTCTTGACGTGGTTAGACTGCAGTAGCTTAAATCCTTGGTTTGGTAAGGGCAGAAAGAAGGCACTGCAGCAAAAAGACATAAACAACATTTGTTGTCTGCAAAGAGAGTTGTGTCGTGTGCTCTGTATACTCAGACACCCAGACACCTTACAGCAGAATCAAATAGGTTCTAAGAATAAAATGCAAAGTAAAATGGATACCGGCAACAGATCCTTCTGTGGAATCGATCTCCAAACATCCTTTCAAAACAAACAATATTCATAATAATGCAGATTAATTACAGGAATAAGTTAATATTTTCTCTAAAGTAAACCCTTCTCCTGGTTTGAGGTAAAACAGAACCGATTTTCTGTTCAGTAATTTTACTTTTCAGCTAATCCCCTTCTAACTCACTCACTCTCTGAGATTAATGGCATATTCTTCAGAAAATGTCCACTTTGAGCAGATAAGGTCTGATGTTTATAGTGAATACCAAGGAATGGTGTGCAGAGAGGCTCTTGCTTACACTTATTGCTATAACAACCAAGGCCAGCTCACTTTGTTTGCCCCATTGGAGGGTCGGAAGCAAAAGAGCGTAGAGGGGTCGCACTGGCAGGGAAGGTTGGACAGGACAGGTGACACAAAACTGACCAACAGGGTATTCCATCCCATATGCCTCATGCTCAGTATAAAAGCTGAGGGATCAAAGGGTCAGCTCTTTCTTCAATGGCTGGTGTCTGAGGAAGACTCTGTTTGTCTGCCTTTGATCCTAATGTGTTCCTGAATCCAGATCTGGAATCCAATTCCCGTCCGTTGCAGAGTCCTGTCATTAAAGTGGTTTGCTTTCTTTTCAGCTGCTAAGTCTCTCTCTCTCTCTCTCTGTGTCTCTCTTTTTCTCTCCTCTCCTCTGAAGGGGAGAGAGGACAAAGAGAGCATCTGTCATTCATGCAGTGGCCAGACCAGCCCAAACCATGACAACCGTCTAAGAAAGCAAACTACAACTTTCAGATTTAGGCAAATCATTTAGAAGCCTACTTTTTTTTTTTTTTTTTTTTTTTTTCATCAAATGAACTTAAGGTCTTACAAAGAGCAGGGCAGAATACATCCATATACTGAATTGCCATGATTGCAGAAATATTCCTGTTTTGAGAGACTAATTTGAGAGGACAGTAAGAAAATAAAGGAGCAACGTAAAAAAATTTATGTAATAGTGTAACTAACGTTCTCATATATTTACCACCACATGCCTTTCTTTTCTCTACAGATGTCTCCCCTCATTTCAGAGCTCCTATTTTCTCCATTTTTATCCTGAACAAGCAAGAGAAGTGTTTTCTTCAGAAGTAATAGACTTCTGCTCTGTGCATATGTTAAGGTAATTACATGAGACAACTGCTTTCTTCAAGTTTATTTACAAATTTGTTTATATTCCATGCAATTTGGGGGTTTCTTCATATATTTACAGTTAAGCATGTGCCTAAGAACCTTGCTAGATTGCCAGAACAAATGCAAGACCCTGACCACTACCTTCTGAACTAGTACAATACTAGTTACCTCACCTGACATCCAACATACAAGAGATTCTTTCAAATAACATTACCTAAATACTGCCTTGTAAAATTGAATTACCACCGTTTGAAAGCAAGTAAACAAGCAGTTCTCCAGCTACACAGTATAGTGGAAGAACAAACAAAACAAACAAACCCAATCTTATTTTAAAAAATTAGTACCTTTCATATGAATCAACATATTTTTAAACTCAGAAATAACCAGGCATACTTAGGGTGGGAAGGGAAAGGGAAATCTTTTCTATGTAATTTCAGGATACCACCTACAAAAACTCAAATGGAATACTGCTTGCCCAAATTAAAATTGCCACTATGGCAGAAAAAAATATGTTTACATTGAAAAGGACAGTTGCTGTTCTAAAAATAATTTTTGTGAAAGCGTTGTTTATAATTATTGCAACAGTGTATTCCTACAGTTAGGACTGCACCAACATCCACTTGGCAGGCAGCAGGAAATCATACTGAACACAGAGGAACTGCAAGCCAACACTTCTCATGAGCAAACGGCTGCATAAACTTGAGTGAGCTATTGACACGTCTAAACTTGAGTTTTATCATGTACCTGAATAAAGGAAAATATTTTTTTTTAAATTTACACAGAAAGTCACTTGAAAATGCAAAAAAAAAGGAGGATTATCTCTTACTCTTAATTTTTTCTCAAAAGAGTTTATAAGATTTTTGGATTCCACAAAGAAGATGAACTCAGGATGAAAGGAGGAAATGGAGACAAAACTGTAACTGTGCTACTTTCAGCTGCTTGAAGGCCTTAACACAGTTTTTAAAAAGTTTCTAAAAGCTTGTGATTATTAGACGAGGCTTGTGACCAAGTGCCTCAGTTTGGTGTATTCAGTCAAAGATGTTATTGAGTTCCTGAGACAACTATGGGCTGCTACCATGTAAAAGACATATACTTTTATGATTTCTTATGGTAGACATCAAAAGTTACCCATCACTTTGGATAGTCTTGGCCATTCTGTACCATCTAGTTTTTAGAAACAAATGGACAGCAAAGATTCATCTAAACAGGATCTTCTGGAGAAGATCCTGATACCATCACTTAGTGAATGATATTACCTAGATGGGGAAATGCTGTCACTTCAGAGAAATTTTAAGGTATAAATTCAGCAAAGTGACTGAGATACTCAAGTTTCTAAATTATCCACCAGACTTATTCAGTCAAATTTCTTTCATAAATTTTTATAAGGATTTTATGGCCCAATTACATCTTTACACGATAGAGCTCAAAAGGAGTTCTCATTCCAAAGGTCGTAATTTCAGTGTGTAATTACTGCATGGACCAGAAAGGTGTCTATCAGACAGAGGTTTTTATGTAAGTTTTGGATTGGTCGAGGTTATTTTTTCTGGACGAATTTCTTATTTTGAAGTAGTTAATGAAAGCTTTACCATTTACCTCAGTACATACAAGACTTAGACTTCTCTTTATAAAAAGCCTGAAATGTAAAGCAAAATACATCTGCATCTTTTTCTCTACTCTCATTTTTAAATGCTTCAAATTGAGGATGGAGCATCCACCACATTTAAAATAAAACATTTTAGGTCTTTTCTTGATTTGAGTATCACAACGCAGTGTATAGTAATTTAACATACTCTGTTATTTAAAAACTGATAATAATAACTAATAACTGCAGAGGAGGATAAGAAAGAAACAGTGATATACCTTTTGAGCAGGTGGTACTAGATGAACTTTGATAGGTTCAGTGGGACTAAGTAAAACTAATATCCCAGAGGACAAAGACTAATGTTACTGTAACTAAGTAAACTCTTTTTATCTGCAGTCTTTTCTCTCATTCCATGCCTTCTTTGTTTTCCTACTTTTATATCTAGACAACAGGAAAGAGTCTGAAAACCTATAAAAGCTGAAAAACTCTTTAAGATCATTATTTGTGCCCTTTAATAGCAGAAGATAACACAAACTGAATACTTAGCCGTAACTTTATATGGACATAAAGTAAGCATTTTCCCTCATGTTGTCTGAAATCAATATTGGCCAATTTCCTAGATTTCCAAATCTATTACTTCATAGGTTACTATTGTCCATTGAAGTTGCATATATCTTTCTTCTTTATTAAATCATTACCTTGACTCAAAAATCTGCATAAACAGAGCTGTACAGAAGAAAAAGCACATGAGTTCATGTAAAGTGCAGCATATAGGTTCACATTTATGTACACTATCAACCAACAGAACAGAGGCAAGTTTCAGGCTTTGTTTCTGAAGGGAATGTCTTTCTCAGGCTTCCAGTTTACATTGCTGGACGTAGAATCACCATTATGCTAACATAAGGCATATAATTTCATGTTAATTCCAGCTATACACATACATTTTCACCTTTGTACTTCCGGATAAATAATAACTTCTTTTGCCATTGCTGTTTTTCAGGAATATCCATTCTTGTATCTTTTTTTCTTTAGAAAGTTACATGGTCCTAATTGTAACAGCATTTTCAGCATAAGCTACCTCTTACCAACAGAGTCCATCCTCACCATTGTTCAATCTTTTATTCTTCACCCTCTACAAGATACAAAAAGATCTGACTGTAAAAAGTAATAAAAAGATAATTGGTTTTGACACCATTAAGATTATGGCATTATTTCTTGAATAGGAAAATCCCACAATCTCTATTTACAATAGTCAAACTTGGGATAAATCCACTGGGTTTAAGAAGTTCTGGGGCCCCCACCTCTGAAAGCTTCTTTTTCCTTGATCTTTTCTGTTTGATTCCTGGATCCATCAAGTTGCGCTGTTCCAAAACAGTGGCAGTTTTGACAGCACGTGACAGGAGGCAGGAGAGATGACACGTAGATCAAATTGCACATTAGCAGTAAAGTCAGGAACTGGCAGCACAAGTGGACTTTCAGAGAGTAGAAGGCAATGTGCACTAGGAAGTGTGCTTATAGTCGGCCTCACCAGAAAGGTGCTACTCTCTGTGTACAGTGTAGTCTTTCAGTTACTCATACTGTAATCCTCAAAGACAGAAAATTTTGGTAATCCATTATTAGGATGATGCGCACAACTGTTCTAATCTCTATCCAAACAGATATGGCAAAAGGGCAAACATTTTCTAATGAGCAGGAAGTGCAGAAACACATTTTCTTTACTTATAGAATAAAATCTTGTGAAAACAGATTGTTTTGACGGAAAGGAAGCAAGTGTCTTCAGTTCATAAAAATCATGAGTATCTCTGCACAGAAAAATTCCCTCTTTGACTTTAGTAAATTTAACTTTGATGTTCTTCATCCAATTGCTAAACTCTTGCTAGCAGAACTGACAAATGAATGAGAAAGTTTTCCTAATACACACTGATCAGTGGGTTTTCTGGAGACAATTTGGTGGCTTTTGCCAGATGAGGTACTACCAAATATCACAAGATGTGTTCTTGCTAAGAAGACTGGTATAGGAGTCTGGTATATGACAGAGAGCAAAGATATAAACTACTGAACTATGAATTTCTATGGAACAGCTTGCAAACTGAGGCAGATTAGCCTCTGACCAATTCTAAGCAAATACTTTGATTTGACAAATCATTTTTTCCTTGACTTGGTCAATGTAAACAGTAAATTTTCTGTCACAAAATTTAGATAGAAGCTTCCAGAGCAGTTCTACTTGTAAGTCATCTTAGTCGCAGTAAGTAGCACCTTTGCAAAAAATGAGATACATGCATCCTTTTTGACAGTGGCTATTAGTCCAAGAAGCCTTCTGAAGATACTGGTAGAGAAGAAAAATAAAACAAGGAAGAATGAAGCAGTTGTGAACCCTCTGGAATGACAGCAGTGGATGTTTTAGCCAGGAACATCACCTATGCACCAAACATTTTTAGCCTTTGTTAAAAGTTATCACATTCACAGACCAAACTGTAGAAAAAACTGTGTTTGCTCATTTACTCCTTCTGAAGTTCCAATTTAATAATTTCATAAATTAAGCGTTCCTCTAGCTAAATCAGAGGTAATAACTTAGTACTTCTTGCCTACTGTGATATGACATAATTCAGCACACTACTAACCTTGGATGGGGTTACCTGCTGGGAATGATGTGTCAGAGTCATCTTTGACATTGTAGTATCACTCCCTACAGTAGGGACGTTAAGAGGTGAAACCTCTGGGAACCTCAAAACCACCATGGCTCCCTGCAGGGCACAGGGAATCTTTGGTTTTTTAAAGCATAGAGGGGTTGTCATTTAATCTTTATGGAATTCTCTAATCCCCAAATTTCCTTTAATATTTACTTCTTTTTACAAGTCATTCAGGATGAAAGGTACCTCCAGAGGTCTCTAGCCTGCCCTGCCCCATGCAAGGTCAATACCGAATCCAGACCAGGTTGCTCAGGGTTTTGTTCAGCTGAGTCTTGAAAACCTTCAAGGATGGACATCTACAGCCTCTCTGGGCAACCTGTTCCAGTGCTCGTTTCTCCTTTCATTCTTCTAACGTTCACACACACAAAGCTGAGACATGCATCAGATTCACTAGCCTGCGATCAAGACTTAGGCTGCCCACTTCAATAAACACTTTATGTTTGGTTTTTTTAATATCTAGAAAATTATCTGAACAATTACTTTCCCATCAGAATTAGAATTTCACTATAATATAGAGACAACATGGTTGTGAACACAAAACTGTCACAATATATTACCTTTGTTTGTTAGGCTATTTTGGGGAATACAAGGAACTAGAAATTTTTGAAACAGTTAACCGAGTAAGTGAATGAAGTAACTTAATTTATTCCAGTTTTATTAAACTTTTTGTTTACTTCTGACTTGATTTAATAGAAGGAAAGCGTACACTAATTCTAGAAAAACACTGAACTGGCTCTAATTACCTGATTATTATTATTAGAATTTCAAAAGGTCTCCTGACAGAGTTTAATACTACTTTACTGCCTGCACTATCAAAACTGCTTAAATCTATCATATTATATATTTAGCAATGGAATCATTTGTTCAGAAATGAAAAAAGAGTCAGCTCATCAGTCTGATTCAGCTTCTTTTACAGTCAATGAAAAGGTATCACAAAAGATGACTCAGAAACTTTGGCAGATCAAACATTTCAGACGCTAATGCAGGAGAAAAATCTTACTCCAGACTGCAAACTGGATGAAGTCCATCACAGCAGAGCCAGGATTTCACCCAAAATATTGTTTTCCAGGCTGTTTTTTTATTGTGTACTAAATAAATGTAACTACTTCAATGCACTAACTCCACCTCAATCTCTATCAAATGTTTTAGTGGTTTTCCATGCTTTTTTCATCCACTAGACAATCCCTGCATGGGAAAACCTCAGGTAGGTTTAAGTTTTCAGCTATTATTAGTAAATCTATAAAAATTAAGGTGTATAAAAATGGAAAGTAATTTCTGTGGAGCAGTCATAAACATTCTGGAAAGCCTCTTATACTCCCATTTGGCCATTACATGTCCTGTCTAGAATGTGCTTTAAAATAATTCACTGGGGCACAGGGCTGTTGGGTTGGAGAGGAAGGTTACAGCAAAGAGCTTGCCTGCATTTAAAGGCTTTTATAGCCTTTATTCTGGTTTTGTGCAGCTCAGGTAGTTTCTGAATGCATTCTGAAATGTTGTGAAGTGTTTCTCTGACCATTCAGGAGTCAACAAAAATAATCCTACCTCATTTTCATAAGAAAAAAAAAATTACGAAGCCAGACTTAGCAAAAAAAAAAAAAAAAAATTGGATTAAATGAATCAAATTGAAAAATAAGACCCTTATGTTTGAGGAAACACCTCTCCACATATAGTCATTTGTGACTGCAGGTAGCAAATTCTCTTGCCCAAATTACAGGCTTTCTTGTCCAAATGGCATGTACATGTGCAAATTTTAGGGTTAAACAGGATCCAAGTGATTTACTGGTTATATGTTAGTCCCCTGCTCAGGGCTAAACTTCATCCATCTGTGGATCATGCATCCAGTCAAAACAGTGCCACTGACTGCTCACGAAGAAACATGCCGAGCCCTAAGCAACGCCCATCCAATGCAGCTCTCGTCTGCACCTGCAGTTGACCATGCTCATAAAGGGTAAAAACTGGCATCCTTCCCTGGACTGTGGATTATAGTGACTTCTGAGGAAGCTACACCAGAACACAGATGGCAAGAGCTCTCCTAAGACCAGACACTAGCTTAGTTTGTTCTTAGTTGATTTTACCAGCATTATGTTTAAAACAACAACAAAACAAAAAATATACAAAGAAAGCTAGCCTCAACAATCTGTCCTTTTTTTTTACCCTCCAAGCCCAACAAAAGTAAGTCAAATACTTTTTATTTTCTCTTTAAAGTATGTCTTCAGTTTCAGGCCAGCCCGTCACAAGGACATCCGAAGACTTCAGTATCCCATATGAATAATGCTTTTTCACTGTTTTTCTAATTGTTACAAATACAAAAAAGTACTTTCATTGAAAAAAAAAAAAAAAGGGGAAAAAATTAAATCCCTGCTTCTAGTGATTTTTGCTAATTAACAGAGCTGAGGGCTAAAACCGTCCTAGCCATAACAGCATTAGAGCATCACGCATGACACTATTCCAGTAAACACGGGTAGCTTTTATTTGCAATGCGATGGGAATCACTAGCCAGATGAAGTAAATTTGAGGAGTACTTTTTCATTCGTTTCATTATCATCAATCCTTAGGGTAGAGAAAGTAAATATTGTGCCCAGACTAACAAATGGATATCAATACTATGCATGTAACTCCCTATTTGATGTGGAGTTCATATATGTGTATACATATATATGGATATGCTTCCCACTTTTGCTCAGTACAACGCTGACAGAATCTAGAAATAAACAGCAAGTGTGTATAATTTAAATACATGCTTTTAAATAAAGCAAAGCTTTGGGTTTGTTTTTTGAGGTGTTTTTCTCTTTAGTAACTGGCAGGTAGAACGTGGCTTAAAAACAGTCACGGCAACTTATTTTTAATTACCATTAACCTCAGCAAATCTGTTTTCCTTTGTGTCCAGACCCAGCAGCACGGTGAAAGCTTCCATTCCGATGTGACACACAGGCCATCTCAGCGCCCAGATGCCAAGCTGCTGAAAACATTCATCCAGCAGCAGCATCTGGCCCCTTGGTGGGCTCCACAGGCAGTGAAGCTGACAGCTCTGAAGTTGCCTGTGGCTCTGTCATGTAGCTAGGCTGCTAGCTGAGCTGACTTATTCTACTCAGTGCCATTTTTCTTTGACTTACCTTTGATCCTGAGATATTTGCATATCATTACGTGCTCGAGAAAAAGTTCCTCTGTAAATCTCTTACGAGCCCTCTGTGTGCATTCTTAAAGTAAGAGGTGATGCCGCACAAACACAGAGTCATGATGTGCATTACTTGTGATGTTGTCACAAGAGAACCTCTCTCACGGCTTACATAGCACATCCTATGGTTAATACAAATTGATAAGCAATATCCTGGGAAATCAAGCAAGATCTAATAGCAGCCCTATAAATGACACAAGACATGACTGTAGGTACCTTTCAAGCTACACGTTAATGTATTCATGTGTTAGTCTCTTAAAATCAGAAGGCTGATTTTACTTTTCCTTTCTACCCTGCTTACCATACCCATTAGCAAAGGTCTACAGCACAGCTGAATCCCAAGCAAACAGAGAGCTGGCACTCTGGGAGGCTGGAGGGAGGGGACGAGAGCAAATAAGAGAAAGGCTGCAAGCTAGCCAGCGCAGTAGGAACAGGGACTGGGGGAAAAACAGAAGAGACCAAATGATGATGAATCAAGTTCAAGGAGCATTATTGGCAAGACCAGCTCTTAAGAATTCAGCTAGCCTCCACAAACCATTCATTCCTAGGTAGGGGGCTGCTCCTATTACCTTTAAGAAAAATGTGTATTGTTGTTTCTCGACTCCCTGCTTCTTTTCCGGAAGTTACTTCTCCCTAAGCATCTCCTATTATAATGCATTTCATGACAATAAAAAAATTACCCTCTTTTTCTTCCCTAAATATATCTATTCATAACTTCCAAATGTTACCAGGCTCTACAGTAATTTTTATTGTGAGGTTCCCTTTCATTTTTTAATGACAGAAGATGTAACATACCAATTCACCCAGAAAATCAAATTTAATTCTTGTTAAATCTGGAATTACCCCTAAAAGACAAAGGTTCTGACTTTTAACTGTTTTGGCATATAAAATATTATAGGCTCCACTACGAATTCTAGAATAGGTTCAAATTGAGAACTTTTCTAGATTCTTCTATTGAGCAGTACTGAAGTTAGCCTCAGGACAGACTTAACAAAATCGTCAGGTAGTGCAAACAATTTAACTTAGCTAAGGCTTGTCCAATAACTAATCGCAAGCCACAAAGTGCCTCCCTTCTAGTGACTTTAAAGAAAATGCTGAAGTAATTCACTGAATCTGGTCCCATAGAGATAATGATAAACTACACCTGTGTCAAAATAAATCCTGCTGTGTGTGTAAATACACAGATTTCTATTGGAAGACAGAATAAACACTGGAAATTGCAGAATTTACCTTGTACAAGATGCCAAAACCTTGATTCAACAACTGCTCCAGCATTTCTAGATGCTGTACTCTATCTCTTCTGCCACAGGAGCCCGAGTCAAAGGAAAACAGGAGCCTATTGCTGCTGTAGCCCTTATCAGCTTTGCCTCTTGTAATAGTCTGGTTGGGATGCTGGAAGGTAATACATGGTAAAAACTCATGTTTGTACATATGATGTGGGACATGGAATAACAGTGATTGACTTGCTTCCTTATTTGGACTAAATATTAATTGTCCAGAATGAAAAATTTGGGTCAAATCTTTGGAGAGACTTTTCATTTTGTTATGATTTGGGAGTCATTTTATGGAATGACCCACGTGCTTAGATTTCTGGGTCTAATATATTTATGTCAACAGTTGCTTAGTGCCTGGCAAAATCAATTCAGGATTGCTTTAACTGCATGTTATAAGGTGCAATTGAAAATTTTCATATGCTGCAGCCGAAACTTCTGAGACACAATTTTATGCATAGTTCAAAGTTGGTTTTTGTTTGGTTTTTTTTTTTTTTAAATTAAGTTCAGCAATCTGTAAACCTTGTTTTTTCTCAAGTATCCCACAGCCAAAAGGACTGTTATCTCTACATGACACTGAAGCAACAAAACAATAGTTAAAAAAAAAACCCAACCATTTATGGTCTTTAAATTGCACATAGTTTATTATACTGGGTTTTAATGTAAAATATGTTCCCTTTATGAAAGAGAGTAAAAGTCTCTTCCTATATCTTTTATACAATACCTGAAACTTTACAACTCTTAATACATGCTAAATATCAAGGGCAATTTTCAGAAGTGACATTTCATTTTGTAATCCAATCCTGTTTAGCCCAGAAAACAGAACTGCAGGCCTTAATACTGGATCTCTTAGCAATATAATGCTTCTAGATCAGATATGAACTTATAATTGCATTTCTGTTCAATTAACTAACACCTACAGTACTTTGTGTTGGCTTCATGGGCTTTTTTGTTTTTCTGACTTTCTGACAGCTGCAAAGAAATGAATGTAATCTGATCAAACAAAGTTAAAAGAGAATAATCTGATTTCAGTGTAAAGTCTACTTTGGATAAAGTTAACCATTCAAAATTATGTGATCAAGCTTGAACCAGTCGAGTAAGTGGTACCAATTCATCACATCATATCATGTACGTGTTCGATTAATTTTTTGGTATTAAGTACTCAGAATTAGATTTTCTATGTGGTTGAATTTAAGCTCAGAATTTTGGGTTTACTACATAGATACCATCCAATCCAACTTTGCAAGTAAGTAAATACAGGTTACATGCTGAACTGTGAAACTGTTGAGTCTCTTTCAAAAATTCAGCCTATCTTGTAAAAAAAATCAGGCACATAAACTATCTGAGTTCCAGCCTTCCCTGTAAGTGTAAGCAGAATCTGGCTCATTAAGTAAAGAACTTATATCAGCATATATCAGCATTTTCAGTAGCAATTCATTTCCCTGAATACTGAATCAATCTCATTAATTTAGTAGCTACTTAGAAAAATCTTTAAATTAACAGTAGCAAAATCTAATACAATGGTGTTACCCAAAGATGTGGCATTTACCATCTTCTGAAATTAAAATTAAGTTTAAAAAATACAGTTATAATCACTTTCAAGCAATACTCAAACTTTCTATGCCCTTCTTGGACAACCAAAGAAAGCAAGATTCCAGCTTCTAATGCCTTAAAGTCTGATATGGCATACACTGCTAAATTTTCAAAAGAGCATATCAATGAATATGCCTAAAGCTCATTGAGTCACAAGCTCTTCTGAAAATCTGGCCTTGTTTTTGTGTTATTACCCCTTTTGTGCCACAAGAGGAAACGGGTGGTTCGGTGATTAGACTATTGCACTGCAAGGTTAGTGAACAGCAAGTTATAACTATAAAATTTCACATAGGTGAAAAAAAAAATTACAAAATACAACAGATTCCACAGCCGTAACATGTAACAGAACTTCTCATCACAAACTCTCAGGGTCCTAAGGTACAGTATTGAAATCGCTGCTAAAAAGCCAATAAAAAAACATACTTGAGATGTTTTGCAAGCATTTGATACTTTTTTCAGTGTTGTTGAATCAAAGAATGTTGAATAAAATCTCAAATAAATTGACAAAATCTACTCTGTCATCAAACTAAGTGACTTTCCACCTCTCTCTTTACCCTACAATACCCTTTTTCCCAAGTTGGTTGCAAAATGTTTTGTTCTTTCCTTTTTGTAGCTGTTTTTTCTCTCCCTCCCAAGGTCTCTTGCTCCTTCCTCCCTTCCTTACTTCCTCTCTCCCTCCTTCTCTTCCCTCTTTCCTTCCTTTTATCCTCTCTCCTTCCTCCCTCCCTCCATCCTTTCTTTTCTCTCCTTTCTTTCCTTTCTTGCTTTAAGCCTTTGCTCTCCACATGTTCCTTCCGATGAATTCACACACTCTCTGCCTGCCTGTCTCCTCATGCCCTCTCAGGCAGATTTGTCTAATTTAGGTCCCACTTTTGCTCCAAGGAATCTGTATCAACTACCATAGGTTTCCCCATCTGCTCCAGGTTGCCCCCTCCTGAACCTGGAAATTCTCTTGTGTCACCTCTTGGCCAGCTCTGTCACTGCAGTTTTGCTTCCCAGAGCAGGTTCACCTTACCAGCAACTTACTCCTTTGCTTTTTTTTCTTTTCCTCTTGCCTGTCTGATCTAGTTAGACTGGCTGGAGCGAATGAGATCTGTCAGTCAACACCTTTTCAACCACCCTCATCCAAAAGCCACCCTTAAAACGACAGCATTTCCAAGGAATTCCACCTGTGAATAACTTCCATTCAAAATTTATCACCCACCAATTTCAGTAACTTGTACATTTTCCGTAAGGGGGGCTTCCCTATGCCCAAATACAATATATATCTTCTGATGTAATATAAACAAAGCTGAGCTGGAACAGTTCTTTTCCTGTGTGCAGACAAGAAGATTAATCAAGTTCTTTACAGACAGAATAATTATTCTATTTGTACTGCACTTGAATTTGTGATGCAAATAGACACAGTCTATCATCAGAGCTTGGTAAAGCACCTGAATCATTCAGGGAAGCTTTGGTTACCACACACCCATTATTAAGAAATAAAAAAAACAAAAACCCCTGAACATATATCTCACTTTTAGGGCACTCATGGTCTTAACCTCATGCGAGAGGCAGAAGCCAGTTACCCTATTCTAAACAGCAATCCTCTCAGATGAAAACTTTTCCTCCCCTGCTTCTCTTCTAGCATCACTTACCGGTTTTGAAAATTCACATCTCATTTACAACTATCATGATCTGCAATAAGAGAACACATGACAACTCATTTCACGGCCTAATTTGTGCTAGTTCTCTCCAAAATCCTTTCAGAAGAGAGATGTCTATGTAAAACAAATAAAATAGCAAATAATACCATACTGGCCGATTCATACACCTTAGGTTTCCTTACAACTAAGGCTCAGACCTTTGCCGCAGCAGTATACAGAAGCATTGAATGCAAAATGCTAATATTTCAAACATCATTGCCTTTGCAATACACAGCAACTCTTGCCTATGCTTTGCGTTGCTACAGGTAGCTGCTCATTTTAATGGGTGTTTCTCCACTGCTTCCTTGCAGTAATTCCCAACAGAAGTAGAACGAACCCCTGACTTCCATGCACCATTCTGGCAGAAAGTTAAAAAACTTGTTTGTTTATGCTGATTAGTGCAAATGACTATCCCAGCATTATCTGCAAGGAGATGGAGAGCTAAAGAAAAAGTACAGAAGCGTGAAATACTTATGATGATTTTTATCTGGAAAGAGCACCTGATTTCACAACCTTGCCACTTTTTGTCTCTGGACTTGGAGATCTATGTGTTCACTTTCCTAAATACACGAACTGTTAAAGGTAAGGAGCAATCAACAACAAACGCCCTAGACTGACCAACAGTAGCGACAGAAACAGATAAAGAACGTAGGTTACGGTATTTTGGGAAAGCAGTACTGCAATAATTTCAAGAGTCTGAAATCTGATAACATTCTGTTCATAGTGAAGGATTTGCTGTCAAAATCTAAACAACTTGAGATTTTCTTGTGTGCAGGACAATGAGGTTTAACTCATGCAATTTGTTCCGTTGACCCAGGCCTGATACCCTGGTAAAACACTACCTAAATAGATAATGCAGTAGTGGAACAAAGCTAAAACAAATAATACATCGTAGATGAATTACTATAATATACTAGCCTCAATTTGCTTGTACCATGAGCAACATATTTTCAGCAAAGTTGTCACACAGCCTATGCTTCTGGCAAAACCAGCTACTGGCATAAAACAGATCCATACTTCCAAATCTCTGTAACTCCATCAATAACTTGATTTTCATCTGCCATCAGGCATTAAATGTTATGTCTCCATCCACTGTAGGTACAAAAGCCTCCAGCATATAATTTTGAATGCCAAGAGAGAGTCTGCAGCAGTGAAGAGTCAATACCCTGTCTACACACATGCTTTCACTAATTCTTTTGTTCAGGTATCACTATTCAGATGTCCACATAGATCTTACAAATAAATAAATAGAACCTCAAAAGCTTCTAAGGAGAATTTCTCTATCAGCATGAAGAGACAGAGCTCAAATAAAGTAAAGCAGCTATGCAAGCATCTAACAAAGTGCACTGCTTCACACTGACACTGTGTCACTTAATCTCATGGTGTATATGCTTCTCTGAGAATAAAATTCATGGCCTGATTTCAACAACACAGAACTTGGACACATACTAAAAAAGATTTTATGTTAGATATCAATAATATCAAAGCACCACCCTTTCAAACTGCCATACACACTGTTCTGTCTGGCTTATATAAATGGTGAAAAACACTGGAAAAGCCTATTCTACCTGACATCCCCTGTAACCAAGATCTTCAGAGTAGTGGGCAACATCTGAATTTTAGGCAGATTGAAATTAGTTAGTCACTACACTGGAGCTTGCAAGTACATCCACATCATAACTGTTAGCGGAAAATACAGGGAACGGCATCCTAGAATCTAAGTACCAACACTCAAATTTAACCATCGTTTACATCTTGTTTCCCAGACAAGCCACTAGAGGGTGAGACAATTGCAAAATTGATAAGATTTGAAGAGGTCTGTCTGGCAGCGGGCATTGATTCATGCACCACTACGCAAACAGGCAAGGCAGTCTGAGGAAATGAACTCTCGATAGCTGGTGTGAGCTTACCGATACTTCATTTTACAAGCTGAGACACAGTCATCATAGACCATCATGCAAGCGGAAGTATGAGTTTGATGGCCACGCAGCAGTTATTTTTCTTAATGTACCAGAGCTGAAAATTTACTATAAGTGTGGGAAAGATTATTTCAGTGGATTGGTAATAGGTCTGTCTCCTTCAGGTCACTGACTCAAGCACTGAGCAGGTCACTAATGACTAAATGTTGTTAGCATTTGATGCTAACAGCATACTCAAGGGCTTCCTACAAGGAAAATAATTTTATGTTTTCTGTCTGCATACATTGCTAAAAACTCCCATCACAAAGAAACCTTATTAATATTTCTGTTATCTCTAAATTCACCACACATGACAACAGTAACTCAATTTCTTAAAGAAATTCCAACTTCTTGGTTGACAACATTTTCATCTCCATAAGATCAAAATTCTGACCTGGCAGTAGTGGTCACCATTTCAGTGAAGTCCTAGCTGACAACAGAGTTGAACTGTGTCTCAAAGGTCCAAAGTATATGACGGAAATACTTTGATACTGCACCTAGTAGTCTGTGTGCAACTGGATTACACAAATCCCAACCATAGTGGAATATTGTACCTAAAGAACCTACCATTTCTTCTTTCAAGTCTAAAATTTGTACATATTAATTGATATTTCATATGTAACTCTGCATTAACAACTGTATACAGATGCTCCAGATCAAAAGGAATGTCAGAGAAGATTTTGCATCAGTCAGAATAATCTCTGCAAAGTTACACAGTGGCTACAGACACCTTCTTGAAAGACATATCCCTTTTGGGATGGTGAAGTGAAGGAAATGAAGTATTTTTCTTGTAGCTTGACTACTGATCTCTGCTTTTTTTTCTTTTCCGTGTTAACCACTGTAAGAGGGGTCATCACTTGGAACATATACATTAAGCGATCTTCCATTTCTATTGACATTGAACACATACTGGTATTTAACGAATGGGGCAAGCAGCAGTCTTTGCAGGTTCAGGTGGATTTGGGCACCCAAAACAAATCCCACCACCCTCCCTCACCTCACAGCATTTATTTTGTTGCACTTGTCCAGCCAACAATGAAAGAATTTTCATTCATGGTTATGCCACTTTCACAGAAGTGATGACACTTGGAAACAACCTTTTCGCAAATTAACAAATGTATGTATTCTTATGGTGTTTCCATTCTTTTCTGCTTGTGGGAGGTTCTGACATTCGTGCAATTTCTTTTGAAACGGGTCGGTTTCTTACAGATTATAACATAGATTGTTTAAAGACACTATCTTTCCTTTATGCTTTTACACTACTTAAAACATCAATAATTTACTTATTAAAACAATTCTTTTATTTTTCTGTTTCACTTTTATTCATCTGTGGTCTCTAACTTACAAAAAAACCCACATTTAGAAGAGCGAGAAGGTAACATTTTCAAAGCTGCCACAGACAGAGGGGGTGGGAACAACAATTATCTGTGATGTGAACGATGAGGAGACAGACTCGCATAAAGACAGGAAGCTAAAAAGCAAGCTTGGATGATGAAACAGTGGAACAAATTTCAACGTCAGCAAAGCAACAATATGGCATCCAGTAAAAAATCTGCATGGGAGGTGAAGAATTCCTACCCATATTTTCAATGCTATTATATGAGATATACTTTTGCTTACTCATATTATACAAAGGAATGATGTATTTGAATGTCTAAATGCACTGAGCCAGCATGACGAAAGCAATGTGGTAGCTCTTATTGCCATGGAGGAGCACAGGAAAAGCAGCAACAAGCAGCAACAATGATTGATTAGCATCTTTAAGAAACCACTTGCGTGTGGGTGCATACACTCATGTTTCAATGCTTTTCCTTCCTCATGCAGGAGAAACATTTTCCATGTGTATAGGTAAGGCAGAAGAAGAAGATACATTTCATATCCTAAAGCGATACCATAAACATGCTGGGAAAAACTTATCTGGCATGCCTCTGTACTTAGCAATTTTTTTGTTGTGGTTAATAAATGTCAGGAAGTTCAATATAAGAGAGATATCCATGTATGGACTGGTGATGTAACACAGGGGACACAGACTTATTTTCCAATTAAATAAATTCACAAATTAAATGTTTTGAGGGTTTTTGATGTCTAATGACTATGAGCCGCCTTCTTTTTGTATGCAAGAGCCCATATTATATTCATAAACAGAAACATACATTTGTGTCTATGCTTCCTGCAAAATCTGATGCCACATTAGCAGCAGGGTAACGTGTAAATCACTCTTTTTTCTTAAAGAAATTTATCTATTATTCCTGAACAGGGACCTCCCCCACCCCTCTCAGGATGAAAACCTCCTTTGCAGTTACAAGATGCACTTTCCTTTGCAGTTACAAGTTGCACTTTTATTTCTGCTGCTCCATGTAACTGTAATTTCTTTTCCCCCTCATCTGAGTCAACTCCCTTCCGTAAATCCTTCCTTAAAACATTCCTTATCTTCAGTTTTAACTGATGCTTGTTGTGAAACATTATGTGGTGCTCTGCATGAAGGACAAAGCGTAGGTGCAAATAGTACTATTTCATAGGTGGCCACCAGAAAATCTGTATCCAAGACCCCTTTCAGGATAAAACTGCTGGATTCCCTCCTTGGCTAGTGAGCTTTGCCATACATATAACCCCACACATCCTCTACAGATGCCTTTGTAGAACTTGGGAGGGTATTAATATAGCTTTAAAAAATTCTGCCTGTTTGGCAGAGTCAGCAAAGGAGACTCCACACAGTCAGGAGTCCTGACATAATGGCACTGCCCGGCATCACCAACTGATCCCGCTGCCAACAACAGAGCACTGCAGGGGAAAAGGGATTGCAATTAAAACAGCAGCATCGGGAGTACAAGTATACACACAAACACCTAACTGCTAGAAATCTGAAGACCATAAGCTTTCAAATACATTGCGCACAGAATTGTATTAGAAGGCAGAGGAAATGGTGCAAGGAAGATGCATTAAATGTGGATTGCAGAAAAACTCAGGATATACAAATACTGATCTTTGGAAAATGTGTATGACCAGCAGAAGTAGGGAGGTGATTGTCCCCCTGTACTCAACACTGGTGAGGCCACACCTTGAGTGTTGTGTCCAGTTTTGGGCACCTCAATACACGAGAGATATCGAGGTGCTGGAGCGAGTGCAGAGGAGGGCAACGAAGCTGGTGAAGGGCCTGCAGAATAAATCTTATGAGGAGCGATTGAAGGAGCTGGGACTGTTTAGTTTGAGGAAGAGGAGGCTGAGGGGAGACCTCATCACTCTCTACAACTACTTGAAAGGACATTGTAGAGAGGTTGGTGCTGGTCTCTTCTCACAGGTAATTAGTGATAGAACAAGAGGGAATGGCTTCAAGCTGCAGCAGGGTAGGTTTAGGCTGGACATTAGGAAAAAATTCTTCACACAAAGAGTGGTGAGACACTGGAACAGGCTGCCCAGGGAGGTGGTGGAGTCACCATCCCTGAATGTGTTTAAGAGTCGTTTAGATGTGGTGTTAGGGAATATGGTGTAGGGGAGAACTTTGTAGAGTGGGGTTGGTGGTTGGACTCGATGATCCCAAGGGTCTTTTCCAACCTAGATGATTCTATGATTCAATGATTTTATGATTTTTCCTATATTCTTCTATGTGTATTTATTAATTAATCTGGTTGTTGATAAGTACCTTCAGGATTAATTAATCAAAAATATTTTAAAGATCAAATCTAATCCTTAAATACTATGATTGCAAGATCCTACAAACACTCATTTTTAATAAACAAAAATGGCAGGAGCTTGACCTTGGGGTCTGCTCACTTATGCTCCAGGGATTTCATCTCCAGTCCTGGACTCTGCTCAAAGAAGACAAACAAAAACAATAGGAAGCATAATTTCACTTTAGCTGACTCAAATTAAAAAGAGCAGTCAGTCCTCTTTGGCTTACATCAGAGAATGTGTCTGTGCACAAATGGCTTTCTCATTCTTCCACAAAGAGTATCTCTGCCTTTGGTCATACCTCTCAGGTTTGGCTACATGTTTTCCTGCCTAGAGGAGAAGGTGATACAAAAAACAGTTGCAGAAGTGTCTTAACTTGCAGTTGAATCCCTATTCTGTACAAACATTTTCCTTTTTCAGGGGCCACCTTGCTTGCATTTTAATTCTGCCTGCAGAGTGTCTTCATATATGCAGTCATTTTCAGCCTCTTTCAATACCCTGCTTCTAAAAAGGCAGAGGAGAGCAAGTCTTGCTTGTATAACTGAATTTTATGGGTACTGCTCACAAACTGGGAAGTACAGTGAGGATGTAAAGTGTTTCCACATCTGAGTGTTAATTGGTATGTGATAACGTGCAAAAGCAGATTTTCTGCAAACACCTGTCTGCAGTATCCAGCAGCTATTTTATTTTCTACTCAGTAAAACTGCAACAAGAGATTAAATCCTATCCCAAGCCAATCTAATATACATTTGGATTAAATCTGATGAAGATTTTTCATATTTTCAGGGACACTTAACATGTGTTAATTCCCAGGATAATATTTGCTTTCTCTGCCATTTTTAATGTAGACTTTGCAGCCCTATTCATGGCTCCTAACAAAGCAATGGATGTCTAAAAGCCAGATATTCAGGCTAAACTACTGTAAGCGTAACACAGATCGGCACTTATACTTCATATGCAAGGAAGGGCTTGTATATTTCGCTACAAATCTAGCCTAATACAAGACAGTTCTTCTTCATACTAAACGGAGTCCATTTATGTCCTCAGACCACGCATGTTGCAAAGCCAGCTCTGTGGTAAACTCAGCCAGACGAGTCATCTAAAAGCTTCCTTAACAGTGACTGGAGAGAGATACACACCATTACAGGGCTATTTAATTCCATCCTTAAGATAGAAGTGATAGTGGTTTAAACCTAAGTGAAAACTTGAGTAAGAGTTGCAAAATACAATTCTTTCTGAAAAAAATCACTTTGAACCAATTCACATAATAAAGCCAAAGCGGTAGCGCCACACTGCACAACAAACTCACTCAAGACAAGTGGCCTGTGCAGTGGGTGGGGGACTGGCTGACAGCCTGCACCCAGAAGGTAGTGGTCAATAGCTCCTTTTCAAACTGGCAACTGTCACAAGTGGGGTCCCCCAGGGATCTGTACTGGGCCCAACACTGTTTAGTATCTTCATAAGTGATCTGGATGATGGGATCAAGTGTATCCTAATGAAGTTTGCTGATGACACCAAACTGAGTGGGGAAGTGGACACTTCAGAATGGAGAGACACCCTGCAGGAAGACCTGGATAGGCTGGAAGAGTGGGCTAACAAGAACCTTATGACATTCAACAAGGACAAGTGTAAGGTCTTGCACCTGGGAAAACATAATCCAGCACAGCCTGGGATCTGCCCAGCTGGCGAGAAGCTCTGTGGAAAGGGACCTGGAGGTTCTGGTGGACAACAAGCTCAATATGAGTGAACAGTGTGCTGCAGCGAAGAAAGCCAACAGGCTGCTGGGTTGCATCAACAAGGGCATCAACAGCAGAGATAAAGAAGGTATTACCCCACTCTACTCAGTGCTTTTCAGGCCACACCTGGAATATTGTCTTCAGTTTTGGTCCCCACTATACAAAAAAGATGTGGACAGGGCTGGAGAGGGTCCAGAGAAGGGCCACCAAGATGATCAAAGGACTGGGAAGCCTGCCATATGAGGAAAGGCTGAGAGAACTGGGATTGTTCAGCCTGAGAA
Source organism: Fratercula arctica (assembly GCA_947846985.1). Lineage (NCBI taxonomy): Eukaryota > Metazoa > Chordata > Aves > Charadriiformes > Alcidae > Fratercula > Fratercula arctica. Next base: position 104,649,374 of record CANTUZ010000003.1, read on the forward strand.
AAGAAGGCTTAGGGGAGACTTTATCACCATGTTCAGGTATTTAAAGGGTGGCTACAAAGAAGATGGAGACACTTTTTATGAGGAGTCACATAGAAAAGACAAGGGGTAATGGGTACAAGTTACTCCTGGGGAGATTCCTATTGGACACAAGAGGAAAATTTTTTCCCAATGAGAACAATCAGCCATTGGAATAATCTCCCCAGGGAAGTGGTGGATTCCCCATCACTGGACAGTTTTAAGGTTCAGCTAGACAGGGTGCTGTGCCATCTTGTCTAGACCGTGCTTTTGCCAGGAAAGGTTGGACCAGATGATCCTTGAGGTCCCTTCCAGCCTGGTATGCTATAATTCTATGATGAATCAAGTTATGGACAATTCAGTACAGAAATCAAGCCAGATGAAATATGCCCACATTCAGTTGGAAATGAAAGCCAATGGCAGAACATTTTACCAGTGTATATATTTAGACTTGTCCTCTAAAAGTACTTCTTTAATAATTCTTATAACTGGTATGTGAACAATACATTGTACTGAAATATCCATGGTCAAAAATCTGGTATTTTTTTTCCTCTTCAGAGCAGTCTGAAGAAAAAAGTTAAGTGCTTTTCCTTGGTTTACAAGTCTACAAAGAAATAAAAATTAAAGGAATAAAAAGAGCGTGAAAACTTAAATGGCCAATTTAAAGCATTAACATTTCTTGTATCTGCTTTCAGCCTCATCTTCAAGCTGCCACAAATCCTAACTGTGCCTAGGGTACGCAAAAGTCTTTTTCTTTCTGTTTCAACTTGTGTGTGTTTGTGGTTTATTTTACAGCCTTGGGTCTCAGTCCTACTTTTGAAAATATGGGCATTCACTGCTTTGTACTTTGCCAGTTTGGCTAGGATCTGTTTTAGAGTCTGCATTGTGACTGAATAAATGGCAGGTATATACAACTGTGCCTGCTTATACCTCAGACAAAGTCAGAAACTAATAGATGCATACAATGTAATGTCTCGCTTGCACATATACCCTCTGTATGCTACTACATTGGCAAAGTTTTATCTCTTTTCACACTCAAAACTATTCTTTTTAAGAGTGGGCCTAAACCAAACTGGGCTTCAGTATGCCTGAATGTTGCAGTTGGGCTCTATTTTGCTACTTTCTTGGAGTATGGAAATGCTTTTTTACAACTCAATTTAAAACCCCTTCAGCACAATTTTTGTAAGTGCTACACATTTGTTACCACGTAAGAGGAATCACTGATTTTCCAGTTCTTTGTGTGAGGCATCAAGAAAGCATGAAGTCTGCCTTGACACTGATCTGGCAACATGAACCATCACAAGCACTGCTTTTTCCTTAGACACAATATGCTACCTCTTTTAATGTCTTCTGTGTAGCTGGTGACCAGTAGGGTCCATCTACCTTACTATATTTATCTTTTTTACATTTAATTCCTACTTTTACTTGTGAACTAAACAAGCACACAAATCACACAAACCAGTAACGCAACACAAATTGTAAGCTATAATACAGAATGCGACACCCAAAACCCAAATCAAACCCAAATTTTCCAGGGCTAAGTTGCACTGAAGGCTGCAAAACTAACACTAACTTCCCTACAGAACATGGCAGTTTTCAAAACCTACCGCAGAATGCCAGGAAGTTACGGGATTATTTAAAAAATACCATCAAATTCTGCACGCATGAAAAGTTGTCATTAAAGTATCCTTTAACTATCATTACTAATTCTGCTAATTTTAAGTATTCAGACAAAAAGCCCACAGCCTGATTGATGAAAAATAAATGGGAAGATTATACACCTTGATGGGGCTTCATTTAATGGAGCCCTTTGGATCTAGTGAGACACAGAGAGGATAATTTGTATAAGTGTCACCTTTCTACTATAAATCCAGATAATTTGGAGGTAACAGGCACGTAGCAGTGAGTATCCCCAGGTGCTCCCACGGTAGTACTGGGAGCCTGGTGGGATGCAGTGGTGGATGGGGAAGCAGACAGCCCTGCAGTGACACACACATTCACACAGCAAAAGGCAGTGCTACACATCCGAGCAGGCTTCCTGTGGAAGGCTTTAATTCAAATTAAACAATATTATTATCTCAGCTTGCAAAACTTTTAAAGGAATAAATACAAAATTACAACAGTCTTTGTTTTCATCTATTTAAAATATCAACAGTTTATGGCACTCCAGGAGTGGGGTCCGTACATCGTTCACTGCATCCAGCAAGGTTTCTGCTGCTTCACTGTGGAAAGAATTCTTAGTCTCTGCACCTCAGTTAGATGCAAACCCATGACATGAAGAGATTCATCTAAAAAAATTTGAATCTTCTAACTATTACCATCTGTGTATTCAAAAGGACTGATAATTTGCAAGTAACTAAACCTGAGTTTCCTGAAATCCATCTACCTTACTGAAAAGAGATGTCCGTAGTCAAATTTTCTTGGGTAGTAGCCAAAGCTAGCCTAATACACTTCCATGCATTTAAACCATGGGAATTATAAGTTTGTTCTGTTGTTGGTCATTCAGCCTATTTTAATGCATTTCTGGGATTTAAATGATGCACACTTAGCCTGCTCTCTGTGTGGGGCTGATTTTCACCTCAGAGCATAAACCACTTAATTATAAGATATCTCAAGTTTCCAAACAAGAATCAGAAGCTCTCCAGAAATATCCGAGGATTGATTTTGAAGCACTCTGGCAAAGAAAACAAAAAGTTAATAGCATCCTTCTAGCTCAGGTAGAAATGGGAGAAGAATCTGTAGGCATCACAGCAAAGGAGAGTTTTAAAGAGGGATTGAAGGAGAATAGCAGAGAAACACTGAGAGAGTATAAGAATGGTCCTCTCAAAATGAAGAGAAAGCACAGAAGAAAGTGACTAAATGTTTTCGTATAGAAGCTGGCCTTATGGTGAGTTTGGAGGAAGGAATCAGCTCACTAATATACATGACATGACAGGGAAGAAGAGGCAGGTGACAATTAAATAAAGCTGCAGTGGTCAAAGAAAGACTGGATGTTCATCTGAAGCCCCTTATTCCCATTTCTTTGAGTAAAATTAATAAGAAATTAACTTGCCTACAGAGAAGGAAGAAGCAGCCTAACACAGTAAAAAAGAGACATTTCCAAATTCTAGTTTAGAAAAGAAGGACCATAAAAGAGGCTTCCATAGGGTGCCTCCATTCTGATGAAAGTGAAAGAAGCAGGAGGCCAATGAAGGAAGTCTTAGCAAACAGACTGGGTAACATGCTATTCTGGCAGCCCTGAACTTCACAACAGAGACTGAATAACGGGGAAATGAAGTCCAGAGAGACTCATTAAGACAAGTACCAAAGAGAAGAGACATCTGCAGCGCAGATAACCCTAAGGACTTCAGGATCCTACTTGGGGAAGAACTATCATAACCCAGGGGCACAGTTCCTCTACAGGAGCACAGAGATGTCTAAGCTTTAACACAATAGGGTAGTTTTAATTTACACTTGGTTTGAGCTAATGCTGCTAGGAAAACAAAAGCCAGGCTCTTTTCTAAACATTTGAGAGAGATACATGCGCATGTGCAAAAGTGTGGTCATCACTGAATACTTCACTTTTTGCCTTTAATTAGATAATTTAGGTAAGATATTTAACATAGTCTCTGTATTTCCTTAGGGAATAAAATGGTAATGCAGCTTAGTTACAAAAGCAATGTGTGATGAATTTGTATACACACAAACACACACACACACATCCTTCATTAATATGTTTGTGATTGCCGTGTGATAACCCTCAGGATCTAACTCCTTCATAATTTATTGTATTGTACTGAAACTTTCTTGCAATTTCCTGCACAAAGTTTGCTTCTAAGAAAGCAATAATAAATAAAAATAAAGAAAATAAATGCTGAGACTGTGTGCTTGCCTGTCAACCGGTCTGTTCACTCTGCCTCAGTGAGGAGCACAGCATGTGGCTCACATCCACCTCCCTTCTATCAGTATCTGAGCTAGCCTAGCTACAGTTTAAAGATAAAACATCTCTATATTTCACTACTGTGTGTCTCATCTCTGCGACTGCAATACAGATAGATGCAGGTCATGTCTCTATCTGGATCTCCCAGTCTAGCTATAAGCTTGCCAACATTTTAGTTGATCTCCTATGAGGGTATTCCCTTCAATTGGTATATGGTGGCTGGCATTTCAAAGGTGAGCTCAAGGATAAATCTTGCACTCTGGCATTTGTATATTGAAGATTTCTTTTTACACAGATGGGAAAGTGTGATATTGACTGAAGTAATAAAAGACTACTTGAGTTTAGAATAGATCATAAAAGCAGATATTTTCTTATAACAAAGACACAATTCCTTTCCCCTCTCGAGAGTACAAGCATGTGTGTATGTGCATGTCACCACGCACCTTTCCTTTTTCTCCAGTATCTTCTTTCATATGTCACTTGAAGTCCAGAAAGACTTTTTTTAAAAGTAGCTACCATTCCTATCTCTATGCATTCTATAGTGACCCACGTCCTAAGCAAACTTCATTTGTTTATCATTCTATATGGATGAGCAGTGGCGTTTCAATGAGTACTTCTCCATATTAAATTGCATTTTTGTTTCTAGCCATTCAGACACACTTTCCTTGCTAAAGACCTTCAGAGAGCTATTCAGCTACAGATTTTACCTGAACTAAGGAGTTAATTCATAACTAAATGTTGTTATGATTATCAGAAGTGATGTTATTTGGTATGATAATTATGTTGCAGCAGTATGTTACAGCACTGAGGAGAAAATAGTGATCTAAACACAGTGTTAGAGACAATAGTTAAGGACAGTAATTAAATGTACAAACAGAATTTACCTTATTTTACAATTTTTACACAAGGTTCTATTTAAAAGGAAGTAAATGCAATTAACCCTTAGATTAACTAAATCCCACAGAATACTCTTTCATTTTGTAGCCAGTGTTACATGCCATGTCTTTGAGTAAACGGATGAGATGCTTCCATTAAGCACAAGGCGTGTAAGAAAACCCAGCTTTCTGGTATACCATGAAGTCATCTTCCCTTAAACACTTCAAGATGTTATCATAGGAAAAAAAACATTCTCTCTGCAATATCAAGAAAACTGTAATATTGGAATATTAGAACTACTTGCTAGTACCAAAAAATTCTTTGAGAAACCCAGTCCAGAAATAAGCCACATATGCTGAGTGCAGAGCAAGAACTGCCTAATGCTACAATGAAAGTCCCACAAGGCATTCAAAGCAACAAGCTTTATCAATAACAGAAGGATATACATAATGCTACTATTATACCTACTACTGTAGAAGTGTTGAAAATATTTTTAAGAGTTAGGTAAGTAAATAATGTGTAAAATTAAGTACCTGTATGATTTTACATTTTGTTGCTAATGTGTAAAGCTGTGATGCCTTTTGAATATGGGAAGTAAAGGATTTATCTCATTCTCACTGAAGTATCAGGTTTTCAAAATATTATTGTTCCTAAATGTTGAAGTTTTATTTACAAATACAGTGAAACATTCTACAGAATGGAGGCAAATGCTCAGTTTTAGTGCCTGAGGGATATAGATCCCTATCTGCTTATTCATTCTATTCAATACTGCATGATTCATGTTTTCTAACAATGAATTAGGAATTTTCATACCCAAGACTTCATTTGATCCCCGAAGGTTTAAAATTCCAAACTTGCAAGACATACACAAATACAATTGGAACTAAAGATATGTTAAAAAAGAGGGGAAAGAGCATTGATTTTTTTTTTTTTTTTTTTTTTTTCTGGGCAGATTCCACATTCTATTTTCAGAATGAATAATGTGCTTCAGAGAATCAGCATGAGCGGCAGACATCGGTGATTTAGTGAATTTGGACTTTAATACTGGACCTTTAATGTCCCTTAGAGGTCAATAGCTAGAATTGAATTCAGCTGCCTATGAGTCTTATAACAAGTATGGACAAACCTGACCTTCCTTCATAAGAAATAAAGAAATAAAAGCTCAGTAGATCCAATGTGCTGGACTCCTCTAGATTTAGCTCAACTCTCCCACTCTGACTTGTTCTATACTTAACAATTTCCTTATTCTTGCAATCAATATAGAAAAGAAAGCTGTAAACAAAGCAAACGTGTTTATGTGCATGGTAACCAATTGGTTCATGTCATCTCTGTTAGAATGTCAGCATTTACTGAAGTTGTTGATATGTGCATGTGTGTAAGACAGAGAATATTGCTGAATATATTGTTGGTATTTGGTAAGTAGGGCAGGTACTGAAATGGGAACAGACACTTTGGTCTCATTTTCATTCTAGGCTACACCAGGAGAGTTAGAAGAGTTAAGCAATGGTTAAATTAGGGCAGAATTTGACCCCAAGGATGTTAGAAAGCAGAAACTGTAATCAACGTTTCCTTACATACAGCTTTAAAACCACAGTCCTTATACAAGGCTGCTCAGTGTCAATCCACAAAGTCAATCCCTGTATGTTCACTTCAAATTTAAAAGCAACATCAAAACTGCACTGTGATAAAGCTAGAACATGGGTTTCTCTGGAACATTTTTTCCCAGACTCAGGCCTTCTTTTCTACTTTTTGTACCGCATAACACTTAACAGCACATAAGGCAAGTGGTGTCAAATGGGTAGAGCCCCAAGCTCTCCAAAAAGAACATGCTTGACACCCCTCATTTAAATAAGGTGTTTTTATGAAAAGGATTAGGGTACCAGAATCCCTCCTGCAATTTGCAAAAGGATCCACACTTCATTTGCAACTCCAAAAGGCTGAAAAGAGCAAAAAGCAGGATTACAGATTTTTTCCCCCCTCTCTTTTTCTGTTCCTGTAGAGGGTTCACAACAACCTTCTGAAGCCAGAGTGCATAAACCCCCTGTTCTCCAGCTTCCGCACACTTCTCACTCCCAAACAGGCATGCTGGAATGGATGTTTCCCTCCTACCCTGGCACTGTGCATTTACCAAAATACAAGGTCAAAGCAGTTTCCATCATTCCCTTCTTCTCTGGTGTTCCTGTGGGTCCTATGAGATTAGGTGCAGAAAAGAAGCAACTTCTAAACTATACACTTACTTGGGAGAGAAGAGGGAGGAAGGATCAGTAAAGATGACAGGGATGAAAGACTTCCAATTAAAAGTAAGCCAGGAAAACGGTGCGAAGACAGAAAATCTGAGGGCAGGGCAGAGAGAGAAAAAATGCCCAAATGCTATTTACACTCACACACATACACATACATATAGTTAATAGGCTAATAGTCTATTAGTTGAGATGAATACCTAATCCCAGTTCTTAAGCTTCTACTAAATGTAATGGGAGAACTTAGTTAGGGGAATAGGAGTTCTCTGATTATATACTGTTCTTTACAAGCAGTTGTATGTTTTGGCATCTCTAACTCTACATAATATAATATTTAGCCTAATCTTGGGCACACAATCTCAGTTGATGTTCTTGTGATCAAATCCTCCCTGATATAGTCAAAGAAACACTTCAACTCATTATCAGTCATGGCTGGGTACAATGAAAAACCAAGTACACAATCTGGTAGGTACAGCCCATGAAGGCTTTTAAATTTCCTTGGAGTGAAAGGATATTGTTCACCTTACATTCTCGGTAAGTGATATACTTCTCCTGATATAGAGGAAAATAGGCCTTTAGGGGCACTTCTACTGATTCATCAAAATGGAGCACTGAAAATGGCAACCAGATGTATCTGTACAGAAGACGACAGCAGTAATACCTGGCAGTTTGTACAATGCCAGGTCATGGTACAGACTTTATTTGGCTTCTTCTGCCTGTAGTCCATGAAGTCATAAGCAGGAACACCTTTCCTCACCCTAAATCACCCAAGATCATTGTGGTATCCCATACAGACACAATATATGACAGTCACTGTGTTTTCTTGTGAATTCAAGCATTTCATGAGCCTTACAAAAGCACTGAAAATCTCAGAATCTGACCTGTGTTCCACATTTTGCCTGTCAAAAATAGGGTACACATCTGTCCTGGTTTCAGCTGTGATAGAGTTAATTTTCTTTCTAGTGGTTGCTGTGTTTCAGATTTGGTGTGAAAGGAATGTCAATAATGCATATTGGTTTAGCCATTGCTAGGTGATGTTTATACTATTGAAGCACTTTTTTCAGCTTCTGATGGAAGCTGAGAAGGAGCATAGACAGAACAATAGAATGACCAATGGAATATTCCATACCATAAGATGTCATGCTCAGTATATAAATGGGGGTTGGCCGATGGGCAGGAATCCACAATCACTGCTTGCGACAGGCTGGACAACCAATTCACCAGGTGCTGAGAGTGACTTGTGTTGTCTTACTTTATCTTGTATTCTTTTACTGTATTATTATTGGTTTTTTTCCTTTTTCGGTTATTGTTCTATTAAACTTTATCTCAGCCTATGAGGTGCTTTTTTTTCCCTTTCCTTTCCTCCCCTTTTCTCCCTCTTCTCCCTGCCCTTCCGGGGGGAAGGAGGAGAACTGCATGAGTGGCTACATGGTCCTAGCTGCCAACTGGGGTTAAACCACAACAACATCCTTTTCTTTTCCCCTGCCACAACATACTGAGATTACTGTTGTACGACAAAGAAACCAGTGACTGACACTGCAGGTTCCACACTTTTTAGCGAAAGTATCTTCAAACTGAAACCATTTCTTCTCATGTATTTGTGAACTCTGCTCACCACAAATTGCTCATAGCTGAGTAACACAATGTACTTCAAAACTCTGCATCCTGGTTTAGCCCATTTTGTAGAGTGCGCTTTGATTCTGAGTGAAATGGAACTCATAATGCAAGTGGCTTATTTTGGCAGCACCATGCTTCAGTAGACAATTCAAAAGGTGACGTGCCCATTCACTTTGCAAGGACTTTTCCAATGTAACATTTCATTCCTCCCACATGTTTTATTAAGTAATAATGCTGATCATGTAGTAAAAAAATATGTTCTTTTCCATTACCATTTCTAAATCTGTTTTCTGTTCATTCTCCTTTCGGGCATGCCTAGCACAAGAACTCTACTACGTGTTTCTTACCATGAATACAAGTCAGCACATAAAACGTATTTTGAATTAATAAACTTGATTGTTTGCAATTAGGACAGCTATACTTTGCTGCATCCATTAAGAGATACATGCTATGCGAACTATGCATCTACAAGGGATTCCCCAAACACAGGATGTATTTAATCTTTCTTTGCATGATCTTATAAACAGCTCAGAGCAGTTAACACTGAAAAAAACCTGCAGGCAGTCAGATACTCCAGTGAATAAATGGTATATCTTACTTGCATAAGAGCTACTGGCCAAGAATTGTTTGCCAATTGCATTTTGGGGGGAAAAAAAAAAAAAAAAAACAAAAAAACCCAGATAAAGGGCATATAATCTAGCCACTTTTAATAGATTCTCCATTGTCATAAATTTACACAGTCCCCAAATACTAGACTTTATATTCAGTTCTCTGAGTTAGCTAAAAGATACGTAAAATCATGAGTAGGCAGAAGCTCCCTATTGTCTATGCCCCTGAGAAGGCATATTGTTTATTCCACAAGTGCACGTAACAGTTGCAATCATGAAATGTGGAACAGCTCCAATGGTTTGCAAAAAGTGTTTGAATAACTCATATACAGGGCTTAATTCTTCCAATTTGATACACACACACACACATACTAATAAGCTTTTCTATTATGTGGGCATTCCATATACCATTGTATGCTTATGAATAGCACACACATGTCTGTGTTACATGATCTTGTTGCTTGGTTCTGCAATATATATTTTAAGAGACCTTTTAAAAATTAGGATTGTTACTAGCATCTATATTGTGGCTGTGATCTAGCAGTTAAGACATACTGACAGCTATAGACATAAAAACATGCTATTAAAACAAAACCACATGCTTAGGTTAAAATATGTATTATAAAGCTACCACTAGACTGTCATCAAAATCTTATCAGGAATATTATTTCTCCAGCACCTCCCTTAAACCACTCCCCCAGGTTTATACCTCATCCCTGTAGTTTCATCTCATTGACAAACTTCCTGCAAGGTTATCCTTAGAGAATTCAAGTTCTTCAACCTCAACTAGAGATTTCAGAATTGTTTGAAGTTAAGCAATCACACTGTAAGATAAGTAGTATATTTTCAGTAAATAAAGATTCAAGAATATAAATGTATGGCAGGAAACTGCAATTTTTTTATTACTATTTCATACTTTAATCAAAGTACCATGCAATATAGGTATCAATTGAGCAATAACTGTATGAAAAATTGGAATGTTATTAAGCAGTAAAAAAAAAAAAAAGCTTGAATTCATTTATCTGTCTGAATATTCAATATCTATATATTGAAGTCTTGGGATCTAAGTCTTCGGGAAGTACCTTTCCAGTTGTGTAACTTCCAGGGACCCCTAATCTAGCCAGAGCTTCAGTCTGTCAGCACACAGCAACTTTCAAAACAAGGGCTGGGGTGCCTTGAAGGGAAAGGAAAACAAGCAGCAAAGCCACCTACAAAATCTACTTGTGTGAGTTCTGAGACCTAAAACACCAACCCTCATGACATCCTGGTCTCTAAATTGGAAAGGCATGGATTTGATTGATGGATGACTCGGTGGATAAGGAACTGGCTAGATGACTGTATTCAAAGGATTGTGGTCAACAGCTCAATGTCCAAGCAGAAACCAGTGACGAGTGGTGTTCCTCAGGAGTCGGTACTGGGACCAGTGCTGTTTAACATCTTTGTAGGCAACACGGACAGTGGGACTGAGTGCACCCTCAGCAAGTTTTCTGACAACACCAAGCTGTGTGGCGTGGTCAACACGATGGAGGGAAGGGATGCCATCCAGAGGGACCTGGACAGGCTTGAGAGGTGGGCCCGTGCTAAACTCATGAAGTTCAATCAGGCCAAGTGCAAGGTCCTGCACCTGGGTCACAGCAATCCCAAGCACAAATACAGGTTGGGTGGAGAACGGATTGAGAGCAGCCCTGAGGAGAAGGACTTGGCGGCGTTGGTGGATGAGACATGACCCAGCAATGTGTGCTCACAGCCCAGAAAGCCAACCACAGCCTGCGATGCATCAAAAGAAGTGAGTCCAGCAGGTCAAGGGAGGTGATTCTACCCATCTGCTCTGCTCTCATAAGACCCCACCTGGAGTACTGTGTCCAGCTTTGGAGCCCTCAGCACAAGAAGGACATGGATCTGTTGGAGCAAGTCCAGAGGAGGGCCACGAAGATGATCAGGAGCCTGGAGCACCTCTCCTATGGAGACAGGCTGAGAGAGTTGGTGTTGTTCAGCCTGGAGAAGAGAAGGCTCTGGGGAGACCTTATAGCAGCCTTCTAGTACCTAGAGGGGACCTACAGGAGAGATGGGGAGGAACTCTTTATGAGGGAGTGTAGTGATAGGATGAGGGGCAACAGTTTTAAACTGAAAAAAGGGAAATCTAGATTAGATGTTAAGAAGTTGTTCCTTCTGCGAGGGTGGTGAGACACTGGAATAGGTTGCCCAGAGAAGTTGTGGAAGCCACTTCCCTGGAAGTGTTCAAGACCAGGCTGGATGGGGCTCTGAGCAACCTGGTCTAGTGGAAGGTGTCCATGCCCGTGGCAGGAGGGTTGGAACTCGATGATCTTTAAGGTCCCTTCCAACTTTAACCATTCAATGATTCTATGATAGCATTTTGAAGAAACTATACATACACATACATACACATGCATAATTTTCTAACACTGCTATAGCGGAAAGCTAAATGAAAGCCCCCAGGCTCAGAGCTATTCCAAATACGCAATGGGCACGGTCTTTGGAAGCTTAGGCTCCAGAGGAGAGGGTAAAGAGGTGGCAAAGCAGGTCTCTCTACCCAAATCCCATCCACAGAAGTGGATAGATAACAACATATACAATTAATACCAAATTACACTGAGTGCTGTAAGGATTTGGAGTAGGTCCTGAGCCCAAAACAAAGATCTTGGGAACAGGCTTGGCAGACAACTGGCTGTGGCAGGAAATGTGTGGATGTGGGCACTGCAGTGGGAGGCTGTTCTCTTCGCTCTTGTCAGGTGCTGCCTGACCCCAGGCCATCAGCAGAAGTTTTCAGTGCCCCTTCACACCTGCCAGGGAAATACATCCTGAAAGGCAGAGGAAGGGCCTCTTTTGCAGGATCACTAGTATTTTCTCATGTTGGTCATGCTATTTTTGTTCTTTTTCTTCTAGCTTGCTGGGTTCCCAGGAGATGATACGGCCAAGGATTATTTTTATAGAACAAGTTTGGGCAGCCAGGGCACAGGGTAAAAATCTAAGGCTTATTATTACCATTGCTATGATGTGTTAGCACATATGCCAGCCCTCTTCTTAGCATGACACCAGAAGGTATTCATAGCTTTAAACTATGGGGAATAATATGTAATATATATATATATATACACATTAAAACAGCTGGACCTTATGTGGATCAGCCTCATCAGACATAAGCTGCATGTAAATTAATCTGATCTGCATATAAATTAATCTGTAAGGTGGCCTCAACATAATCAAACTATAGACAAAATCTAGTTATTGACTAACAGATTACTCATTATGTGGGTAATCATCTGAATTATCTGAACTTCCAAAGGATCCAGCTAGGCACTCTAAGCCCTTTGTCCCTGAACTACTTCTTTTCACATGCACATTTAAGTTCTGCTTTTGAATAAAACTAGGGACTGAAGAAGTAAAAAGACAAGCCTCTGACTTAAGACTGTCCTATTTCTTGGATCAGGGAGCTATGGCATTACAGAGACCTGGTAAAAGACTTGCACTACATTCAATTTGGAGACATAAAGAGTCCCGAACACTGCACAGAGCCTTAATCCTGATGTGCACCTACAGGCAAAATTCTGCGTGGGTAGATAAAAGCAAACTGTCTTTTGTAATTCCTTGCCTACGTGACGTTCTCACAGCACCCTTTATAAGCAAAAGTAACAATTTTTTGCTCCTGTGTTTCCCCACTACATCCTAAATTCGCTCCTGCCTATTCTTCCCAGCTGGCATTAACTGGTTTTGAGCTCTGAATTTCTATCCACCCAGGGCAGCGCTTGGCTCACCAAGCGTTATTTCACCTGCGCTTTTGGCAAAACACTATTCTAAGCCGGTGTCTGACAGAGTGGATCAGCATATTAACACATGAACCCTGCTTGCACTATGGTGTGATTTCTAGCCTCTGTCTCGCAGCCAGTTTGGGGAGTCTGTTGTTCCAGATAAAAGGTGTTGCTCTTCAGAGAGATTACACTGAGGCGAAGGGAGCAGCTCTCCAGACTAAAATTGCAGAGCTGCACACAGGGCATTCTTTTAAAGCTGTACAAAGGCGTTATGAACCTAAATCCTGTTAAAAGACAAAGACTGAGTTGCACTCAGTTATCAAATGGTGCTCTTCTACATATTAGCAACATTCTAATTAATTTCACACCTTTAAACACCACTACAAATGTTGCAAAGCAACATTCTGCATTCCTTTTGTGTATTTTATTTTTGCTTAGAGCACATAATATTTTTCCTGTATATTCTGCAGATTAAATATATTTCAGTGTGACCAAAGGAATCTTTCTGAATGCATTTTATTAAAAACTAGTTTATGCAACTTTTATAGGTCTGTGAGGAACCAGATCTCCAATACGAATAACTGAAATTCAGTTCCAAGAATAAAATGTTATTACTTTCAATCTCGTAATCGTAATACATTTCTCTTGCATCAGTTCTAGCCAAGAGAAAGTTCCCTTTCTTTTGACGGAAGGCAGTACAGCCTGTAACTCCAGAGGCAGGACTTCATATTCTCCAGGTTGGTTTCAACGGTATTGGCCAGCAGAGCTAACGGCGCCCCAGCAAATACATGTGCTTCTAAGGGCAGTAAGTCTTTTTTTTTTTTCCTTTTCTATATTGCATTAATTGGAAAATTATTAATTTTTTCTTTCCCACCAATGCACGTGGCAAGAAGGCAGTTGTTAGAGAAAATAAAGGCCTAATAGGAGAGACAGAAGGAATCTGTTAGATGAAAAAAATGAGTATGAAAAGGTGTAATTACTGCAATGCACCTGTTCTTTTCTTATTTTTCCTGTTTTAATTACTCTCTGCTAAATAATTCCTTTTGTTAACTTGATTTTATCATCTTATCTCTATTTCTCATTCAGATATTAACTGGTTACTCTGGTTTTATGTGAGAAGCAGTACTCTTTCTACCAGTTTGTCTTTATTACATTTATTTTCCAGTTCAAAAATCAGTAGGACTGCTGATCCAAGCAATATGCAGAGGTGACTGATGACCATTTTATATGAATGATATTTGGTTTTTATGAAAATTTATATACAGTACATAATGGAGAAAACAAAAAAAAAAATTATGCATGGTATATTAAGAACTTAAATATTCCAGTTTTGAAAACAATGTTATGTGGTCTGAATGCAGGCATCAGCATGACTGAACTCAGCCGCCTGAGTGTTGTCTATGCCATAGGCCTCCCTTCCCCATCACTACATTTATAGTCACTTCAGAACAGACCACTGTAGTTGTCAACAAAACCCATAAAACTAAGCAGCCCAGATGTTTCCTTCAGGGAGCAATTCATCTTCTGGTGGGGCAACTATGAAATGGCTAACAGAAATCTCTGTATGAGAGTGTCCAGACTTTGGGGTTTAGCTTCCAGGGTAGCACCTGTTTGAACTGTTGTTCTTAAGGACACTGAGTAAGAAAACTACTCATAGTGGTAACACCTGGATACTGAACACATATTTATGTAAACAGGGTGAAGAATATTTATACATATGCATTTCAAATATATTCCTTGCCATTTCTCTGTGCACATCTGTGCAACGAGGCTTCTTGTTTGCTCTCATCAATAGCAGAAATCAGAAGCAACTAAGCTGAAGCCAATGTAGTTACATGGTGCAACTCTATATTGGGTCTAAGGCTGCTCATTCAGGAACTGATTTAATGTAAGCATCAAGCAAAACACTGCATCAGGAGTCTTCACTTACTAAGAGATGCTGGCAGCAACTGCGTTTGTGCAGCTCTTCAAGGCCTCAAAACTATATCTTCCTTATTGCTGAACTGCTACATAATCTTTGCACCATTTCCAAATCCTCTGGTAGAGACATGAAACAGCTCTAATTTCTCCCTGTTCAGTCTTATTTTTCCCTGTTCAAGTTCCTAATCAGACTACCCCCTCATTTAGAGGATGAAAATTAGGCTGCTTATGCATTTTCCATATTTAGATTTTTTTATTTCAGTGTGATTAATATTTGTGTGAGTCCAAACATGACCGAGATTATTAATCTGCCCCAAAGTTCAGTTGATCACGTGCAGGTGTATGTCTGCACATAGTGCCTACCAATTTCTGTTTCTGTAATCTGCATAGAGAAGAATGATAAAGCATATAATAGTATCTCTCTAATGTATATATTTCTTGTGCATAAGCACCTTATGCAGGCTCCTTCAAACAAGGTAAAAAAGGCAAATCCTTTAAAGACAGTCAAACAGATCCCACATTGAACAATTCTATGAGGCTAAAAAAGATGTGAAAATAAAGTAGCAAGACTGAGGAGAAAAAAAATCTGAAATAAAAAGCAGTAGAGCACTCTGACTACAAACTGTGGGAGACCAGAGAACTCCAGTGATGAAGTTTTATGAACAATTTTTAAGGTTCATCACAAGTTAAAGTGATAAATAGAAAGGCCTGATGTAGAAATTAGAAGATGTGTGACTGGAGCTGGGGCAATATTTAGGCACAAAAAAAGACAGCACCTATGACTTATCCCTAGTTGTCATTAGACGAGGAGAGGGACGATACCCTGGACTAAAAATACAAGCAAACTGTCAAGAAAAAAGATGGAGAGAAGGTCAGAGAGGAACAGAAAAATAAGCAAAGACAGTCTGGGAAAGAACAAAAGCAGAGCTGGGTTTGGGAGAGATCAGGTGAATTAGCCAGTGAAGGTGACACAGGGTGCGGTGATATGGTCTTGTCTCCTGGAACAAGACAATAGTCTTGCCATAGCAGACTGAAAACCTAGACAGTGTTCAAGTAGGCAGTTGAATTAATAATGAAGCTTTTAATCAGACAGAAGTAGCCAAAAGATATACATTGCCTTAGAGCTCAATGTAGAAACCTTCAGCCTTCTTCAGTGTGAGGTTCTTGTGGCCAACTGGGAGACATTTCTATTTCATTTCTATTCAAAATATTTCTATTCAAAGTGTTTCTATTTTTTTTGTTACTTTTAAGGACAGATATAAATTATAGGCCCTTCTTATTGGGAAGACAGCTTATAAATACAAACTCACTTGCAAGCAGACTGTAATACTCCTTCTGGGAAGCAGATCCAGAGCCTCACACATCTGCTGGTCTGAAATCCTCTTCTCACGTCCAATTAATTCTTGTGCCAGTACTGCCCTTTAGCTTAAACAGCTCTTTTCCCTGCTGCATGTGTGTATCTATATTCCAATGTATTCACTGAAGCAAATACACTGCTAAGTGCCAGCTGCTGTGCAAGCATGGGTCTTCTCGGGTTCCAGCCAGGGATGTCAGAACCGTGGCAACCATTTTTTCTTCTTTCCGTAAAGTGTGTCAATAAGGGGGCTTTTGGCACACAGTTTCAAAGGTGTGAGAAATCAAGGCCTTTGAGATCATGTCCGAAAGCTGATGTTTTCCTCAGGAGCTGATGCGCTCAGGTTAACAGTTTCTCTGATATACAGCATGAGATAGTAGAAGGCAGTGAGAAGGTGGTGTTAATTTAGAATTGCTTTGTTAGCTTAGTTCATTAACCTCTAAGTCATACCACTAAACCCTTTTGTTCTTCCTCGCTTTCTCTTGGGTGAAGAATGAATGAAAGGGAGACTGAGTGAGATATCTCAGTTTCAAGGAAGATCTGGGCAGACTTTCTTTCTGATTTGTAATGGCATTTTATTGCTACTGCTCATGCAGTCAGAACTCTGGAAGGAGACTTCATAATTAAACACAAGAAATAAACCTCCCTAATAAGACTAAGTCAACTACGGGAATAGAACCCAGCACACGTGTATCACAAGGGGGATTGTTATACAGCCCATCAAATACACAAGAAAGGCATCCACAAAGCTGTACCCTACAAATATTCAATTGTCAATGCTTTAAAATCAGCTGTTGTTAGAAGAAATGTATTTTCTCCCACTTAGCAATGTATGCAGTTAACTGATTTTTTAAGGATCTTTTGATGTAGCAAAGAGCTCACACAAAGCCAGTATGGCCATTGAACACAGCGTCAACGAAAGATCAAATCCCGGGTGTTGAAAATCTACAGCTCAAAAACATTGAAACATAATAAACACAGGAAGATCTCAGAAACATTTTATAGGGTAGGTGCAGTGCCTGATAGGGTCCTTCTATAGAAAGAAAAACAAAATTAATAAAGAAAGAAGTTCAGATGTGAAAAATACACTTTGACTTATTTTCACACATCAGAGCCAAAACCAAGCCAAATACTAACACACACGTATAAATCCAACCGAAGCTAGGAACTAAATAATATCAGAAATAATCAAGCAAATGTCCGTGAAACCACTTTTTTTGCGTGTACACAACTGCATGAAGAGTGGTCATGTACGTAAGTCCTCATCCTTTTAAAAACAAGTCCTTCATCTGTGTGGCTATTTGTATTACATGTTTTACTTAATCAGATTAATCCTATAGTTTTATTTCCTTTTCCTGTTGTTTTCCGGCCATTACACCCTTATGCTATTTTTTTATGTATTTTAAGGATTAGAATATTCTTTTGTTAATCTAATCATCACTGTAGGTTTTTAATTCTCTTTTTATCACCTTTGTAGTCATTTTGTTTTAATAAATAAATGTACTTCCCCTGAAAAGTACAAGATTGGCAGCACTTCCAACTCAATATTCAGCCCACATTCTATTAAGCCTGGGTGCCTCATGTGTGTTCTGGAGGGTACACCTCCAGGAGCGAGAGACTAATTCATTCTTCATGCTTATTCAGTCCTTGGCCTTTCTACTGATACTTCCAACAAGGATGCCAATTAGCACTAATTAAGGTAGTGGATTTTGTGACATGGAAGCCTTTACTAGAAACTGGACTGACATCATCCACTCTTTTCACAAAAGACATGAAACAGCTGTCAAATGATAACTCCTAGTGGCACTCTCATACCGAAAAAGTGTGGATTCAATTGGGCACGGTCGGACACCTTCAGAAGGTCTGTAGTTTGGCTTCAGCTTATGAAATATGATTTTGTAACCAAGATATCTGCCTTTATTTAAAAAAGGATGAAGATTTGAAAGAGCTGTCTATGGAATGCTATATAGTGCACATAGTTTTGCAAAATGCACTTAAAACTGCGGTTATAAAAGGCTACAGAAAACATATAAACCTGTATCAATCACATAGATTTTTAAAGCAGAACCTATAGAATTGTATTAGTCTCATCCTCACTGAATTAAATAGAAATTTTCCATGCGAGTGAAATAGGCAATCCTCTTGGTCAGCAAAATTATGCAAGAAATTGCATAAGGCAAACTTTTTTTCTCTTGTGGTTGGGTCAGATGCACCAAGGGGAAAGCAGTCTCTGTGCGTGTATGCACATGTTCAGATTTTGATGCTTGATTTCTTTTTCAAATTACAAAGGTAGAGAAATAAAACTTTTCAAAATATTTTTTTTACATCCACGTGTGTGTCTCTCTCTCTCTCTCTCTCTCTCAGACCAGCCCCAGGAAAGCCTAAGATGTTTGTGAATGCATATTTCAACAGCTGGGCTCTAATTTGATTTATGTGATAAAGTGGGTAGCATCCCTAAATAACTGCAGTTATCCAAACTTGTTAGTTCTTAAACTCATTCTAGGAACTAGGCTTCAATAGTGTCAAATTGAATGGGAACAAAACTAACCCCTAAACACAACTCATTTTCAATTTTAATCATGGGGTTTTTTTGTGCTATATTTCTTTCTCCTTTGCTGTCACAAATTTTCTCTAGCCAAACTTGCTTCTTCCTCTCACTCTCAACCCAAAGGGCAACATTACCATGTAAGTCAAAGCACAGAATGTATCCTTGAACTTGCACTCTGAAAACTCAACCTGTATTTCCAATTGCCTGCAATCCACTTTATAACCATCCCACGATACCAGTTCTTTTAGTTTGTTGATGTGTATACATTAAGACTGCTCTTCAGCACAAATAACTGATCCACTCTTTCTGATACATTACTTTTAGAAATGTGAAACTGTAAGCTTTGGTAATATGACTGTGTGGTGGGTTGACCACAGCCAGTTGCCAGATACCCACCCAGTGGCTCTCTAACTCCCCCTCCTTAAAACAATGGGGAAGTGAGATGAAAAGGCTCATGGGTCAAGGTAAGGACATTGAGATCACTTATCAATTACCGTCAAGGGCAAAACAGACTTGATTTGGGGAAAATTAATTTAATTTATTGGATAGCGTTGGATGGTGAAAAACAAAGACAAAAACTCAAATACACTCCCTTTATGTCCCTCATCTTTCGAGGTTCGACTTCACTCCTTCATTCCCTACTGCTCAACCTCCTGCCTCCCACACCCTGAGCAGCACAGAGGGATGGGGAATGAGGGGTTGGGGTCAGTCCATGGCAGCTCCTCTCAGCCACTCCCTCCTCCTCACACTTGTCCCCTGCCCCAGCACGGGTCCTTCCACGGGCTGCAGTCCTTCAGGATAAACCTGCTCCTGCATGTGCTCTCTACAGACCACAAATCTTTCAGGAAGTATCCACCTGCTCTGGCATGGGATCCTCCACAGACTGCAGTGTGGATATCTGCTCCAGTGTAGTCCTCTCCATGGGCTGCAGGGAAATACCTGCTCCACCATCATCTCCTCCATGGGCTGCAGAGGAATATCTGGCACTTGGAAGCACTTCCTCCCCCTCCTCCTCCTCTGCCCTTGGTGTTCAAAAGGTTGTTTCTCACACTTTTTTTCCCCTCACTCCTCTCTGCCTATGCAGCACTTTTGCCCTTTCTTATGTTATCACAGAGGTGCCACCATCTTGGCTAATGGGCTCAGGGGTGTCCTGCAGCAGGTACATTATGGAGCCACCTGGAACTGGCTGTGGTCTGGGCATGGCAGACACTGGATGTCTGCCACAGAGGCCACCCCTGCAGCCCCCCACCAACTCCTTGCCACTTATACACATGCTAAAGATGTTGATTGCCTCTTCTTAGGCTTAAGTGAGAGATACTTGACATTGACCCCATTATGCAGCCTTGCCTTCAGTTTAGAAAGAGAGACCTAAGTCACATTTACCTCCCAGTAGAGACCATAATACTTTGCATAATTTCCTGAGATAACAGTGAGTCTCTACCACTATCATAACAAAACCTAGATGAGTAACATAATGGTCTTTACTTAAAAGAATTGTTCCTGTTTTGATACCAAGACCTCAATAACAATAAAGCTGATAACTATAAGCTATACAGTATTTGATTTTTCTCCTTCTTATTTGTTGGCTTTTAACAGATCTTCCTCACTGTGTCTTTTATACAGAGACAAAGTTACACCAACATAACTGCTAAAAACTACGTCAGCCTCTGCAATACTCCTACAGTAGCATCTGTGAGCTCAGGCCAAAAAAGATTAAACATCATATTCTGGCCTTCTTAACAAAATATATTCTGTAAGCAAAAAAATATGTTAGAATCACCAAGACTAGAAGTACTTTAGTGGAGCTTCTGACATTATTTGCATTTTTTAAATAATAAAAACGATGTTTGCTGTCACGTGTTCTACACTTCTGCCAAAAAAATTTGACTCTTGCTTAATGTTATTTTGTTGGAATTAGACAGATGTGTTCAACTTGTTAGTTCACAAACTTGATTGTTAGTCTTTTAACCATAGATTAGATGGATAATCACATAAAACTTGTAAGTTCCCTATAAAAACTGTAAGGTTCCCTACATAAACAATGCTCACTACTATAGTACTCACTGTTATGCAGGTTGGGAGGGGTAGGAGAAATTAAAACAAGTGAGGTTTATATTTCCAGTAATCATTACATTTCTTATTCACTGAATTTTGCAACTTCATCTGGACAGCTTTGTAACATCCTAACAAATATTTTCACATTAAAAAGCCAACCCAGATGAGGCCACACTCAGGAAACAATCCCCGGGGTGGAAATGGGGATCACAGCATAGACTTAACCATCTGCCAAAGTGGATTTACAGCATCTACAGTTAGCTAAGTTATTCACTGAAAATATACTGTGTGGAAAATAGCCCTTTTTTCTGCCACGTAAACTGACCTTGACCCTAACAATAGTGTTCAGTATTCCTAAATCTTATCAGAGAGATTCTTAACAACAATTTTATCCCTGGATTGGTCTTGAAATGTACACTGCAAGGACTAAGCAGCTGAGAGTGGTCACTTAGGTCACACAGCAGCAGCTCAGTGCCCTGACCGGAGAAGGAACAGAACTGCTACTACATGGGTATGGTGATCAACCATCTGACAATAGTAATGAGAACATGGTACAAAGAAAGTCCACCAGCAATGCATATGTTAAATCTGTTCACAAGATACATTTGTCGAATAGTTTTGAATAGCTAAAAAATTGAGAAAAATCTGTTCATACACAATTCACGAAGAGGGAACAAGGACAAATTTGCCAAGCAAATTGTTTGCTATGCATAGATATCCCAGCTGTCCTCATTATCTTATTTATCCTGTTTCAATCTCCCTTGCACTCCTACCTTCTTGCCTGGTTTACTCAATGTCATCCCTTCCTTTATCATGCAATGTTTTTTCAAAGGCATGGTCATGTCTCTGTCTGAAAAACTTATTCTTCCATTGACACTTATTTTAGTTCTCTTTTTTTCTTTCAGGTAGTTTGGAATGAAATCACAAAACTGTTAAACATATAATAAAAGCTCACAGAAATCTTCTCATTGAGTGTGTGACAAGTAGCAAGTACCAGTAAAATGGCTGCTGCCTCTACAGACAGACACAGTGATTCAGATTTTAAAGGCACAGAAACAAAAGGTACCCAAATCTTCCACCAGATACAAGGAAGCTAAAGGAAAAAGGATAGGCTGCTAAAAGGAAGAAGGACAGGCAAGTGTGACCATCTATGCCAACTCTGCCACAGTCTTCCTGTACAACTTTGGGAAAAGCCACGTAGGTTCCTCTCTGTAATGTAGGATAAAAATACATGCCTGTCTGAAAGGACTGTTGTGAAGATAAACACATTAAAGACTGCCAGATCATAGGAACCATAGTAAAGGGGATTACATTGAATATAAATAGATCACATGTGAGAAGGCATATATGCATGCATGTGCATGCATGTACACATACAGGGTAAATGAGAGGTGCAAGAGGGAAAGCTCTGAAAACTGATCCTCTGGCATCCCTTGCATTTTGATAAGAGAAGTCTAGCTATGTTGGAAAATTAGGACATTAGTCCCACTTGGAGGCATCTGTCCCATGGAGTAAGCAATACAACTGATGAACAGTCAGGCCTACTGCTCAAACATCATATGGATTCTTTGCAACATCCATGTTATATATAACCATACAGCCTTTTTTTCTGCTTCTTTCTAGTATTGATATGGTTCTGATATAATTGCATTTTGAAAAGGGGGAAATGGCAATAGTGTGTGGGAGTCAGACAATGTTAAAACAAGGAAAGCAGCAGGGGACAGAAGTCAGCAGAGACAGATAGATCATGCAGGCTGTTCACCCCGCTGGGACTGCAGTTGCTGCAAACACTACAGCCAGAATGCAGGGCTTCACTAGTTCTCGGTGTATGAATAGTAAATGCTTTCAATTTGAAGCAACATTTATATGCAATTTAGCTGCATTGGTTCCAATCGTGCTCTTCTTTTGTAGCCAGTCAGCTTTATTGTTAAAGAAATGCTAGGGCATGAGCACCTAGAGCAAAGTGCATGTGTAACTTGTAAACAAGCCCTCTGGATCACCTCAGAATGCATCACACAGCCCCTGGTGAAGCAAAAGCAAATAGCATTGCTCTGGATTAATAGCACAGGGCTGGAGGAGAAAAGAAATCACCTACTAAATCTTGGCTGCTCAGTTTCTTAAGAGGGGGATAAACATTTTGCACATTAAATGGATAAGAACAGCTTGAAAATTACACTTCTGATAGAAAATTTTATAATCACCATATTACAAGGATCCCATAGAATTACTGTGACTATAAAAAAAAAAACCCTAACAAAATATTTCTTTCATTTTTTTTCAGTTTTCTTACTTAGAGCACATGACAGAATTTAGTGGACAGCCAGTCTAAGTCTATTAAGGTAAAGACAGTGAGTCTTAAATCTTTCAAAGACCAAAATACTCAATTTGAAGATCATTAATACCCTCTCTCAGTTCAATGGGACTATTAATATTTTTCAGCTTGAGCACATGCTAAAATGCTATACCAGGACATTAGCTGTTTCTTTTTTATTTTCCTTTGGCAGCTACATCTTTAAGTCTTTCGAATGTCAAATAAACAGAAAAGCAGTAATAAACACATTTTAAAGGCTGAATCCCAAATAATAAAGAAAACCATATAAAATGCAAATGAGTTTATCTTTCAAACAATATTTAAAGATTTTTTTCCTTCTTTTACTTAATTGACAAATCCAATTTCCATACACAGTAGATATGTTATGTGTGTGGACGCTTGTAAAGATATCAGCTATCGGAGGTTAAATTTTGTATGTCTTGAAAATTAACTTAATTTAATGTCATATTTGTTATTTGACACTGTGTAGGTTAACTCATTGCTGCTCTAGACTGCCTCAACCCCAAACTTATGGTTAGTTACTATTCTCTTTGCAGTCTACCATGTACATCATGGATCACTGCTCTTCCAAATGATTACTGCTCACTTGTAGTCACATCCTCTACTGCCTGTCAGCCCGTCTCTAAACTCTCTGCTCTTCCTCAACTGCTTTGCCAAATCTAATCAGGTCACTTATAAGAAGATACGAAATAGCACAGGTGTATTCTCTCTCTGGCCTCTCAGAACCAGTGAGAATGATCTTTTGTACCCAAAAACGTCCTCTAGAGGCCACTGTCTGCCCTATCATCCATATCCAAGAGGTCGAATACTTTTCCCTCAGTGCACTCTACATACGCTCCAGGAACATTCCTCCCTCCCAGTTCCCTTAGAACTTGGTACTCGCTGTGGTCTCCTACTATGTGACCACCCCAGTGACCTGCTGCCAGACACCAAAATTCATGTAAACATTTACATTCACTGTAGATTCTTGTTTTCTACGAATTCTGCTTTAGTAAGTTTAACATAAACTCTTCTTTTTATGACAATCTTATTTATAACAACAGTACAAAATAATCAAGTAACAATATAAATTTTCTGTTCATCAGAAACAACTTCTTCAATATCTACAAGGGCATTTCTGCCTTTATTGACTGCATGTTTGTATGCATGAATGTGAAGTTCAGTGTTTTTGTGAGAAAGAACTAAAGCTAATTACAAGGTCTTTCCAGTACTCACAATGAAGCAAAACAGAAATACTAGGCCAAACAAGGAATTGTACATTATTAGCATCCAAGCTGCCAAAAGGTTTCAGTAACATTATAACCCAAAATAACTGTTACAGCATGTAGTCTAAGGTCAGGCTTATCACTGTGCCTCAAGGATATCAGATAGATGATGATGTCAGATAGGCGATGGTATTTCAACATTCTAAACTACTTTGTGCCACAGAAAAACACAAAGGGAATGTCTTTGCCACAAATAAGCAACGCCTTCAGAAATAGCCAGAAACTGTTCAGCCAGAACAGGCCAAGATGGTTCAGCAAGTGCAACAAGCCCCATACTCCAGAGAAATCCTCCAGACCCCCACCACAGAAGACTCTGTTAATGACACTGGGAAGATTCCTCTCTGATCACTTACTTGGCATTTGGTTTGACCTTGAGACTCTGCATAACATACAATGGCCTGGCCTCTTAAAGAGAAAAAATCAGGTATGGCTTTAGAACATTGCTCTGTCCTGTTCAGCATCTTGTCTTTAACTGTGCCCAACCATGGATATCTCAGGGACATTTCAGAAAACATTTATCTTAATCAATTAAAAAAAAAAACCAAACAGTAATAACATACAAAGGGCTAGCTAACTGCACTAAGTCCTGAAGCATGATATTGCAGAGTTACAATAACTTGAACATGTGAGATGTAATGCTGACATCCAGGTCCGATGCAAGAATAACATGAACAAAAAAATTTAGGTTCCCTGTTCTACACACCAGTCCATTACTATCTTTCACATTTCACACAAGTCACAGCACATATGTGTATATATACACAAACCAGAGGTTATATAGGTTATATTCTGAAATTATTGTCTAAAGACTTCTTTCTTTCTGATGTCCCTGTCCATGACAGCGGGTTGGAACTAGATGATCTTTAAGGTCCCTTCCAACTCTAACCATTCTATGATTCAGCTGCTCCTCTCCTTAGCAGTCTCCAGTCCTGTAGGAATAGTCCTTCTCTACAGATGGTTGATTAGATTCAAGTGCATTTTGCTTTATGCTAACTAATGACACCACATGATTCCCTCTCTCTGTAGTAACACATCCTCTGCATTAATTATTAAACTGCTCTGAACTTTGTATCAAGAAAATGGTTACTTCTAACCATGGTTATTTATAGCCATGTAAGAAGCTGGTACAAACATCAAAACATACCAGATCCAAGTACGCATCATAGAATCATAGAATCATAGAATCATAGAATCATAGAATGTGCTGGGTTGGAAGGGACCTTGAAAGGTCATCTAGCCCAACCCCCCTGCAGTAAGCAGGGACTTCTTCAACTAGATCAGGCTGCTCAGAGCCTCATCAAGCCTGGCCTTGAATGTCTTCAGGGATGGGGCCTCCACCACCTCTCTGGGCAACCTGTTCCAGTGTTTCACCACCCTCATTGTAAACTTCTTCCTAATGTCTAATCTAAACCTACCCTGCTCTAGTTTAAAACCGTTGCCCCTCGTCCTATCGCTACATGCCCTTGCAAACAGCCCCTCCCCAGCTTTCTTACAGGCCCCCTTCAGGTACTGGAAGGCTGCTATAAGGTCTCCCTGGAGCCCTCTCTTCTCTGGGGTGAACAACACCAACTCTCCCAGCCTGTCCTCACAGGAGAGGTGCTCCAGCCCTCGGATCATCTTCGTGGCCCTCCTCTGGACCCACTCTAACAGGTCCATGTCCTTCTTGTGCTGAGGGCTCCAGAGCTGGACACAGAACTCCAGGTGGGGTCTCACCAGACCAGAGTAGAGGGAGAGAATCACCTCTCTGGATATGCTGGCCACAGTTCTTTTGATGCAGCCCAGGATGCGATTGGCCTTCTGGTCTGCAAGCACACACTGTGGGCTCATGTCCAGCTTTTCATCCACAAGTACCCCCAAGTTCGTTTCCGCAGGGCTGCTCTCTATCACATCATCCCCCAGCCTGTATTGATAATGAGGATTGTCCTGACCCAAGTGTAGGACCTTGCACTTGGCCTGGTTGAACTTCATGAGGTTTGCTCAGGCCCACCTCTCTAGCTTGTCCAGGTCCCTCTGGATGATATCCTGTCCCTCTGGCACATTGACCGCACCACTCAGCTTAGTGTCGTCGGCAAACTTGATGAGGGTGCACTTGATCCCACTATGTCATTGATGAAGATGTTGAACAGCACCGGTCCCAGTATGGATCCCTGAGGGACACCACTTGTCACCCCTCTCCATCTGGACATCAAGCCATTGACCACCACCCTCTGGATGCGACCATTCAGCCAGCTCCTTACCCACTGAACAGTCCACCCATCAAATCCATATCTCTCCAACTTAGAGAGAAAGATGCTGTGGGGGACCATGTCAAAGGCCTTGCAGAAATCCAGACAGATGACATCCGTAGCTCTCCCCTTGTCCACTGATGCAGTCACTCCATTGTAGAATCATAGAATAGTTTGAGTTGGAAGGGACCTTTAAAGCTCATCTAGTCCAACCCCCCTGCAATGAGCTTCAACTAGATCAGGTTACTCAGAGCCCCGACCAACCTGGTCTTGAATGTTTGCAGGGATGGAGCATCTACCACCTCTCTGGGCAACTTGTGCCAGGGTTTCACCACGCTCATTGTAAAACATTTCTGTCTTATACCTAGTCTGAATCCATCTTCTTTTAGTGTAAAACCATTACCCCTTGTCCTATCCCACAGGTCCTGCTAAAAGGTTTGTCCCCATCTTTCCTATAGACCCCACTTACTTAAGTACTGAAAGGCTACAATAAGGTCTCCCCGCAGCCTTCGCTTGTCCAGGCTGAACAACCCCAACTCTCTCAGCCTGTCCTCACAGGAGACGTTCCATCCCTTGCCTCCTCTTCCTTTCAATAGTAACCAGGCCTTGACCAGAAATACTTAGGAAGTTACTCATTTCAGATCAGTGTATCTTAAATGAGATCCAAGAGTGAGGTGCACCATTTTGGCTACGGGATATCTAATATAAAGTATCTGCTAATATTTTAAAAATACTGTTAAGAATTTTGCCAATTGCCATTTGTCCTCCAAATTAAATTCCAAGAAAACCCAATATTTTTTTTCTTTAGTCTATAGACAGATATTAAGAGATAATTTTATAAGTACTATATCTACAATCCTCTATCTTCAGTGTAGGTCTTAGATACATGTCATAGATCGTAGAGGATGCTTGAGAAAGCATCCATTACAAGCTCTTGATCGATTGTGGGCTTAAAACCTACACAGTCACATGCATGAGCAAGTTGCTCTAGAAGAAGTTAACTTGTTCTGCTGTAATTGCATGAAAGTGAAGTTTTATTTTATGACAAATGTAAATTAAGATAATTCATTCCTTACTGAACAGGCCAAGTCCTCAGTGAAGCAGCTAAACTACCTGGATTAACCTCATAGTTGCCAGAGGAATGAAGAACACGCACAGGAATAATGGAGTCTATAAAAAAATTCCTGAAAATTTCCTTTGATGGCTCCTTCATTGGCAATTGAACTGTTTGGAGACTTCTCTTTCTTTGAAAATGCTGAAGAATATGCAAAAGAAGAAGCAGCATCTGTTTCCAGTACAAAGTTACCTTTCTGGTAAAATGATAAAGATCAGACCCAGATTCAGATTTACTCAATAGAGAAGAAAGGAAGAGGAAAAATAAGTGCCCTGTAGTATCCTAATTGCTACTGCCTGGAGTTCTGCATGTGCTCCTGCTCATCTGATGCACTGTGAGCTAAATGGTTACATCACTCACCTACTCACACACATCAGCATTGCATCAGCATTCATACTGATGTTTATCACTTAAAAAGAAAAAAAAAGACCTTGAAAGACCTTGACATTTGAGTAGTACAGTAGTTGGCATCTCCTCCTACTAATACATCTTTGCATCTTCCAAAGAAGACAAACAGTTTGATGCATTCAGATGCATGGTTGGGAAAGGTAAACTGCCCCAGATCACACTACAGAAGATCACTGCCTAGTTGATAAGAGGCCTCAGAAACTAGCAAAACTCACTAGAGCACTCAAAGTGACAAATTCATTGCAAATATAGACTCATACAGGCATTCTGCTCCAAGAAGTATAAACAGGTCATGTAAGAGACGAAGCACAACATAAATTCTGAGTTATTAAATTAAATGCAACCGTTTATCCAGTAGATATCCATTGGATACCCATTTCATAATATCTTGCATCTTCAGTAGAACGTGAGAACTCAGGAAAGCCAGTGAAAAGTACCCACCTGGAACTTGTTGGGCTCAAAGCATAGAATATTGAGTGAGGATCTATGTTATGTACTACACAGGAGACCAGACCTAAGACCTCACAGTCCCCTTCTTGCCTTAAAATCTCTGAACTATAGCAAATGGTTGAAGACTTGTGGGTAGCTTCTATTTCAGGTGTAAAGAATGCAGGTGAAGTTCTGCACTTTGAATTGAGCATTCCTGGAAACAAAGTTCAGAGATGGCATATCCTTTGGATAACCAGCCATAACCCTTCCTCCTCCCCTTGAAAACGAGGAAATTTGTTTTCAGACTTACTGTGTCAGATGGGGATCACTGGAGGACAACAGGGAACAAGGCGTAGATTCTACCATCCCACAAGAATGAAGAATTAATCCCTTTGGCTGAATGACAGTCTTGGAGATAATTAAGGGAATTCTGTCACCCTCAGACAGTATAAAACCACAGCTTTTACACTCAGTGAAAGAAGGGAACCAATGAGACAAGAAGAGACTTTGCAAGACAACTGAGGCCAGCAGCCTCTCACTACAAGACTGCCAAATTCTACCCAATGCAGGATTATACTGAATAAAATATTCATTGAGCCTCTTGTGGCCTCCCGCCAAGTCTAATAACCTTTGCTAGGCCCTGGGTGAAAACACACAAGAAGCAGAATCCTCAGAGACATGCTAAAAAGCTACATTCAAGAAGTCTGCTCTGGACTATGTTCTTACCATCCTACCTGAGACTTACGGGAAGATTTCTGTGAGAATATAGGTCTGTGCAAAGATATAGAATTTGGACTTACCAAAGTAGTCCTACTAGTAGCACTGCTTTCAGATATAAAATTACTTTGCATTCAGAGCTGCCCTTTGCTACCAGAGATGACTGTTACCTCCCTCTTTGCCATGTTTTTTTTTTAAATAAAGCTTTAGTTCGGCATGTCTGAGGGCATAAAACTTTATATTGAGGTGCAAAAGCATGTTCTTGCAGGCTCTGAAATCTACGTGGTGCAGCGTTTTACTGGATTGGTGTTTCACCTCTAAGCATTTGGTCCCTGTCCAGTTTAGGATAAAAGACATAAATGAATGTAAAGGCCTTACTTATAGTCCTTGGCTTTATCTCTGTCACAGAAGCATTTCTCAGTTTGCAGCAAAATTATAGCTGCTATTCAACAGTGGCATAGTAGGGGAACTGCCTTGCCAGCACTACAATGCATGAGCAGTACTGCTTGAGAGATTGCACACTCCCACCTGCACTATACTTAGTTCTAGCCAACAGTAATCATTTCCAAGAGATATCTACTAATGTGCATTTCCTCTCAAAATACTGACTAATGGTGAGTATCAATACAACAAACTGATAGGATATATGACTTGGATATATCTGTTTCACATAATGGAAGGATTTAACTTTAAGGAATTTGTGACCTATAAAATGTTCACTGCAATTAATGATTAATTAATTACAAAAGTGCAGACTTTTGTTCCAATTACAGTTGTTATCCTTATTGTTGTGCTAAAGCAAAGCACTGGGCTTCCTGGTCTGGGCTTTTTTTTTTTTTTTTTTTTTTTAATGGAAGCCAAACAAATCATTCACTGTTAAAAGCTGGTTTCTCTTCTGGAGCCCTTTCTCACACATTTTCAGTGCCCCTTGACCTCAGGCATCTGCCACAGCGACACCTCTGCTCATAGCAGGGGAGAAGGTGAAGGGCTTCATCAGAAGCAGATGCCAAAACTCTTCTTGCACAGGCTGGGGCAGACTGATCATCCACTCCCAGCTGCGGTATGACCTGACTGCTGTCCTGGAATCTTCTCCAGCCCTGGAGGTTCAAGGACAATGTGCTGCTCAGAAGATGAAGCCCTGATTCTTCTGATCGGTCTGTCTCCCACGCTGCAAAAAGTGCTAATGGGAAAGCAATCACACAAGCTCCAAGGGCCAGATTTTGCCCTCAGTTAATCTTACGTCAGCTCAGTAACAGCTATTGCATTACACAGGGCAGAAAGAGGACCTATTTTTTATAGCTTCATGTGGTCTTTTATTCAGTTATTTTCAGTTTTCAAACAAGCATTATTGCATAACAGAAACACAAATGATATTTGCAAATGGTAGTTCTGAGGAAGGAAAATAGATACATGGAAAATAGTAACATATTTCTAACGCATCTGATCTATAGGTCTCAGTGGCCACTGGATCAGGCCCGAAGAACCAAAAATGAGGTTACAGACATCTTTAAGCCACCCTGTAAAATGGAAAAATGCAATGCCACAAGAGAAAGAAAGGATGGGGAAGGGAGGATCTGGGTGTATGTATGTATGTAAAAGGAAAAGAGCATATGCAAGAAAAAATGTCTAACAAAGTCTACAAGCTTGTTTAGTACATTGAACAAACTTTTCTGTACTGTATGTGTTATTGACGCCTCTGTGATTCATATTGCCAAATTTTATAAAAGATCTCAAAGAATTAATTAAAGTGTTACAAAATTAATTTAGTTCTGTAAGCATGTTGGTCCATTGAATAAATTATTGCATTCTAACTCCTAAGAATTCATTGGGGTGTCTATGTTTAATTTACCAAAATTTACAGATGGCAATGGGAGTCCTTCCACTGCCTTCAAAATTCTTTGGATCTGATACCAATGCTGCAGAAGCTGAAGAACTTGCCTAGTGATCCTAACGTGAACCGGTGGGCATTTTCTTTTCAGAATAATCATCATAAATTGGTCAGTAAAATCTTTAAAAGACGCTGGACTCTAGTGGTGAAATCCTGGTAGAATTAAAGTCAATAGCAAAACTGCCTGTGACTTCCAGAGTTTCACCTAGAGTTTACCTGCACAGGTTGTGCCTGCCACATTGCTGACGTCAGAAGCAGTTGAAGAACACCAGAAGCACAGGTGAGCTTTCTGGGTGGCACAGCTTTGGATGTCTCAGTAAAGGAATCAGTCATTGGAGATGACTGATAAGATACATGGATTTCTCTATTTCTAATGCTATTATCTGAAATATTTAAATATGAATATGCAAATATGTGTACTCTGATTGGGATAAAAATGCAAGGATTTCCTTTTCCTGCATTGTTACCCAGCAACAGCTGCAGTCTTACAATGACAATCAGCCTCCTGAAACCAATTAAAATGCAAAAAAATGCACAACTGGGGAAAAGAGTTATGCAGTATTTACATATGCAGTATGACAACGGTTTAAGCATCAGAGGCAACTCAGTTCTGGCACAATTTTGACACAGAATTGCTTATAGTGAGCACAGCAATCCTATGCAGGGAAGTTCTTGTCACTAATAGACTACTATGCTAAATCACCAGTGTAAACACGCACGTTTACCTGCTATCAGAGCTTGGCCACAGGATCTGCTATCTCATACAACAATTGCTTCACTTGTACTGAAGCTCTTCCTGCCTGTTGCAGAAATTCTTTCACATATTCAACAGGATCAACTACCATCTTGTGTTCTGTCTCTCCTCACCAGCTCAAACTGTTTGCCTTCTCTGTTTGTCTAAAGAATAAAGAATCGATCTTTAAATACTGACTATCATGTGTAGAGTTTGCCATTCTCTTTGGACATGCACAGTGGAGGCCCAACCAGTAATCAAAACAGGGTAGCAGGCAATGAGCTATGCCACTACTGCAAACATGTATAAGTGCTGAGATATGTTTCACTTCTGGATCTCTAAATTCCCATCGCAAATATTGTATGTAAGGAAATTGCCATCCTTCACTGCAATTGAAAGAAGCAGCCTGCTTAAACATCAGTCTCCACAAACTCACAGTTCCAGCCCACATCCCTTGAGTGCAAACTAGGAAAAGAGGACATTTACTTACCATATTTGAGGAACCTCAAGTCCTAAATTGGTTGATACCTTAGGCACTATCAAAATACAAACATTAAACAGCCAATAGATCCCAGTGACTGTAAGTAGCTCTAGTATTTATGTGGAGATTGACTCAG
Source organism: Fratercula arctica (assembly GCA_947846985.1). Classification (NCBI taxonomy): domain Eukaryota; kingdom Metazoa; phylum Chordata; class Aves; order Charadriiformes; family Alcidae; genus Fratercula; species Fratercula arctica. The sequence goes on from CANTUZ010000003.1 coordinate 104,682,021, forward strand.
GGGGACCATTGCGCCATGCTTACAGTTCTGCTTTCAACAACAGCTGCTTCTTTTAACTTGTGAGAAAGAACAGAGCCTTCCAATTATGAATCAAAGAGTAGCTTCAGTTTTCAAAGATTTGTCAATTTTCCAAATATATTAGCTAAATAAATAATGAAAGATGGTTATCTTTCTCTCTAAAATTATCCATTACGCTACTCCTAGACTATCACAGCTACCCTGGTGCAACTAATTCTGCCAGATGTGTACAAATTTGCATATATTTTTATTAGATTTTGACTTGTAGTCTCGCAGCATTATTTTCCCCTACAAAACTTCCTTAGTTCTCAAAAGTGTTTGTTTTCCTAAGAAACTGACCAAAGCCAACAGTGAAATAAATCAGAGCTTAGACTTTTTTCACTTTGCCCCTAGAAAAATTAGTCGGCACAAAGTTCCACACTGCTGTGACTAGGTCATTACCAATCTCTCCAGCAGCTAGCTAGTCTCCACCTGCTCCGTGTTTATTGAAAGGCAGGATCAGCCTCATACTATAGCCAAATCTTTCAGTTTCACTTTCTTGCATTGCTTTTTCTTTTTATATTTCTCTGGGGGCTTTTTTTCAGCTATGCAGTCACAGGAAACAGGACCTCAAAAGGTCACCAAGCCCACCCCTTTGTCCCAAAGCAAGATCAAATATATCAGATTGTATTACCTCATTACTAGAAGTATTTTTTTCTGCTTTTTAAGATAGAATCTTTTTTTTTTCCTTACCCCTTATCTATAAAACTGAGTAACCACATAGTTTTTTCCTAGGGTACAAGAAACAAACAGTGTCACTCATTCCAAGAATGAATAACAACTGTAGCTTATAACTACGGAGACTGACATATTCCTACACTTTCATTTCAAGAATATTTTTAGCAAAATTATATATTCAGGAATTTCATAATTAACTAACACTTCTGCTGAATTTTCAGCTTGCCACAGAGATCCACACCCATACATTACAAAAATCAAAGATGATTACCACTGAAATTGTCTGGAATTTTGAAAGTACACTGAGTCTTCAGTATGCAGTACACTGTACATCAAAAAGATGTCCTGGTTTGGAATAGCTTATCTTAATCAATCCCCTGCACAGGACCAGCTACATACCTGCATTTGAGGCAAACGGGAATTGTGCCTCACCTACAACTATTACGAAGAGTGGGTCTGATTCTTCTCTTGGACATACTGATGTAAAACAGGACTGATGACGGAGAGTTCAGTGGTATGGCACCAATATACAAGATGACTTGACAGTATCTTTAACTATGCACAAACCAATCTCTGCCGGTTTTGGCTTGGTAGTTACTGATATGGAGAACACAGAGAAAAATTATGTTGTTTGTTTTTTCAAAACACTGCCCCATAATTGTTTCACTGAAATCCACAGTGAGAGACAAGCTGTATTTCCCACAAGTTAGCCAGATAAGTCGGTACTATGTTCTTCACCCACAGCTGACCTTGACTCACAGTAAAATAGCAGTCTTGTCTCTACAGGATGTCTAACATGCATATGCTATTCTTGCTAGAAGCCCAAGTCATGAAACTGAACACCTAGTGCTAAGTGCTGTAAAAACACACAAGAAAAAGATGGTCCCTGTAGGAAAAGCACACCTGCTTTGTCAGTCCCAGAGCCTTAAAACACAGCTTCAAGTGATTTCACATCTCACTATCCCCTATGACTCTGTCTTTATCTCTTCTTGACATTGCTGAGAACAATCTCATTTTGACTATGAGTGCAAAACAGATGTCACTGCACGTGTAATATCATGTGAAAAAATATCCAAACCTTAAAGGTGAGTGAAGATTCTATAAACTGCTAAATCATGACAAACCTAAGAGTATTTTGAAGGTAGAAATGTGCCTGAAGGCTTGCTATAAAAAGTAGAACTTTTTGTGAAAGAACCTCTGTCTCTTTAGAAGGACATCGTAAATTTAGATTTTTAATTTAAACTATAAATTATATTTTTTTATTTGTAATTAAATGTGTAGTTCTACTCCGTGTTGACACTTGACATTCTGCCAGGCCTGCAGTCCTTTCCAAGTTATTCAACTTCTTGCAGCAATACCTTGATAATTTAAAAAGAAGCCAGTAAAATCACTGGATACGCTGAATTTACACTTGTGCTACAAAGAGAAGAGTTTGATCCCTAGTGTCCCAGCTGTGTCCAAGGTGGGGATTTTCGTCTCTCTGAAGTGAACTGAACCCATCTGTGCTCTATGCACAGCAAAGGAAATAGAATCTTTTTTTTTCCATTTTATTTTTGTATCACGCAGCTCAGTGTCATCTCTGATCCATGAACCCAAGAATGCTTAGGGTCAACACTGACTAGCATAAAGGTAAGCCGAAGACAGAGCAGCATGATGTTTTGTTATGGACACACAAAAATTACATGCTTCCATTATTCCACAGTGTCACTACTCATATTAAACAACACTACTCTCTTAAACAACCAAACAATCAGAACTGTCCTACCTCAGTTTTGTTTCTAAGTTGCGTTTACTGAAGCACACAGCTCCCTGTTTTGTCCTACTCCTCTGGACATTACATCTTTTTTCACACTTTTTACTTTAATTTCTGTGATTCTATAAAAGAATTTAAAATGGGAAGAACTTATTTGGCCAACCATGGTATCTCCCCATAGGTACTGAACTGATTCCTACTGTATCTTTTCTAACTGGCAACAGAAATGTGTTTCTATGATTAAAAATAGAACTTCCTTTCCCCAATGATTTTTCAGAACAGAGAAAATGGGAAGAAGGTTTTTTAAAAGATATTTTTCAGTGACACTGGCCTGCAGCTTGCATTCTCCTCCCACCCTTCTGACCTGTGCAGATGTTGTGGATTCCCTTTCACCACCTGATCCAACAGAAGAGTCGGCTCTTGGCTCTAGGGATATTTCTATTCCCAGTGACATGTGGAGATGCCATAAATAAAATTGCCTGTACATGGCAATATCAGGTGAAGTCAGTATAGCTATAGGAGCATACTCTATCATCACATTTAAGCACAGTGAGAGAACCCAAATTAAATACACCTTGTTTTTTTTCTCACAGCTTCTCATCTGCTTCCACAATACTTGCATGCTACTGCGTAGACTGGACTTTGGACTTTATTATGGCTCTATCTTGATTTGAGCCCCTTTGAGAAGAGGATTGGACTGGACCTCCACATATCCTTTCCAATCCAATTTTTCTACGATCGTGTACATTATATACAATATGGTCTCTATATCAAAATAAGCTTTTGGATGAGCTGTTAACTACGAGGACTAGCTGTCGCAAATACTGTTTTATTTTTGTCATTAAATAAAACACTGTTACTTCTACACCTCTATAATTCTTAGATCAGCATTCAGAGTTTTAACATTTCATTAAGGCATATTAGATACAAATGTTTTATGTCACCTGCTATCCCAGATGCGTAATAATCAACTTGCTCTCAAAAAAAGCCTACTTGCAAAACACATAACGAGAAGAAAACATGAACTATACTTTTTTCAACTAACTGAACTGCTTATCTTCGTAGTCTATCAGCCTTGTAAAATTTCATGCTCCAGACTCTTACCAGTTTTTTACGAAAAGAAAAAAAAAAAAGGCAAAACAGCTGAGGATCTAGTCAACCACTTTGCACATTCTACAGCTATTCCAGCACAAAGTGAGTGATTAAAGTCAGTTCTGGTACATTTGCACACCCTGTACCCATACTTGACCATTTTGATGGAGACATACTCTTACGGGCTTATTGACATAAGTAGATGACAGAAAAAAAAGAAAACTCATTGAGTGGAATGAGAATGGACTCGTAATTCAAGTCCCCCCAGTTCACCAGGCAAAAACTAGTAAAGACTCATCTAACACCTTTACTCCTGTTATTCTTTTTCAGATTACTTCTCAGGTGGTACCATCAAACCAAATATCTTCAAGCAGTAGCGTCTGTCACAGATCTAAAAAACAACATCATACTATTTACCACCATCAAGGGGAGCCTGTTCTTATTTTCCCACCTCACTTTCTTTTCCTTGCTGGCCCATAGTAACAGTTTTTTTAAAAAAGCCTCTAAAATTAGTGAGTAACCTGGGTTAGAAATGCTAGTGCTAACACTTGCAGGTCTGCTCTCATGCCACACCGTCAATTTGCAAAATGTCTTTTGTATTAGAAAAGATGCAATGACTGTTACTAACATCTAAAAAAGGGCAAAAAGGGCAAAAAGAGCAGGATAACAGTGTACTGCAAAGCAGCGTACAGCTAATTTATATGAAAAGCTATCTATAATTTGCAAAGCATTTCAAAAGACAAAAGAAGTTGCACAATGTTAGACAAGCAATGAGGTGTATCCAAATCTATTGTCTGTATCTCTGTCATACAGACACAAACCAGGAAACTCTGTAACTGTAAATGAACCTCCAGAGATTACAGTTACTTTGTTGAAAACCATTTTTTGACCATGCAGGCTCAAATGCAGTTGCCTAATGTTGAAAGAATCCCCTTCCTCTCATGTCTCCTAACCAGAGACATGAATGCTTGGAAAAACAAGCCACTTTGGCAGAATTTAGGGATGCGCGGACCTCAGTCCCACTGAACTAAGTAAACTCGTAGGAGACGGTCCGGAGCATGCAGTGGGAGACAAATCTTTTCAATTTCAGCTCCAGAAAAATTTTGACATATGAGGTTAACTTATTCATTCTTGTTAATTTAAAAGGAGATGTTTGGCAAATCAATCAGTAGTAAAGTCATATGAGTTTAACTGGATCATTTGATTTAACCAAAAGTATTTTGATTTAATTGTAGTTTATTTTGTAACATAAGTTAAGGAAGTACTAAAAAAGACATTTCTGATAGAAAATCAAACTATTTAATTCTTGAAGGAGAATTTTTTTTCCCATTATTGTCCTACTTACAGTTTTTCATAATAAGAACTCAAGAAGTTCTCCAGTTTTAGTGAATATGCAGTTTACCTTCTCTCAAAACTTCATTTAAGTAGTGAACTTCATCTCTGATTCAAACGCTTAGGCCCTAATTCTGTAAACACTTAAGTTTAACTTATGAGCAGCAGGTGAATAGACCTGTGAAGTTCAATATGAGCACGCAGGTGAGTATGTCATACAAGAATCAGGATTTTATTCTGCTATGTTGTCTATAAACAGACATCTTGTTTTCTAAAGCATAAGATTCCTCCCAATGTTCCTGACAGACATCTGCAATTATTAATATGTAATGTAGTTGGTTCTCAAGATTTGCAGCAATGCATTCAAACTTATCTATTTTCTTGTATGATGCACGTAAGAGTTTACGTACTTAAAGGAGTTGTTTGCTCTTCATTTGCATGCCGATTTTTTTAATTATGTGAGTAAAACCTCTGTGCGCAGTTCAAGGCAGCAAAAAAGCTTCAAGGGAGATGAAGAAAAAGAGGCAACAGCTGAATATATTTAAAAGATTATTTTCCTGAAGCAGTCGGGATCTTACCACAAACAATTGTGAAGGTATCAGTTACACACTGCTTAGTAAAGAGAAAGGTTGATTAACACAGATACCCTATGCCTTTCAATTTGATACTGTTTTGACCGTTAGTGTTTCAGGCTACCTGTAAACAGGTGCAGCAACCTGCCTCTGGAGAGGACAGTAAAATACTTCTTGACGTATGTAATGGGTATGATACCTCTTGGGAAAGATTGTTTTTAAGCTTACCACAACCAAGGTAATGGTTGATCAAGACACTACTTACAGCAATGACATGCCAAACTCAAATTTCGTATTCAGACCTTTGGGCAAAATGATAAAGCAATCAAGAATTCAATTGATAAAGCCTGGGTTAATAATTATACTTTAAATTGAATTGCTTTGAAAGCCGTACTGGAAAAGTAAGTTAACAGCTGAAAAAACCTAGAAACTAATACAAAATGCATTTTGCCCCTGAAGAAATTCTCAATGACTTCAGTGGAACAGGATTAGGCCACAGGCTCTGTAAACGTAGCCATGCAAATGTATTGTCTCCTTGTACTAATATAGCTGTCTGGCAAATTCTTTTTGCTGTTACCATGGCTCTAAAATTTTGATGTTTCAGCAGAAAAATAACAGTTAAGTGTATGTGCGAACACTGAGACATTTTTAGTCATTTTAGGGTTACCGTTAACAGTGAGGTCAAAATTTCCTCTTTAAAAATGTTAAGCTATGATCTGAAACCTGTCATTCTCATATATGAAAAATCATAATATGTATCAATGATAAACTTTTCAGAAAAGCTACTGATTTTGCTTTCTCAGTTTTCAGTCCTCAATTTTTTTTCACTTCATTCCTCAGCTGGCCAAAAGGAGGGACAGGTGGGATCTCCTGACTGACTTGCATCCTTACATCAAAATACTACAGATGAGTAAGAAAAGGCCTCTATTTCTCCTCCAGCTAATTATTTTAAAGTCCAGCCTACAGCAGAAACCTTTCCCAGTAACAGCTGGGCCACCCAACAGCTCTTGGGAACACAGTTTGTCTAGGACTCATGCTACCTTGAATCCTGGAATCACAGAATTAGAGAATATCTCAAGTTGGAAGGGATCCATAAGGATCATCAAGTCCAACTCCCTGCTCCTTGATGGACTGCCTAAAACTAAATCATATGACTAAGAGCATCATCCAGATGCTCCTTGAACTCTGTGGAGGCACTTAATGAAGGACCATGCAAATACAATGTTCTCCATAAATGACTCTACTAGACAGAAACATCTTGGAATTTGAGATAGTTAATGTAATTTGCAGACATTTGGCTGGTAAATACTTGGCAATGCACTATGGGACCCCAGAACTCTGCCTATGGAATTTGAAGAGTTTAGACTCAGCTTCCTGCAATTCCTGTTTTCTTCATGCTTTTTGCTTACTTCATTTCCCCATTTTCATTCTTCCAGTTTTCCATACTCAGTCTATAACAACACTAGAAACATACATGGAACAAATCAGTGGAGTTCTTATGTCTCTTATAAGGTAGTACCCATTTTCCTTGCATGTGCCAAGCTTCAATTTTATCAGCAGATTTTTCAAGAAATAAAGAAAGAAAATTGAGAAGTAGATGATGGAGGCAGAAAATAAAACTTGCCAAGAAGCACAAGTATTCCCCAACTGGTTAAACACAGTAAGACTCATGACATTTAGCCTTCAGAACAATCATGGTGCAAATCTAGCATGGTGCAAATTTTGCAGAAGCAAAACTTTTAGATACAGGAGTCTGTAATTCCAGTTCCTATAATGGTGTGCCGAGTTTATATCAACCTTTCAATGGAAATGCCTCAAAATCAAAAGCATTTATACCCTCAGAAACTAGTAGTGCACTGGCTCTGGCAATCTGTAAATCCTGATGCTACCAGTGGTTAGTAACTTGGTGGTGACAAACCTATAGCGAACATTATTATTACAAAGATGTAAGAGTTGTGATTCTTGCAAAGTATAGGAAAGCAAGAAAATTCATAACCGAAGTACCTCATTTCCACTTCTCTTAACTTCCAAGTACATAAACACAAGTAAGACTTCTGAGTACTTGCATGAAGCGATGACGGCTCGCTAAATTCTGTGCAATTACGAAATATATGTAAAGTTCACATTTTTAGGAATCCTTTTGCAATACAATTCTCTAGACCACAATATTTATAAAGATACAGTTACTTTATTAACTGTAATTCTCAAAAGGCTGTTCTGTCTTTTTTTTTCTAGTTCCTGAAGTGATTTACCTGGCATCTGGAAACAAAGATACAGGAATTGTTCAGTGGCTTCTGATGTATACTTGGTAAATTAAAAATGCCTCTAAAACCAAAAATGAAGATGCTTTCAGTGAGAGCAGAAAGACTGGTGATTGTGAACACAAAAGAGCAATTACAGGAGTCGATCTGAATACAATTTCTGGAAGCCTCAGAAGCATACTCTGATGTGTGTTATTGGCAGCACTGCTTTGAATCTGCTTGTTCTGCTCTTTGAGTAAGCTATACTTATGACTGCTAAAAAATTGAATTTTAAGTTAACCACATTTACTGAATTTGGGAAGAAGCGCAGGTATAGGGAAAGGGTGTTCCATATCATTTTTTTTAAACACAACAAATACATCACAGTTTTCACAAAATAAAAATTTATTAACCATAACAAACAACATATAAAATGACAAATAAGAAGTGCAGGGTGCATGAGTCATTAACATATGTGCACTCTTGTCATATGCCCTGATTTTCCACTGGAGTTGGCTGGAATTAACACTGTGGCAATCTGTGCTGGCTCTTGGGCAAGTAGGAGGCAAAGAAAGCAGGTATTTGGGATGAAACCTGCTCCGCAGAGCTGTCTATGAAACACGGTGGCTGCTGCAGTGAAATGATTGGGTGTTTTGTTCCATACTGCTTTGCAGTGCCCATATTTGCTAAACCAGGATGCTCGTTCTTCAAGGTAAACTATTCAAGCGTGCTTTTTCTCCAGCATGTTGTATCACAAAGGCCAAACAGACCTATGGAAAGGATCTACCCTTTTCTTTCTTTTCTTTCTTCTAATCACCATCTGCTCCTTCTTAGCCAAGGTCACTGATATGCAACAACAAAACAAAAAAAAAACATTGTTAGATTGGAAAGGTCATAAATAAAAATCTTTTTCCACACGTATTTTTTCTCATAAGATATGAAATGTGTCAGCCTCATGGTGGGCAGTTCAGAAAGTCCATCGATGATGGCTACTTTAAGTCTACCACCTTTTGAAGAGTTGGCACACAGAGTATGAACTACCACATATACCAGCTGCAAAAACATGGCAGCAACTATGACTGAACAGGCAATGATCTGCTCATAAAGTGCAGAGACACCTGAGAAGGTTCCTGAGAGCAGCTGGAGTTCACCCAGACACACATTATCAGCCTTTTTGTAACAAGCACTTCTCCAGAGCTGATAAAGTTGAGGCAGTAACACACTGTAAAAGTAGAATCAAAACGGGCCTTCCTAGACACTCATTTTCAAAGTTTAAAGAATACATGCTGAAAAATGCTGACAGTGTCCTAATGGTAAAAGGGGATGGTCATGCAAAGATCAACCTGAAAACAGACAAATGTAAATAGATAGTTGCTATTGTTTAATTCAGTGAGCAGGTCCTCTGAACCAACAACAAAATGTCTCTATTTGCTTTCCCTGAATAAAAAATAAATGTTTTGGATTTTGTTTCCTCTCAGAAAGCAAGGGACTGCATGTGTGAAGGTTCATACTACATGTCTACATTTTATTCACAGAAAACACAGTTTTGGCGACCAAATACAAGACTGCTTGCAAACAGTCTTATGTTTCACATCTGTTTTAATGGCATACTAAGGTAACTGGTTCAACACCATTGGTTTTGGCCCTGCGTGCGAAGAACTGGTATTTAATCACCAAAATTCTACATGCCCACATACATTTATGCATATTTAGCACACATTTATGAATACTGGGTGTGGTCTAGTCTATCTTTTTAAAAAAAAAAAAAAAACTTACGATTGACAGTGCATATAATAGTGTTGTTAAAATAAACTGGCCATGCGAAAGGCATTTCTTTATTCCCTGTCCCCTTATAATTATATACTATCCTAAGAGAGGAATGGAAGGACTGAAGAGAAGGGATAAGTTCTTAGGCCTGTGAAAGAAAGTTAAAAAAAAAAAAAGAAAAAGGAAAAACAGACTAGCAGAAGTAGCATATGCAAATACACCTACCTGAGCTTCCTTTGCTTTTCCAGTTGGTCTTTGGGTTCATGAAGTACTCCTGACTTCCATCCAAGTATGCCTCCTGACTCCTCTGTGTACCCCTTCTCAACAAGCCTGTTGTCCATATCCATTTCCGAGATTCTTTTTCTTCTCTTTTTTGAGGTCATATATCCAATGGTCATAGAGTTCTAATTTTCTTTAGGATCAAATTGTGTATACTGGTCAATAGAACCTCAGTTTTTCCACTGGCAGCTTCCTTTTAATTGAATGTTTCATTCCTTTTCCCTGCCATGACATTGTTACTCATTCGTCTCATCACAGCCTCTGCATCTTTTACTTGCAATGTCCAAAAATCACCTTAGTTCTTGTGAGAATGCTGCAGCCTGGCCTCCCTTAAGGTCAGGTAGATCCAAACATGCAGAGTATTTTAAAAGGTTGAGAAAAAAATGGGTTTTTTTCATCACTGGAAGTGACGAAATCTGGAGTTTGATGAAAACTGGAGTTTGAGATTGGGAGCAGAATGGTCACAGCCAAAGGGTCACAGGATTATGAAATTCTTGATTAACTTCTTAAGTTTGTTTCTCTTAGTAAATAAGTAACATACCACCTCTGCAGGCATCTTACCACTGCTGGAACAGACAACTTTTCTACGTGTGAAGACAGTTTAACTTGACCTGTGTAAACTCTGGGTGTTTCCTAGCAAGACCCAGAATGGACTTCGTGTGTTCATGTGCTGAAAAAACACAAGCATTACTTTGTAGTGTCAACTTCAAGCCCAAGGAGTTTGTTTTTGTAGATTTTGTAGATCAGTCAAACTATGCTGCATAACCAAGACACTGTAGAAATACCATTCTGAATTCATAGCAACTTGTCTTAGACATACCAAGAGCACTATAAAGATGCACAGAAAATAAAAAGCCCTGCACTCATCATATGCTATAACGTAACAGTTCTATTTCTTCCTAAAGAGGCACATACCCAAAAAACAATCCTGAATATTTATGCACGGGACATGACAGCCACGATGTACGCAAAGTTGTTACAGTTTCATATTTAAACATGGGCCTTTTCCTCTTCAGACAACAGAGGAATTGTTAGTATCTCTGAAATGTTACTAAAACAAGTCGCCAGTGCTTATTTAGAAGCTGGACTGGCATAAACTACTCAGAAATTCAGAAAATTAAGGCATTTGATTTAACAACTAATTCTCGGGAAGGACATACAAAATTAAGGGATGAGCCACTGACTCACAGTATCACAAGAGGCCTGGGGAACCCCTTTCGAGGGTATTCCTTACGTGAGAGAATGCCCTGCTACAGCACTGGAAGGAATGCCAGAGCATCTACTCCAGAAGAAAGAACAAGCAGTCCCTGCAGCTTATCTTCATAAGAAACCTTGGATATCTTCTCTTTCTGCATTTTGGCTATTTTACTTGAACCGAGGAATTGTTCAGGAAGTGACAAAGATAGACTAGGTTAAATGCTGTAACATGGTACTTATTCACACCACATTAGGCAGAGGAACACTAAAATTAGGCATAAAATTTTATTCCCTTGGTAATATCCTCCAGTATTGGCTAGAGACAGGAGGAGAAAAGGGAATTTCCCTTGGAAAAATAAAGCAAGCTAATGATATGTAATATAAATATTGTGGCATTGCGTCTTTCAAGTAAGTATCACCATTTCTATTTGGGGGGGGGGGCGGGGGTGGGGGGTGGAGGGGTGAAACATAACATTACCAGAGAGACTGGAAAAAAGAAGCCACTCAGTGAGAAGTCTAAAGGTTCTTCTGAATGGTTACTATACCCTCCTTTACATTCTGTTTGTAAACGATCCTATTAATTACAAAAACATGAGAAAGTTAGGAGATGTTTTCTTTTGATTTTACTGGAGCCACATGAGAAAAAAATGTTTGGCCTACCACTCTATAACAAGATATTACAGGCCTGCTCCAAAGCTCATTGCTGTGTTTCCTTTGGAGTCAGGAGCAGGTGTGTGCAAAGTAGGAATAAAACAGCAGCCTTCTTAAAACCTATCATGAAAATATTTTTTTTAAGAATTGCTGCTTTGCACTGATTCTCTTCACCACTGCACCTAGTGACGGACAGCACTTGCCAGATTCAGACTGAAACAGCTGAAGTTATGCCAAGAGTACATACATCCATAGTATACCATGCCCTTTTTAATCAACTTCCTGATTAAAAAATGCCATGCTGACATAAGGTATGAGAGATGTAGACTTTTAATGCTTCACAAAATAATAGACCCTGGTGCTGGTTTGGTGGAAAATCTGTGATCTTGCAGATGTTTATGAGTTTGTCTGGTGTAGAGCTAGAATAAATTTGGTTATGACGGACCCTCAAGATACATAACATTTATCCTGAAGGAAACTAGTTTCTGAAACTAATTGCCCAGATCCATTAGGCTGGTGGGAGTTGCAGCAAACCAAAGGGTCTACTGGCAGACGCAACGTTGATTTCTTAATGTTTACAACCTACCAGACAGCTCTATACCAGACCTGATTTGATGGATCTTTATGGGGCGCCCTGCAGCCTTGGTTATTTCCGCAACCAAGTTGGCTAGTTTCATTACTTGGTGACTGTGTTCCACATCTGCAGCTTCAGTGCAAACATACTGAACTAGTGTATACACTGCAAATCTGATCTGAGATCAGATTTTAAAGCCGATCTAATAATGATGTTTACTGTTTTCCTGACTAAAAGTATGATCCCTTTTAAGGGATCAAAAATCCCATTGTGGTTTTGGTCTGTCTGTCTCCACATCCTATTCCCCCTCCCAACACAAGACATTCCCCCTTCATTTCAGTTTCATTACATTTTGTAGCTTTTTCCTCTGTCACTAAACAGGCAGAGAGGTTCTAATCAAAGCGAAATACTGTGAAGGATTCTAAACAGATAATCTTTGTCAACAGCCTGAAAAAGCTTTGATTTGCTCTCCTTGTGACTTTTTAATCTGGGATATGTGGAGAAGATGATGCTATTTAGTCTGCACCCATTTTCATCCCATAGAAATCTGGCTGCACTTCTGTTTAAAACATCATTGATAATCTTATAGGATTTCTCATCACTTCTGTTTTGTGAAAGAAAAGGTCAGTAAGTAATCTTGAGCCATAAAGTTTTCTTGTACTATACTATCAAGAACTTCACATCTTTATTGAAAGTTGATCAACATGACGAAAACATTTATCAAGTTCAGGCAAATTGATATTAAATTCAGTATTTCTATAAGTATGTTCAGTATTGTATGCATATTTAATATTAAAGTACTTTTCCACCACCAAACCTCTCAACAAAACAATGACTGTGCTCAGAGTTGGTAAAGAAATAGGTTCTAAAACAGAGAACTTTGTTTTATAAATGTGCTCGTGCAATGCACTTAAGAAATGCACATGCTGATTTCCCGTGGAAATGCTGATGGATGGGAATTATATTTTCATTCTTTTGGAGTCCACATAAAAGCCTGACTGGTGCAGAAGAACAGTTTTCAAAATAGTACCTTTTTTTGCTATTCATACAGCAAAGTTTCTACGCCTAGCTAATAAATTGCCGCATATGTGTATGTACGTATGTGTATGTAATCAAAATACTCCTTTGCATATCTTATTCATCTCCTCAACACAAAAATTAAACAAAATAGAAAAGAACAGAAAAAAGAGAGACCCTCAAAAATGGTTCTTAACAAATCTGGAAAAATAATACACCTCTGAATACAATGAAGTAGCTCCTCTTCTTTCTTAATTGTCTTTGTCTCCAAACACACAGTTGCTCAATTCTCTAATATGTAAGATACAAGACTGTAGAGTAAAACAACAAAGTCATGCTATGAACTAAGAACTACTATGATAAAACTGATGCCTTTTTTGAAAATGTGGGCATATAACTTGGTATTTGAATCTAAACAAAGAAACCACTGCAAATGTTTAGTATTTAGCTATTGCTCTTGTTGGTTAAAGTAAGTGGAGGGGGGGGGGGGGGGCCAGGAGGAATTCACTCTCCATAAAGTTCAGGCTGTAAAATTCATACAAAATTTAATCTACATTTAGATTAGTTTAAAATATACTGAATTCTGCATTTACTCATCGCAATCACTTACTCTTCTCTTTGTTTCACTTGATAAATCAATATAATTTTAAAAAAATGTAATAATTACTTCCCCCCCCCCTTTTATTGCATACAGTCTTATCTAGCTCTGTATTTCTAATGTTAGGAGTGTTATGTTGCCATGTCAATTGTTTTTAAATGTGTCATATTGCAAACAAGCATAAACATATATATCCACCAGACCACACCACCAAGTTTAACCTTATCATTCCAAACTTGAAGAACCTTGATAAATCATCTGGAGTACCTGCTAACTGCCTACTAAGGGTTAACAGTTTGTTCCAATTTTTTTTTTTGTTTGTTTGCAGAGTGACATGACAAAGACTTTTATTTGTTTGGTAATTTTTGGAAATAAACTATCACACAAAACTGAAATGTCAAAAAAAAAAAAAAAAAGAAGAGCAGAGAGGTAAAAACTAAATATCATTCAGAACCATATCCTGTTATTCTCCTAAACAACATAATTAAAGGTAACAAAAACCCCACATCTCTCAAATTAAAACAAATCATTCATTAAATTGTTGTACAATAATCACAAGAACTATGTAGAGACAATTAAAGGATAATAATTTCTACTTAACCCAACCTTAACTGCAGTTTCAAAATTAGGTCAGTTAAAATGAAAATCACCATTTTTAAGGAGATTAAGAATCATCAAAATTGCATAAAAATATTCCTAAATGACTACATGAAAAAAAGCAAATGTAACTAAATGCTAAAGCCCCCCATATTTTATACACAGCATCAGAATTATATAAGAAATGCCTATCAATGGATGCTGTGTTCGAGAAGTGGGATTCCAGTCTGACTCAGTGTTATTATCTGGCAAAATAATACGTAATTCAAAGATAGCTTTTTTATTTTCTTCTTTTGTTTTCTCCTTTCAATAAGAAGCCTTTATAAGGACACATACATAACGAAGATATTGGAGCTGAGAGAATCACTAGCAATTTGTCAATAACTTCGTTTTTTAGCATTACTAGTGAGTTCGTGTTAAATAAGCATTTTTTTTCCTTTCAGCCAAGAAAACGCATAGCACACCAATCAAAACTATTCACATCTGGGCTTTCATTGAAACAGTAGTTGCTAATTTTACAGGTCTGCCCACATTGTTCTAGAAAATAAGAAGCCGAAATCTGACATTTCCAATAGTCCTTATTAAAACAACAACCCCTGAGAGCTCGATCCCGCTTTCACTGCAAGCAATATCAAACTCCCCGTTGACTTCAGGCAGAGCAGGATCGGGCCCTGAGCTGCTCAGCCTTCCCCCAGCTCCATGCACAGGAGAATGTGTTGAGGAGCTGGGGTGGGAGAAGTACAAAACTATTCTTTTGTTAACTGCCCAAAGAGTTCAACTTTCCATTACTTTGTGAACAACCGCAAAGTGCCCTGTAAACAACAACGGCGATAAAAGGACATATTTACCTTGAGGGAATAGCAAAGGGAAAGCCGTAGAATTGCAAAACAAAGTAGTCCAAATGAATTATCTATGCATGCAGTCCAAACGTGCACCTTCAAGTAGGCCACGGTCTGTCAAGCAGTCGTCTCGGCACCAGCCACCCTGCCTTCCATCTTAGGAGATTCACCCAGAAAACTGACAAACCTGCTCCACGACAACAAAACTCTCCTAATGCTTTTGAACGCCCACCATTTGTTCTCCATTCATCCAATCAACTCTCCACTGCACATCTTCTCCTGCGACTGAGGCTCAGAGGCAGGATCCCTTCTCATCTGTATGCTAATTATTTTGCCACATGGACAAAAGTAATAATGCTTTCAGACAGGAAACCAACGGGCCTGAAGTCGAAGGCAGAAATTAATAAGTTGCCACCACTGAACGCTGAGAAGACGGGCATGCGTGCAGCTCTGTGGCTGATGAATCAGCTGTACCCTCCATTTAAGAGCAGCAGCGAGGCAGCGGGCGGACGGGAGCCTCGGCAGCGCAGCATGCATCAACCCCAGGTTCCCTCAGAGACCACACTACTGCAGCAGAACAGCATCCGTAGCCGAGCGCTGACTTACCCCGCCTCAGCCCCGCAGCCTTTAAGCAGCGCCAGGCGCGTCCGCGTCCCCGGCCCCGCCGCGCGGGTGCCGCTGCCCGCCGCGGCCGCGCAGGCCCAGCCCCGCCGGCGCGGCGGGGGGCGGGCAGGGCTGGGGCCGCGCTCGGCGCCCTCCCCGGCACCCCGGGACGGGCTCCCCGGCGGCGCGGGGCGCCGCGGCGGCGCTGTATTCCACCGAATAGAGGGGAAAGCACAAACGCCGCAGCCGCCCGGGAGGGGACACCGCAAAAAATACTCCCCTGCCGCCGTCGCTGCTGGCGTAAAATGGTGACTCCGTTATAGAACACCCCCCTCCCCCCCCCCAAAAAAAAGATAACCCCCCCAATAATTAGGCCTCTAAATGTATCTTTAAAAAGAAATAATGATTGAAAACCAACACTGGTTTGCCTCTGGGGTACCACTACAGGGTTTATAGAGCCGGATTGCTGAAGCCTCGCTTATTTTTACCTGCTCACACCATCTTCTCCCCTCTGAAACAAAAGAAACAAACTGTTTCCAGAGGAAAAGACAAGCAGCCTTCCACCATCAGCAGCTTGCGCAGCTCAACTTTGTCTCATCAACAGCCCAAACATAAACAAGGGCTCGCACGCAAAAAGGGCCAGATTTGCATGTGCTCCTTAAACAGCGTTTTTCCCCAGCAATTTGACGTGGGATTTGTGGCTCTCCCTGCCTTTGCTTAGCCAGGGACCGCGTTACTAAACGTGTCGCACAGACAATAACCTGGGAAGAGGCTCCTCACTGCCTTTGCAACGCTGTTGCAGAGGCTTTCCGCAGCCGTGCGCCCGCCCCCGGGCAGCCTCCCTGCGGGGCTCGCCCCCGGGCAGCCGGATGCCCCTGCGACGGGAGCGTCTTGCCAGCGGGGAGTCACTTCGTTTAAACCCGTCCCCGAAATGTCATTTCAGCAGCAGCGTGACAGGCTGTGATCTTGACGCGGAGGCGGCGGCAACCCCCCTGCATTGGCACGGCTCCCGCACGCCCCCGCCGGCTCAGCCCTGCCGTGCCCCGGGCACCGCCGCGCTTCCCGGCGCTGCCCCGCAGAATCCCGCCCGCAGCGTCCATTGCCGCAGGCGGGATGCGTTTCCTATGGGAAGGACCCTGGCTGGCGTGCCTACATCCCCCCCCCCCCCCCCGCCCCATACACACACACACACACACGCGTGCCTGTCGGTTTCGTTGCCCTCCTTATTGCCATTGTGCTGCTGCAGCCCCCTCCTCCCCGCATTGCCCCCCCCCCCTCCCCGCCGCGGCTCGCCCTGCGCGGTGATGCTCGGTGCGGGCAGCCCCGCGGCCGGCAGGGCAAGGTCGGGCAGACCCTGCTGCCCGCGGCCGACGCGGGGGGAGACTGACCCAAAAGTCACACCCTCCTCCAGCCCTGGGAGGTAATTCCTCCCGAGCCCGCTGCCTGACGCACGAAGACCAGACATGTCTGTGAGGGTAGAGGTTGCCATTCCCTTCCCATCTAGCCTTGCCAGGAATCACACTGCGGTCTGAGGGGAGGGCGAATCTCCGCGTACCAGCCCTTCGCACCCCGAACCATCACAGCAGCTCCACAGCCGCGCTCCGACGGCAGGAGAGGGGCTTTGGCGGGGGGGGGGGAGAAGTCTGTCACACGGATTCAGAGGAGAGCCAACCTGCTGAGGAAGGGACTGACAATAGCAGAGCCCTCACGACTTCCACGCTTTTGCTGGAAAACGCAGTGTTTCCCTCAGAAAGCAAAAAAAGGACTTACGTGTCTCTTCCCCCGCCCCCCCCCCATCTCCCCCCCGCTCGTGGGCTGGGTTTCCCCCCCCCCCCCCTTAATTTTTCTCTGTCATCTCTGATTACATCTCCCCGCACTCGCAGGGCTCCCCGGGGGCCGCGGCGCGGAGCCCTCGGGAGCAGCGCCGTGGCCGGGCCGCAGGTGCGGGCGGGTAGCGCGGAGGGGAGCGTGGAGGGCGGGGAAGGGGGGGGGGAGCTTCCTCGTAGCGGGGAAGGAGAGCTAACATGTTTGTGTCGTAGCGAGGGCATGTCAGTTTGGGTTTTTTCCACCCAAATCAATGTAGGCTGAGAAGCAGGCACACCTGGTGATGAAAGGGCCCGTTTGTAAGTGTATAGGGGTATCTACACCCCCACAGATGAATCTCATCGTTTTCTAACCTCAGGTTTACATGCAGAATCTTTGGATAACTCTATTCGCGTTTCAAAAATCAAGGCTTGTCTTCTCCCTCTGCTAAAGCTAACCTCCTTATGTTAGATCCTGGCTAGCCTTAGTAAGATAGTGAAGACGACTATGTGGCACACATAACATGGCAGGTGTTTTTCAAACTTTTTGCAGGCAATTTAGCTGGAAAAAACCCTCATCATCTTGTCCAGCCTTCGGGATGACACAAAGAAATGGCCCGGTGCTTCTCCCACTGAAGACAAAAAAAATACTTGCTTTAATCGGAGCAGAATGTACATAAATTCTGTATTGGTGAGAGTTAAGGGGGGCGGGGGGGATGACCGCATAAATTAGAAACATTTACAAAAAGACCAGTCTGAAAAAAAAAATAAATTGGGAGAGTGGTGATTCATTGGCCTAATTATCCTCCATAAGACGTTAGGGTATGGGTTTAATGTTGTGGGTTGGATTCTCCCTCCCCCAGCCTGTGTCTCGTCAACGCGCATTATCCATGGGGAAAAGGAGATGCAGGTCATGTTTAAGCAGCGTTAATGAGAGCACAGTATTTTTCTTGAAGGTTAAGTTAGCCAGGTTAGCAAATTTCAGGTAAAGTATGCTTGAAAACCTTCCATTTCTTTGACTTTCTCGCTGGTAGCAGTTTCTAACGAGACTTGAAACGTTAGACAAACACAGAAAGCAGAATTCAAGCATCAGACGAACCCACTACTGTCAATAAAGGAGTACAATTTCAGCTTGACAGGAGTATTACAAGAATATACCCGCTAACGAGCAGCCTTAATTGGCCTGCATATTGTGGCTGTCACTGTTAAAACCTGTTCCTATACAGTCCTATTTTATACATCCTTTAAACGTATAGTTCTCTAAAGCAGTTAAGGAGACAATACTTTACTCACTGGGCTTTTGATTTTGGGTGGGAAAGGAATGGGAAGAAAAGGAAATGAAAAGAAAATAGGAAACCCTATTAAGAATATAGTATAAGTGACTAAAAAACTAAGTGAAAGTCAAACGTATAGTAAAAAAAAAGCAACAGACTTTTTCGATTTCAGTGCACTTTGACAGTTTTGAACGTAAATTATTATTTATCCGTAGATTGAAAAAACATGGCTACAGAGGTTTCACTGGCATTCACTATAGTCAAATCTTTTAAAATGTAGTATGTTCTTTAACAGATCCCACCTTTTCCTCAGCAGGACACTTGAGGACAATAGTTTAATGTGTGGCTTCAGTTTCCAGTACAGGGTCACGCTCATAAAGAATACAAATGAAAGAGAACATATTAAAAAAAAAAAAGTTACTGCGCATGTGCAATTGACAGTTATTAAATGATAAGAATGTAACTTCTAGATAATAAAAGTCAAAATACCAAATAGGGCAGAGCATATCATACCCTAATACTATGTAAAGTGTCTTCCTTTAAATAAGTTATTGTTAGTCTGCTTTAAAACCGCCTAACCGGCAAACTTGTATATAAAACACTGTTGCAATTGAAGACTGCAAAAGTAATTTATATGTATAATAAAACCTTTAAAAGATCTTTCAGATCAAGTTTTAATCAATAAAATGATTCCTACTGTCAAACTCTGAAAAACAGGGATTTGCAGGGCAGACGTGGGAAAAAGACCCTAGGTACAATAGTGCTGGTGAGGGCAAACGTAATTTTGAGCTGGTGATCTGGCTACGTTGTTTATTCGCGCGAAAATAAGAAAAATGAAAGCACTTAGCTCAACAAAGCACTCTTTTACTAGGAAGAAAAAAAGTCTGGCTAAGTATTGGCAACACCTGTAATGTCCCTCACGTTCCGAGAGTTAAATTGCACGGCTGCAAGGAAGTACTGTTTAAACTACACTGCCCCGTGGATCTCTCCGAGAAAACAAAATGCACGCGAAGGCAGCCTTTGAAAGAAAGGAAGTATTTAAATGCAGAGAGCTGGTGCTTTGCCACAGCCATCTTCGCATCGCCTAATTAGAAGGCACAAAGCCTCTCCTGCTTTCACCCCCTCAACGAGCGGAGTCATTAGGGCGATGAAAGCGAGCCGCTGCCGGGCAGCGGGCGGGGAGCCGGGCGGCAGCTGCCGGCGGCGGCGGACAGCTCCCGGTGCTGAAGGGCGCGGGCCGGCCCCGCCGGGCATAACGCCTCGCCCCGCCGCGCCGCGCCGAGCGGGGCGGCCAGGGCTGAATAGCGCTGCCTGCAGAACAATGGCAGCCAACTCCAAATCCCGCTATAATCACATTAATGAGATTAATCAGCGAATTAGCAGCAGTCAAATGTCAGGGTGGCAAGGAGGAATCCAACCAAGCTTGGTAATTAACTTTTGGGGGGCAGGGGAAGGGATCCGACTGTGCTATCTGTGAGGCTTTTCACGAAGTTTACCAGGTTTTGTTCACCAGCCTTTGGAAGAGGCTGACAATTCAAGTGGAGAGGGGAGGAGGGGATAAGACGGAGACCTCAACCTCTGCGTGCTGTAAGACAGCCCGCTAATACACAGTATCCCATTCCTTCCAGCTGAAGTCCATTGAGGAAACGAGTACGGTTCCAAACAACCCACCCCAAGCGCCAGAGCTGCACTGTACTGAACTGAGTGTGAAACTAGTTCTGTGATCTAACTTCCACCGCCAATTCCAACAGGCATGATAAATATGGCGGATGCCAAAGGAGTATTAAATCTTACTCCTTTTTAAAAATCTACAGGAAAGATACTCTGTCTGAAATCAGAGGGGTAGGAGAAAAGAGTACCCTTTAAACAACTCTCAGCAATAGAATGTCACAATAAGTTAATGTTAGATCTGTTGCAGAGTGTTTTCTAAAACAAACAGACAAACAAAAGAATATTTTTAATCAAGTAATTTAGAGTAAGTTACTTAATGCAGACAAGTCAGAGATCTGGTCTCTATCTGACCTCAATAAAAGTGAAACTTCTCTCCACCTGAAATTCATCACCCACGACCATTTCTCCGTTGCAAATATGAAATATAAAAAGAGATTCCCCGTAGATTATAAATAAAATCTAAATCTATTTATTTGCACGAGAGTACTGCATATCTCCTTTTCTATCTTTAAAAGTAGTGTCGTCAACCATGCAAAGCATTTATCATGTAAAAACTCTACTTTTATGCACATACTACTTCTGCAGAAAACAAATAAACATTTTTTAAAAACCTCCTCTTTTCCTAGAAAAGGCTGTGCATGTTGTTCAGTACACAGAAGAAAATGGCATGCTCCTGTTCCACTAAGTTTAATCTTTGTTAGTGACAAATAAATTAAGCAAACCTGTGTAACGTCTCTTCCATGAGAGACTAAGTCGTTTCTTTTTTACTAATGTAAGCCATTTTCTTTTATACTCTTCAGTTACTTTTTAGCACTAAATTAATAAGACTAACAAACTTGCACTAAATGTGCATGGACCAAAGTCGTACTTATCTGAACTATTTTAAAATTGAAGCATAGACTATCACATTTTCAGACAGTTAAATGAATTAATCTTCCCTTATTTACAAAGCTTTTTCTCTTTAAAGATAAACTATTACAGATAGGAAACATTAAGGATAGTGTTCTTTCAAAGTACTACTCTTATACGAATGTTTCCCCTTAAAGTATAAATCCACTGTTTTCAAACGTCATTTTAGTGTAAAAACATAGCATCTTATAACCTTTTATTTAATTCTACTCGGCTGTCAGGAGACTTGAGCATTCCAATCTGTGAAGTTTTTGTCTCGAGTTCTCCATATCAAACAAGTACAGTCCAACATGCAGCAAGTTTATATAAACAACAACATGCTTAATGCATGCAACATTATGCGTTCATATAGTAAACACACACTTTAGGGTTTTTTTATCAGCTCTTCTACAGACCAATATAATTTCGGCTGCACAGCAGTATTGCCAGAAGAACTTGAAAAGAGCAAACAATGGACATTTAAGTACAAGCTACAAAACGACTGCAAAAATCACAATAATCTTTCCGGTTAGCTACAAGAATCAACCCCCACCCTGCACAAAACACAGCCCACACCTGCACCATTAACCATTTACAAGATAAACATAAGCAAGACATTTCAGCATGGTTAAGAAACACCCTGGCTTACTACAACTTTGAAAGGATGAGGAGTAAGAAGCATACCACAGAGACCCAGAAAAGGCTGCTTTTTTCTTCATTGAACACTGAAAAGATACCCCATGTTCCAGGGAATTAAAAAAAAAAAAATACATATATTAAAATACACCCACCAACACAGTAAAAAAATCAGGGGGGCTTCAAGAAGACTGCAGGGAAAAAGCTCTCACTCTCTTTAGTGTGCAGAAGCTTAGGGGGAAAAAAATGTCGCCCTGGCAGGAATGACAAATGCAGTAGGATAGGCTAGCAGGCCTGAGGGATCTGTTTTACTTCCACATACATCCTCTAATGCACGCACTCCCACTCATCCTCTCGAGATGCCTTTTTTTTTTCCTCCACTTTTTTTTTTTTTTTTCCACCAGCTCCAAATCCCCGGCATATGACCTTCTGTTAAATAGATAAAAAAAAATTTGCTTATCAGTCATGCAAATGAGGCTGAATTCATTTTCCACAACAGATGGCCTCATAGATAATGATGATGGAAGAGAGAAAATTGAATGTCTCTCACAAGGTGGTCATGGCAACCGAGAGCAGAATAATATCAATAATAAGCTCACTGCATAATAAGGTTGTCAATCCCACAAATCAAAGTCTCCAGCTAAATCAGGTATCCCACCCCCAGCTAGTTATCAGGTAAATAGAGAAATAGAGAGCGTCCTTTTTCTTTTTAAATGAGGAGCTGTGAAAAGAAATGGTAGCTCCAGTGATTCCAGGGTACAAGGGGAAGGAAGGAGCAGAAGAGATTTTTCTCCGCTAATTGTGTTTTATTTAATGATTCGGGGAGGGGGGTGTTGGGTTTTTCCTCTCCTTTTTTTTTTTTTTTTTTTTTTTAATTTTACTATTCCCACGGAGGTTTGATTTGTTGGAGGGGGGTTGCTGGTTTTTTAATAGCGAGGCTGGCATTTTGAGCTCGATCTGCTGCCGAAGCCTTGCCTCCCCTCCCTGTGTCTGATGTGGAGTGCTGCATTGATGCAATAGCAGCTCGCCTCAGGCTTCCACCTTGGCTCCCAGGGGGCCATCCCGCAAAATGAATCAGCAGCCATCCTGAGCAGACTGATTAAAATGAAAATGGCAAGGCACATGTCTGGGCGGAACTAGAGCTGAGCTGCGCTGCCTGTCTGGCAAGCATGCTCAATATAGCTTCTGCTAATAATGGCTTACCGCCTTTCGTTTTTTTTAAGGTATTACCGTCGCCCCTTCCCCCACCCTCTAAACAGATAACGGTGCTGGGGGGGTTCCCCCCCCCCCCCCCCCCCCCCTTTCGTTGTATACTGCTCACAGCTAGAGTTTGCCAGAGTGACATGCAGTGATTGTGAAAAGACACACTTGCTTTGCAGGGATTTCTTCGCAGATATGCTGAAATACCAAGACAACATATTAACATGCAGCTACAAATTATTCCCAGATATTAGCCGGGAAAGAAACCTCAGAGGAAGAGGAAAGCTCAGTCACTACCAGAAACATCTTCCCCCACCCCATTTTTACACCGCAGCTTGCAATGGCACCTTGTGCATTATGCATCACGAGAAAATGACTGCCAGTAAACGCAGGGCAACTTCCCGGAGCTCTCCATGCACCGTATTTGACAGACTCCATGCACCGTATTTGACAGACTCCGAGCTGTATTTCTGACCCCCCCACCTTCCCCCAAGCAGAGCAGAGCATGCATCGAGAAAGAGCCATTTAAAGCAGGCATCTCCTGCAGTCCCTTCGATGAAAAAAGAAACATTTTGCGGACAGCTTCGGTGTGCAAAAACAGCATCGAGAAAACATCGACCCATGCACACACGGGATCTGCAGCCTAGGCAGACTGTTGTTCCGTGAGGTGTGGGGATTGCTCTGCCAGGGGATTTTTGTTGTTTGGTTTGGTGGTTGTTTTTTTTTTTTTAAGCAAACAGCTCAGCGGCGTATCTCTGCAAACGGGCATGTATGTGCTGTACATATGCACATACGCCCCGATGTGCCTTCGGTTAATTCCTGTTTTTAAACCGCTGGGATTATTTTTATTTCTTTCCCCCTGCCTTTTTCTCCCGCCCCCCCGCCCTGCACTCTAGCCCTGTTACTGCAGTGTGAACCAGAAATCAATAGGGCTGCTCTAATGGAGCTTCCAGCTGCAGTTGGCTGTGCAGACACACAGACACACCACACACACACGCACAGACACTGACGTCTGTGCAGCTTTCTCAGCCGATTGGGCACCACATCGGATGTTCTGAGGAGCAAAGAATAGGAATCATTTACAGGCTGCTAAAAAAAAAATAAAATAAAAATGGTACCTTGCATTTCCCCGTCTCCGGGAGAGCCTGGCTGCAGTGTGGGAGCCAGGGCGCCGCTCGGGGTACGAGCTGTCACCCCAGGGGACCAGATGACACCCCGAGATTACCACAGAAACTGCCGGGGCACAGAACCCCGCAATTCATATGGGATGTTTTTATAAGGTTACCAATTCATATCGTCAAAGATAAGAATGCAAACACCGGAAAATAGACACGAAAAATCAAAGTGGTTGAATTGATAGATTAATGGAGCTCTTGTGCCCTTTGATGTGTTTGCAAGTATTGCTGAGCTCTGAAGAGTATTTTAATGAAAGCTTTATTTTTAAAGGCTTTGTTAGAAATTATGCACTGAACATTTAATATTTCGATGTAAGTTGCCCGGTTACTTCCCCTTCCTTCAACAGGAAAATATTTAATTTGTTCAAGATTAGCTTCAAGTTTAATTTCCTACAGTCCTTAAGCATTTTATACATATATGTTCATATATAAAGCTACTCCTTGTTACTAGAACATGTTTGGGTTTTTCCCCTTTTAAACAATGAAATCCAGGCTCTGCTGGTTAGCTGATATTGTAGCTGTTTATCTCTGAAACAAGTGTGTTGGTGAATGTATAAAAAAATTCTAATTCTCTGCTCCCAAGATAAGGTATTCCTGGGATCTGCAGCACTGCAGAACACCTCCCCCACCACCCTGTCAATGTATTTCAACTTCAGTGTATTGACAGCAACTGCCCCAGCCCAAGTCTGGCTCCAGTGAAGCATTTATATTCCTTCCACTCAGCCCTGTGGATCTTTGCAGGGCTCAGGATGACAACCCAGGACCTGCTCTGGAGAAATAAAGTCTGGGAAAATGAATGAATCATAAAGCCATATTGCACGACAGAGTCACATCCCAGACTGTGTTCTACAGTTCATTCTTATGCAAGCTTTAAAAAAAAAAAAAAAAAAAAAAAAGTGGTTTAAACCCTAAAAATGATGGCATGTGGCAGGCTACTAAGTAATAGGCTGTAGGAAACCTTAGAACAAAAGGGGCCAGGAAGCACAGAAATCCACCTCTCCTCAACATTAGCAATTACACCATCACAGTACCCCCTCCCCAAATATTTATCTAATCTCTGCTTTAATTATTTATACTAGTTGCTTTTTTCTGCTGTCCTTGGCAGTTTGGAGCACAAATTAACTGTTCACTGTTTCTCTGTTGTGGAGACATTCTGCCTGGGGTTTTTTCCTTTCCTCCTGCCCAATCCTTATTAAGTTTTAACCCCTTTTCTCCTGGACAGAAAGCTCAGGCTGTGCGAGAACTCTAATTGCTGTCCATTTAAAATGTCTATGCTTTCAAGGGCTACCAGGTATATTCCCCAGCCTAGCAGCGGATTGTTTACCAGACCAATAAACATAGCATCACAGGCAAAAGTTAAAGCATACAGTGCAACTATTGTCCTGGAATGTGAAACTAGAGTCCGAACTCTAACCTATATGCTAAAATGTGTCTCTTTTGTATTTATTTTTTTTTTTTTTTTAGGAAAGAATCAGATTTCCACATAATGAAGCTATTACAGTGCTACTGCTTGACTCATGCTGTATTTATTAATATCAGTGAAAATCAACAGTGGCAATTGCCCAGGGATAGAAAGCCCTTAGAGTGCCACTAATCCTTATGTTCCTTAATCTTCCCTATCTTTTCCTAACACTGGCATTTAGTATGCCCAGAAACACCAGCCCAGCGCACTATGATAGCCACTATGCCTAAGCATTTACTGAGTATATGTGCATTGGGTAACTACTTTTTCAATCTGAAGTTGAGCAACCCTCCTGTACTTAATAGCTGGCCCCTATGAAATCTCCAGTTGGGAAGGAGGCTGGGCACCATGGACTGGTTGGCTAAGTTCTTAGCAAAGATTAACCAGAAAAGCTGGTGCTAACAAAATGTTTAGCCGATACTGGCCATTCCAGTAGCTCAGTCCCCACCTCCACATCCATGACAATATCTGAAAAACAGTCCTTCCTAGTCCATAAAGGTCTTGCCAATTTACTGATATTTTCCCAACTCTGTGACTTTTGTTAAAGCAGCAGGTTAGTATTGATCATACCACATTCAGTAAGGGAGTGTAAAGATAACTTTGATGATAATCAGAAGAACATATCGCAAATACTGCTCCAGCACAGCACAGGGACATGGTGGAAAGCACACTTTAATAAGAATAAGCGGGCTTCACCCAGACAACTTAGACAAAACATAATACAGGTAAGGCTCAAGCAGACCTTGTCTCACTCATAAGCTTATACACAAAATACTGATCACTCTGTACCTAAACTAGTAATTTATGCACAAGTGGGGCATAAATATTCTTCAGGATATGTAAAGTGGTGGTGCACTACTTTGTTCTTGCAGCTATATAGTTTTTATACTGAAAATGCCTAGTGTCTGGTCCCAATGAACCACTGAGCAAAAAAACATGTATATGAGTGCATCCATATGTGCAGAAATCCCCTAGAATATTGAATAACTGCTTGCTGTTAGCCCCCAACCATCTCTTTTCCTCAAATATACTGTCCAAAATGTTAAAGGCCATTACAAATGGGGAAAGAAATCACAGGGATCAAACACCCAGTCCCAGTCAAAATCCTGGTGGCATATTCCCATATATATGAGGGAACCATTTTACTGTCTAGAGTGATATCAGCACTTAGCATTATTTTGGAGAGAAAGTACCTAAAATAGCAGGTATCTCAAGGATGACAGCTTCAGAATACTCACGCTGCAGCTTTCATGTGAATATGTAAGCAGTACTTCTGATACTTAGCAAAGGACTAAGTAGTATTTTCATCAGTGTTGTTGGCCTCAGATGCTCAAAATTACTGATGATGTCCTCAAGGTGTTCTCATGCAGGCACATAGAGTTACAAGCAAATTTTGCCCACGTTTTAAGCTAGCAGAATGCAAACTGTGTCTGGCCAGGAAGCCAGTCAGACACAGGCAAGTTAATAAAAGGCCTGACAGCTAGAAGAATTGTTTGAGCTAGGCGATGACTATGTGCACTCAGGATAGACATAGTTCTAGTCCCATTAGATATGTAAACTGCAGAATACTCATACATTTGAGTTAGCTGAAGAAAAAACACAAAACTTCTTATGGAAATAGGATAAAAACTGCAGGAAAGAGTTCTGAGCAGTAACATGCCTTCTTTTTTTTTTGCCATTGACTTCAGCAGGAAGGAGTAGCAAGCCCACAGAGATGTTAATAAATTGGAGAATTCAGCAAAAAAACCCCAATAAAAACAGTTAAGGAAATGGAGGGAACAGCTCATGGTAAAAGATTAAAAACTAAACTCAAAGAATGCAAATACAAACTGAAAGAAGAATAGCTACGTGAAGCATGATGGAAGGTCCAAAACTGCAAAAAGGGAAAGTTAAAGACACACAAAAGGGACACCTCACACACACATATGAGAAGGCAGGTTAATTGTCATAGCTGAATTACAGGGGAGGGGAGGATGACAAGGAGGCACTATTGTGGTAGTGTTCTTAGGAGAATAATGCAAGGAAGCACAAGTCATTTACAACTGGACCAAACAAAGCACTGGAAATTATACTATACGGAACAATCCTAAAATGGCAGAGGAGGGGTTTAAACAATGTAATAGGATTTTCAGCTTCTAATTTTCATGATTCCTAGTTATTATTAGTTGCTATCCCTATTTAAGTGACAGTCCCCACTGTGAACACTTTTGACTAAATAAGAATCCATAAAGGGAATTTGAAATCTCAAATGGAGAAAAAAAAATCAAGATAAACAAGTCCCCTTATAGAATGTTTAGAATTTTTAAAATTGAAAATGAAAAAAAAAGAAAATAAATATTCATAAACTTAGTAGAAAGTAATTTTCTTCATTATTTTACAAGATTAACAAGTTTAAGTCTTTCACAGTTCTTGAAAAGACTACAGTCCAAGGTATGTGTTAAATACAGGGGGGACCATTTCACAGGCATGTACAAAACAGACGTGCAGTTTTAATTTTAAAAACCTGTTATGTGCTTGTCAGACTTGCATGCTTTTCTTTTCCCAGTGATGACTTGAGCATAGAAACATGCTTAAATTCTTTGCTGAAGCAGGACCTAAACTTCTATTGCTACTAATATCTCAGCAAAGGAGTAATTGTATACTGATGAAAAGTCCTGCTGCCTACTCATATATATATAGATATATTTTAATTGTTTGCATTATTGCAGCACTTCGAAGCTTAATCAAAGACTTGATAGGCACACAGGCAAAAAATGTGATCTGAAGTTCTAAACATCTTAAAGAAGATGAACAATTAAATAAAGGATAGCTAAAGAAATGTTTGTGACAGAATTCATAGACTCAACATTGAGATTAGAACATATTTCATTGCTTCTACTATGCTTCCCACAGTTGTTTATAAGACGTTTTTTCCATTACATGACTTAGGAGAACAGACCTCCTGCAATAAGTGTAATGTGAAGAAATTAAGGGAGAAATAGCAGACTAGAACGGGATGGGGCATAAAACAGGCATCATAGCAAAAAGGTTGCAGAGGCATGTATAGAGCAGGAAAAAACCAATGAATTGTTTGTAAGAAAGAGCTGCACTCCAAGGTTAAGACATACACATGTAGGTGGCTAAAGTCCCGTTATAGTCAGTGGAGATCTAGTCAAGACAGTCAACATTGCTTGAAGGAAATTAAGGTGGTTAGATAGGATACGCCTACTTCAAAGAGAGATGAATAGCTCCATCACATGTGTTTCTCCAATCGCGTTTTGCTGTAAGAGGCACTACGATGCTGAGTATGTGTTCAGGACACCTAAATTAGGAGAAAGATTCAGCTACAGAGCCAGAGAAGTACATGTAAATGTTTTAATCTCACCATGAATTCTATTTTTTCAAGCTGATTCACTTTTCTAAACAGAGGCATCTACTGCTGTCTGACGCATCCCAGCTCCCACCTGCTGCTTCAGAGGGCACAGGTTTCCCTATAGGCCTTCCTGGAAACTTCTGCCAGCCCTGTGTAATTATCTGTCAAAGATGCCATTTTGAGACTGAATTAGGGCACAGCCCCTAATGCAGCCCCTAATGACTCTTTGCTAGGTATTTTTATACTTCTTAATAAGGAATAAAAAACCAAAAGGTGAAAACTTCTGCCATGTTTTGCATTTTTCTTTCGCTGTGTTTCTTCTTCACCTATCTGAAATATCAATGTTTTTCTGCTGTCAGTAGAAAAATACCTATATCGCCAGGCACATTTTCACCAAAAAACATGCTTAGTTCATACAATAGCTTTCTTTTAAGACATTTACTGTTTAGTTACTAACCTTAGATAAGTCTCAAAACTATTTAATATTGCAAAAAATACTCAGAGGAAAAATATTCAGGAAACTTTAGTCACGACACAATGTAACTCCATTACATTTATAAGCATAAGAACTATTTGATCCAGGACAGTCAACACTTTAATAGATGATTAGGCAAACATAAAACAGGACAGATACTGATCATTCCCTTGCATATTGTCGAAGGCCCAGCAGCTTGTCTTGTATGAGCATTCTAAGCAGAAGTTTGCATTGATGCCATTGTGCTCAACACCTCAGTTGATATTCTTCGATAGGTCTGATCAACTTCTGTTTGAACCAATGCATTCTTTTCCTATCATATGCTTTTAAAGCCAAAGAATTGTGCATGCGATTGTGTAGTGAAAGACATTCACTATGCATTTTACAATGTCTTTTTGCTTCTTTTATACCTGATGTCTGATAATTTCATTGGGAATCTTCCCCTTCATTTATTGCATGGTCAATCATTCCTAAGCCCATGCTCCACACCCTTCAAGCTTTCATAGATCATGACTCACATACCTCCCCTTCCATTATTATCTCTATGCCAAGCAATATAGTTCTGGCTGTGAAAGTTCTTGCACAGAAGCTATTGCTTACCTCTGAACCTCACTGTTGATTTTTTTTTTTCAATTTACTTTATCTTTTTTTGAGATAAGATCACCAAACAGGCATGCAAAGGTCAAGATACGGATATGGCATACTTTTAGCTATAAATATATATATATGTACACATATATATGTATACGTATTGCACATGCATACACAGACATTCATACAGTGGCAGAATATTTTCCATTTTATTGAATAGCTTAACGTGACATTTAGATATTTTGCGGGGGCAGTGCTGGGCACAGCAGTACACACAAGCACACAAAAGGTCATGCCTTATTCATGATTGGATTTAATCCCATTTAGGTTACACAAGACAAAAACTGACAACCCCAAACCATCCCATTAGCCATCATCTCATCCTAATAAAATCTCATCATCTTTAGACAATCACTGTTTAGTAAGAAAATTTCTTTCTTTAACAATGACTAGTATTTTTATGAGGCATAGAATTGTCAGATTAGAGTAGCTAAATGCCTTATTCCAAGTGAAACAATAGTGGGCTTCAAAAACTAGTTAGGACTGGAAGGATCTGGTCCTGGTCCAGACGGCATGAGTCAAATATATTTAAGAAACCCTGTCTCCCCTCCTTATCCTCCCAACATGCAACTGCGACCATATTTTTAAAAAGAAGAAGCTACACTAGGAAGAAGTGGTGCTCATCCTGACATGACAACTTATTAACAAGGATATTTGCCTAGGGACTAAGGGGGCCAAAGGTGCCCTTGTAAGCTTTGAGTGTCAGAGACCAAGACTCTGAAATCACAGGCCTCCAAACAGAGGAGAACCATTAGGAGTAAGTGGTGCTTTGAAATAGGCAGTCTGCCTCACTCGTAATTGGGCACCAAAAGCTCTTTATACTCAGGTTGTATGAGGCCATATACGGAAATTGCAAGCAGAACCATGAGAACATATTCTGTGACAGAGGATGCATTCTGGGACATTCAAAAATTACATGGTGCTGATTCCAAAACTAGTAACCATCAGAGTCAAAATTTAACTATATTTGTTGTTGCTGTTAAGAGGTTTGCTTATGTACACATATTTGAAAAAAGAAACCACAAGCCTGAAATATGTTAATAACTCCACAAGGAGCATTATAAAGAGGTTGAAATAGAAAGCAAGCATGCAAGTGGCATCAGTGGCAATCTGTCACTTGATCTGCCTTCTAATACACATCTTTACTAGTCCTGTTCCCACCTCCTGCTCCTTCCTTGGTACCCGTTTGTCAGCCACCGTGCTGAACCTGGATAGCAGGCTGACTGTAATCTCATGCTTTTAATGAATTGCTTCACAAGAAGTAAACAGACATACACTTCCTCTTCCCTCTCTTCCCCTTCCCTCAAATGAGGATGATTGCAAGGTCCTGCACCTGGGAAGAAATAACTCCATCCAACAGCAGACTGAGAGCTGACAGAAGTTTGGCAGAGAAGGACTTGGGGTCTTGGTGGACAGCAAGTTGAACATGAGTCTGCAGCATGCCCTTAAGGCAATGAGGGTTATCTGCATACTGGGCTGTACTATATAGAATATAACCAGCAGGATAACAGAAATAAATATTGGGATGTCTGAGACTCTTATGTGGAGCAGTTCAGTTTTGGGGTCCTCACTGCAAGAAACACATCAATAAACTGGAGCAAGTGCAGAGGAGGGCCACTGACTTACACAGCTGGAGCACGTAACATATGGGCAGAGGCTGAGAGAAGTGTATGTGCTCAGCCTGAAGAGAGAAGGCTAAGGGGGGATTCAGCTGCTGTTTTCAACAATATTATAGGTGGCTATGTAGAAGACAGAATCAGACTCTTCTCAGAGGTGCAAAAATAGCATGAGAGGCAATGGTCACAAGAGAAGTTCCTCCTGACCATAAGAGAAACATTCTTCTTCATGGGATCAGTCAGCCCTGGAAAGATTTCCCCAAAAGGCAGTGGGATTTCCATCTTTGGAGATACTCAAAACTTGATTATGCAAGTCCTGAGCATGTTGCTCTAACTCTGAAGCTAGGTCCACTTTGAGCAGAGGGTGGAACCAGATAATGGCCAGAGATCCCTTCCAACCTAAATTGTTTGGTGATTCTAATCACATACTTATACTCAAAGTACAAGGGCATTTTCAAAGTTAAGGTTCAATTTCCGGTTCAAAAGTTTTCATGTTAAGCTTCAGAAAGATGTATAACCATTTCTAACCATAATACACTTGCTAGATTACAGGTTAGTAGTAATAATGTATGTTGTATGAAAAAAAAAAAAAGGCAGCATGCCTGTGCAATCCTAAACTAAGCATATAGAGTCAGAAGAAAAAAGGCATTGGTCTGCTGTAACTTGACCAAGTTTTTATATAAGTACACACTATACAGAATATATCTGAACTCATACGTTTGTACTCAGAATACCCCAAATGATAACACATTAACAAAAACTGAATTAGCACAAGAATATATTGCTTATGCAATTTATAAATGACGACATTATTAAATGTGGTGAAAAGTAATTTTTGTAGTCAAGACTCACAGGCAACATTGATCTGTAAAGCAAAGCATATTGTCTGAAATGAATCAGGAATAAAATCTGTGAACTTTAAAGGAAGAAAAGATCTTCAGCATCGGAAGTGAAAGAGAAGGTTAAAGGACGTAAGAAGACAAAAGTGAAACAAATAGATAACGTTTTTTTAAGAAATAATGAACATTGTTCTCTGGGGCAAGGATAAAGAGTCCAGTACAAGCATGCAATCCAAATGTAAAAGCTTTTAGGTAAAGTGAGAAGTATTTTCAAACTGTTTCTATGGTTGAAATGATGGCATTGGAAGAACAGAAGAAACCTGCAGTGGGTATCACATTTGTGTAAGGCATTATTAATTCTACTGGTTGAATTCCCCGTTTTAACCTATCCTCACTGTACTAGGGTCATTTATTCTTCACTGACTACCTTGCAAAAACAAGGACCAGAAAAGGGAAGAAAATAGCTGTTTTCTCAAAACATTGAAATTGGTTTTAGCCAGATCTATGCAACACACAAATACAATTTCAGCCCAAACATGAGTAGTGATAGTGTCAAAGAACTCGGTGTTTACCCCTAGAATTAAATACAAGCAGAATGTAATGGAGGAAAGATCCAACTCCCTAAGTATTCATACACTAATTCTTTAATTCATTTAATATTTTCTATTGTCAATATAATATTATGGGAGGAAGATATCCAAGTCTGATGCTAGTTTTCCTTATGAACAGAAAGTCCCAATTCCTGGAGGAATAGTTGCTTTTCTCTCATCTAAACACCATTTACCATTATTTTTCAAACTGTCACAGAAAGGGACTAAAGAAATTCTAAGACACCTATAGGTGACCTTTAGGTAATTCATTCAAAGACCAACTGCTAAAAAAAGCAATATGATTCTAACAAAATAAACGGTAAATTTGCAGTGGCAAAGGATGAGACTGGTTTCTGTTCCTTGGATGTTATCCTTATATTTTCTGAAAAGTATGGGGATAATTGAACGGAGACTTACAGCACCATAAGAACTGGTGCTCTGACTGTATTTCAGTACATATCTGATCAAAAATTTTAGTCTTACTTTTTACAGAATTGCAGTTAATAATGTAGATAACCATTTATACAGGTAGGCCTAAGAATTTTGGTAGTCAATCAGGGCTGGGTACCTAATGCCATGGGATTTTAAAGTGCATAAATAATTCACATATGTAGCTCTTAAGAAAAGACTAAAACTGTACTGTCAAAAAGAGGAGACTCTGTCATGGATATGAGTGAGACTACACCCGTTGCAAAAATCCTGAGATCATGGAAAAAGCTGGATTTTTAAATGCCTCACACACAAAAAAACCCTAAAGTTGTCTTGTGATGTATATATGTGGCATCACCTTCACAAAGTTCGAAGTCCTGATTTGATCCATCACAACTTTCAATGCAAAATATTAGCAAAAAATTCTCCCTAGCAATGGGAGAATAGTCAGACCACCTAAATTAGACTGGTACTTTAAAACAGTATCAAGTAGAGTGTTTAGGCAGAAGTGATTTGGGAACATAAACTATATTTTTATTTAGAAAAATTAAAATTAGCCAGAGAATTGTGAAGAAAAAGTAGTTTCTCCAATGTAATGAAGACGACTTAAAGATTTAAGAAATATTCTACTTTTAATTATGGTTAATTATGGTTTAATTGGTTAAGAAAAATATTCTAACATAAAGTTAAATTAATTGAACTTAAAAATAGTGCAGATTTTAGTTAGAGAAGAGCAGGTAGATTAAGAGAAAAAGCATTTGATCAAAACTGATCACGCTACCATAGGCAAATGAGTTACCAGCCATCAGCAGTATTACAGTAATTTGCCATGTGCTCTCTTCCAACTGTATCTAATTAGCATTTTATTTCAATATTCACAGTAAGTTATTATGACATAGCTTAAGTGAAGTGAATACATTTTACACTGCAACAGCAAACTAAAAATACACACAGAGTAGATTATAGCTCAGCTGAGGTCCTGAAGCTCATTACTTTATGGTAACCTAACCATTTTCAACATGCTTAATGTTAACATGAGCCTGGTATGTCTTTCTTCCCCGACATGTCCTCTTTTTCTTCTCCTCCTCCCTCCTCAGACAGAATTTCAGGATTCAGAGGAAGAGAGGAGAGAAATCACAAACTGGCCATACGATCAGAATTTCCAGACACCCAGGATAAGTGCGATCTGGACATGCCTTGTGGAGTTGATCTGTGCAATTGCTAACCACCTGCGTAGTGTGTGCGTGCTAGATCAGATGTGCACATACGTAGCAAGTTCAGTGTATGGCACACAGCCCATATTTCCCTCTGAGATTCCCTGGATGTGTGCCCATCCCTTAATTCTGTATACCTCAAACAACTCCTTCCATTCTCCTTTCTAGTGGCATACTGAAAGTTAAGAAAGTTGTCCTATAAAGTAAAAAGCATGGTAAGAGAATGGCAGCAAACACTTTTTAAACTTCATCAAGAACACTGTCAACAATATTACTGCAAATTATTTATTGCAAACAGCAGCAACCTACTATACAAATACAACAGTACAACCATCTGAGAACAAACACCATACACTTCATCACAATGAGCATTTACATAACACAGTGCAGGCACTCAGTATTATGTCACTAATGTGACTCTTTCTGTAGTCCCTTGAGTGCTTCTGGCTTTGCAGAGTATATCCAGCTAAATAGCACTTGTACGGCCCTAGGACATATGCCGTCTGGCCTCCTACAGCCACTGCTCAATTGAATATAATGGAGTCATGCTAAATGACACAGCCCTCAGCATGGTAGGCGGAGGGGGCAGGCACAAGCACAAAGAATTAATCAAGCAAGCCAACTCTAAATTGTACAAATTCTGTCAAGCAAATATCTATAATATATTCTGTCACTGAGACTGTCAAAATGGGCTAAATCCTCAGCTCAAGTGAAAATAGTACAGCTATTCTAAATTACACCAATTATAGCAATAGGCACTAACAGAAGATCTTGCCTTATTTTAGAGGGTTTTTAAAAATTTGATGCCACAAAGAGGCTTGGAAGTCACACTTTCTGCGTTGTACTCTTTCCTCCATTCACTGAACTTCATTTTTCTGTACTTTAGGAAGTCTCTACTTTTCTGCCCAGGAGTATAAGCTGGTCCTGTCCTGTTCTTTCCTGGACTGTCTGTGCAGTGTTAACTTCGTCAACAGCTCTGGGAAAAAAATTTGTTTCTTAACTTGTACCTTAAGGCTGTGCAAATGATCTGTAGCAGGTAGTTGCCATTTCATCTTCTCCTTCTTATGCTTCTGAAATATTTCCACTATTTGCAATTTTCATCAATTTCTTAATTTATATATTTTCTGTAATTAACTCAAGTATCCAGAGTAGCTATATAATTATATATTAAATAAAACCCACATTCATTTGATGAGGAATTTTCTGTACCAGAAGAATACTTAAGTATTTTCTGCAAAGCTGAAAATTTATTTCACACTGCACTGTTCCCCACTTCAAAGCAATTAAGATAAAAATAATAAATAAAAGTTTACACCATTTTTTTCAGGTGGTGCAATGGAACCACAAAGGTTTAGTTTCAGTAACTGGATAAACAGCTGGAAAAAAATTAGAAAATTTTAAGATGGCAAATTTTCCAATGAAAGACAGGCGAAATTTTCTAGAGTCCAAGTTTGTACTAGGTATAAATTGAAAGTCAACAGATCAGGTTATAACCCTGTCTCTGGAATTAACTTTTTATGCCTATGAATAAGGAGTTTATTTCCAAGCTCTATTTTATTATTGACTATCTGTAAAATGGTATATAAAAATTCTTTACTAGTATCAGTCACACAGTTTAATTAACAAGTATTAATAGTGGCAGAGATGCTAATAAAACTGGCTTCCTTTTTGTGTAACAGCTGTTCTCAATCTATCACTGTATTGGCATTGTAAAGGGAAAACAATAGTATATCCCTTTCTTGAATTTTGAGAGTACACAGAAATGAATTAACATCCAAACTGGATTTCTGAACTCCCTACATTTTTTAAAATCCTTAAGGAAAAAAGTAATCAGTTATCAGTAATCAGCTCAAAATATATACGGCCTATTTTGTCTGAAGCTGGTAAGGTCTAGGCTACCACCAGGTCAGAAGTTTGTATCAAGCCAAAGATGCAGATGAACACGAGCAGAAGCAGTTTAACGTCACAAATACCATTTTGAGTTTGCTGTGGAAGTACAGCAAAATAGGATGTTTGTACTACAATGAATAAGGTCAAGCAAACATACCATTATATGCATATCTTGTGTAATGTACTTACGGTTAAACCCTCTTCCTTTTATTACATAAATATATTGGTTACTATTCACACACCTGTCTTGCACAAAACGGGCTCAGGAGGCACACTCCCTCTGAGACAGGTGCACAGCACGTGGCTCTCAGCTGGGTTAAAAGAAAAGCATGCATATGTATGCTGCTGAACATAGGGAAAAAGGAAAATGGATGAAAGTTGATCTGATACAAAAGAGAAGCATGAAATGAAAGGACGTACAACACATGGAAAGGGGACAGATGCATGAGTATACTAAATAGAAAAGAAAGTCCTGTGCATTGAAATGGAGAGAAAGCAAAAATTAATACTCCCCTTCTCACATATATAAGGGAGATTATTTTCTTAGAAAGGAATTACAGTTGTCAATAGTTTATAGGGCATCGTTTTTCTTAAACAAAACTGGAATATTTCAAAACAAGAGCTCTTTAGTGAATGAACTGAAAAACAGATAAAAGAGCTGAACTCAGAGGGAACCCAAACAGAAGATGCACTAACAAGTTAGAACCAAAAGCCTCTGATGTTCCTTATCACTTCATCTTTAGCAAAGTCCATCTGCACAGGAGCTCTCATTTCTGTACTAAAGAAGGGTTATACAATGATTAGAAGTGATCATATAAACAGAAATCCCACAATGAATCAGGACGACGATTCAGCATTTTCTCAGCTCACTTGAAGGAGTGAATGAATTTTCAAAAGCACTGAAGAGATTAAAATACTTCTACATTGTATTCAACTGCTTTTTGTTTTCTAGAAATACTGCCTTTATTTATCCATCTCTCACAGGCAGAGCACAGTATTTTTTCTTATACATAGCAGCATATCTTTCAGTGCCTAGAGCTCTTTGAAGGAAAACTAAAAACCTGTGGCTTAATGTGAAGCTAAAATTGACCTGAAAGTCCTATTGTGTCCCATCTTCGTATAATCTGATTACAAACTATGGAGATATTGATAATTTTTCATTTCACTGTCCTGTCCAAAGTCTGTGTATTGTACACGAGTCTATAAAAACATAAAAATAAAAAAGCAACAAAATATTTGCTAAACCTACCATAGAAATTTACGGAGCCAATTGAGCTTCTTTATCTATTTTTAAAATGTACATATTCTGAAAATAGAGTGATATAGCCTCATATTAAAGCATTATTCTCTACCTGTAGTACTTCACAACACAATGGCAATTTCATATAAGTTCCAAGCCAAATACAATTCAAATCAATGATGTAGAGTTAGAAAATGCAACTACAATAAACTTTGAAGCAAATCCCTACCAGTGTGCACTTCAAAGATATTTCTAGAACAGAAAGTATCAGGCATAGACTCCAGTTTCTCTCTTTTAGTTACTTCCAAGTGCAATTTAATGTTAACATTATAGAAATGCATAAGGAGGTTGAAAGCAGTTGAGATGTTCACCTGTTTTCAATTGTATGCTATTTTCTTTTTGGGTATAAACTTTAGAATTTTACTGTAGTTTGATAAAAAAAACCTGTTCAAGTGAACATTTGCTAGTTGTCTCAATTTTGGAGAATTAAAAGGATTTTTTTTTTAACAAAAATTGTTTTCTTTTAAATCCATTTTACATAAATAATTTTTGCAAAACCCTATAGGAAAAAAATGTACAGCTCTTTCAATTAAGCTGACATTGTCATTCTGGGGATGGGGTGGCAGGAAGGCTCTTCTATCTAAACATTTAAATATTTTTTTCATGGGTTAAACACAACTTGTATTTCTTTTTTACCTTCAGGGTATGCTGCATATCTTGTCCCTAGGTGATCATGCAGCTGGGAACACAAGAGTCAAGCTTATGGATATTGCATACACACATCTATAAATTTCAGCAGTGGTCTATCTACAGAATGGAAGATATGCATTTTACATTGGCATCTGTAAAGCCATACTCTAGGCCAACACCACCGCACACTGAAAACACATAAGTCAATGAGGAACTACTCAGCAGATGCAAGTCACTTCATATTCTAGTACAGGGTCAATCCAAATATGAAAATAGTCCACTTTATCCCTTTTCTACATTCAGTTTTGTGGTGTGTTTGCAAGTAATGGCCTTGTACATAAAAAAGCATAGACAATAGCAAGGTGATAGGAGCTTTAGTTAGGAAAAGTTACAAAAGTTTATTACATTTGGGGAATTGGTATAAATTGTTTTTGAGTTTTTACCATTCCTACTAAGTACGTTCATTAGCTTAAAAGAAAAAAAAAAATATCTCAGAGCCAAGTGAAATACAATTTATCCAATACAGAATGACCCATGAGGAAAACAGAAGTAATCAGTCTGAAAATCTGCCTGTTTCTAAAGCATGGTCTACATGGCATACCCTACACTGACAAAACACAGGTGAGGAGAGAGGTTTCTACTGGGATGACTGTACCCTCAACCACATAATCATCACGTAAATGGGCATTTAGAGCATGCATTGTAATGTCTGACATACGAAACTGATCTGTAAATTCATGCATCTGAACTCTGAAATCATATCGAATAAAATTATCAATAGGAATTTAATCTCTATTTTTACAGAGGGCAAAGTACTATCGGGTGGGAACTCAGCCACAGGGAAGATGAGAAGCGTATGAAGCAGGATGCAAAGCAACTGTTCTTCTCCTAATAGACCTATTACAGAACTAAATGTTCAAATTAATTGGTCAGGTAGTATGTAGAAAAATAAAATAGACAGGCATAAAGAATCCAAACTGAAAATACATGCATTGTTAGCACTGTTGTTACAGAGGAGCTACTATGAGATCAATGTTCAATTTTCTTGGGTTCTACTAAGCAGCTATTCATAAACAGTCAAACTCCTCTTTTGGCTATACAAGTAATATCTTTACAGTTAGTTCTGAAAACCAACAAATTTATGATACATAGTCCTCTATGAAAAAAAAAAAAAAAGAAACAATAAACCATACAAAACCCAGCTAGACTGAAAATGAAGAAAAAACCACTACCCATCTACTTCCCTTCTTCTTTCAAACCCATTTCTGACCTTACCTTCTTTTCCTCTCCCCTCCCCACACACTGAAGTCCTGATGGCTCTTTCTTCTAGCGCTTCAGAGCACACAGTATTCGCTTCTCAATAGAAGCTGCTATTCTCATTTTTTCCTCCATTTCCTAGGTGCTGGCATTTTTCTGTTTTCCTCTTCCCTTTCCTATTAATGTCTAGATCTTTCTTTAAGCTCACCAAGATCTCCTACGGACAAAACCTTCAACTACCAAGGACTTTGCTACTCTCCTGAAGGAAGGATGTATCAGTGTTCCAGTAACAAGAATCAGCTGACTGTGATGAATTGACTATATACAGAATCCCTTTACCCTTTTAAAATAATATCCCCATTTCTTTTTTTAGAAAATTAGAAATTGAATATAGAAGTGCAACATTTTTCATTTACATAGTTTATAATAAAAATGATGAAGACAGCAACAAAGTAGGGTGATTTCACAGGGGGCAGGGAGGAAAGGCAAGGCAAATGGGAAACACAGTATAAAACAAGAAAGTCCTTTTTTCCTGCAGTTTGCAGCAGAACTTTTTTTTCTCCTTCTTTGCAATAATTTTTCTAGGCAAGGTCCAGAAATCTATTAGTAAACTCAAAGAGAAAATTTTTGACTCATCTTTTCCTGATATTTCCATTTTTCCTTCTTTAAGATGACTAAACGCCCATTTGGGGATAGGAGTGGAAGTGAAGGACAAGTGGGAAGTCTATTTCAAAGAGAGGAAATGTCATTTTGGGCAAATACAGACAGTATAGGGTATGATCTGAATGATGAAACCAAAAAATAAGAACATTAGTAGAGGAGAGGAGGCACTGTCTTTGGAGAACTGGGAAAACATACACAAAACATAAAGATAATTCTCATCCCAGATCCATTTCCTACAATATAAAAATCTGAAATATCCCATTTTGAAATAATTACACCACAATCCAATTTACAACTTGGCCACAGTAAATAATGTTCATGAACAAATTATGGCAGTTTTATGGTTGGAACTGTAACTAACACATGAAATATCAGTGGCCGAAACACACCCTGCCACACAGGCCTGATGATACTTCCTCACTTCCCATCTAAGTCTCTCACATTTTGACTCTACTGTTTCTGTTGCTGCCTCTCCCTCTCAGAGTGACTTCCAGTGTTTCTAAGTCCTACATCCTTCCATACCATATCAGTTACTGGCTTCCACAGAAAAAGGCAAATATTACATCTTGACATCTTTTAGGTAGGTGATATAGTCTAGTTTCAGAAGTAGAATGGAAAAGATTTTTTTAAACTTGTTTTATTTACTTATTTACATGGGTAAATACCTTAGTAACTAGCACACAAATCTGCAGTCAGTAATGAGTTGGTTGCAGAAACTTGAAGTTGGAAGGACTTTAACGTGGGCTATGAAGTAGGATATGCATTATAATATTTATCTAAGAACATCCACAGACAAAGGAAATGACAAAGTAGGGCTCTGAAAGAATATACTTGCTTTCATTTGGCTGCTAGCAGTATCCTGAATAGAGTATGTGTGTTCCCTTCAAAGAAAGCAGCTGAGGAGCTGAGAAAAACGCAGCTGTTTACTTTGCCCAGGAACACGGAACCCTCTGGAGTGAATGAGGGATACCTCCTTCCCCAACAAAACCTGAGAATACTCTGTACAAATAACCCTCTGACACAGCTGGGGCGAAGACCAATACGTCCACAGCAGAGAGGAATAAGAGCAAGGGTAAGATGCACAAAAGCAATCAGCCTTCAGAGATGATGAAAAGAAAGATATTTTCCCAGGGATCAGACAGGATCATCTATAATTTTCTGCAACACAGGGAGCCTCTGAAAGTTGCTGAGATAAGACCAAGACTGAAAGTAAGACCTGTGAAGACACAGATGGTGAGAGGAAGATGTGCTGTGTTCTGTTTTAGCTGGCTGATGCAATTCTCTCTGCTTTACTTACTTTTTTTCTAAAAATAGGTTTTGATCAGAATAAGAAGTAGGTTTTAAAGAACTTTTTGTGTATACCCACTTTTAAGAATGGGGACAGGAAGAACAATATGAGAGTACTGACCAGCATTCCATCAGAATGAGAAAACATTCGGGGTGTTCAGCATTTACATTGCTCAGGAGGTTGTTAGCCCTGAGCTATTAGTAATGGCATGATATTTCATGATAAGATGTGAAAACTATGCAGTTTATCCTACTATCTCACATTTTAACTAAGTGGAAAGAATAATGTTATTAAAAACCTTCAAAAAAAAAATATTTTGTATGTTTTTGCCTTCACAGCCATGTTTCCCAATTTAGCATGCTCCCAAAGCAACAGTCAGATGAAACTTTGACATGAGGCTGTCACAAGGTTAGATATCTTGTGAATCAATATGGCTAGAAATCAGACTTTTGGATTGTTAGCTTCCACATGCAAAACGCTGTGTAAAAACATGCATAAGAACCAGTTAAATTTGATATTTTAAAACTATAAAACATGGATCTAACCACATAGCAGGAGTGCCCAACTTACATGGATGTATCATTAGA
This sequence comes from Fratercula arctica, assembly GCA_947846985.1. Classification (NCBI taxonomy): domain Eukaryota; kingdom Metazoa; phylum Chordata; class Aves; order Charadriiformes; family Alcidae; genus Fratercula; species Fratercula arctica. Next base: position 104,724,756 of record CANTUZ010000003.1, read on the forward strand.
AAATAGTGTATGTCAGTGTTGCATAATAGACAGACTTCGTGCTTCAGTATTTCTATTCTTCTACATGCTTCATAATACTGTCTAATAGGTAAAGGATTCAGAGATAATCCCCAAAATAGTTTTACCAGAAAGCATGCACTGCTGTTTGGATGGCTGCAGCTATTTCATCATCTCTAAGGAGGACAGAAAATATATGTGTACTTTCAAAAAGGATATACAGTAAACCAGCGTGACTGACTGGTGATGCTATATGTTTACATTTAAAATATTCTTTATCTTCAGATCATAACTTTCCATTTTTAAAGCCCGTTTTCAGTTAAAAAAAAAACCAAACAAAAAACCCCAAACATACCACAAAACCAAACATGGGACATGATGGATCCTGGTGGACACCAAGTTGAACATAAGCTGACAATGTGCCCTTGTGGCAAAGGTGGCTGCACTGAGACGAGTGCTGCCAGCAGGTGGAGGGACATAATCCTACCCATCTGCTCAGCTCTGGTGAGGCCAGCCCTGGAGTGCTGGCTCCGGTTCTGGGCTCCTCAGTGCAAGGGAGACACGGACATACTGGAGAGAGTCCAGCAAAGCGCAATGATGAAGGGATGGGAGCATCTCACCTATGACAAAAGGCTGAGAGAGCTGGGGCTGTTCAGCCTGGAGAAGAGAAGGCTCAGGGGATCTCATCAATATATACAAATACCTGAAGGGAGGGTGCAAAGAAGACAGAGCTGGGCTCTTTTCAGTGGTGCCCAGTGACAGGACCAGAGGCAATAAGCACAAACTGAAACACAGAAGCTGCCATCTGAACATCAGGAAACACTTTTTTACTGTGAGAGTGACCAAGCACTGGCACAGGTTGCCCAGAGAAGTTGTGGAGTCTCTATCCTTGAAGATATTCAAAAGCCATCTGGACGTGTTCCTGGGCAACTGGCTCTAGGTGATCCTGCTTGAGCAGGGGTGTTGGACCAGACCAGATGACCTCCAGAGGTCCTTTGCAACCTCAACCACTCTGTGATTCTGTGATACATGGAGGATTCCTTCTCTACATAGTGTTAATCACCTGCTGACCGCTACTTAACACTTCTAATTGCAGTTTGGAACTTACTGCTTGGAAACGCCCTTTCTGGGGGCAAAATTTTTAAACGAGTAGCTTCAGCACTGAGTAGAGAGATGTTTGCCATTTTAGGCCATGTCTACCACAAAGTAATTTCTCTACAGGGGAACTTTCCTTTACAGCCATTTGAATTTTCTCACACAATGTCCCTGCTGTGCTCCTTTTTCCTAGTAGGGGTTTGTTCAAATGTTGTCAAATATAAGATTGCAGAGCTCAGATATTAAGAGACCTTTGCTGACTGCTGAATGTCATTGTAGATCTATGTGTACATAAAACCTGAATTAAAAGATACATTGCCTTTGTTTTATATATGTGTGCAAAGGTGGAGCAGGTCAAGGATTTAAAACCTATTTCAAAGAGAGGCACATAAAAGATAAGTGACACAGAGAAGGTGAATATGATGTAGCAGATTAATTATGGATCTGCAAGGGAAAGAAATGCGGTTTTGTATTGGTTCAGTCTCAAACTACCAAATGATTTCTTCATTTGTGGAAGAGTAGTATGCAGAAAAGGTCAAATTGCAAGATCCTGTTTTCAAAACAGTAAGATACTTGAATAAGGGTACCACATGCAGAAAGAGTGAGATCTTCATTGACATCACACAGTGTAATGCACCGAGTAAGAGTCTAGCAACTCCTTTTGTTCCTGTTGGTCTATGACTCTGTCATGCATGAACACACTTGCTCAGATGCTATATAACAAATCAGCTACTTGATAGAGGTTTTAATTTAAAAAGGAAGCAGGCGTTAAAGCTTGCAAGCCTTACTGATATCACCAGTGATTGTATGCACTTTGATAGCAAACACAGACATTCTTTACACATTGGAAAGGAGTGTGCAAGAAAGATTACCCCTTTTCCTCCTTTGAATACCATATTTAAAAACTTTTTTTTTAATGACAATTATCACTGTAGAGGATAGTCTTGGTGCCAAACCTAAGCCTAAGGTACCTTGGTTTTTCCTCTTACTTGGCAAAAGTATTTTGGAAACTCTGTCTGGATTCCTTAAGCCTTTGACCAACCTGAACCTCTCTAGCAGAATACACTCATTTTCAATAGACGCGTACAAGAGAGTAAGCCATCTTGGACTACGTGACTGTGTAATAAATGTCTATTAAGCCCTTTAAATATGTTGAATTTTAATAACAAACAAATATGTGTTTTGTTACAGCTATATGTTTCACAAATAAAGCTGTATTTTCCACAAATTCATGCTGACTCAAAAGTGTCATGTATTTGCAAAATACGTTTTGCAAATCCAGGCAAAATTTACATTTTCTACAAGAATGTGAACTCCAGATACTTAATCAAATTTTAATGTCTTAATAGGAATTTAAAATTATTCAACGTTTTAGTGTGATTCAGTTCTGTTCTGATTTGCTGTGAAAAAACACATACTGCAGTCATGCAACAATATGAGGCACTGTTGCAGCAGATTAGATGTCAGGAAAGGGGCTGCAATAAAGTCTCAAGACAGATTCTTTAAGGTGGAGCCTTCCTCATGTTCTAAACGATGTCCTTCAGTCTCACCCAGGCAGCCAGCTTCAGCTGGATGTGATGTTATGTCCTTGAGCGGGAGAGACTGTGGCATAAAATACAGCATTTGGCAGTCTCCCTCTAGACTTACTCTTATGGACTAAAATCAGAGGCATTTACCCTTTTATATAAAATGCGTTGCACATTAAGTCCACATTTGAGATCAGTGGGGTTTTCTTAGTTATATTCTTATTTTTTAAAGGAAATTTAATGTCTTTCTGTGGAAATAGATTTAGCTGTATTTAAATTCTGTACGGAATCTCTTAGTTCACAATATAACCTTTTTTTTTTTTCCTCCCAGCTTTTTAAAAATTATTCCAAATCAAGGAGTTAAATTGAAAAAAAAAAAAAAAAAAACTTAAGGAGAGAACATCTCTGCATGTGAGTTCCACTGCGGTAAAAGCCAAGAAGCATTTTAGATGTAAACTTCATTTTGACTGGTATAGTTAGCCTGTGTAGTTATATTAACTAGAACACTGATGTGTTTTGCCTGCCTTAATCACATTGAAAAACTCACAGTACCTGGTATTTTACTTTAAAAGCTAGATCCTGCAGACAATGAGAAGTCTCATGTGTTTAAATTTAAAGAAATCCATTTTCCATTTAAATACTTTGAAAATAATTCTTTTTTTATGGACTGGTTGAGCATCAGGATCTCTAACACCAGTTCTATATGCAGTTCACTGCATCCAAAAGGGCACTTCAAAGCCTTTCCAAAAATCCCACTAAAACTACACTCCATTCTTTACTTACACACGCCCCCCCCCTACTCAGAACTCTTGAGGAGGACAACAGCAATGCCATTTCATCTTATTAGAAGGTTAAGTTTTTAGGAACTGGGAGAGAGGAAATAAAAGACAGTTAAGTATAAAAAATGCTTAAATCACTGTGAGAATTCTTTATTTTCTTTAAAAGTCTTATGGTTTCTGAGTACTTAAGGAATAATAGCTGTGAAGGTAATTATCACCGCTTCTAGGATACTCACATATGTGTGCTGAAGAAATAGAGAGGTGTGTTTTTTCCAATTATTTAAAAGAATCCCCCGATAAAATTACCATTTTCAGCTAGAATGAAATACATTCTTCATGTAAGGAATCATGCTTCTTTTGGGGTTTTGTTATCAGTAGAAATGAGAACCTCTAACATATGTAGTTGTTTCCCGTCTAAATAAAAGCTCTGTTGAAAGTTAGCAACAGAAAAAAAGAATGTGTTCGTGTATGTACCTCTGAGCAATGTTTTACCAAGATTCTGCATAAAGCAGTACATTCACCAGGACCCCATATGTTGCTTTACCTACATGCACAACAGAAACCTGTCAGCCTGTGGGAGCAGGCCAGGGAGCTGCCAACATTTTGTTCTAGCTGACACTAGCGAACAGCCGACTCTGTGTTCAAATTGACCTGCACATGGGCAGGGTTCCCCTGATGTTTGTACAGAGCCCTGAGACATATCTACCAAGCAGCTTGCAGAAAGTCAGATTTCAGCAGCCAAACTCATCAGCTGTCCTGAGAAAAAGATGAGGAAAATCCCAGAGAAGCCCCACCAGGAACTGAATTAAGGCGGGCAACAAGCACATATCATTCCTTTCAAGGGCTAACTGCTCTGAAGGAACTGATGGATTACTTTACACCCTCAGATAGGTTTCCTTACTGAACAAATAATGAGGTTTTGAAGTCCTATTCAAACCCAGAGAAAAGGCAAAATTTAGGGAACAAAATATCTAAATCAGTTTGAAAAGCCATACAGAAAGTCTCCCTAGGTTGTACACTACCAACTGCTTCACGTGAAAAAAAATATGAATAGGAGGAATAGGCAGATGCTTTAGAATGACAGGTGAGCACTTTCCAATTAACTTACTTGACTGATAACTGGAACGCACAGTCTCCTTCTCTTAACTGGTGCCTGACTGCTCTCTTTCCTATATGAGTAGGTTAGGTTTCTTGTGTGATTTTAGCCACCTAGACAGACCAGGGAAAAAAAATAATTTATTCTTCTCAAGACAGTGGCATCTAAACACAGTCCTTCAGCTTCTTTGGGGTAAGCTCGTTTTAAACCCACCCCCGCCATCTCAGTGCAGTCCCTTTTACTAAAGTGGAAAAAAATTAAGGAGGCTGACAGAAATCTCTCAAGATCGTCTTGGGACCCTACAGTCAAACAAAGTATTTATTATTAACCACACTGCTTCTAGATAGAGGCTGTTTTCACCACATCTTTGAGTATGAAAGCCTGAAAATGGTGCTTTAGTCTGAGGTACTGCTTTTCCCTCCTCACAGTTCCTGTCAGTTTAAAGATACACCTTCACGATGCCCCACAGGCTGCCTCATCTTCCTGCTGAACTTCTCCTCTTGGACCGCCTTAATTTTACCTAATTGTTTTACAGGCTTTTTAACCTCAAGAACTCTACAAATCCTCCCGTACCTTTACTTCCCCAAAGTAAATATGTTTGAAAATACCTTGAAACGCCTCCCTGACTCAGTGCTTGGGCTCCTTTCCCCCCTCTCCTCAGTGCTCCAGAGCCTGACTGTGGCCTGCACTCTCCCTTAAAGGAGCGGCCAGCACCGAGAAGCTAACTGCCCAGCTGGATTTTTCACCACTGCAGCAGGAAAGTGGCGATACTGGATTTACTTACAACTCCATCTACACAGTATACTCCATACATGTAGCAGGTTTGGGCCCGCAAGGCTTGTCCCCACCTCACAGACTGGCGCTGTTCTCAGCTGACAGGCTGCGGCTGACAACAGTGGGACCGGGCACCTGCTGCACAAGCCTCTCGGCTGGAACGGGCATTAGTGTCAGAGGACGGTGAAACATGGGGATGGGGTTTAAACAGAAAGGGCCTGTGACTGTTCAGCAGGGCGGCTGCAGACAGCCGCCTCCTGTGTGGTAAGGATGAAGGTGGCTGGCCCTTTAAGAGGCTCAGAACGTTCTGGAAGGTGGCGGCTGTCCCCGAGGCTCCTTCACACTTTAGCACTAAACTTCCCTTCAGCTCAGCTTCACCTCAAGCAGCTGTAGAGCAGAAAGTGAGACCGCAGCCGTAAGAAGCAGCTTTCTAACTTGCACCTGAGCTCCAACGCCTTGTGCCTCCCTGAGGCGGTGGGTGGTGCTGGTGGTGAGGAGAGGGAGGCCAGCAGCATGGCCAGAGCCCCCAGGAGAGTGCGTGGCAGGGGCCGGGGCCGGGGCCAGGGCCAGGGCCGTGGCCAGGGGACACTGAGGGACCACAGGCATGGTGTGGGTCCACGGTGAATGGGGGCAGGCAGAAGAGCTGGCTGGCAGCCCTTTCCTGTGGGGTAAGAGGATGGCCATTGCTGCCTCAGGCAGATCCTTTCTGTGACAACTCTTGAAGGCAGGTCTGGTTTGCCAAAGATCATAGAATCATGGAATGGTTTGGGTTGGAAGGGATCTTAAAGATAGTTCCAAACCCCCCTGCCATGGGCAGGGACACCTCCCACTAGACCATGCTGCTCAAAGCCTCAAGATGTGAAATATGAAGAAAGATTTGAAAAGTGTGACATCCCTGAGGAGTTCCCAGAAATTTGAATGGTAATTCTTTAATGCGTGGAATTGGCAATGTGGCTGGCTGCACGTTTACAGTGAATGTACAGTTGACACAGGGCGTTCCTGCTTCCAGTTCTCCCACAGTCAGGCCATATTTCATGCGTCTGCAGTGAAGCTGTGCAGCCTTCTTCAGGTCTCTGATGCCATGTGCCAGTAGCAGCTGGTCGGTGCATATTTTAATTTGCTGTGACTGTACCTAGCATATTGGATGATGTATTATATGAGAGGCCACAGCGCCTACAACACTGGAACTAGGCAAGGATGTATTTCCTACAAGGACCCCAATTTAAGAGGCCGTCATAACATGCACACACTCTTGCTGCAGCCTAACGCTGCGTAACCTATACCTGGCCATGAGCTCCAATGCATAAGAGCTTCCCTTTCATCTGACCATGCATCCTACTGCCTCCTATATTATAGCACAGAGAATCCAAGGTACTTCATGGTACATCATTTGAATGTTGCTTTCACATCCTAGAAAAATCTTTCTTCATTCCATAAAGAGCACTGAATATTCAGAGGGATCCACTGGCAGCGCTGTATTTCACAGAGTACCTTAGATTTCATTTTCCAGTATAAAGACCTCATTCAAAGCTTTGTGAAGTTCATGACAATCTTGTTTCTAGCAGGCACAGGATCAATTTAGCTCTTAATTTAGCTCACTGACCATCCTGATGTCAGGTCACAGATTCAATTTAGTTCTGACTTCCACTTTGCCTAGTTAATCCTTTCATTTGTGAACACTTCCAGCAGTCAGGAGTTAGACGTTCCTGTTTTAAGATTTACCTCAGAGGACTTACATCTCTTCAGTCATGTGGTACATATTTATCCCAGACTTCAGTGATTTCACCTATTTAACTTCCCCTTTCTTGTTGGATTTAGTTACCATGTTATTTTCAGAAGCAGGAATTTTTAACTGTGGGATATTGGACTGAAGTGCAAGTTTTTCATTTGTAATAGTTATTTATTTTGTCTTGGAAAAAAATCTAACAAAAATGCCCTTCCTGGCCTTTTCCCTGCAGATCCCCATCATAATTGCTCACTGAGTTATATCAAACTTAGTATCACATAAAACTTTAAAACCACTGAGAGAATTGGACTGTTGTATATTGTAAGGATGGAAAAGGAGGGATACAACAACAATAAGCACCTAAATGATTTTGGATGAATGAGCCAAAATCCTAAAAGGGTGCTCAAAAACTGTAGCTTGGAATGAGAGGCCTTGCATCATTCTCCATCATCTCATACACTGAGGAAAAAAGAGAGGGGAGAGAGACATGGCTTAGGTCATGTATTTTACATTATTTGGGGGATGTTACCTCTGGTTTTGACTCCACTTGTCCCTTTGTGTTTTGTGTGTGGTAAGGAACATTCAGTGTCAATTTTTCTTTTACCTTTGTATACAGGAAGGGCCAAGGAAAAACTGTTTTTTAGATTATAAGTAAGCGAAGAAATATATATAATTATTTTTATTAGTCTGTTAAACTTTGTTTATGCATATATTATTATCTAAGCACACTTACAAACCCATGTGTTTTTGTTACTTTTATTATACCATGCTAATAGTGATTCAGAGAATACATGGCAGAATGAAGCTCCTATGTCTGCAAGATGCCTAATAAAGAATACAAACAAATCACTTTTAGCCATGCCATTTTGTCTGTCTTTGAATATTCATATGGTTGGATGTTTAGTGGGGTTTACTTACTGAGAATGCAAGTTAAATACCAAATTCAGGTAACATATAGCCAAAATTACTTAAGTATGCAGCTCTACTCACATATAACTCTTTGGCTTAATTGATTAACCTGTCCTTAGCTCCAGCTATTTTTTTCACTCTGTGGAAAAAACCTACCCAAATTTTTATTACAAAGTGTAGAGATACATTAGACTTGGCAACGGTGGACCACTGTCACAAAATAGCAGTTACAAAAGCAATGAGTGAAAGGAAATAGTCCTTTTTGAAGTTGGTAACTTTTTGAAAATTAGTAATAGTCTTTCTAACCTTAATATCTGACTTTTGATACATTAAATGACTTGTCATTTTCTTTTGTTTTTCCTTTAGATTTCCAGCTGCAAAAATTAACAAGTATCAGATAAAGAAAACTTGGCCACTTTTCTGACCCCTTCCATTCAGTGAATCATAGTCAGCTCTTGTAAAATTAACAATATTAATCAATATTAGGAGGTAGATGAAAAGGAAGCAGAGGAGTAACTATATCTTGCAGCAAAAACTGAGGGTTATTATTTCTAGGCAGGATGTACAAGACCAAAGTGCTCAAAAAAAGGGAAAGTGACAATTTTAGCTACATGATGTCTAAAGGCCATTTGTGTTGTGCTGATAGTTTTTATATATGCCCAAATCAGTATAAACAGTATTTTATGCAGTCTGTTCACTCAGTAACACTTGACTTGCTGCTCTGGTTGTTCTGCCATTCATTGGTGTAATTTTTCATCACGAAAGAATGGATGGTGATCATATGAGCCAAATGTAGATAGTATTTTAATTTTTAAGGGAGGAAGCAGTAGCTTATTAATAGGAAGCAAGATGTTCTCTGAGAAGGACTATTGGACACTTAAATTGACTTCTGAATTTCCCTTTTGGCTCTGGCACTCATCTTTGAATTGCCTTGGTGATGTGAACAGCCATAAAGGCAGCCTGGTTAGAAGGGGAAAAATACTGAACAGAAGATATTGTCTGCTGAAAAATACTGTGAGGGAAAGGCCTGCCAGGCTGGGACTGCGAGCCTGGGAACTAGGCCTGGGAACCAGAAACATCCTTGAGAAGCGCAGCTGGCCTCTTTCAAGTGCAGCCGGTGTACCTAGAAACCAGAGACATCCTGAGATACCATGGACAAGCAGAAACCCAAGGGACTGTAATGGCAATTTCTAACCCGAGAAGTGGAAAACCACCTGCAAAAAATAGAATTTCGCTGAAAGAACAGAAAACGGAATCATTTCTTGGCTGTTACAAGGTGAAAAATCGAAATTAACAGTGTCTTTAGGTTACTCAAAGTAGAGTGTCCTACACCCTCTCAATGTTATATAAAGGACTTAATTTTTACCCAAAAATGGAGCCTCTCACTCTTGAGAACTTCCTGATTGAATCCCATGTGAACTTTCTATGAGCTCATGGACTGTCACCGGGGACACCTGGCTGACTCCAGACTCTCTGACACGGATCATATTTGAAGGGAGATTCTGTCTGTTATTGGTTCGGTCTGTCCTACCCTCTTTTTGGAGTGGCTAGGGTTCTCCCTCTGGGATCCCTCCCCCCCTTTTTGGATGATGTGGGCCCTTCTGAAGTCTGTCTAATTAACTTTACATTGATGTTATATATATTCATGTAAGTAATCTATCATATCTTCGTTATATTGTTATGTTTGCCTCACTAAGTCATAGTAACCTGTAGTAGTATGTAACTATTTGTTGCTGTTATCAGTTGTACTGCAGTACTGACTGATGCTATCATTGATTGATAACATACTATTGACTGCTGATAGTAATCTGTAATAGCGTAGTGTATATATATATACACACATTCATATTCATGTTATTAATTATACATATATTTGCTAGTGGTGATTTTTGTGGTATTTGTGGTAATCTGTAATAAAGTAGAAAAACTTAGAGGATAAAGCCTCCCTGTTCTTGTGTATTACAGAATGCTGTGAACCCACGGTTGCAATCTCTACACACCCGAAGGCCAGGTAGCCCTTTAGGTTGTGACGCTCGGGAAAATCACTTCACCTCCTATGCTCCTTCGCTCTTTCTCTGAAATCATTGGGGTTAAAGTGTGTAGACTTCAAACTTTCTGTCTTAGTCTTCGTTCCCCTCCAAGTGAACCACTTCAAACCTATTTTTATTTTACTCTCCTTTCTAGATCAATTTCTGAGCAATGGAGATTTTATACATCATGTCACATAGAAATGTTAAAAAGGCCCCATTAATGTGAAACTTCTTCCTTCTTAAATACAGAAATGGCATTTTTTTGAAACTCTTTTTTTTCTGGCTAGGCTTGGACAAAATCATATGTTTGTCTTGCTGTACTATGGGAAGGGGAGGAAAATTTTTACGATGCTACCTATAGAGAAGAGAAAGAGGAGGACAGAGTCTCAATCCAAGACCTTATATTTTACATAGTTTCCCATGCCTTTGCATAGGAAAAAGGCAATATTTCATATGCAGAGGCTTCAGTTGCTTCTTATGAAATAGAAACATGTATATTAACATTTTTATATCTACTGTAAGTATGTCAATCATGTGGAATGACTTACTACATATAACATTTTCATTTCCCAAGAGAAGAAATAGAGCAAAAAATACATCATCTCTGTTAAATATTGATAAAAACAAAGGATAATATTTACTGTAAAGAAGAAAATATTCCTAAGGAAGCTAACAGTGGAATATAATCAGACTACACAAAGAAGTTTAAACATACAAGTAACACTTTACATCTTTCACTTCTCCTGACTTCTTTACCGCCAAGAAAAAAGAATCTAAGGAGTCAGAATAACAAAAAATATCCCAATCAAAATAATTAATTTATGAAGGATGAATTAAATTTCAGTTCAGCGAGTGCTTGTGTTATGTTGTAAGAACAAGTCCACAAATGAAATTCTGTGAACAGAACTTTTTGTCTTTAGTCTTCAAAGAAATTAAAACTATTTCAATAGAAAAGATTCTTTGTAGAACCTCCATGAGCTCAATAAAATATGAGTGGTTTTAGCAAGAGTGACAGTTACATTTTAATTCTAATAGCCTTTGTGATTAATGGAGCAGGGTCAAGTTGGAGGCCTGTAACCAGTGGTGTCCCCCAGGGGTCAATACTCGGACCAGTATTGTTTAACATATTCATCGATGACCTGGACGAGGGGACAGAGTGTGTCCTCAGCAAGTTCGCTGATGATATCAAACTGTGTGGGGTGGCTGACACCCCAGAGGGCCGTGCTGCCATCCAGCGTGACCTAGACAGGCTGGAGAGCTGGGCAGAGAAGAACCTAATGAGGTTCAATGAGGACAAGTGTAGGGTCCTGCACCTGGGGATGAAGAACATCAGGCACCAGTATAAGTTAGGGGTGGACCTGCTGGAAAGCAGCTCTGAAGAAAAGGATCTGGGAGTCTTGGTAGACAGTAAATTATCCATGAGCAAGCAATGCGCCCTTGTCACCAAGAAGGCCAATGGAATTCTGGGCTGCATAGGGAAGAGTGTGGCCAGCAGGTCAAGGGAGGTCATTCTCCCCCTCCACTCTGCACTGGTGAGGCCACAACTGGAATACTGTGTCCACCTCTGGGTTCCCCAGTTCAAGAGAGACAGGGAACTACTGGAGAGAGTCCAGCATAGGGCAACAAAGACGATCGAGGGACTGGAGCATCTCCCTTATGAAGAAAGGCTGAGAGAGCTGGGACTCTTTAGCCTGGAGAAGAGAAGGCTGAGTTATTAACGTTTACAAGTATCTAAAGGGTGGGTTTAAGGAGGATGGAGCCAGACTCTTTTCAGTGGTTCCCAGTAACAGGACGAGGGGTAACGGGCACAAGCTGGAACATAGGAAGTTCCGATCAAATATGAGAAAAAACTTCTTTACGGTGAGGGTGACAGAGCACTGGAACAGACTGCCCAGGGAGGTTGTGGAGTCCCTTCCTCTGGAGGCTTTCAAGGCCCGCCTGGATGCAGTCCTGAGTAATGTGCTCTAGGCAATCCTGCTTTAGCAGGGGAGTTCGGCTAGATGATCTCTAGAGGCCTCTTCCAACTCTGAAAATTATGTGATTCCATGATTCATGGTCAAAGATTTTTTTCTGCTTTTTCAGTTCTAATGGCATTGACCAGATAACCATGATTTCTTCTGGAAGAAATAGAATTGTGCTAATGATTTATCAGAATAACAGTATTCAAAGATCATATATTTATTATATGTTAAGAGGAGGTATGGTGGTTTTATTAATATCTTGCTTTTCATTAAGTGTTTAAAATAATTCACATTATTCAGAAACCTCTTTACTACACAGATTCTATTAAGGTTACTTCTGTATAAATCAGTTTAATAAAATTAACGGAGCTTGTGATGTTTTACCTCCTCATTTGTCTCAAATTCCAGGAACCGTGTGGTCCCAAAGACGGTGCACTACCTGGAGAGATGTTTCCACTCAGGTTCTGTGACAGACTTGCTGCAGTAAATTTCCTTGTTGCTGTTTCCCCTCCTTCTGTTGTCCAATATTTCAAGACCTTCAGGGTAGATGCATTCTATTTCATTTCTATATTCCCTGGCACAATTAGGACTTCACATTATTTTAAATCTGCAGGATAATTTTAAAGTTAAAACCCACAAGTAAAGTAGAGGTAACCTATTCTATATTTTAAAATTTATTACAGCATATTAGTGTAAAAGCTTATATATGCATGAGGGGATGTATGTTGTATGAACGATTAGTTAGATATTCTTCATGGATTCAGTATATACCTATGGGATTTGCAAGTCAGTGTGTTTGTGTGAAAAAAAGTGCAGACTCAGAGAAGCTGTAGTGCAAAGACTGGGATCCACAGAACAGGATAAGTCTTTAAATGGCCATCATGACAAGCAGAGAGACATTGAAAACAAATGGAATGAATTTATCACAGAAGATTTTAAAAGGTAATAACCAGAGTGAGAAAAGTTTTTATTCTTTTGATACCCGTAGTAGATTTAGCACTTAGTTTTTCATGGTGTTTTGTTGTAAAGAATTTCCTTATTGCATTAAGAAATGTAATCTTGAAGGCTAATTTTAGCTAAGGCAGGCTGTTCTCCCGAGGCTCTATTGACAAATGGTTCTTCTGAAGGGCAGTTCAGAGCCTCATTCACGTGCTTTGAATTAGTTTACTGAAGGAGTCTTCCTCTTTCCATTGACTGTCTCCCCTGGGAAAAGCAAGTTACACAGTGTAAGTGTAGTCTTTGGTGAATAAATGGAAAACCCTGTTAGCATTCAGACTATGATTCAGAACAACTCTTTTTAGGTGACATAATTTATGAAGATTTTTACTGAGTTTTCATGGACTGATAACAGATAGACTAAGATTTACTCTTGGAATCAGCCATCTCCCACCCCCTTCAAGTCCTGTGCACATCTTACAGACAGTAATATTGGCTTCAGATCTTTGAGTCTTCTGGTTCAGTCTCTCGTTTTTTCAGCAGAGTCTGAAGCACATTGGCAGCATTTGATTGCTATCTGCCGTGCAATTGCACTGGTCCTGATAGCAACCAGTAAATGCCACTTCCTGATCAAAAATCTTTCCACAGACACTCCATTCACAAAAAGCTATCTAGCAGGAGTTTCTCAGAATTACAAACAGATTTATGGGGATCCCATATAAAACAGTAAAAAAATGAAAATCATTCTAATTTTATATGACTACCTCACCTAGGAAAAGCTCCAAAATAAAGCAACAGGACACGTAGCAATGTCTTGCTGGATAAGACCTTCCCACATGGGAAAGTGTGTTTATTATCTGACAGTACTTTCTCCAGGAAGCTTTTGAAGATAAAGCAGTAGTGTCCATTGCAATTATGTGATTGCAATTATGTGATTACAATTATGTTGCCTTGGTTATAAATACTTGGATCTACTAACAACAACTCAGAACACATGGACACTTGGTTGGGGATATTTTTCCAATGGTTATAAATCTTTGAGTGACACTACATGCATGAAAATCTATTGATGTATGTTGTGGTAATATACAGGTGGCCCATGTGAGTATAGGGATGACCTCTTAAATATAAACGGCTGACTAGGGAATTTATTAACATGAGTTTTTTCAGATGTTTCTTTCATTCACTGGTACGTGAAATGACTCAGCCATGAAATCAGGATTCAAAGAATATTTTCACTCTGGAGAGAACTTTAAGATACCAAGTTAGCTTGCTTCAAACTGTACATGGAACTGGGATATTGATTCCTGCCTTCAGTCAACAGATGATGTCATCATTAAGATCACGCTGTTTCATGTTCAGAAGAGCATTTGGAAAGTCCTTCACAAGAAACTCGCTGTTCTACAGTAGACTCTCTTCTGCTATGAGCCCTGCCAGAAAAGCCATGATAACTGTTAGAGAGCAGATGTGATGAGTTACAAGCTCTCTTTTTCTAACCCAAATGATCTTATTAATTGACTACCCCAGATGTCTGCATTTAAATATGTAACCTTTCTGTTCCATGCTTGCATCATACCCAGTTCAACACGACCCTCACCGCTGACTAGAATTCTTTTGCACCATCACAGTACAAGTGAATTTTAGAGCAACTGAACTTGCAAAATACAATGCAATAAAAATGGACAGATACAGCCAAGCAAATAACAGATTAATATTCTGCACATGATCTCACAATTTGGTGAAAAAATTTTGCCTAACTGTACAAGTGCACCACAGAACTTTTATGGTTATATTGCTTAATATGTGTTTCCAGTCTTTTTAGGGCTTCTTAGTAAACTGTCCTTAGCTCTGATTGTGACACTAATCTAATAATATTTAATATAATAATGCTAATTGATACAGTAACAATTACCTTGATTAAACAACTTATGCTTGCTTGCCTACTTTGCAAGATAAACGTTGTTGGTACAAACCACTGTACATTTCTTTTGGCAGTGCAGTGTGGCTAACCAGCATTGTGGCAAATCAAACAAGAAGATGGCTAATGTTTTCACCTTCTTGTAATGATGTAAAAGCTGGCATTGACCCATAACATAGCACAGGGTATTTATGTCTTCTTCTGTCAGGAACGTGGAACTGAGCAGCAGTGCTGAGGTCAGTTTCTCAGCTCTCTGCACAATGGAGAAATTAATATTGCTTGAAAATAGTAGGAAGGTAAAAAAGCTGGAGCAGGGAAAGGTAAGGGGTAGGGGAGGAATGACTTCAGTTTTGCTGGATCTTTCAACTCTGAAGTCATGTGCAGCCTGTAATTTAGTCAACCACTAATCAGACAGAAGTACATTGAAGAGTTGAACCTAAGCTGATCAATACACGTCATATTTCAATTGAGATTGTGCTGTGGATGATGACTTCAACATCCATGTAACAGTTGAATTTGGTTCTGGCTTTTTCTCTCTCCTCCTTTTATTATCACTACCTAAATTTAGATCTTGGATTTCACTGTAGGATAAAGGAAGAAACAACAATCCATTCTAAAAAATCCACATAGAAATAAATAAAGTTACCCTGCGAGAGAATTGCACTCCAGTAATATGAGTTCATGGAAAACAACACAGCTGTTGGGCCATAACTGTACATATATTTCTCAGCAATGGAAATCCCCAGTTTGCATAATACCTGTTTACAAGTAAATATCATTATATAAGTATCATTACAAAAATTTGCAAGACTCTGTCTACAGGTTTGGTTTTAGTGAAGTATCCTTTTTATACTTTTTAAGTGGAATTCAAATATAATACTAAGTATTTGGTGAATCAATACCAATGACACAGGAGCTATTTTCCCCTTCAGTTATACCCATCTGTCCAACAGAAACAAATCTGCTTTATTGTATTATGTACACTCACAGACATCTCCCATCTTTTTAAACTTTTGTTCCTAAATAAAATTAACATTCATCAGTAAAAATGGTGCAAGTAATTTCACTTGTATTAAGTTGTATTATACTTTAAAATCCTGTCTTCCGATTTCAGTAGAGAAAACACTGCCTGGGAAAGAGTGTCAAGTATCTGCCAAAAGTTAACTTTTACATAACTTTCAGTGGAAGTGGAGCTTGGAAGGGTCTATACATTTATATTTGTAAGAGGGAGAATCAGTTAGAATACAACCAAACCATTAAAAACCGTTCTGAACTGACAGAGTCCTCAAGCTGCTTAGTAAAGCAGCCTAGGTGAGGCGTGGCATTAAGCACATTCTCAACTATTTTCATTTTCTTAGGGGGTCTTTTTGGCCTAAAAGAAGAGTTTCTATTTCTATGAACCATTAACTGCAACATGCACTAGAATGTCTTGCATAACCTTTTATTTTCTTCAAAACTGGTTTGCTCTACATCACTGAAAGTTAAATTTAGAACCAGCAGACTTTATATGTATACCTTACACTAAATGAGTTATATAAAGAAGATATGTTTGAAAAAACAAATCACATAAGATAAAAAGTAAATTAAGTCAACCTCCTTAGCTTTCTCTCACCTGCTTCTTGAGTCTGTGTTGTTGCCCTGTGTGGTTTTTTTTGTCTGGGATTTCCTCGTGGAGTTCTCTTTTAGCTGCGTACAGCCAGAGCATTTCATCCCATGTCTTTAATGACGTTTAGGTCACACACTCCAAATAATTCCTGATTGGTAAAAAGCATCCATTGGTTCTAGATAAATAGCATATATGTTAGCACAAGTGAAAGTATATGTGAAATATCACTCATTATTAAGTGTTTACTATGTGTCTATGTCTGGCTGAGAGGCTATGTGTTGTTGCACTACTGAGCTTCAGAGGGTTGGCTCTTAAGCTCCGACTGCAGCAAAACATGTTTAGCTCTTCGGTCTTCATTCAGATCCTGTGTGTTGCATGAGGGGCAATCATCACAAGTGAAAACAACACAAAAATACCTCTTCGCACCTACCTCTTGTCAATGGATATTTATAAGCAGACGACACCTCCAGCAGCTCCAGGCCCCAGGGATTCCTCTGCGTGGACACTGGATCCCAGCCTAGAGAAGGCAGCCCCTTTTGGCTTATTCCTCTCCTTGTTCCTCCCCAATACCCTACCCTTACACATTCCTTCAGAAATTCTGTATAGTCCAACAGTTCCCGCTCTGGTATCCCAAGTCATATTCCACTTGTTTCCCCTTTCTTATCACTTGTAAAGTCCAGGTGGACCTGTACTCCAGATCTCCAAAGCTCTGCATGGAGTTTTTTAATGGGCCATATATTATTGACTGAAAACTTTTGGTTTTCGGCATTGTCTGCGTTATTCCTTCTTCACCAGGTCTGCGTCTTTGTGTGGTTTTGTTTGTCACTTCCCGCTTTACTTATTATCCCCTTTTGCATTGAAAAGGTGCTTGGCTGGATTACCTTAGTGAAGCAGACAATCTTACCTTCCACACACCCGTACCTCTCTGACCACTAAATCAAGAACAGAAAAATTGTATGTGAAAGAAATTATGGTAAGCTAGAATTAACTGGTGAAGTGCCACAGCAGGGGAAGTTTTCAGTAACACTGATGTATCTGTGTAATTATGGATCAAGTCTGCTTCATCACAGGCTGAAGTGCTATTGAAAACTTGGTGGGTAGTAGTTGGTTATCTCCTATGTGATCAGTGTCCGGGCAGATATTTTTGTGGTTGGTAATTAATAATCTAATAGGGAGTGCCCTCCACTTTTGCATCACTTAAACTTAAATGAAAATACCCTAGATTTCTCCAGAAAAAGGGGGAAAACTTTCCTAAAAATCTTTTTTGTTCTGTTTAAAAAAAGCATCTTACAAGGTCCACATCAATAATGCAAGATTTTGAAAAACCTGTACTTTTTGAAAAATGTGGTTATAATCACACAAAATGGGAGGAGGAGGTGGTTTGTTTTTTTCACCTGTACTGGAAAACTATAGACTAGGAATGCTCAGTAAGCAAAGCAGGATTTTTTTCCAAGTACCTACAATTTGTCTTGTCATAGTTTTACCATTGGGTGTTTCTGCTGCTCACTTCAAGATTTTGTACCTCATCGTTTAAATCATGAGAAGATAATGAAGATACATCATCTGGGTTGATCACAAAAGGAGACAGGTAGTCAGATGGTAAGCGGTCTTAAATGAAATGATGCACAGGCCACAAGCCTCCAATGGAAACTTCAGCAGCCTTTTGTATTCCCAGGGCCAGCTCGTGCCTCAGCTGCCCAGTTCCCTCGCAGAGAGAATGATTTGTTTAGCATGGGTCTCTGTGAAACCACGAACTTGCCCTCTGAGGGCCATCAGAGGCATTGAAACAGAACAAGAATGGGACTTTTGCACACTTTGGAAAGGTGCTGTGACTGGGAATTGCCAGGGGCACTGCATAACTATGGTTTGAGAACCCAAATGGGCCATAGTTAGTTCTACCGTATTATTGCATGGACAGTGAGTAAGCTCCAGCCTATCTCAAACTAGAGTCATGATAATAACTAATAAAATGAGTGGTGTATGATAGCCTTGAAGCCTGCTTTAATTTTCTTAGACCAATTCTGTAAGTCTAAATGCTTACATATACATTCCATGTTCAGGTTCTTTTTTTTTTTTTTTTCGTACCAGATTGAAAATGTAGATTCTGAATAATAAACTGTTATTAGGATGTGGAAAAACTACTTCTCTCTCTTCTTCCCTCCCTCCATCTTTTCACCCTCAGGCCTTCAAAGGAAGCTGCAATTCCAGATCTCAGTTGCCCGTATTGTCTACAGAGCAGGAAAACCATTGATCTCCTCAAAATTCCTTTCTGTTCTAGTCCTTATTCTGAGGTGATATCAGAAATAACAGGTTTTGCTAGGGCAGTAGACTTTCCTCAAGCGACAGCGTGTTGTTCATAGGACTCAAACCTGTTCTCAAGCGTAAAAAATATTTGTACAGGATATTGGTTTCTAAAGTGTACTGTGTATAACTTTATCAGCAGCCTCACCAGGTAATGCCTTTGTTCATAACTAGTTAGCCACTAAATGTGAACCTCCAAGTAAAGGCACAATATTGCATTTTTATGGATGGTTCAGTTATAATCAGTGCATAAATAGAGAACAGTTTGAAGTTGCTTACATATAAAGGACTGCTACAGATTCTGGTAGACACATTCTCCATGCGCTACACCATGTACAGAAATGTGTTCAGCAATCCATAAAAGGCAAGAGTTAATGTAACCACTCAGTCAAGTTAAGAAATATGGAAGCTAAAAAAAGCAACTTGAATCACTGTAACAGCAAGAGGAATCTTGCAGCTCCGTACTACACAATGCAAAAGTAGTCATAAAAGAGCTGCTGCCTTTTCTTTTCAGCCTGCTGCAATACGGCAAACAAGGCCCTGAATGTCTGTAAACAGTGTTTCTCTTGCACTGAGGTTGACTTTTCCAGTCATAGAAATATTTGCAGTTTTAGAGGTGAGATATTTATAGATGTAGAATCAGTAGCAGTCAAATGAAGATGGAGGGGACACTGTGACTACAGGTGTAGAGAAAACTATCCATAGCCAAAAATAATCCTCCTGGCATGTGTTTCAGATGTTACACTGAGAAGGAAACTCTGCTGTGGATGTTGTTACCCTGTTTTGCTGATGTGAAACTTTAGCTGCTGATGTAGCCTCGATGTAACCAGATTCATTT
Organism: Fratercula arctica; assembly: GCA_947846985.1. Classification (NCBI taxonomy): domain Eukaryota; kingdom Metazoa; phylum Chordata; class Aves; order Charadriiformes; family Alcidae; genus Fratercula; species Fratercula arctica. Next base: position 104,744,248 of record CANTUZ010000003.1, read on the forward strand.
GACTCCTGGATAAAGGAGCCACAATGCTATCATCAAACCATTCAAGCAATTGACTATTGAACTTTTGAGACAAAAAGATGCTATATCTTACATCTTTCAGTGTTTTCAACGTGGTATGGCCTATTTGGGACAAAAAGCTAATGTATATCTGTCTATGTACTGAAATATCACCTGTGTCATTGGTTTGTTGTGTGGCCTGGAGTAGATCCCATACTTTGGGAATGAAATCCTGGCCCAGCTACTAAGACTGGGAGCCTTGGTCTTCTCTTTAGTAGGGTTGGGACTTCACCCTGCGTCTCATAGTGTGAAGCTGTACAATGAAGATATGGATATACCAAGTCCCTGTCTCCATCACAAGAGTATTAGAAGTTGAAGTGTGAGTACATTCACTGCACAAAAATTAATGAGTTTTGTTAATTAACTTTGTTTTTGTAAATGCACAGAATTCTAAAAAAAAAAAAAAAAAAAAAAAAAAAAAAAAGTCAAAGTATCTTTTTTGATCATGAGAACTACCTGAACAAAATGAACCTTTTCCATCTCCACCTCTAGTCACAGGTTTTTTTCAGGAGTTAATCCCTACTGATAAACTAAGTACAATGTAGTCAGATAGATTAATTACCCTCAAAATATATGTACACTTCATTTTTGCATAAACTCTCTGGAAAAAATTTATTACTTTAGTGGGGCCTGAGTCAACGTTATTTCAGAGACTAACTGAAGTCAGCTTTTTATTCCTTTTAGATCTAGTTGAATATTTTGTATTGAGCTGTTGTCGTCGTCGTTGCCATCATCTTCTTCTTCTTCTTCTTCTCATCCTCCTCCTAATCATCATCATTGCCATAGTTTCAAGTTGCTTGGTTTTTATGGAAAATGTTGATTGTTCAAAAGCTAAAAATCTCCTTTTATTGAAAGAAATATTTTTTAAAAATATTTTTAAAAACTTACCTATTTATTTATGGGAAATGGGTGAAGAAAATAAATGTTTCAAGTACTATAGTCTATCTAACGGGGAATGTATAGTCCTTTATGAACTACATTCCCAAGCCAGAATGCACCTTCAGAAATGCACCAGTAGCAACAAGAGACTATGGTGAATCATACAAGAGAAGAGACTAACATGAACAGAAAGAATGGGAGCATAAAGATCTAATGAGGAGTTTGCATCATCCAAATGCAAATGTTTGAGTTTTTATCACAATCTTAGGATGGTTTCCAGCCTGCCATTTTCCAACCACATTAGCTGATGTGGTTAGTAGTCATGTATATATTTATTCTGTATTGATAGTAGTTTTTCCTTGGGTCACACTACCGGAATCTTTATTTTTCATGAAGGATCGTTTTGAATCTTACATTTTTTATTTGTTTTACTGTGGTTGATTGGAAGTGGCTGAAAGATTACAATATGTGTTAAATATATTATGGAGTGAACTGTATCTGGGAGAGGGTAAGTATAGCGATTTTCTGTTCTCTTCAGCATGGTGAGTGTCCTATCTACTGTAGTGGAACATTTAAAAGGATATTAAGACCAGAAACTAATGCATGCAAAATAAATATTGAGAAAGATAAATTAGAAAAAGGAAACAGATGTACTATGAAAGTAAATAAGAAAGTTTTAAGTCTAAGATGACCAGGAAGCTAGGATGCTAGAACAGGCAAAGGATGTAACCTTCTGAATATTGTTAACAGGTAAAACTAAGTGCTCTTCTTCGTATTTTCACACTTAAAAAAAATGTTTGCAAATTTGGGAAAAATAGGAAGTAAATTGCATAGGGCATCTCAGTGAAACTCACAGCAGATAAATTGTAGGGTTGCTGAAATGTTATAAGGAAATTCAGAGCAGGAAAGAAGGATTCCAGAATGAAGAACAATGATAAAAAGGGCAAAATGATACAAGATCATGGTACAGTTTTGGGAAAATCTCACTTAGAAAAAATACTTGGAGACACTCAGAAATGTTGGGAAGATACAATAAAGTATAAATTTCTAAAAACATATACGAGAAGCTGTAACACATTGTGGAGGAAAGAGAATAAGAAAACTTTTATTTCTTTCTTCCATTTAGATGAGCACAGCCACTGTTCAGTGGTTCACAAACCATCTAGTACTCAAACTGAGATTATAGGAATGTGACCTTATAATGCCAGAAAATGAAAAGGATAGGAAACAAAGAAATAGATTATAACAATAAATATTTGGAAATAATTGGCTCCCTCTGTTAATCCCTGCTGTATCATCTCTAATACTTTTTCTTATCCACATTTCAACAACTTTTACAACCTCCTTCTCAAAAGTCGGTATTTTATGGTTTAAAAGACATGCATTTTCTGATATTCACCCTCTTTTTAACACTTGATTTAATCTCAGCTTTTCATTGTACATTTGTAGATTGTATTCAGATTTCCTCCTTCCTACTTACTGTCTTCTCTTCAAAATTTTAGGATTTTTTTTTATACCCTTTTGTCAGTGATTGATTGAAAATTTGTTGAAGAAAGTTGGCTGAAGCTTTTCCTGAGGATAAATGCGAGAAATAGTTATGATGGTGTTTGTGATAAGATATTGCAACAAAGTAAACCATTGTCCAAACACGAGTTTGATCAGAAGCAGAATGTGTCATGCTATATTGATATTCATTGCAAAGGCAGAGTTAGTCCTATTTGGTTTGGTTTTCCAAAGGTACAGAGAACCTGAATAACCTGGGAGTGGCACACAGGTAAAACCCAGAAGGACCATTTTGATAAGAACGTGGGAAAAAAAATATGTTTGAGAACTCTGGAAAAAGAAATTTCCCCCAGTTCATTCCCATTGTCTTTAGTGTCATAAGGGAAATAATGTGATTCTGCAGTTTCTCCATATAAAACTGACCTGTAAAATTAAAATACAGCCTAACTGTTCAGGTTAGAACAAGGAACGTTTCTCTTGGTCATTGCTTTTTCAGGACACAGTAATCCAGTTCTTCTCGTATTTATTGTCTTACATTTTAGTTTCTCTGCTGCCTTGACTAGTGTTCTCTAAACACGTTAGAGATTTCTGGCATTTCTTGGTGCCCATTGCCTCAGAATTCACCTCAGTGGTTCCACGTAACCATTTATAGAAAGAGTACCAGCTTCTGGATATGATATCACTTATGTAGTCTGAAAGCCCTGTTATCATCTTGTTAAATTTATCATGTTTGACTGTCCTTATATTTCATTCAATATTACTGTTTTCTAGCTACAGTTGGTCAATTTGAGAAAGAGACCCACTAGGAAAGTACTATTTGTTTTTTAGTATATATACACTTTCCTACTTCCAAAAGTTTGCATTTGTGATATATACTACTACACTTTGCTGTGGTAAATGATAAAAAGAATATTGACTTTTAGCAAAAGCACAGTAAATATAGCTCTTTCGTTTTCAAAATGAAATTTCCTTCTGTTTTTTGATACCACTTCCATGAAGGTCACTTTGGACTCTTCTCATCTACTTGAATTTGATTTGCTGAACTGGGGTCTTTATTTTAAATCTTTTCCTTCCCTAGATCTCACATCTTGCTACTAACTTATCTCCTTTTAGTAATATCTGCAAATTTATATTCTGGTATGAATACCCCTTTCATAAAATAATCTTCTGGTTATAACTGGACTACTCTCAGGAATTAACCCTGCTAATAATTTTTTGTAGAACTGATTCTCAGATAAAAAGGCCAGGGGGGACTATTGGGTCATCTAGTCTGACCTCCTACTTAGCTACCCTACCTGAAGCCCAGGAGCTTGCTCCTAAGTTTGGATGTATTTCTTCTAAAGTCTACATTGATTTGGGGCATGAAGAGATGGGAGTTCAGCATTTGCCTTAGTATATTTGCAATAGTTAATCACATTCCTTTTGAAATTTCTTTGATTTGGATTTCCCTTGCTCAGCTTTCAGCCATTGGTTCTTGTCATGACTTCCTCAGCTTGTTAAAAACACCTTCTGTATACGGGTGGTAACTAATCACTGAAATTAAATCACCTCAGAAAAATATTCTTGGTAGACTAAATCTGTGGAGCTCTTTAAGACTAAACATAAGGATCATCCTCAGATTTCTGATCATTTTTTGGCTCTGTTTTTCATTCCCTTTCCCACTATTTTGAACACCTTTTTTTTTTTTAAGCAAAAAGAGAGCAGTTCTGAATAAGTATACATTCCCTGCTAAATTGCCATTAGCTACACTAAATCAATGTGTCTTTGTGCTAACATTTGTCATATATTTGTATGTATTGTTACCTTTTATTCACAGAAGATCTTTTGGATAGTTACTCTTTCACGTGATGGCATTCCTATCCAAGATGATTTGAATTCAGATTACAAGAATTAATAAAACAGTATCACTAACATTGTCTCATTCCAGCTGGGTTTTCTGCTACCTAGCCATTATCTTTTGCATTACAATATGAGTTCTTAAATTCTGAGTTGGTATAGCACATTGCAAAAATTAAGTTCAGGATGAAGATTCCTCTGTAATACAGTAATATGTGAAGTATATTTAATAGAACATCTTCAATGCGCAGGGTATGTATCGACTGTTACTGATTTGGCAATTCTGTTGAAAGGCTGCAGACAGAGGCCAGATATGCCAGATAAGAGGGAAAGAATCTCAACTGGTGTTAATAGTGACAGCTTCATTGCCCGTAATAGAACCATGACAGTTTATTCCAGTGGAGCAACTGACTGTAAGAACTTGCATCCCTGAATTATTCTGATCTCAGGACCTTCCAAGTCTCTGTGAAAGGACAATATTATTATTCCTGAATGATAGTGTCAGGTGGATTCAATTTGCTCCAATCAGACTAGGACATGTGTTACAGCCTCTTTGAAAATAAGGCCATAGACAGAAAGATCCTGTTGAAAAGACCTTAGGAACAAGATTGGGGAGGAAATAAATTATATTGTTTTTACTTACTTATCAGTTACAGATATTTCCTGCAAATGGGCAGGTGCAGGTTCTTACTGTATTTAGTTCATTTAGAGCTTTGTGGGAACAAAGATTTTCTGGGATGAATTGTTCTTAATTTTTCATCCTGTAGTTTATGGGTTTTTTTTGTTGTTTTGTTTGTTTGTTTGTTTGTTTGTTTCTTTTTAACACATATAGTCCGTTATGTTACTGGGAAACTAGTCTTGCAATATGACAGTTGAATCACTTTTTATTTCACTGAAGAGCAATACCACGTTTGCTTCTCTAATTCCTCTGATATTTCCACTGTTTTCTATGACTTGATGAATTATTTAGCCAGGTCCCTTCTTACCGAAAAAAATGTATCGCATTGTTTCTTGATGTTTTGTTATTGGTTAATCCAAATAGTCTTTCTTATGTTTTTATCAACAGCCGTAGTTGCAAAAAACCTTCTTTCTTTTTGATTGTACTTCCTCTAGTATTGTTCTTTACAATGGTTTCCCACTGGTTGTGTCTTGCAGGAGCCCCAACATGTGAGTTGGACAGTATATTACAAAGAATAACAGTGTTGGAGAATGTCGAGGAGGAGAAGATCAAGGTAGAGTAACATGATTTTTTTTACTGCAAAATCTTAACATGTGTTATGTGTTTAGAAAGCTTAAATGAGCAAACAGTTTTATGGAGGCAAAATGGAATCTTATCTGAATCATACAAAACATCTACACATAATACTTCTCAGCTCTGCGTTGCTCACTAAAATCAAGCAATTTACAACTATATCTTAATATAGTTGAATGTTCCACCTTTCCTATTAGTGTACTTGTGGTGGCTTGAGCAGCTGGCTGCCAGACACCCATCCAGATGCTCTCTCACTCCCCCTTCTCAACAGGACAGGGAGAGAAAATAAGATGGAAGGGCTCATGGGTCGAGATAAAGACAGGGGTATCACTTAGCAGTTACCTTCATGGGCAAATGAGACTCAACTTTGGGAAAATGAATTTAATTTATTGCCAATTAAAATAGATGTGGTTGAGGAGAAACAAAACCAAACTAAACCAACACCTTCTTTCCACCTCCGCTTCTTTCCTTCTCAATGCTCAACTTCACTCCTTCATTGCCAACTCCTCTACCTCCCCCCACCCTGCCCTGCGTGGCACAGGAGCATGAGGAACGGGAGTTGTGGTCAGTCCAGAACAGCTCCTCTCCGCCACTGCTTCCTCCTCCAGCATGGGTCTTTATCATGGGGTACAGTCCAGCAGGACGGACTGGTCCAGCATGGGACCCCTACAGGCTGAAGGTCCTGACAGAAAACCTGCTCCTGTGTGGGCTTCTCTCCACAAGCCATGGTTCCTGCCAGGACCCTGGTCCTGCACAGAGTCCTGCTCCTGCACAGGGTCTCCCTGGGCTGCAGCTTCTTTCAGGGCACATCCACCTGCTCTGGTGTGGGGTCCTCCATGGGCTGAAGTGTGGATATCCGCTTCACCGTGTCCTCCATGGGCAGCAGGGGGACAACCAGCTTCACCATGGTCTTCTCCAAGGGCAGCAGGGGAATCTCTGCTCCGGCACCTGGAGCACCTCATCTCCTCCTTTTTCACTGACCTTGGTGTCTGCAGGGCTGTTTCTCTCACATTTTTTTACTTAGATAGTTTCCCAAGAGGTACCACCATTTTGTCTGCTCTGTCCTGTGGTGGGTTGGTCGGAGCCGGTTGGAATCGGCTGGAACTGGTTGTGTTCAGCACGGGGCAGCCCCGGCCTCTCCTCACAGAGGCCGCCCTGCAGCCCCCGCTGCCGGCGCCTTGCCATGTAAACTCAATACAGTACCTGTCTTTTCTATAGTATTTTTCTCTATGTTAATAAAAGTTTGAGATTCAAAATATTTTTAATTTTTATTACATTAATTTATCAAGATTACTTAGTTAATATTTTGGGGTTTGTTTTGCTTTTCTTCTTCTGTAGCTTTTTAGCCTCATGTTCTTATGCTGAGGAATGTGTTCTGGGAAAGCTTTAAGAGTTTTTGTGGAGAAATCACACCCACTTTGTACATCAAGCAAAGCACACCATGAAACTATTCCATCACTTTAGGTATCTCAGCAGCTTCTCCAGGTCACTCCCTGCTTTGCCTACATCTTATGGTCTCACCAGCTTAATCAGTAATAGGGATCATGCCCATCACAAAAACAATTCCATGAAACAAGAACCTTTCAAGAAAATCCAGTGTCTTCTTTCCTGGTATTGGTTTTGTGTAACTATCACAAGGGTAGTTGGGATACCACGCAGCATGCACAGATCTTTTGAATGCCTTCACATAGAAGATAAAAGAATTAATTGCTCTCTAAAGTAGTTTTGCCTCTGATTCACTATAGACCTAGTTCCTAAAGTCCTACCTGTAATGACATACAGTGACAAGATATCACGTTCAACCTTGAACAACCTTCAGAGCTGTTTCTGAACTTCATGCTACTGCTTTGAGCACACAGATTTCCCTCTGAACATGCGGGAGGCCAGACTGGGTTTCCAGTGCTTCAGTTTACTGGAATATTGCATCATGTTAGAACAGGTCTGTGAGTCCTCATTTCAGCTAGCACAGTGTTAATCATAACTGAGTGATCGGTATAGACTGAGGGGATACATATCCAGCATGAGACAGCCAATTGAGATTAAATGCTATGGAAACTATGGGGTTAATCACAATCAGCTCTCATCTTGACAGTAAACTCAACTTGTTCCTGTTGATACTGATTTCAAAAGTCTGATAATTAGCATGGCTCCCTTTTTTCCTGTAACCTACTTTTCCAGTGAAAATATTTCCAAAGAGAAGCGAGAGACTGTGACAAAGAGTTCTTAGGGAATTGGCCACTGGATTAAAATTCACCTTTATGTAAATAAGCCAGATCCTGTGAGAACTACATTTTGTATCTAAGGGTATTTCTTTTTTTTACCAGTGCTTTATCGAAAGTCTAGTTTATTTAGATGGCAAAGAGCTTTCCGTTTGGACTGATTTAGCTGAGACTACTTATATCTGTGACAGGTATGCTGCTGCGAGACAGAAGAGAAACTGTCAACTAAATGTATAGTCAGGACAGAAGAGTACCTATATTCTGTTTTGTTTGCTATGATGGGCTTAAAGGGTCAAAATCCTTCACATTCAAGCCCTGCCTCCTCTGTACATCTGGCATGGATGACATTTCACTGAACAGATACCAGAAAACACGCTTTTTCTGGCAACATTTGTTGCACCATAGGCACAATGCTCTTTTGAGAGCAAGACAAATGACTGTGCGGACATGTACTGTTAGGAAAATGGCTTTCAAGCAAAGTCAAGAAGATGTATCAATTTTGGGAACATTTAATGAACCGCTTCTATTTGAAGTCAGGGTTGTGAACAAATACTACTGGAATGTTGTACCAATACCATGTGTTTACACGATATTACACCTGACCCAACCAACTCTTTCAGTCTGGCATCCATGTTTGACCCCAGTCCATATGAGCACAGCTGTAGTCCCACCATAGGAACTGAGACCTCCACTGTTCCTAGAAGCCACATAAATCTGAATCTGGCCTTTGCTTAGAGAAGACTGTCCCTAGTGTGAGGGAGATAAATCTACCCCGCAAATGTACATATGTCTGGAATAAGATACGAAAGCGTATCTGAGGTTTGTTTTCTATGTAGCTCAAAGCGCTTCACAAATACTACTCATACACCATTTGGCCTGTAAGATTCAGGTGGGTTTATTTTTTATTGTTTGCTTGGGTTTTATAAAAAATCTTTGGTAATACAAAGTGAAGTAGTGATACAAAAATGAAAAAAAAAAAAAACCAAAAACAAACAGCGTGAAAAGTTTCAGTAAATTCATATAAAAAAAATCAAAGTTGAAAAATATCCATAATGCATGTATATAATAACATCCATAATGCTTCCCACTGTGTTTATTCAGTTGGCTCCTTTTTATAATTATTTGGCTGTTTCTAGCAGGGACCCATGAGAAGGAGGAACAAAGCTCCCCTTAGGTCATTATTTTTCAGATTAGTAAAGTCCCAGCATTCCTTGGTGTCACTGCCAGCATTTTTATTAAGTCAACCTGTTACTTTCACCATTAAAGCACATCTTAGTAGGTACAGGTAATAGAGGCTGAGTTGGCAGGGATGACTTAAATGGATGGACGGAATTCAAAGGAAGTTTGAATAACTGCTACACAGACAGCATTTACACATACATCCTTTAGAAGTCTGAGTGAAATCCTACATCCAGGTGAATAATAAATAAAAGCATTTGTTCTTTTGGTGGTTGCTGGTGGCTCTGTTTTATTATTTTCATGCTGGATGGCTAAAAAGTACAAAGCGTGGCAGCAGGACATCATTATGATAGGTGAACATCAGAAAATTTACAGTTTTAGCTAGGTATCCATAAGTTTCTTCCTTGCCCAATTAAAGGTTCCCCCTTTGGTATCTACTAAAGTTTGGATGAAAGTTTCATGTGAACAGGCTCTTGCAGGATTTCTATACAGTATTTTCTGCTCTTGGGCTGGATAGGCACAGAGAACAGTAAAGTATAATAAAAACAAGAGGGAGAATAGAAATAGCTATATAAAAGCTATACAAATGCAATATTTGCAACAGACGTTAACCAATAATAAAAATAATAAACAGCATCAAAATGCCTTCCTTCTGTCCTTTGTCCTCCACAAATCCTTGGAGCTCCTTTTGTCTTAATTCCTTGTCTCACTCTTTTGCTTTCCAGTGCTCAGTAATGTATGTTCCCTTTGACCTTTATTTGTAAAGCTAGGCCAATATTTTTAATCAGGTGTTTACAGTCAAGTGTCTAAATCTATATTAAGTATCTAAATAAGGCTTGCATTTTAAATGAGCCAAGCATTAAGTCAATAGCAGTTGTGGCCTCTCACTACTACTGAAAAATAGCCCAGCTCTTTAGGTGCCCAGTGCTCTACCCACAAGCTGGAAAATGCTCACAGCCATTTTGGGATAATTCTTACCTTCACTGTGCGGTATGCGCTTTATGTTAAATAGAATTCTGCTATCACGCTCTACCTTTGGCATAGGAAGACTGGAACATTCATGGCTGACACAAATGTTAGATAACTGCACATTTCACAGAGATTTGCTGATTTTGTGGTTAGTCTCGCTGTCACAAAACTACTTGAAATCTTATAATTCTGCCGTGTTCATTGCACGATAAAAAAACTGGCTATACAAAAAGAAGAAAAACATTATGTTATTTTCCTTTGTTAGGGAAATAGCGCATCAGCGGGTAGGTGCTCTGCCTCTGCCGAAAATGTTCGTTCGTCTCTCGGATATGATCCTCATACTACCTGTCTCCCAGCTGTCAGTTCCCAATTCAGGCAGGGGCTTGCAGGGATCCGTGCGTTGGCTGGAGGGGATGTCTGGAGGAGCTGGAAGGTAACCAGATGACTGACAGTGATTCAGGCTAGACGCGGCGTGGAGGGGGTAGGTGTAGAAAAGCGAGCTAATCCTATAGAGGGAGTTGAAGGCTTTTTTGAGGGAGGACGAGGGAGGTAGAAAGCATCTGAGGGATTTGCTTTAGAGTGAATTTAAGGTTACTGCTGCACCTCTCTGCAGCTGAAGGAGCCTGGGAGCCAGGCAGCACAGCAGACTATCAGTTACACCAGCACAATGAAGCCGATACAGTTATGCTAGTGTAACAACCCATGTGAACACTGTTATTCCAGAATTAATACTTCTTTTTTTCCAGTTTAGCTTGAATATTGTGTAAAGCTGAACTGGATTTTAAAATAAAGAAAAAAAAAAAAAAGAAAAAAAAAAAAAAAGAAGCATTTGTGCCAGTACAATAAACCACACAGGAATTTAATTTTATGAAATGAAAGCTGTTTAATTCAGCCCTTGCAGTGTCCTGCTGTATTTCCAGCACGTGCACGGCTCTGAGTCTGCTGCTTTCCTTGCAATAAGGTTAATATTAGCTCGAAATGGAGACCTGCTGGAGATAAACAGCAGTAAAACCAATTGCAGATGAGCTTAGCTAAAAGCGAGAGCTACAGTCTCTCGGTTTATACCAAAAGACAGCTTGAAAGGCTAATATATCATGCAAATGGTGGACCAGAATCATTTAGGCATAGATGGTCTGTGGGCTGTACAGAAGGAGTGAATCTTTCTGTATTCAGCTGTGCGTTTGTGTGTGTGCGTCTCGCTCTCCCTCCACCCGCTCCTCTCCCTCTGTCTCTCTCAGACAGGCAAACAGACCCGCTTCTTCCTTTGTGTTGCCAGTCAGGTCCTCCCTCTGCAGTCTTACACGGGAAGAAGATTTATAATAGCTGCATGCAATGCCAGTGTCTCAAAGAGACAGTATCACACCATGTGGAGGATTTTCATATGGGTTTTAACTTTGCTCCACTGAATTGGAAAGGTACATTTTTTTATAATGTTAATTATTTTAAACACTTAATTCCTATGACTTTTATCTCCTGCTAAATTCCGACCTCCAAATACTAGCATCTTTAAATCACAATCTGTTGTCACAGTATTGTAATGGCTGTGATGTCTTAATTGAAAACATGGGGAAGTAAAGAATTCGAAAGTATAATTAGGGCACATTTCAACGTGAAGCTGTGAGTGCTGTTCTGTAAGATAGGCGTCTGATATTTCTGACATACTGTATCAGATATACAAGATTCAAACTAGAAAATGAAAATACAGCACACATGCAATGCAACTGTACCATATGTTAAGAAATGTGCACCTCGTAAACAGCAGGCTAATTAGCTAGAGAAAACAGAGATGACTGAATGATGACGCTAGAAATAAAAATGATAATGAAATCGCGAGGCAGACTTGTGTAGGAGATCCACCTGGCAGCAACTTGTCAGGTTTATCAAGTTAAATGGAATCAAAGGAAAAATTATAGGTGGGAAATAATGAACTTAACAGCACTACTTCCCTTTGTTTTAAGCTCTCAGTTGCCTGCTTCTTACCTCCCTGACTAGTGGCATGTCTTATAATTAATAATAGGTGAAGCATCATAGTCAGAGAAACCCAAAAGCTTAGAAACTTTCCTTTAGGCCTGTGGAATATCTCTATCAAAATTTGACAAAGGACAGTTTCTTGGGATATCCCTCCTCCCATTCAGTAGCAGGAATACAAAATTAAAATAGGTTTTCTTTTGGCATTTCACCTCTTAGCTCCCCTCTTTCCAAAAATGAATGCACATAGTTGAATTATTTGATTTCAAGAAATCCCTAAAAGGGCTAACCAATGTCAATGTCTGGATTCGATATTAATAAGTTTCCCTCTGCAGAGGAACCTATGATCTGAAAATATAAAGCCTTGACAAAAAAATTGGGAATGGAAGCAGTTGAACTATGAAGTAAAACATTACACAGCAGGCCAGGGCAGGGAAGAGCCTATATCTAATTCTTCTGACTCAAATATATGCACTAAATGACAATCAATCGTGTTTCCTTCTTCTACCCTGTTTTCCCTCATCCCATAAAGAGCATATCTAAACATGTTGCTTGGGATTTGCCTTAGAACTTCTCTTCCTATGGGTCAATGAACTCCAGAACAGTGTTCACAATATTCACTCCCTGCTGGTTTTCAGCAGCAGGAGGTCCAAGACATGCTTACTCTTCTATTTAGAGAAACATAACCAAGAAGACGTACTTCCACTATTCACTCAAGCCTGAAATACTTCCTCTGGTTTTCTTCAAACGTTAGTATGTCCACCCAGAACCACCCTCCTTGCATCACTCTTGAGCTCTACTCATATTCAGTATTTTCAGCACAATGCTTGCTTTTGCTCCTCCTGATTACCAGAGCCTTTGTCCTCCAACTTCTACAGCTGATCTATGGATAGTTTTGGTTGATGGAGCCTGTGAATGAGCTGACATAAAAGATTCCTGTCCCGGTGGCATGTTAAATTGATATGCTAACTGACAGCTATTTAATCTGTAACATTAACTACATCAGTTCTAACGTGCTAGGAATACTATGTTTACCCAGATTGAAGAAACATTAACAAAAGTCCCATGGCATTGGCGAACTCAGTCTGTTCCCTTGCCACTATACATAGTTGCTGTTTAAAGAAACTTAGAGCTAATCAACATAAAGGCTTCCACAGAATGAGTTTAAAGCCTAATGGCCTACGGAAATTGTTTATAGCTCTGTGGCCTACTTTTAGTGTAGGACGTAGCTTTCTGCACTGCTAATGAAATTTGTGGTACCTGAACTCTTTACATGGGGTCCTTTCTACAAAGCACTCTTATCCAAGAGATAGATTTATGCACGCCATTTACATGTGAAATGAAACCTCAATGTTCTTAAGTAAATATGTACATCATCATGGTTAGATGCCATTTTTGATCTATCTGTAGAGTTATTTTCCCTTATCTCTGGTCCACTGAGGTTTACAGTGCCAAAAAGTGTCACAACTTTTGAGATCTTCTTGGGACAAGATTCAGACAGCGTCTAATAGAAATCTGTGCAGAAAAGGTGACTGTACACAATAGCTTACTTGAGAAGGACCAAACATAGCAAACGACGGGATGGAGCAGAGGCTATACAAAAGGCTTCAGCATGCACGTAGATGTACAAATACAGAGACACTATGGCTGTGTGTGCATTTGCATTAAGCCTATATAGCTAATAAGGCTAAGTAAACAGAGCTTGAATCCCAGCACTGGACCACTGGTTTTCTGCACTGCTTGACTGATAACAGACTTCATGCTACTTAGTTTGGCTGGTGCTAATTAGCACCCTGCAAGATGGTGTCCAAGCACGGGGATAGCATTTGCCAGGAGTCATTCCCAATACCCAGCATCACCCTTGATGGTTTCTCCAAAACCATCTCTGAAGGTTTTACGCCCTGACACACTCCTCCGTACCCCAATGCCACACACCAAAGCATGCTGCACATCCTCTCAGTTTCATACTAGAAAAGCCCCTGTGCTAAAAAGCTGCAATATGACCCTCATGTTATTTCAGACACTGTCCCCTTGAGGGGACACTCCAGGCCAAGTGTTATGTAGTGTGCCTGCATCCACTTTGTGCCACTTAGCCTCAGGGCCAGAAAACAGCCTTTAGCCCTGTTTTATTTAGTGACATATACAGTCAACAAAACCTGAGTTGAAGTTAGGGAACACTAAACGAGTGCAGTGTTGAGCCAGGAGAAAGAAGGAAAACTAAGACAAATGGCATATGTCTAATGTATTTGTCAGCAAGGTTAAAAAAAGGTACAGACCATATGAGAGACAAATGTTTGCTTCCCTTTGTGCCTTAGAGCACCAAAATATCTCAGTGGGATCAACTGAGTTTTTCTACAGACTTGTCACACCACAACAAAATGCTTAATCTCCAGAGAAATCACAAGCAGGCAGCTAATGCTCAGTAGACTAGGTGAATATTCATCTCGATGAACAGAAGGGTACTCACAGAGACAGAACAAAGACCTTCCTCTGTAGTTTATGTTGTTGAATGAAACTATACAGGTTCCCGCTTTCCATGTCAGAGATAAAGCTTGTTTTCAAAAAGCAGAAAGAAAAACAAACAAAACACCCCACAACCTTAAAACTCATCCGGCAGGAAGTTGGGATTCAGTCCTTATATTTAAATTGGTCCAGCTATAAGAAAACCAGTGATGCCAACAACCCACATTATATGAGATATGGAAATTCTTAACCAGGTTTAATCTCAACCAGAGTATGTGAGCCACATTTTGCACCAAAACCAGGAACACTGGGAATGTATGTACTTCTTGAAAGTCTACGAAAGAATAAAATCTCTGCTGACTAGGATACATGTGACAAGCAATGCTACAGTGGTTGCAAGTATGGGTTGTAAAAGAAATGGAGTTGCCTAATAGGAAGCTAGCAGCCCATCAGGCTAAACTATCAAGACTGGAAGCCCTGCAAGGATTTAGCTAATTCCAATCAGCAAACATTGTGCTGGTAATGACTGATGTAGACATAGTGTTAAAAAATGTGTTAGATGATGGCCAAAAGACAAAATATGTCATAAGTATTAATATGTTCTTGAGGACAAGTAGTATTAAATAGCATTGTAGAAAACACTATAGTAATATATCAATTTAGAATATAATCCAGATTGTTCATAAATAAAGCTGCAACCAGTGTTCATGGAACTGCTAAAAGTAGCATGGTGAGTTCTTCATATAGTTAAGACAAGTATGACATTTGTACTGGAGTTCCATCAACTCTCTAACCCTCAATTGCAGAGGTTAAAAAGTGCTTCTTATAGGAACACACACAGATAATAGTCAAAGACTCCATCATCAAGGCTAGGAGGTTTAAACTTCCATCCTTACAATCTAGATGGCTCTGGTGTGCCAAAAATAGTTGGAAACATCAGGACATTATATATTTTTAGAAAACATGAGTGTCAATGAAACACCGTTTTACCTGAAAATGAGTATATTTCCACTTGTTTCAGAAATAAAATGACTTTTTTTTAATAGAGTCATAGGATCATTTGAGCCTCTCCTTCACATAGACAACAATGCTCCTCGCCTTCTCTGCCTGTCTTTCTTGAAGACCTTGCATCAATCCATCCTACCACTCCAGTCACCTGAGCTATCCCATCATATCTCATTGCATTGATCACAGGTCCTACCACATTATTTCCTTAAGACTAGAGCTAAAGTCTCACTTTATAAATGGTATCATAGAATGGTTTGAGTTGAAAGAGACCTTTAAAGGCCATCTAGTCCAACCTCCCTGCAATGACCAGGGACATCTTCAACTAGATCAGGTTGATCAGAGCCCCATCCAACCTGACCTTGAAGGTTTCCAGGGATGGGACACCTACCACCTCTCTGGGCAACCTGTGCCAGGGTTTCACCGCCCTCACTGTAAAACATTTCTTCCTTTTATCTAGTCTAAATCTTCTGTCTTTTAGCTTAAAGCTATTACTCCTTGTCATACTGCAACAGGCCCTGTTAAAAAGTTTGTCCCCATCTTTCCTGTAGGCCCCCTTTAAGTACTGAAAGGCCACAATAAGTTCTCCCTGGAGCCTCCTTTTCTCATGGCTGAATAACCCCAACTCTCTCAGCCTGTCCTCATAGGAGTGGTGTTCCAGTCCTCTGATCATGTTTGTGGCCCTCCCCTGGACCCGCTCCAACAGGTCCATGGCCTTCTTATGTGGGGGGCCCCAGAGCTGGACACAGTACTCCAGGTGGGAGTAGAGTAGAGGGGCAAAGTCCCCTCCCTCGATCTGCTGGCCACGCTTCTTTTGATGCAGCCCAGGATATGGTTGGCTTTCTGGACTGTGAACACACATTGTCAGTTCATGTCCAGCTTTTCATCCACCAGTACCGCCAAGTCCTTCTTGGCATGGCTGCTTTCAATCCCTTCATTGCCCAACCTGTATTGATAGTGGGGGTTGCCCCAACCCAGATGCAGGACTCTGCACTTGTGGGTCCTGATGAGGTTCACACAAGCCCACTTCTCAAGCTTGTCTGGGTCTCTCTGAATGGTGATATAATGCAGGAATCAGAACAAACCACTATTAGATGGAAGACTAAAGCTACATGATTCCATAAGTTAAAGTACTACTGTGGTTATTAATTAGTCTGCAAATATTGCAGACAAAATATCCCTACTAGTAAACCAGCAGTGGTATATAAAAGAAGTAAACTAGAAAGGCAGCAATCAGCAGAGACTTCTTCAAGATTTAATTCAAAAAGTAAAACCTCTGCTCTGAATGGTTCATGAAAAATAAACTGCTTCAAAAGATTCTAAGCCATTTTTTAAAGTAAATTTGCTAGTAAAATTCTGTTAAAATAAAGTCTATAGCCACAAAAATATTAAACTTAAGGTAAGATCCTACTACCATTGGATTGTTTGAAGTATTTATATGACAACTGGCATCCTGTTAAGTATTTAGTAATAAATTATTGGAGGCTACAAGAACAGGCTCTGCACAAGGTGCCTATACCACCAAAGCCACTTGATCTTGCAAGAGCAAGAAATGAGATCCTTTCAAGACTGTCCAAAGGCAGGTTAGTCAGTACAGTTACCATTGGGGAAAAAAAAAAAAAGTTGTAGAAAACTTTTTATCTAAGGGAAAAATTGTGTCCTAAATACTTTACCCACAGCAATTTTGGCAAGCATTAAAGCACGATAAAGAAGGACAAAAACCAAAGAGCATTCTCTAAAATACACCAAGCAGGTGTTATAGTGACTTCATTGTAAAACACTTTAAAAAAAGGCAGTGAGAAGCTCTTTCTACTTTATTATGAAAATGAATACATAAGCTTAGTGTACCAGCTTGCAAGAAGGTCACACAGCCAGTAAGAAGGGGATTACAGGCCTAAACCTTAGACTAACTATCATAAGCTCCTGACTTAGCCAGAGGAGACTCAGATATTTAACAGATTTGCAGTAAAATTAATTGAGAAAGTAGTGTAGAGGCTATTGGTGTAAGGTAGGATGTAAAATGGGAAAATGAGTATGTACTCTTGTTTCATTTTCGTTTAGGTCCTGTGAGTAGATTAATGTAGTTTGTGTGCAGCTATATATTCAGCTATGGTGACAAATATTACCTACCAGATGAGTTAACACAGGCTCTTTCCTGAGTGGTAGGGATTATAAATAAAGAAACATTGGCTGCAAGGATTCAGATACAATATTGCAGGAAGAAGGGAACTACAAAGAAGTGTTCATGATCCCGGATCTTCCAAGGACAGACTGGCTATCTAATCAATGGAACCACTAATCGGTAAGGGTAACCACTTAACCAAGACTCTTGTTTTCTAGATCACACTGTTGTTCTGTTATATACACTTTCTGCCTTTACAGATGGTCAGTTATATTGTCTCCCTTGTAGCCAAAAGGTTCTCATTACGTAATTAAAGGTGAGGTATAATAGACTTTGAATACCTGAAAAGACGACACAAAGAGGAAAGGAGCAATTTGTTCTCTGTATCATCACTAGATTAGGCTGAGAAGTAATGGACTTAAATTATGGCAAAGTTAGGCATTAGGAACCAAATTCCAGTGCTAGGATAGAGAGACCCTGGAAGATAATGGCATGGACCTCACTGGAGGTTTTTTAGAACAAACATCTCTCAGGGATGATATAAGCATAGTTAAGTTTGCATTAGAGCTGGGAGATGGAAGAAATGGCCTCTTGAGGTCCCTTCCAGGCCTGTGATTCCATTATTCAAAGTCTGATTCAAAGAGTAACAGTCTTTAATGTGTTTCAAATGGAATTATGTCTCATTCAGATGTTTGTGAAATATCCAAATAAAACATGAGGCTCAATAAAATCTGAAAACTGGAATGACCGCGCTAAATTAATCTCTCAAGTAATTCTTTGACCTCTTATATTCCTCCTTTTGTCTTATTCCTATCATCGCGCTCGAGAAAACTGCAATCTAATAACAAATATATGGATAGCTGGCAGTGACTCAAACTCATCCAGCTGTGTTCACACTTGAGCTGCCTTTTCTTACGCAGTTTCATCTATTTTTTAACAGTCGTTAAGCCGATTGACTAGTCTTTAGACACCAGTGAGTGACAATCTTAAAGTCAGTAAACCATACAGAAAGTCTGAATACAACTGAAACATATTACCTATTTATGATAGCACTGTTTTTTTGTATAAAATTTGCCCCCATCTTTGAATAGTGCATGTACTTGACACCCACCGTATTACATTTGAAAGCTGGCATTTGAATGGTTTGTGACAAGTAATGAAATATTAGGAAACTGGACATTTCCTAAATAAAGATTCAGTACTACTTTCTTCCTGGCCCTGAGTAAGACATAATCCCTCTCCTCGTGTTCCCATTTCTCAGTCAGTAAAATGCTTCATAGTTTTCCTTAAGATTCAGCTGTAGCGGTCATGACTGACTTCTCAGCTGAAGTCAGCAGCAGGAGGCAAACTCCTTCCTCACCATTAGATAACTCTGTGATCAATAGGAATCGTCTGCCCTCTTAACAATAGGGAGGCTTTTCTAAGAAAAAAATTAACCATCCATATCAAATTGAAAGGAAATGCATAAGCTCTTTCCAGGTCAGTTAAGCACAGTGGGTTCTTCACCTTCTACCAGAACATAAAGAAGCTCCTCTCTGTCTATCCTTGCTATCCTGTAGGTAACCTCCTGTTGTTCTAATGCAGATTTATTTAATTTTAACTTTTAATACATTTCCCTGAAACAGATTGCTACCAAAGAGGAGTAATAAGACAACCCTTTTAAAAGTCTAAATAGAAAAGAATTTTCAACTTGTTAATCATGACAAATAATCACCAAGATTTAAGGCATTATGAAATAAATCCTCTCATATTGAAATCAGATGTTTAGTAAAACGCTTCATGCTATAGAACTTCCAGGACTCACATATTACTGATCCTGTTTTTATGAACAGCGAAATAAGTCAGACAGGCCTCCATTAACAGCATTGAACTTGCACATCTCTTACAGTCAGTGAATTTACACCAGAATAAAATCAGGAAATTCCCAATAAGGGCAAACACAATTAGTTATACAAAGAACAGTGATAAAGATGCCAGCCTGTGAATGTCTAAGTATGAACTTAGCAGTAGGAATGTGAGCAGAGACGTCAAGATTCAGAATATTGTATTAACTCAAATCTAAATCAGAAAAGTAGGCTGAGACAAAGTGAAATACCAGATTCAAAGAAAATATTTTAAAGAAAAAGATCAGATGAGACCAGCCAGAAAAATCCCATATTTTCCAGTTCTACTATCTGTTATAGGAAAAATGTATTACTGAAATACTGTGGAGAAAATAGCAATTTGGAGAATAAGAAAAAATGGGATGTCCCCAAAAGAGAGAGGAACAGCATTTTAGGAGGGAGAAGATATCTAAAATATTTTATAATTAAAGAACCTTCACTGGACACCATAAAATACATTTTTCCTAGAAGCCACGCACCATTCGGTGCATAAGGACTTCTGGGTTCTGTTTAGCATTCTGCAAATAAGTCTTCTCAGTTAATCAACTAGGATTGGACTCAGACCAAAAAACCTTTTTTTTTTTTTTTTTTAAAAAAAAAAAGAAGTTTGGCCAGTAGTCTAGTCTAGAGTAGATTCCCTCTTTAATCAGTAGACATAAATCAACACTTCCAGAGGCTAGTACATTCCCCTTTCTCAAAATCTTTTCTTAGACACCTCCAAAGATCAATTTGTGCCATCTTAGGTCTTTCCATTGCCTACTGGAAGGCAATGGAAAGTCTAGAATATTAACTTAGCCAAGACACCTACACTACTACTAAATGACAGCTTTACCTAAAAGTGTTTCTATAGACACAACCTTGTGAGGTTTCACATCTATAGCATGTAATTGATTTCCAGGTAATTATGCCAGGTAATATGCTAAACTAAACCTCTGAGGTAAAAGAAAAGCTCAATTTCTGTCAGTAACAGTCCTCTGGACTCAAATTTATGACCATCTCATTGCAGTGAGGTTTATTCATTGTGCTGGTACACCTTTGCAAAGGCAAAGTGCAAACTAATAGGCATGCTCCAGTAATTGAACATGAAGGAAAATATGAACTTAAATTAGTTCTACAGTGCTTCAGTGGACTAAAGATATTAGAAAACAGGAAAACATAGTCTCTTCCAGGTAACACCATGGTACTAATTCCTGTATGAAGCCCTTCCTTGCTGAAGGACTTGCCACACCATGTGCACAGCAATATTTTTATTTGCTTTTGGGAACACCTGAAAACACAAAACAGTGTGATTTTAAGTTTCCCTGTATTAGAAGTCTGTAAAAATCTGTTCTTTGCTTGAAGTCTGTAAGAATCCACAAAAAAACCCATATGTTCCTTTCTTTTGCACTGCTTGTGTGCTCTTTATTTTGCAGTGTTCAAAGTCACCACTGGAATCCAGTGACAGACCTTGATTAACTGTGGTTAATCTTTTTCTGCAGAAAAATTAAACTAAGAAAGTGTTCTAAGATAAGACTATAAAATATTATCATTCCATCACTCTCATTTTATTAAATATGTTCATTTTATTTGCAAAGTTAGTTGATCCAGTTTGGCATCTTTGTGACGAGACAGAACGCATAAGGAAAAACTGGTTTTGAAATGTATGTTTACATATTCTCTCTGCAGTGGTAATCTTACTGACAGACATTTGTTACTGATCATTCTGTTGTGGTACAGTATAATTTGTACTCCTTTTCTCTTTGTTACTGTAAGTTAAATGGAAAATAGATAACTGTAGAAAAGCATGTAACTTTTACTACTATTCATCTCTAAGTCAGCTCCAAATGCAGGAATTCTGCCCAATATCTGTGAAGCCCTTCATGACTCTGCTTTTTGTTTCCTAGCACAAGAACAGAAATAATCAATGAATTCAAAAGGTGGCAATTTCATAAACTGATAAAACAAAATATTCTCTCACTCTGTTTGTAACAGGGCGTTGTTTTTCATCAATGTTGAAGGTTATAGTTGAGAAGTATTAGAGGATAGTTACGTGTTTGTGTGCCCATCAGAAAAAAAAAATATCAGAATATTTACTAACAGCAGTAGGATTTTTGGAAGGGAGATCAAAATTCACATTTTAGGCCTTAAGCAAATCACAGACTTAAGGAATAAGGATGACCCATTTAACGAAACATTTTCCCCATGGTTTATTTCCCACATCTTCCTGTGGGAAGCTTGTTGCTAGCCCTCAGACTCTGAATGGTGGACCTAGATAACCTGATCTAGCAAGATGATTCCTGTGTTCTTGTGTAAAACTCAGAGAGGATGTCATTAATGGTCTCTGCCATTATCTACCCTTGTGCACACTACTTTCTTCCCTAGGAAGATGACAGATGTGCTGGGACGAGGGGAGAGCATTGAAAGCTGGGAGCTGAAGTGGTCATCTTTTATAGTCTATGGGATGGGATGCAAGGGAGAAAAACAATTTAAGGGATACTGTACAGACCCAATAGCCATGCCCTTTTTCACTTACAATAGATAAGAAAACCCCTTGGTATCTGTGGTGGGTTGACCTTGGCTAGCCACCAGGTGCCCACCACGTTGCTGTATTACTCCTCCTCCTCAACTGGACAGGGGAGAATAAAATATGACAAAAGTCTTGTGGGTCGAGGTACGGACAGGGAGATCACTCAGCAATTACTGTCACGGGCAAAACAGACTTGACTTGGGGAAATTAATTTAATTTATTACCAATTAACAATGGAGTAGGATAATGAGAAATAAGAACAGATCTAAAAACGCCTTCCCCCCACCCCTACCTTCTTCCTGGGCTCAGTTTCACTCCTGATTTCTCTGCCTCCTCTCCCCGAGTGGCACAGGGAGATGGGGAATAGGGGTTGTGGTCAGTTTATTACATGTTGCCTCTACTGATGCAGTTCTTCATGAACTGCTCCAGCATGGGTCCTTTCCATGGGATGCAGTCCTTCAGGAACAGACTGATCTAGCATGGGTCCCCCACAGGGTCACAAGTCCTGCCAGCAAACCTGCTCCAGCATGGGCTTGTCTCTCCACAGGTCCACAGGTCCTGCCAGGAACCTCCTCAGGCATGGGCTTCCCACGGGGTCACAGCCTCCTTTGGGCATCCACCTGCTCTGGTGAGGGGTTCTCCATGGGCTGCAGGTGACTATCTGCTCCACCGTGGACCTCCATGGACTGCAAAGGGACAGGCTGCCTCACCGTGGTCTTCATGATGGGCTACAGGGGAGTATCTGCTCCGGTGCCTGGAGCACCTCCTCCCCCTCCTTCTTCACTGATCTTGGTGTCTGCAGAGTTGTTTCTCTCGCATATTCTCACTCTTCTTTCCGGCTGCTGTTGCACAGGAAGTGTTTTCCCCTTCTTAAATATGTTATCACAGAGGCACTACCACCATCGCTGATGGGTTCAGCCTTGGCCAGCGGCGGGTTGGATATGTCTTGGAGCTGGCTGGAGCATTGCCTCTGTTGGACACGAAAGGAGCCTCTGGCATCATCTCACAGAAGCCACCCCATAGCCACCCCACTACCAAAACCTTGACACATAAAACCAATACAGTGTCTCAGGTACCCCCAGATCTTTTCATGTCCTCATACTTTCCTGTTAAAACCATGTTGTTTGAACTGCCATATATCCTACAGAAATGACACCACCTCAGCTGTTAGACCTTGCCTGTTGTGCAAAGATTTCAAAGGCTTCATTTGATACATTTTCATCCAAAAATGCTAGAAACAACTTTCCAATGTACTTTTTCTCCGTCTGTGTGGTATTAATTCAGGAATAACATAACTCTATGTATTTAAGAAGTATTTCAGCTTACACGTAATTTTTACACTGGAAATGTAGGCCCAAACTCTTAGTCTTATTGGTGTAAATATTTTTCTTAGTTGTGTAAAATCTGAGTGGTATAAAAAGTGGTACAACTTTTACTTTTGTCCATTTGTGTGTAAGATAAGAAATAGAGTAACAATATTTTCTTTTTTTTTCAATTGTTCCAGTTTAATGGTTAGATTGCTATAGATTATCCCTAATCATATATTTATCTGTACAATTAGCAAATAAATTTAGCGATTAGATAGCTAAGGAAATCATTGCATGCTTCTAGCTTCATAACAAGTTATGAATAAAGACAAGACAAAATCTCTGACTTTGCTTAAATTGCAGTTTAAAGGAGCCCACAAGAAAGGAATACCACAACCCCTGATCCCCCAATGACAGAGAGGCCAAATGGACAACAGAACTGCTAATTGATAGGGCAATCACTTGAATAATTATGACACCAGTTGCCAAGATCTCATGCATATTTTGTTAAATAAACTTCTGCCTCAGCAGATGAACTCTAACGTGGTCTCTCTTAAAACTGGAGGGATCACACCAAAATTTCTCATTAGATGATACAGAAAGAAAAAGAGAAATTCAAGTTTATTTATGGAAATTATCAAGAGCCACAGTAATGATATAAAAGAAAACACAGTATTACCTTCCTACTGCCCTTAATTTCTTTCTGCAAGCAGATCTTCTGTTGCCTATTTGGTTTCTGGCTGGTTTTTGGACATTTCTTATACTCTGTTGAAAGTCACATTGCCAACTCTTGTTTTCCAAATTCTTCCATTTCAAGAAGAGCTATAATCTGTCGTGCATGAATCTGTTTACTCATATTTGAAGACCAGTCTAGTTTATCTTTTCTTGACTAGTTGCACAATTCCCCAAAGAAGTTAAACATGTGGTCTGAATCATGCATTTCTTTGGGACTTGGTCCTTGGGGCTGTTGAAGGGAATTGCTTCCATATGAAGTGCCTAGAGCTGTCACTGCAGTTATAGAGCTTGTGTTCCTTAAAAGGATTCTCATGAAAGTGTCAAAGTACCACTTCCCTTGCAAGAACTACTAGGCCTTAATGGACCTGAAAGGCTTCGCCTAGGGTCTTCAAGACAAAGACACAACAGTTAAAATCACAGGTAGATTCTATATATAATTTAAATATATTTTATAGATGTAGCAATGAGTTCATATGCTTTGAAAAGCAATAAATCATTTTTTCATGTATATATATAATTTAATGTATGTATAATATAATTTCTAGATAATATAGGATACATCCAATGTTATATAAAAATGAAAATATATGTATATGCATATGTTTTATTTATATATATATATATATATATATATATATACAGTCTGTGCTTTTCCCTTAGTTGTATGTAGATTTCTCCAGTGGAATAGGAGAGTTTTTACTCCAGATGGAATAATCAGGTAAATTTGAAAATGATCTAAATGATAATTTTATTTACACATATATATGTAGTGTGTATATAATTTAATAGATTATACATACTATTATGTATTATATATTAAATATAGAATGTTTCTATATGTTAAGAATGTTAAGAATTTTATATTTTTTATATATTATGTATAATATAATAAGGGTAAGAGTTTGGTGGACCAACTGGGAAGCTAATCTGTAGGCACATGGCTGGAATGCCTTCTGCAGCATGTATGTAAGTATTCTCCAAATAATGAATCAAATTTAGTTGTGTAAGCATGAAATTCCTTCAGAATGCAGTCAACAGCCAGTACATACTTGGTTAGACAATAAGAACCCTGTGACAATAAGACCTTCCACCTGGTTATTCAAGCTATAATCCCACTTTACCAGTTTTCCCAAACTCTCTATTAATTGTTCTTTGATTTTTGTAAGCTCACACAATGCAGATGTTCTCTCTTTTTCTCTCTCCATGTCTTTTTCTTTGTAAAATTATGTCTAATTCCTTTTATTCCTTTAATTTCTCTCTTTTAAAATTAGATGTTTTCCTTTGGTATCAGTGCAAAAAAAAATAGTCTAAACTGGATCTTCAGTTGCGTCTTTCATCACTGGCCTTTCTTGCTTTTCCTTTATTAATTTCATCCAAAATGCTGGTCTAGTAATCATCTACATTATGGACAGCCTCTATTATGATCTATTCATTAACCTCTCATTATCTTCATTATCCTCATTCCTGACTTCCAAACTCTGCATAACTCCACTCTCATTATTGGCAATTTTCTCTGCAGTTTCTTAACTGTGTCCTTGTCTCTTCTAAGTCATGTGCCCTTCAGCTTCTTCTTTCATTCCTGTTTTTAGGCCTCAAATCTTGGAGAATCTTTGGATGCCTGAGTCAAGGGTGAACATACAAGCCACGAGTGAAAGTCCTTGCAATCAAAGAAAGCTGATGTCAGTCATGGAAACCTTTCAAAATCTTAGAGTGAATTTTCAAAGGTTGTCTCTGTGCTCCCTTTTTTCTTTTCTGCCCAGCTAAAATACTTAGCATTTTTGGTTCCTAAAGTTCTAAAGGTGTTATAAAAGGTGAGCAAGCATTGTTAGCCTAATTTTTACAGTGCTAAGATAGGGTAAATCTAACATAAGGTAACGGTAAGGTAAAGCAAGTTCCCATATCTTACTAAAGGTCAAATGACAAATTAAAAGCAGAAATTAGATTAGAATAGAGAGTAATATCACAAACACAGATTGTCTACCTGGGTAGACAATTCCAGATTAATATTTTCTATCAGCTGCTCATATCAAACTAAATACATTCTTTTCTACTCTAACATAGCAAGCTATGAAAGTATTGCTCATACTCCATTGAGATACAGTGATATTATACTCAGAGAAGCAGGGAGTATTCTTGTGTTCAAGGCTAAAAATATTTTCCTTTCAAGATGCTGCCATGGAACACAATCAGGAACAAAACTTACTATTGAGCTCAGTAATAGAAAAGAGAGTACTTTCTTACACTCAGAAGGACTTTTTTGCCTTCACTGCAACTGTAGCTGAGATAGGTGAACCAATAACTGGTCTTCAGATATATTAAATTATGTTTCATTGATGGCAAGATCCAGTTTCCAGCTAATACTCCATTTAGTAGATGGCTTAAAGTGCACCTTAATCTGCATCGTGCCCCAAGTTTGACATTATTTGTGTAGGGCATCACAGGTTGATAGTATTTTTTTTCTGCTGACAGGCACAGTTCTCTTCTCCATTAAAGCTTATGGATATTTATAACTCAAAGTGTTCTTGTAGTAGCTGGTAATATAGAACACTTCTCTGCAGTCTACTATTTGACAGCTTCTACTTACTGAGATCTTACTGATGAGAACATCCATAGCTCTTAAAGTTACTAGATAATTGTGCCAAGGTGATCCTGATCCCTTAACTGAAAGAAGCAAAGACACAAAAAACAGTTTCTTACCCAAATTCTTGTGTCATATTCTTACTAGCATTAATGGACACCACCTTACTTAGATAAATAGCAAACCAGCTCTGACTTCTGCATCACTTTTTCTGATTTCTTTGAAATAAATGTAGACTTCCACTATCCTAGTCAACAACACTGCCTGCATAGTTACAAATCAAAGTACGTTTTATTCATGCTTAAGAACATGGAAACAGTATAAAAGCCCAGTGCATTAAGAAGCAGGCAATTAGAATCAGAATGAGGGAATCACTGGAAGGACCTTTGCGTTATTTGATCCAACCTCCAATCCAAGCAGGATTATTGCCAACACTAAATCAGATTGGGTTTATCATGCCCTGAAAACCTCAATGAGTGGAGACTCCACAACTCCTCTGTGTAGTCTTAGTGCTGAACTACCATTTTCCAGCATTCTAGTGCTGAAAAAGGTATTCATGATGCACTGCCTGAACCTCCCAAGCTGCAGCGTGTGGCTGTTTCCTGTCAGCAAGTCCAGGTACCTCAGCTGCTCCTCACAAACTATATGTTGTAGGCTGCTGATCATCTTGATTGCCCTCTGCCAGATCCTCTCCAGTTTCTCGACAACACCCTTTAATAGGGGACCCAAAAGCTGGATACAATAGTTCAGGTGTGTGCCCTCATACAGTAGAAGTGAATAATCATAGAATCGTAGAGTCATAGAATAGTTTGGGTTGGAAGGGTCATCTAGTCCAACCTCCCCTGAAATGAGCGGGGACATGTTCAACTAGATCAGGTTGATCAGAGCCCCATCTAACCTGACCTTGAATGTTTCCAGGCATGTAGTACCTCTCTGGGCAACCCGTGTCAGGGTTTCACTCGTTATAAAAAATGTCTTCCTTATATCTAGTCTAAATCTACTCTCTTTTAGTTTAAAACCATTGCCCCTTGTCCTGTTGCAACAGGCCCTGCTAAAAAGTTTGTCCCCATCTCTCCTACAGGCCCCCTTTAAGTACTGGAAGGCTGGTATAAGGTCTTCCTGGAGTCTTCTCTTCTCCAGGCTGAACAACCCCAACTCTCTCAGCCTGTCCTCATAGGAGTGGTGCTCCAGGCCTCTGATCATCTTCGTGGCCCTCCTCTGGACGTGCTCCAACATGTCCATGTCTGTTCTGTGCTGAGGAACTGAATGCAGTACTCCAGGTGGGATCTCACCAGAGCAGAGTAGAGGGGTAGAATGCCCTCCCTCGACCTGCTGGCCATGCTTCTTTTGATGCAGCCCAGGATATGGTTGGCTTTCTGGGCTGTAAGCACACATCGTTGGCTCATGACCAGCTTTTCATCCACCAGTACCCCAAGTCCTTCTCATCAGGGATACTCTCAATCCTTTCATCCCCCTGCCTGTATTGATAGTGGGGGTTGCCCTGACCCAGGCGTCGGATGCTGCACTTGGCCTTGAACCTCATGAGGTTCACATGGCCCCACTTCTTGAGCTTGTCCAGGTCCCTCTGGATGGCATCCCATCCCTCAGGCGTGTCAATCACACCACTCAGCTTGGTGTCATCTGCAAAGTTGCTGAGGGTGCACTTGATCCCACTGTCTATGTCATTGATGAAGTTATTGAACAGTACTGGTCCCAATATGGACCCCTGAGGGATACCACTTGTCATAGATTTCCATCAGGACATTGAGCCGTTGACCACTACCCTCTGGATGTGACCATCCAACCAATTCCTCATCCACTGAACAGTGCACCCATTAAATCCATACCTCTCCAATTTAGAGAGAAGGATGTTGTGAGGGGATTGTCTCAAATCCTTAAAGAATTCCAGATAGACAATATCCGTAGCTCTTCCCTTGTCCACTGATGGAGTCACTCACAGCTTGTCATGGGCAAGCCTGATATTACCCGCTCCCCCCTCCAGCCTAGTTTAAAGCTCTGTCAATGAACCCCGCTAGCAAAACCCTCTTGCCTCTAATAAGTTCATTTGGACTGTTATGAAAATTCTCCTAACTTAGCCCAGTATACAGTTTGCCTCATACATGGTGAGAAGACACTAGGGCCTCAGATTCACCTTGGTGTCTGCTATACCCCTATGGTCACTCAGCCAGTCAGCTCACAGTTGTATTGACTTATTCCATGCCAGAAACAGAACTTTGAACTTCTCATGGTTAAGCTGCATGGGCTTTCTTTCGGCCCAGTCCTCCAGTATCTTAAGGTCTGTCTGAATTGAAGCTCTAATATTTATTGTCAACTGCTTACTTTGATTTAATGTCTTCCATAGATTTACTGAGAATTTTTGTCTTATCATTGAGGTTGTTGGCAAAGATGCCAAACAATCATGGAACCATTATCTCCTTCCACTGGACATCACATCACTGATTACTACCCTCTGAGCACAGAAGTCCAGCCAATATTAAGCCTACCTAGAAGTGCATTCATACAACCCATCCTTCTTCATCTTAGAGGGTAGATGCTCTGAGAGACTGCCAAAGCCTCACTAAAATTAAGGTATATTACATCCACTACTGTCAGTTCATCCACGTTGCTAGTCACTTCATCACTGAAGGCAATTGGTTGCTACTTACTTGTCCTCCAATGTTTAGAAAAATCCTCTTAGAATCTGTTTCCAGGAACTGGGATGAATCTGACTTGCCTGTAACTCCCAGATAGTTCTTCCTGCCATTTACAAAGCTGGCCATAGTATTTTCCTTTTTTCATTTGTAAGGGACTTTTCCAGATTGCCCCAATTTTTGGCCACAAATTAGTAGCTTCACAATCACCTCAGCTGTGTGCTTCAACACATTCAGATGAATCTTATCCAGGCCCCAGGGATTTGAATACATCAGGATCCTCCAAGTAGCCCCTAACCTGCGACAATTCCACTCTTGACTGCTCCTCTCCTCCCTAAACTTGACTGGCTTGTGCAGCAATGTGGCCTCAGGCTTTTCTTATAGGGACCGCGGTAAGGAGGCGGGGAAGGCATCAAGTACTTCAGCTTTATTCATGTCATCCATCACTGGACTGTCTCCTCCCTTTCATCAGTGGTCCCACATTTTCTCTGAACTTTTTGCTCTGAACCTTTTGCTGTAAGCAAACTGACAGAATCACTTCTTCTTACTCCTCGTGTCACTGGATAATTTTAAATCCAGCTGGGCTTTGGCTTTCCGTTTTCATTCTGAGTAATGTTTCTCTCTTGCGGCAATCCTTGTTTGCAATTTCTGGTATGCTTTCTAGTTTAGCTAATATCAATTTGATATTCATTAAAAATCAATTATTTCATGTGTTATTGTATTCCTATTTGCATTGCAATAGTTCTATCTAGCCCATGTTTGGTCATAGTTTGTGTTCTGGTGTCATGTATAGTAAAGTAATAGTGGATTAACATAAACATATGTGTATCTATAAAGACAAACAGGTAGGTGAAAATTCACTTGTTAAAGCTGACCAAGTTAAGGGTCTACACCAGACCTGTGGGCTGCCAGGAAACCAAACTTTTCCAGACAGCAACAATGCTTACATTCCTTCTCATTCGGAAGAAACTTATTTTTAATACTTTAGGTAGTTACATTCAAATCAAAACATATGAGTTGTGTCCTGGTACTGTGACACCCCTAAACTCCCTATCCATAGGACCCCACTGTTTGAGGTTGCATGGTAGTCCAACTGCCATCACTGATTTTTCACATCCACCTTAGAGATATTTGAACCATTATTCTAGATCTTTTCTCTTGATCCTGGTTTCCTGCGTACCTTTCTCTATCTGAGCAACTTGTATAGAGGCTTTCAAGGTTTTTCCCGATCGCTTACTTAAAGATAGCATCCAAAAGAGTCACTTCCCCTTAAGATCCCTTCACCCTGTAAATGTTAAAACCACAGTTCACTCTATCTGCAACATAGTTTTTAGATTTTCTTATTAGATCAGATCAGTTGGATTTTTTTCAGTGAAACATTGGTTTAAATGTTTCATTTTCTTACATTTTAGAAAAATGTACATTCTATTTTAAAGCAACATATCATGTAAATCTACCACTATTTTAGAGTTTGAAGATTGAAGATTGAAACAGAAAGAAAATGCTTCAGTTGCTCTGAGCTTTTTTTTTTTTTAATTTATTTAGCTCTTAGATATAATGTTTATGACGACTACAAGCAGGTTTTTTGTCCCTTCCCTCCAGTTAAGGGACAAACTTAGGGAAGAATGAGAAAGTATTTTCCACCCACAACTTAAATTAGCTCTGCCACATAAAGTTCATGTATTTCTTATGTTTATACTGAATTTATCAATAATTAGTATAAGAATAGAAAAATTCCATATTAAATTTTACTTTCCCTTATGTATTTAAATAGAACCACCTAGGAAAGAGTGTTTCCAGTCTTCAGTTTACTTCTGAGTTCCTCAGACATTGGGCATTTTTCTCCAACTCCAGCAAAGTATGCCATACCTCCTTTCTGCTTCCCCAGGGAAGATGTAAGCCAGCATTTATGAACTCTCTTATGACATCTGGAGGAATCAAATTCTTGGAAAGTTACAAGAAGGTCATGCTGTCTGCTGAAATGCCAGAGGACCACTACCTAAAAGACGGCAAACTTAACACCATAATATGCAAGAACACAGTCTTGGTTTATATTTACATGTTTTTCTCCAACATTATAAATACTATTTTAAAGTTCTTTTTGTTTCACTGGCATGATTAAATATTATTTGCTTGCAAGCTGCAAGGTTTTGTAATGTTTTTAAGGCCTTTTGCACACCCAGCTGTGAGATATTTGACGAGTTATTAAAAAAACCTTAAATCTTATATCCTTATGGTAAAAAGAAAGAGGTGTAGACAAAAAAAATCCAACCTTTTCATGTGGACTTGATATTACAGAAATGATTTTTTTTTTTTTTTTAAATTTTACTTCTATGCTCCTGTGATAGGGGCCAGAGTTGATGAATGGATGTTAATTACCAGTGTACATCTCAGCAAAACTAAGTGAAAATCAATGTTAATGTGTCTTCACTTAAACTTTTAATATTGTTCCTCCAGAGGATCAAATTCAAATTGCTCCAGCCAGCACCCTCTGCACAAACAGGTTAATTTATGATTCAAATGTGTAACTCTACGCAAAAGTGTAATAAGCAGTTAAGCAGCAGAATAGCTGTAAATTTTTACTTGGGAGGAAGATACTCATTTCAGCCTTTTTTTTTTCTAAAAAAAAAAAAAGCAAAAGATTGAATAATTTTCTCATGTCACTGTTTGCCAGTGGAAAATATAGGATCACTGAAGACTACACCAGTAGATGAGAATTCCAAACACAAATCACCCAGGCTCCAACTCCTGTGCTTTCTTTTACTTTAATTTTGAAGGTTTTGGAAGAAAGTCAAGTTGTAAGAGTTAATGAATTTGTTCAGCAGAGCTCAGTGAGAATGGTGATGAACACTAATGAAACATTATAGATGAAAAATAAGCGCACACTAACCCCGATTTTTCTTGTATCACAAGCAGTTTACAGAAAGCACTGTTTCTTACTGTGTCCATGGAGGCCCAAGCTTTTAAAAAACGGATGCAGCTAAATATCTAAACTCTGAATTCAAATAAGATTACATTAAAAGCTTAACAATCCCAGTATTAAGGACTTGGCAAGGTGGAAGGAAAAGCAATACAAAAAAGGTTGTACTTTAAAGAAGAGAACTGAGATGTCAACTGGAAGCAGTCAAATGCTGAAATCAGAATGAAAATGCAATGTGGGAGCCTTTTGAGGATAGTAGATTTATTATTATTACAATGTTCATATATTGCCAAAGGTACAGAGAAAATGAAGTCACAAGAGACAAGAGGCACAAAGCTGCAACTCCTTTCATATAAAAATGATTCTCTAAGGCTTTCTTAAACAAGAGTGGAAGGTGATGTACTTATTCATTGAGCATTGCTCTAGGATTCCAAGCAGGAAAAGGCAAGCAGCACATAACCGAGGAAGACACGTAATCTTTCATAGGACATACTGATGCTGTTCCTGTGCATTTCACGGTGTGATGGCATACTCCAGTAATGCAGCCTAAGCTCAGTTAAACAGCTTAGGACTCTACATCTTCAAAAAGAGATTCCTAGGGAAGGATATGGTGAAGGTCTGTGAGTTCCTGTTCACCTTCTCCATGCAACTCATGAAACAATTATTGGCTAGTACTCATAACAAGGACTAGGAGCAGACAATAAAAATGCCAGACAAAGCTTGTAGAATAAGCTACTTTTATAAGAGGCTACCTTTTCACTGAGGGCATGTCTATGATCTGGAACTTACGGTTATAACTTATTGGCTACTGTGTGCCAAAAATATCAAAGAGAAATCAGACGCATTTGGATGAAGGCTGCTTAAAAGGTTGTGAAATGGAGAAGTGCGTATACAGTTTTTAGCATCCCTAAGTGACTCGTTCTTGGAAAGCGGGAAGATGTTAGTGGAAATATACCTGCTCTCTTACAGTGCATCCCTAAGCTTCCATTAGCCGTCGCTGTCAGAAACTGGTCAAGATGTACATTTGCTCCCACCCAGTACAGCTGCTTTATGTTAACTAGCCTTTTATTTTGTGTTTTTATCCTGCCTTTTGTGTCCTTCTGTTTAAGGGAGAATTTCTTAAGGGAAGGATGGAAATAGGTGTCCAGATCTCAGTGACTGACAGTCATATTGCCTTTTGCATCTTTGAACTTTTTTCTATTAGGTTTTACTGATGAACAATTATTATTAGATTAAAGCTGTTATGGTTGCCGCTTCTGTAAATTAAAATTACCATTCATTGTTTTAAACCCTTTTTTTTTTTTTTTTTAGGATTTCTTGTAAGTAAATATAATCTCAGAGATAGCAAAATTAGAACTACATTTTTGTCTAATTGCAATATAGCCATTCAGTTTGGCATTATTTACTGTCCATTTATTGACCCTTTCATTTTTGAAGATAAGTATCTATAATTTGCTGGAAGAGTGAACAATAACAAAGTCCACAATGGCCAAAAATTACTGTAAAAAAACCCAATATACTCATATTGAGCTGCTTGAAATGTTTCTGTAAATTGTTTTTTGTTGAAAGAACTTGAAATAAAATGTTGCAAGAATATGTTCGGATAAACACATTGAAGAATTAAATCTCATCTTCTTTAAAATACTTCCAGCCTGGGAGAAGGAGGAAGAGATGTCATTGACAAATGCAACAATTTTACAACTGCTTTCCAAAGAAATAATTTTTGAAATAATTTTATTTCAAATTTATTTTATCACACCAAATTTTAACTGAAAATATGTGTTTTTTTCAGATTTCAGTGAGGCTTAGTCTCCCAAATTATCCATGCCTTTGTAGTTCTCAAGAATTCTTATTCAGCTACAGTTCACATTACAGGGGGAAGTTCAGCAGTTAATTTTGAATGCTGATGCTAAAAAAACCTTTTTAGCACATGCTTAATCTATTTAATTTTAAGCATTTGCACCTTATAAAACTTGGTCTGGCAAATTAAGACCTTTTTCTGATCTTTTGAGGGGAAACCATAGACATGTTTAAGAAGGAAGACTTGGAGGGGAAAAAAGGAGGCATAGTTATCTTCTCTGTTACGCAATGCAGCCTCTCTATGATTTTTAAAAACATCTGTGTCCCAATTTATCTCTAAATAATGCTTATTCAGTGTTTAGTAGACTTCAAAACACTTTGCAAAAGGGACCAAAATCATTATCAAAGAAAAAGCAAGGAAGTGATTTGTCGAAACTCGGTGGTTTTGCACAGAATAGAGCACGTATCTCCTAAATTTAGTCCACCAGTCAAACTGCTAAATAACACCAACTTTCTGAATTATCTTGTAATTGTGAATAAATTCTTAATTCTGGCTCAGTAATATTGCAGTGCTGCCAAACCCAGACCGTAGGACTCTTGTTTTGTGAGGGCAGTGGTTAGCAGTCCGTGATTCCTTATTAAGCAGTAATATTTGTGACGTGTTTGTTTAAAAGTGTAAAATACAGGTGCCAGTGGTGCCTGATAATCCTGAAGCTTAATGGTGGTTTATAGGCCCAGAGTGTTTGGAAACTCAGTGTATGTCAGTTTTTACTCATACGCATATGACTGTACATATATATCCCACTGTAAATGCATTTACACACATGTACATATGTAAACAGTCATATAGCACACAGTCATATAAATAACGAGTGATGTCTGTGAAGAAATTGGAAAGCCTCAACTGGAAAGCTCAGTATAAAGTGAAAAGTATTATTACAAAGTTTGAAAAGATGATAGAGGGTTTTTTTTTTAATATGAAACTGTCAGTTTTATGCTAAAATCTAGTTTCAGGTTTCTATAACAAATCTATCATTGACAGTTTTACTTTTTTGTGATAACTCTGAGAATTTCTGACATTTTTGCGACTAATTTTTTCAATTTCTTTTGAGATTGTTGAGACACTAATAACTGTGGTCTGCTTTTAGGATTACTTAGAGACATCTTCTGTTCCTCTTTAGAATAAAAAAACCCAAAGGATAGTCACTCTTCTACCAGGAATGCAAATCCCAGTTTCCCTAGTCTGAAGACACTATTGTCTTTTGAGATCACTTTTAAAACAATGGCACCCTGAGGCAATGGGCCAGAAGCAATAGTGTCTGCAATTAGTGTCACTTTCAATCCAGACCAGGAGCATAATGTGTTTTGTTTTTACAGAAACCTTATTGGCTGTGTAACTCAATTTTATGATGATGTTTTAAGAATTCCCAAGCCATATACCCTGAAAAGGTCTGTATGCTTATTAAGGAATTGGTCTTACGGTATCTTAAGGAATTTGAACAGAAATTGAATGTACATTTAAAGACATCTGCCAGAGAAATTTAGCCTTTTTTAAAAAAAGTAAATTTGGTGGTGAAATAAAAGGGTGATATTTCAGTGGAATAAAGCAGTGGCTCAAGAGACATTTGTATATTAAGATGGCAGTACAAAGGACAGATTAAGTTCTATTATTGATAAATTATTGGAACTGCGGTGAAAGCTGAAGATTCCCATCAGGATCGCATTCTGTGAACACCTGTGGAGAAACTGTTTTTCCCCACATAGAGTTTAGCATAACATTCTGGAGAAAGCCATACTAAGCAGTAGATATCAAGTGGAGAAACAGCAAATTATAGACTTCTAGGATGAAATGCTGGCCCTAGATAAGATAAGGTAGAAACTACTTCAGTGGAGACTACATTAACCCACGTGCTTCAAATACAGAAGACGCTTTTGCAACAATTTGGACTGACCCTACTTGTAGTGAAAGTGCAATTCCCACATCAAGCCCAAAACATCTACAACTGCTTAAATGGTAGGCTTCGCAGTCTGCTGACATTTTTGTTAAACAGTGGCTACTTGCCTCTGTTGTTAATGATTAGCCCTAGTGATGGCATTTGCCTTAATGGACTTTCAACACTTTCACTGTAGAGCTTCATCTGATTTACCTATGACTTCTGAACCTGGCTGTGGGTCTGCCTCTGCTTCTTGTGAATGTCCTGGCCACCCATACTCTCTGCCTGTTGCTATCCTCCCAAAACCTGGGTACTCCCAGGCGAGGAGCAAACTCTCCCTCCTTCCTCTACCTGACTCAAGGTGCAACACCCAAAGTCATGCTTGGTATGCAAAGCTAAACAGAGCGGGATGCTTGAGAGTGTGCTGTGCTGCATATGCCAAAGTGGGTGTTTGGGTCTGAGCCTTACACTGTTTTCAGTTCACACCGTCAAGCTTCCTTGACCTTACAATTGTAGCTTTTGGTTGTGGCTTTCAGAACCAAGGGCCAACAGATAAATAATGCCTTTTGGTATGACACTTCTGGGAAGGACATTAACAGCACAGGAATTTAGTACTGAGAACCAAAAATGAGCAGCGGAGAGATGACGCACAACAAACCATTCTCCAGATGTATCTGACTCCTTAAATGATCCTATACTCTCACAGAGCAAAGTCAGACAAGTTAGGTCAAAGGCTTTCAATGACAGATTAATTAACCTGTTTCAGTATTTTGAAAGGAAATAGGTTAATAAACACTCAACAACATGGCTTGTACTCAGTTGAAACACATTAACTGGAAATCTCAAGGAACAGCCGTATTCAACATAGCTGCAAACTCCAAAATATGCCCCTTGGTAGAATCAAGATTTTGGAACAGGTTAACTGGTAATTCTGCCCCTCAGACCTTTATTTTATTGTGGGCCATACTTGTATGTCATTCTTTACAATCAAGTACAGTTTGACCAGTATGAGGTTATTTCTTGAACCATAGACAAAGCAGACTTCCAGAACTGATTTGGAACAACAGGGACAACTACACAACAGTGTCTCAATCAATTTACAATCTGCAAAACAGACATAACTCTTTTCTGAGCCAGTATGAATGCTTTTCAGATCATCCTTTAAAACTCTGAAATGCATTTAAATACCGCCTGTTTGATAAAGGCACTTCTTATATTGCCTTGCGAAAGGTTATTTAAAAAAGCAATCATGTCATTTCTACCCCTTATGGAAGTTAAGAAAAACTTCATTGTAGTTCAGTTTTGTTAAATAAAAATACCTGAGTAGAGCAACCACCATCACAAAGGACTATCAACAATGAAGTACTGAACTCCCACAAAAAAAATACCATATACTTTGCATGCTTTTCTGCTCATAAGCTCCTCATAAAGAGTGCCTAAACTATGGACTACAAAATCCCATAAGAGATAGCAAAATGATGACGATTATAAAGGAAAACCTAGGTTCCCATATATAAAGCAATGCTTATGGATTTTATGTTTTAATACTCTGGATCGAGGTCTTTTTTTCACTTTTTCAATTAAAATGGATTTAGTGTGTGCTGCAAGACGAGAGATGTCAACACTTGAAAACTGATGCTAAAATGAACATTTTCCTCAGTTAGTACCAATAAGGCAGTAGGACCGTCAATAAAAGAAAAAAGAAAGTTCAGAAATGAGATGTGAGGTTTATTAACACCATAGATGTGAATTTTTCAAATTGGTAGGAGCAGATTACCTTTTGGAAGGTGACTGGAAGGCGGAAGAAGAGGGAGGAAGCACTGGATAAGAAAAAACAAACCTGTTGGAACCAAGAAAAATTATATAGAAAATGGAAGTATTAATGGCATCACTACTTTTGCAGAACTAGGATGGGAGAACTTCACTTAACACCTGCAAAAAATATTAATTTAAATAGAGGAAATTCCAAATATAAAATGTTTTAAGTTATTTAAAGGAAATAAAGAGAGGCAAATACCAAAGATCTCATTAGTGATTTTACTTTTTTTTTTTTTATGTTTAGAAACATTTTCTACTGAGGTTTTGTTGGTTGTTTGTTTTGGGGGTTTTTTTTGGGTTTTGTTTGTTTGTTTGTTTGTTTTTTGTTGATGGTGTCTTCTTTGTAGGTGCTTAGACTACATTTTAATGTTCTTTAAAACCGGGAGTGAAAGTGAAATAGGAGTGCTCCTGTCTGACAAGCACTGTATGGATCCATTCATTGGGTATTTTTGAGGATGCTTCTAGGTAGCCCCAAGAATCTGTGCAAGAACTAGTTATTACACAAATGCACTGTGAAATGAGCTGCATTTGTATGTTATTTATTGTTTTCCAATGCTCAGAAAATGTGCTCATTTTGAGGAACCCACTGATTGTGCCCACCTCACTGTTGATGAAGTTGATGATAAAGCAAGCCTAGTTTCAACTTTGTCTCCTGTACATTAGCACAGATGTCCCTGGATTGATACTGCTTCAGAAAAAACAGGTCAGCTGTATCTTTCTCAGAGACTTTAAAAATTATGTCAGCAGAGCTTCTAAAGGTAAGTCACTGTTGAAATAAGAAATTAGTTTATTTAAAAGTTTTCAATGATTCATAATCTTGTTTTTATTCCTATGGAAGTGTGCTGTTGCTTGTAGTTTCCCACTGGAGATAAGAAAAGAATGAAAAGGAAAGGACTTACTTCAGCGATCATACAAGCAACTTTGAGTTTAGGTTTTCTTTTTTTGACAAGACTCAAGAGGAGCAAAAAAGCAGTGTATCATAGCCTCAAGGGAGAGCAAACCAGATGTCAGCTTGAAGGAAACATTGGTTAAATTATCTCATATAAAGCTTTTGTTAGACCTCAACTGCAACGAAGCCCTGACATGCTTTTGCATATATAGATTCTATTATAAATCATCTCTGTACATTTATTTAGGTACAAAGTGGTTCTATCTCATGGGTCATATCCATGGGCCTACTTCAACTGCTAAATTAAAAAGACCCTTACCCTCTCAGCTACCATCAAATAACACCATCCTCAGCCAATTTCTTTTCTTTTATCCCTTTTCTGTTGTCCTCACTTAGCCATACTGTTTTTCTGCTTTAGCACTTTTGCACACTGTGAACAGTCTACTTTTTTGTGCTTGCAGCCACTTTTTATTCCAGTTTTTTGTTCCCCATAGGCAAGTCTCACCAATCAATGAGCAAAACCCCAAGGTGATACAAGCTAGATATCTTTTAAAAATAAACAAAATAAATCCACAACATCTGCATCCTTAGTTTCTCAAACACAAGCTAATCCATACGAAGTACCCTACAGAGGTGATGATTGCTTTCAAAGTGAAAAGCAACTCTTCTGTTGTTTCCATGTTGTTGGGATTTGCTGTCATACATGTTCAGCTTTGCCTCAAGCATGTTTCTTCTCATTCCTACTTACAGGTATTTGTCCACCCTAGATGGACAGCCATGCATCTCTACATACTGACAAAAAAAGGCACTTTGCAGACCATGCTGAGACATATCTTAAAGACAACGGGTTGCATTTCAGAAATCTGCCATTTGTGCTCTTTGCTGAATAAATTCACTAAAGCAATGCATGATCCATGATGAATGAACAAAGTAATCATTCAGTAGATGCTACTTGCGTTTCAGTAACTAAATAGGCCATTTTCCCGCTAGGCTTTCTCAAAGACTGCATATTTTCTCCTCATGCTATAACAATTGCAGGTTAAGTACTCTCCCCAGCAGCATGAATGCTGCTT
The DNA here is from genome assembly GCA_947846985.1 of Fratercula arctica. Lineage (NCBI taxonomy): Eukaryota > Metazoa > Chordata > Aves > Charadriiformes > Alcidae > Fratercula > Fratercula arctica. The sequence goes on from CANTUZ010000003.1 coordinate 104,783,794, forward strand.
ATTGATATTTCTGACACTTCTCTTTTGTGTACGGCCATTTGAACACCTCACTGTGTAGAGGTGGGCATAGTTTCTTTTTGAGTGTCCTAAAAGTTTATGCACAGGCCACCCTCTGAACTACTGACTTCAGGATCCTAATGAAGTTTATTGGCAGGGTGGCTAGGGTGGAAACATTTTGAATAATCTGTCTAAATTAGTCTCACAGTGTCCAGAAATAAAACTACCTGCCTTTTTGTTCTCAGGATTGCACAATGAGATGTCTGCAACTGAGTGAGAAAAGAAGCTATTCCACAAAGGAGGGCAGCACATTAATCATCTTGACAGTGAAAGCTGTCCTTCACAGACAGCAGTTCTATGCTTACTGCCATTACAAGCCGTACTCATCATTTTAGGTATAGATTACATCCTTGTCTAAGGAGGTGGCTGTTCACGGACTGGTATCCTGAGCCAGAATGCGATCCATAGACTTCTGAAAGATGATCATCTGGGCCCAAAAAGCATCCTTTGGAAATGAAACAGGTTGTCATCCAGGGACTTTCTGATACTGCTCTGTGAGGTGGCATGTAATCATGGAATTGGTCCTTCCACAATTGTTCCAAAGATATGACATTCATTTTTCTGAATCATCAGCGAAACAATTTATTCCACCTTTATTTTACAGATTCCTCTATTATCCTGAACTATGAGCTCATATCTAAAGTCTGTAATTACCCAGGCTCATAAGGGCAGAGGCACGCTGCCATTTGACAAGCACTGGCATTGGTACTTCAGTCAAAATGTATTGCCTGTCTCAGTTTCAGATTTTGCAGACCTGTTACTCTTTCGGGTCACAAAGGGGCACTTCTGTGGTAAAAAAAAGGCAGCTCAGTGCGCAGGGCTGCAGAGAAACCAGTCACTTTTTGGCTTTGCCTTAATGTGATGGGCTGATATTTAGAATGACTTACTGAAGTGTGATAAGAGATTCCAGAAGCATCAACAAGACATGTTTCTCCTCACACCCGGGTGATCTAGTGCAGCCTCCTTCATGCTGTCAAATCCCATTTCCTCATCAATCTGAAAGGCAGACCGAGATTTGCCTATCCATGAGGGAAATAAAGGTATAGCCTCTTACGTACAAGGGTCTCAAAAAATAAAGGAATCTCAGGTTTTTATCTGACACTCTCTTGGAGCAGGTATGTTAGATATGTGCATCCAAGAAGCCCTCCATTTCTAGCAGCACCTTACAGATATGAAAAGCAACAGGCTGTGGATTTTGTGCAGCTGGCTGTCCATGGGCTTCATCTCATCTCCAGCCATCTTCATATAACTCAGCAGTGAGCATGTCCTCGCCCAAACAGGAGATGAGTTGTTACAGCTCACAGGCGCATAACTGTGACTTGCTAACTTGAGCGATTTACAGGCCATCAGCTCGGTTGGCCAAGCAGACGGCTGTTACACTTTATTCACTGAGATGTAGAGCTGTTCCCCACAGCATGCAGGGGATATGCTGCTTTCTGCTCAAGCCTCCTAAATCTTGGTAAGCGGAATATGTTCCATTTGTTCAAGGAGACAGAGAGCTCGTCCTCTGGCTATCAATGGATCCTTCATCCTGTTGACTCTATACAATTCAAGTGTCCTTGTAGATCCTGCAGCAGACTGATTTGTCTCAGAAGTATATCTATCTCTACTGTTTTCACACAAAAAAATCCCCCCCCCCCACCAAATCCAGTTAAATATTAAAAAAAAAAAATTCATCAGCAATTATTTGAATTTGGTAAAATTGCAAGCAACTGACACCCCATCCCCCACCCCTTTTTAAACTATTGAAGGGCTTCAATAATAAGAGTTACTCTTAGTTGCCTGGATAATAAAAACAGATTTTCTCTCTGCACCAAGTATAATATGTTGTGGATCTTCCTGCTTTTTCATATTAAAATATATTTCACTCATTTTTTTAATCTGCTTTTTTCCCCCCAGATCTTTTAAACCATTTCTTTGGAGATCTCCTAAATTGCAATTTCACTGGAAGGTATAAAAATATTTATTTTTTTTAATCTTACCTAGTGCTAATCTTATCCTTAACTTAGTTCACATGCATTTTGAACTTCAGTAGTCAATGGGAGGTGGATTGTGTGAAGAGGCATACCTTTGACACTTGGTGAATACTTTGCACCTGGCTTCCTGCTGTAATGCATGCACACAAAAGGTTGGGCGAACTCAGAAGGGCTCGACTGTGTTTAAACCCATGGTTAGGCTGCTAAAGAAAAGTGACTTGAGGCTTGGTTGGACTAGATGATCTCCAGAGGTCCCTTCCAACTCTACCATTCTGTGATTCTGTGATTCTTCCATTCTTCCAAGGACTAATTTGCAGGCACCTACACTAGCATTAGCGTAGGTCGTAATGTGTAGTTTATTTCTCAGAAAATGTCAGTGTACGTAAGTAATGTTTAGAAAACATCCAGCATGAGGCCACCCAAAGATCCGGGGAATGAAATTCAGCCATTTGCAATTTGACTATGGTTCAAACTAGACAAAAAGAAGTCACCACTTCCCATCAACTAATGAATTTCAATTCACAAAATCACAATTAACATATTTGTGTAAATTGTATTAATCACAGAATGTTTTTTCCAGGCAGTTTATATACAAACACCTAAATAACATTTTTTTTTTCAGAGAACACAAGTTCTGTAGGATCAGACCCACTATAAGCTGATTATATTTGTGTTTTTACTATATGTATCATAGACATCTTATTTAGCTAGATTACATTTCTGAACAATCTGCAAAGGCAGGTCAGAGCAACTAATAAAATGAACATGTAGGACCAGAATAAAAAATACTTCTGTTGTTCAAACTACACATAGGTTAAAAATGAAGGTACACCTCTTTTATGCATACTTCCAATCATACATAGCCAAAAATCCTGATGATTTCAGGAAACTAAAAGCATACCATCAGCTTGATTATTTTTTTTTCAGCCTTCAAAGAACAGTTCTGAAGCTAATTTTTGTCTCCGTCTCTTTATTTATTAAAACATTATGTATACAGATTAATTTTACTTGCTCCGTGTTTGCTATTGTTTCATTTGCTAACAAACAAAAAACTGCAAGAGTTTTGTTAAGTGAATTGAGGCATAACAGTTTAGCCATAGATTTGCAAAGACAAAGAAGCCAAATACTACTTCATACAATTAATTTCCAACTGCTGTTTCCGGAAGTGTCTGCAGTGCCCTTTCAGCAACTGCACGTTCAAGAAGCTATTTCTCTTCCTTGAGCAATCAGAGAATACCACTGCCACAAAGTTTTGCTCAGTGAGGGCAAAGCTGCTTTCTGCAGTGGTGTCAACAAATAAGTGCTGTTCTTCATATGCTGACCTTTAAAAAGAGCATTATTAAAACTAATACATTATCTTACAAAGACTGTAGAGCAAGCAGGAATGAAGCTTCTCTTTTCTAGAAGAGATACCATTGCACTTCACCTAAAGCTTCCAAACTTTGTGAAAGTGCCAATTTTTCATATTTAAAAACGGCTCTGTGCTAGCCTTGTTTGCCATGCCTGGGTAGGCGGATCTGCACTAAGGAGCAGGTTTTATCCCATTCCCAGATGAGCTGAGTAGCACAGCTGGTTGAAGACAGTTAATTGCTCTTCATGATGATTAGAATGTTGTTAAGGTTCTCTCAGAGGGAGAGAAAAGAACATGCGTGTGGTTTGAAAGGTCACGGTGGAAACAAGATATAGCAGGCACAAGATAGTGTTATATTGACAAGTGTTTATCATAGGAAAACACACTCAGCGTTAAAACCTGCTAGGTCTTCCAGTTGATTACAATGTAATATAGTTTCATAAAATAACACTATGATTACGTGTCCCCTTGTTAAATCACATTGTTTTTTCTCCTCTGCACCATTTTTGTAGTTTAAAAACAATGCAAATATGCTAGAAAGGTCTTAAAAACCCAACTAGTCTGCCACTCTCATTAACTTGCTTCTGAAAATGAATGTATTATATTTCCTACACTTTTGACTATATACATAGAAGCCACATGCATGTTATATTTTATTTCCATTTTATCATACACAGTCATTAGTAAGTATCACACTAGTGATGAAGTCATGGATTATGCTTTATAAAAAGGATATATGCTGCTTCAAGTAACCTTGAGAGCTGGGCAGCATTCAATGTCTTCTTCAATACCCAGGTACAGTGGTCCGTCCAATACAAGAGCTGGAAAATAGCACTCGTGTGACCTGATGGACACATGCAGATCAATGGAGTTCATCTCCAGAACAGATGCAGTGCAAACGATTAATGGAATTGAGAAGGAAGGTATTGATATGATTATCCTGTAAACAGTAAAGGGGTAACTTCTGTAAATAGGCAGAGACTCTTTATTCCATTTGACCATCCTACACATTAACAATGGCTGGTCAATCTTTTCTTGCCAGATGTTTATGGTGGGTCACATCTGCTTTTTCCCAGGATACCATGGAATCCAGCAAAATAACACTCTTTTGTTCTTTCACTCTGGCCAATAGTTTCCAGTGAACATGAGAAGAAAATTCAAGGTCATCCTTTCAAGGATGCTTGCTCAGTCGTGCCTATTTAATTGCTCTTGATTCTCTTTGTCTCCAGATACAAGCATTTACTGAACAGCTTTATCTACTTTGTCCTGAAGCTTTGCTTATTCTAGTCAGGTTTCCTTACTCAGCACTAACATTTAAAAGTTCTTCCATTCCTATATTCCTGGAACAGAAATACTTTCAGAAACACTTTTGAAGAATCCATAGACTGTAGTATAAGCCTAAAAGAGACACCTTTGTATACTCTTTCCAGTCTTCTCAGGCTTTACTCTCTCATGACTGGCACTCCAACAAAAACACCTGTTTTCTGTGACTATGTCTGGTGGTAACACCTCCGAAAAATCAGGCCATTTATTCTTAGCGATATCACTCGAAAGATGAAAATTAGAAAGTGTTGGTGCATGACCTTTAGGTTACCTTGATGGGAGAGGTGGTATCTGAAAAATACAGAAATGTAATCTTCCTGGGTCTTGTTTGAGACTTTCCTACCTTTTTAATTTTTGGTTTGTGTTCTGATTGTTTGGTTTTTCTTATATTAAATTTTTTGAACAACTAATACTTTTTCAAGGCAACGGTTGTATTTAAAGGGTAGCATTTTCAAAGAATTCACCTTCATTGCTGCCAGTTATTCCAAATGTGCATTCCATTTCGATTTAGTGAAATTTTACTTCAAAAGAAAAGCCTCCAATTTCCTTTGCCATATATGTATTTAAAGACTGGCAAGTGTTAGGACGAAAAATGTGGATGTTCTGCTGTGGAAGATAACCCACAGGAAAACTACTGATGCTATATCAAATAAAAAAGTCTTAATGATAGTAATTCAAAGTGGGATGGAGTTCAAAATACGGTCATTTGCATTGAAAAAACCCCAAAACAACGCTGTATAGCCTAGCTCATATAAATTATTAATTATGTTGGTTTAGCTGTTAAACTGAAAAATTGAGGTTGAGAGAAGAATAACTGGCTCCACTTAAACTGATTTAAAAACATGGAAACAGTTTTTTGTCATCAAAACAAAAAGAAATAATTTTCTGTAAGAAAAAAAGTGCTCCACAGGCTCAAAAACCATTTTATTTTAGGACCTTGTAACAAAAAAACCAACCAACCAAACAACCAAACAACCAAACAAACAAAAAAAGCAAGTGAAAATTCACGATAGGATTTTGGAGGTTTTGATGGATAACCTGCAGATGCATACATACACCTACCTCCTTGTCTTGTCTCGTGCATCTAGCTCAGACTAGGGAGGTACCATGTGGAGCTTTTTCAGCTGATGTCTCAGAAAATCGAAATTGAATCTAGTCTGGGACAGGTTTGTCTTGCACACCTTTTCTCCCCAGTGCTAAACTGAATTCATACCACTCGGCCTTCAAGTCACAAGTCCTTTTCCTTCTGGCTGTATGTTGAAGAAATTATGCTGTAAGATCTAAAAACACAGAGTTCAACAGGTCAAATTCATCCCTAGGGTGACTTTGACTTCAGTGAGGATGCCGCAGGGAGGCATTTGGCTCAGTGTGCCTCCCATGTTTACTAATCGCGGGAGCAGTAGCAGTCCTCTCCTTTTGAGAAGTGCTATGCAGAACTTTCATTACAAAATAGCAAAGCGCAGATAACTCAACTTTGAATTTAGTTATGGCTTCATTAAAATTTTGCAAAGTTTCTGACTGAGCATGAATTTTTATAGTTGATGCTTTATGGATTCAGCTGAGTTTCAGTGTGCATTTTAATCCTAGACTCACAGTGAAATACAAAGAAATGCAAATAGCAAACAAACTTCGATATAAATGCCAACAAGACAAATGCTTGAGATTTTTTTCGTTCTAATATTGCTAACACTGACCTCATCCCACATAACAGTGATTTTTAACCAGATTCTGCTTCCCTTCCTCACTGGATGGAGAAGGGAAGGTTGGTTATCTAAATGAGGATGGCTAGGTTAGGAATATAGGTTCTTATATAATTAAAAAGTAAAACATTTTGGTGAATACTAAGTGCACTTAAGCTAGGAATTAACTCCTGTAGTGATGCCCAGAATCATGCATGCCTGTAGAGGCAGCTCCCCTCTGTCCAGTAACTGTGTTTGCAGTGCACTGGAGCTGCAGTCTACAGCACATCATGCAGTCCTGGTCTCCAGTATACCCTGGTCACTTCCAGGCTTGGAGATAGACCTGGATACACAGAGTCTGCCCGTACGCCTGTGTTCCCTTGGGATGTGTGGGGAGCCACAAAGGCAGGAGCACTGATCCCATAGCAGGACTCCTCAGCTCAAGAAGATTAGGACCTGAGATCAGGTCTATAATGTATGCTACAGAGCTGTGCCTTGCAATCAAGAAGAAATTACTTCGGCCTCCAGGAAGTATATGGCATCTAGGCACCTAATGTTACTTTGTGTGGATGCTCCATACCGTGTATAGTACTACTCACAGAGCACGAGGCTGAGAGGAAACGGCACTTTGACACATCAGCACACCCTGGCACACTCTGTACATCACACCACAAGGACTCTGCCTTGCCTCTGAAAGGGTTTTGTATTCTTGGAGAGGCTATTTGACTCCACTAAAGTGTTTTCATCAACTGGCTGGTTTTTAGGAAACCAACATAGAACCTACTTCATAAATGCATCCTACATATATATATGTATGTATTTACACGTGCATATGTGTGTGTGTGTGTGCGCATATATAGTAATGGTGTCTCAAGAAACTGCTTTTCAGATAAAACATACAAAAATTTATTTTACATTTTTATCAGATCTCTTTAGTACTTCTGAGGCTCTGCCTGAAGACATTTTAACTTTACCTGAGATACCCTGGCTGTCTAAAGAATTTTAATAATGTGCAAGAACAAATCTTGCTGCTAACACAGGACTACATGCACAAATTTTCTAACCCACTGTTCCTGGTTTAAACTAACAAGTAACCTCAAGACGGTATCAAGGACATTGCACAGAAATAAAAGATACATATTGCTTCAAATCATTGTAATAGTCTGGAACCGTCCTGTATCTTTAGGATGGTTCCTCATTTCAGTGTCAGCTTACTGCTCTCCAGGGATCCTGCATCCGACCTTTCCTTTTGTGCTGGGGACCGCGTGTGTATGCAGTTCCTCTGGGAAGGAATCAATAGGAGGTTGCAGACATGTTTGCTACAGGGGAGAGTGTCCTGTGGGACTTCTTCAGTGCAGCGCTTACTCTTCTGTTTTAAAGGAACAGGCATGGAGAGGGTTTCAGTTGGTTTAGTGCACGTTCAGTTGTTTTTGTATCTATCTGCTGCGGTCTTATTCTCCGAAGGCAAAAGCAAAGCTAAATTCGAGCCAAACATTGTGCCTCCTGCACTCTCTGTTCTCCATCCTAAAGCCAAAATGGAAGCCTTAGCAGATCTGTACCAGTAAACCTTACATGCTGTGCATGCCCTTGGCAGGGATATGTAACTCTGGAGGGGACTGACTCAACCAAAAATGAAATGGCTTAAATGTTTGCCTTAAAGAAGGCAGAGTATTTACGAACACTTTAATTGTTGTCTAGCAAAAGGCTGTACTACTTGGGAAAAGGTGTGTAATCAATAGCGCGGTGCCTGCATCGTATTTCACTCTCAGGAAGCCGACACTGACACACCATCAGCATAAAAATCCAGTGGATATTTGCCAGGGAACACTCATCCAAAACTGGAAACGATAGTAAACAGCCAAGAGTTTAATTTCTCGCTTTGTGTGTTATGAGGACAGCAGGCATTAGGAATTACTGTGTAGTTCAAGAGCTGTAATATCACCACGGGCACAGAGAAGTGCCAGAGCCGCTGTGGGGCCTGGGGGATGTCCCTGGCCACTGATTGTGTGTGGAAGACACTCAGATGCTATCACAACTGCACACAGCCTAAACTTTTCAGCTAGATAGCTCGTACATTTGCTAGAGATTTCAAGCAAGCTGTTGCTGCTGCTCATGTATCCAGCATGAGGGTATATTTAAAACAGGAATGCATTTCATTTCTAGTGCAGGTATGAATCCAGCAAAGCCATCGTGATGACAGAAAGGTGTCAGGTTGTTCTTTTGTAATTATCAAGAGTCATACCTAGTCCTCTTTGTATAGAAATAACTGAGCTGCGCTGACGGTGCTAACAGAATAGCGTCTCAGACAGTAGCACAGTTACGACTGATGGCACAGCCACTAAGAATCTTTTATATAGGTGGACTTCTTTTATTTAAGAAATTTAAGAAAAGAAACATAAAAAATAGCCAGTTATAACACCTTCACTGGGGTTTTATGCAGGAATATGGTAAATGCTGTACAAACGCATTCAGTAAAGCCACCTGCTAAAATCACATTTGATTCCTAACCTGTCTTTTCAAAGCAGCCTCCAGCAGCCCCAGATTTGCCACCTCTCTGCTGGGACAGTCGCACAGGAACCGTCCCTCTTCCCTGCTGGCATCAGCTCCTGCCTCAGGCCCCATCTCATACCTCCCCCTTGGGGGCTTTCAATCCCAAAGCTAGCAAAGTTCAGCCATGCATCTTAGGTACCAGATAGGCATCTAGTATGCATTAATTACCACGTGCAGTAGATCTGAGTATGTATACTAGAACAATGTGCCCTGGTGGCCAAGAAGGTCAATGGCATCCTGGGGTGCATCAAGAAGAATGTGGCCAGCAGGTCAAGGGAGGTCATCCTCCCCCTCTACTCTGCCTTGGTGAGGCCGCATCTGGAGTACTGTGTCCAGTTCTGGGCTCCCCAGTTCAAGGAGGACAGGGAACTGCTGGAGAGGGTGCAGCAGAGGGCTACAAAGATGATTAGGGGACTGGAACACCTCTCTTATGAAGAAAGGCTGAGGGATTTGGGTCTCTTCAGTCTGGAAAAAAGATGACTGAGGGGGAACCTTATCAGCACTTACAAATACTTAAAGGGTGGGTGTCAGGAGGATGGGGCCAGGCTCTTTTCAGTGGTGCCTGGCAACAGGACAAGAGGTAATGGGCACAAACTTGAACATAGAAATTTCCACCTAAACACGAGGAGGAACTTCTTTACTTTGAGGGTGGCAGAGCACTGGAACAGGCTGCCCAGAGAGGTGGTGGAGTCTCCATCTCTGGAGACATTCAAAACCCGCCTGGACACGTTCCTGTGCAACCTGCTCTAGGTGACCCTGCTCTGGCAGGGGGGTTGGACTAGATGATCTCCAGAGGTCCCTTCCAACCCCTGCCATTCTGTGATTCTGTGATTCTGTGACTCTAATCCTGCTTACACCAGCAATTATGACATTGCAGAGTTATTTTGGACTTGCAAATGCAAATTATATCAAGCGAGTTGATATAATTCTGAGTTTACTGCATTTTCTTCAATGAAAAGTTTCAGCTGAGGCTGGTTTTGCCTTTCACACTGATGCCTGCTACAATAGTGCAACATCATAATGTAGATGGCCCACCATGCAGTTTCTGTAGCCTGAGCCCCCTGGGGTCCTCAAATTGCTACTTCATGCCAGAAAATTGAGAGGCTGCTAGGGCTCAGAGACAGTCCTGTGCTTCTGTCTCAGAAAAATGCCATTTCTTAGGGCGTCAAGAGTAATGTTTGGGCCACAGTTCTTGTACCAAGTTTACTAGTATAAATATATATTAGTGCAAAAGAAAATCTTGGATTTGCTCCCAGCTAGACTGTAAGAATAATGACCTCATAAATGTTTATTTGCATCCAAACAAAGCCACCATTCAAAGCTGATATTTTAAACCAATTTCCAGAACCTCTGGTTTATAGCTAATTTTCAACTCTTTCAATAATTGTTCTCCTTCTAAGTAGAACGCTTTGATTGAAGTTTTACTTGACTCCGTAAAAATCTGATGTGTATGGTATAATCAATGGTACAATTGTCAGAGTGTATCTCCAGAGTTCATGGCCAACAACAAACATGATATGAATCAGTGACAAAGAACAGTATATATAGTGCACAGGGAACTCCAGAAACACTAAATCCTTCAAGCACATACTCAGTAGCCAAAACCACAGCACATTACTAACTATGGTACTGGAAATTCCCTGTACAAATTCAACTTAACTGTGAATTTGAAGTGTAACGTAAACGCAGATTATTGGTTCAAATGCTTAACATTTATCAAGTCAGAGAAAAGGAGGTAATTAAGAGTGTTTTTAACCAGATATTTCTTATTTGTTTTGCTGTAGATGTAACTGGTAATTTCAGTGAAAATGAACTAGTTGCAGAATAAAAAAATGTTTGAATAGCTGTGCCATCCGTGACAAAGAAGAGACGGTTCTACTTCAGCCAGAATTTTGAGCAGACATCAGTCTACAAAGCAAAACCAAAATTGTTCATTTTCAGTGCATCTTTGTACAGCTTCAGAACATGCAACTTAGAACAGAAATAGTGCAAAACCTTCAAAACGCATGTCTCGGGGAGATGAGAGAGTAGAGGGAGAGACATGTCAGCAAACACTGCAACAAAGCAGGACATGACACTAACCCTCCCCTAGATTCCAACAGTCACAGGTCTTCCTAAAGTAGAACTTCCTTCTAAATTATCTAAACCCAGTTGCCAGTAAAGCTTTTCTAGATTTATATGGATGAGCAAAACCAGTACACATTTGCTTATGCCCAATTCAAATGAGAAATGGAGGAATAAACCATATGGCTGAACACATAAGAAATTGTACAAAGATGCTCAGTGGCACAAGTGTCACAGTTGTCTCCAGCATCCTTCAGAGCAGCTACATTTTACTGCACCTTACCTTGCAACTAAATAATGTAGGTCAGGTTCTCTAGTGTTCAAAGAAATTAACAGAAAATGACTGACTGGTGTTTTATCACACTTTATTTCCTCTTTATTTAGAAGGACTGTCATTACAGAAATGAAAATAGCAATATAAACCTTCAATAAAAGTAAACATAAAAATAAAAATGAAAAACATCAGTGGAAGAGAAGGAAAGCTTTGTTAACTGCGATGTGAACTTTCTCTAAGTGAATTCCTTTCCTGCCCGAACTTTGTGAAAACAGCTAGTAACCTTATGGTAGTACAAGAGTGGTATATATTTATCATGTACTAGAAAATTAGGTGGTAAAATAGATCTGTTCATTTCAATCAAACAATATAAATTGTATGAGGCTCCAGTAATACACAGTTGTATGTATAGAATCATAGAATCATAGAATGTGTTGGGTTGGAAGGGACCCTTAAAGGTCATCTAGTCCAACCCCCTGCAGTAAGCAGGGACATCTTCAACTAGATCAGATTATACACCTGACACAGGCAGATCAGCATTACTTTTTGTCAAATAACTGTCCATCACCAGAGATTACAGAATCTCTCATAGCAGGAAAATGTAATAGTCGTCTATGGCTGTGTAATTACTTAGTCAAATTTGAGAGCTGTACAGAAGATAAAGTAACAACAGCAGAGGTCTAGATGATTTTCAGAATTTCTTTACTTATAAAGTACAAGGGTTTTTATACCACCTTTAAGCAAAAGAAAGCAGGGATTTTCTACTCTTTTATTTGTATAGGTGTCTTTTAAACAAAAATACAAGGGTTGAGTCTAGTTCATAGCAATTTACAGTTTCCCGCAGCACCCCAGGAACAGTCAGATAAGGCACTGTGTCCAAAAGAAGCATTTATTGTAAGGAATATCATCCTGCTGTGACAAGCATGTCTTGGAAATCCTTGAGGTTTGTAGGAGGTAACTTCTTGTCACAAATACTCAATGAGCCAACTAGGAAAGATGCCCTCTTAGACTTGTTCTTTGTGAATAGAGAAGGATTCATGGGAGATGTGATGGTAAGTGGCGGTCTTGGCCACAGTGATCATGAAATGGTGGAGTTTAAAAATGTATTGAGGAAGAAGGACAGCAGAGTTGCTACCCTGGACTTACAGAGAGCAAACTTGGAGCTATTCGGGGAGATATTTAGCAGAGTACCCTGGGAATCTGCTTTTGAGGGCTTAGGAGTCCGCCAGTGCTGGTTAATCTTTAAGAACCACCTTTTAGAAGCACAGGAGCAGGCAATTCCACTGTGTCGTAAGTCAAGCAAGTGGGGCAGAAGACCAGCTTGGTTGAACAGGGAAGTCCTCATGGAGCTCAAGAGGAAAAAGAAATTGTATGATCTCTGGAAGCAAGGTCAAACTTTGCAGGAAAATTACAGAGCTGTGTTGAGTATATGCAAAGAGGAGACATGAAAGGCCAAAGCCCAATTAGAGTGGAAACTGGCCAGGATTGTGTCAGATAACAAGAAGGGCTTTTTAAAGTATATTAATAGCAAGAGGAGGTCTAAAGAAAACATTGGACTGATACTTGTTGAAGATGGTCATCTGACTAACAGGGATCAAGAAAAAGCAGAGACATTCCATGCTTTTTTTGCCTCAGTCTTTAACAATACTGATAGACCTTGGGCTGCACGGTCCCCTGAGTTGGAGGACCACAAGTAGGGGAGCAGTGACTTTCCATTTGTGGACACTGAAATTGTAAGGGATCAGCTGTATCAGCTGAATGTTCACAAGTCCATGGGACCTGATAGGATTCATGCCAGAGTAGTGAAGGAGCTAGCAGATGTTTTGGCAGGATCCCTCTCTATAATCTATCAAAGGAGTTAGCAGGGCTCAATGAAAGAGCTTTAAACTAGATTTGAAGGGGGAAAGGGATAAAACCAGGCTCACTAGGGGTAAGCCAGGGGGCAGCATGCCAATGTTTGAGGGACGGTGTGCTAACAAGGTCCTTTGGTCTGCCATCCCAGTGGAGGTAGGGGATGGAGATCCATGCAACCACAAAGCTGCAAGGGCTATTGACGTGTTAGAAACCATGGAAGAGCCTGAGAACAGTCACACAGGAATTAGGGCTTCTCCCCCCAGAAAAGTGGCGGGATCAATAGCCAGACTGAAGTGCATCTACACCAATGCATGCAGCGTGGGCAACAAACAGGAGGAGTTGGAAGCAGTTGTGCAGATGGAGAATTATGATATACTTGCAATCACAGAAACATAGTGAGATGACTCACACAACTGGAGTGCTGCAATGGATGGCTATAAACTCTTCATAAGGGATAGACAAGGAAGGAGAGGGGGTGGGGTAGACCTGTATGTTAGGGAGTGTTTTGACTGTCTAGAGCTTGATGATGGTGATGAAAGGCTTGAGTGTTTATGGGTAAGAATCAGGGGAAAGGCCAACAAGGCAGATATGATGGTGAGAGTCTATTACAGACCACCCAACCAGGATGAAGAGGCAGATGAAATATTCTATAAGCAGCCAGGAGAAGTCTCACAATCACTAGGCCTTGTGGCCTTGTTCTCATGGGGACTTCAACGTACCAGATGTCATCTGGAAATACAATACAGTGGAGAGGTGACAGTCTAGGAGGTTCCTGGACTGTGTGGAAGATAACTTCCTGACACAGTTGGTGAGGGAACTAGGGAAAGCACCCTGCTGTACCTGTTTTTTGCAAACCGACAAGAACTCGGGGTGATGTGATGGCTGGAGAGCATCTTGGGCATAGTAATCATGAAACGATAGAGTTTTTGATTCTCAGAGAAGTAAAGAGGTGGGTTAGCAGAACTGACACCTTGGGTTTCTGGAGGGAAGACTTCGGCCTGTTTAGGAGCCTGATCGACAGAATCCCTTGGGAGGCAGTCCTGAAGAGCAAAGGACTCTGGGAAGGCTGGACATTCTTCAAGAAGAAAATCTTAAAGATGCTGGAGCAGGAAGTCCCCATGTGCCAAAAGATAAGCCATGGGGAAGAAGACCCACCTGGCTGAACAGAGAGTTTTGACTGGAACTTAAGAATAAAAAGAGAGTTTATGATCTTTGGAAGAAGGGTCAGGCAACTCAGGAGGACTACAAGGATGTCATGAGGTTACGCAGGGAGAAAATTAGAAGACTCAATGCCTGGAACTTAATCTGGCTACTGCTGTAAAAGACAATAAAAAATGTTTCTATAAATACATTAGCAACAAAAGGAGGGCTAAGGAGAATCTCCATCCTTTATTGGATGTGGGGGGAAACATAGCGACAAAGGATAAGGAAAGTTTGAGGTACTTAAAGTCTTTGCCTCTGTCTTTAATAGTATGACCAGTTGTTCTTGGGGTACCCAGACCCCTGAGCTGGAAGACAGGAACGAGGAGAAGAATGAAGCCCCCAGAATCCAAGGGGAAATTGTTAGTGACCTGCTACACCACTTAGACATACACAAGTCTATGGGGCCAGATGGGATCTACCCAAGGGTACTGAGGGAGCTGACAGATGTGCTAACCCAGCCACTTTCCGTCATTTACCATCAGTCCTGGCTAACCAGGGAGGCCATGGTTGACTGGAGGCTAACAAAAACGAGGAGTAACCACGCTAACGGTCACTCGCCGAGGAGATCAGCTCCAGTGCAGGAAAGTCTGTGCTGGGGAAGGAAATCGCGGCAAAGAAGGGTCGGCCTGGGGCTCGTTTTTCGAGGCTTTTAAAGCCAGGAAAAGGGGCCAGCCCGAGCCGGTACCCGGCACTTCTGGGGGGCGGGGGCAGCTGAGGAGCAGAGGGCGGAGCCACCACCCCCGGCGGCAGGTGTGAACGAGCAGGGGGTGGGACCACTCTCCCCCCTCACAAAAGCAGCCCTTTGGGAGCGCAGCGACCAGGTCGCTGTGCACTGAGCTAACGAGCTGCAAGTGGGCGTTCCCTGGGTGTGACCCGAGGAACCACCCAGGTGCACCACAACAAGAGGGTACTTCCTGGGCTGGAGAAGGGGGGCGGCGGCCAAGCAGGGTGTGACACAGCAGTCCGATCACAGCGGTCTGCACAGCAGTTCGTGCAGGATAGAGCTGAAAGACTGCTAACCCGGTCAGGTAGCGATGGTAACTACTCGCAAGATGACTGTGGCGGCCATGAGCTCCACAACCACCAGGTCTGATGCCGCCTCTCAGACGGTACTCTTGTGGGAACATGCTACCACACAGACATCAGGCTGTAGGGTATGCCCTGCTCTTATGCCGGTGTCGGATGGCAATGATGGGCATGCCTGTAGGAGATGTGCCCAGGTAGAGGATCTTCTCCAATTAGTCATGGAGCTCAGGGAGGAGGTAAGTAGATTGAGGAGCATCAGGGAATGCGAGAGGGAGATAGATTCCTGGAGTAGAATCCTGCATCCCATGACAGAAACCCAGCAGGCAGATAGAACCCCTGCAACAGAGAGCTCCCTATCCTCTGTCACCTCAACTGAAGGCAGTAACCTGGAGGACAGGGGGCAATGGCAGGTGGTTCCTGCATGACGCAACAGGCGCCGCACTCGAGACTGCCCAGTGACTACCCCATCTTCCCGGGTGCCATTATTTAACAGGTACAGTGCTCTACAGAGGAACCTGGATGATGATGAGCACAATATTTCTCCTACTTCTCCTACCTTAGAGCCGTCAGCAAGGTCTAGTCAGACCTCCCCCTGCATCAAAACCTCTGCGGTAAGGAAGAAAAGACGGGTCCTTGTCATAGGTGACTCCCTGCTGAAGGGAGCGGAAGGCCCAATATGCAGGCCGGACCCGGTACATAGGGAGGTCTGCTGCCTCCCTGGGGCCCGAGTCAAGGACGTGAAGAGGATGCTTCCTTCCCTAGTACGACCCTCAGACTACTGTCCACTTTTGCTCTTTCAGGTAGGCAGTGACGAGGTAACAAGAAGAAGTCCAAGGGCAATGAAGAAAGATTTCAAGACCCTGGGACGCCTGGTCAAGGGATCAGGAGCGCAAGTGGTGTTCTCGTCTATCCCCCCTGTTGCGGGGAATGATGAGGGGGTAAATAGGAGGAGCCAGCAGATCAATGCCTGGCTTCGAGCTTGGTGCTGCCGGCAGGACTTTGGGTTCTTTGATCATGGCCTGATCTACAAAACGCCTGGCCTGCTGGTAACAGGCAGGAATACCTTGACCTCCAGGGGAAAAAGGGTTCTAGGACAAGAGTTATCAGGGCTCATTGAGAGGGCTTTAAACTAGATTTGAAGGGGGGTGGGGATGGTACTGGGCTTGCTGGTGAGGTGCCAGGGCGTAGTTGCTCAGCGCTTGTGGGCCAGTGTGCCAGTATTTCTGAAAGCCAGGAGGCACACCACATCTCAAGGGTCAAAACTACACGCACAACTCCCTCTCTGAAATGCTTATACACCAATGCAGGCAGCATGGGGAATAAGCAGGAAGAGCTGGAGCTCTGTGTGCGGTTGCGGGGCCACGATCTCATTGCAATTACTGAGACGTGGTGGGACAACTCGCATGACTGGAATGCTGTCATGGGTGGCTATGTCCTTTTTAGGAAAGACAGACCAGCAAGGCGGGGAGGTGGAATTGCACTCTATGTGAGAGAGCATTTGGAATGCATTGAGCTCTCACTAGGGGCGGATGAAGAGCGGGTCGAGAGCTTATGGGTGAGGATTAAGGGACAGGAAAATATGAGGGACACTGTTGTGGGTGTTTATTACAGGCCACCTGATCAGGATGGGGAAACTGATGAGGCTTTTTACAGACAACTGAAGGTAGCCTCGCAATCGCAGGCCCTGGTTCTCATGGGGGACTTCAATCACCCTGATATCTGCTGGGAAGACCACACAGCCAGGCATGGGCAGTCCAGGAGGCTCCTCCAGTGCATTGATGACAACTTTTTGACACAGGTGGTACAGGAGCCAACAAGGAGAGGAGCACTTCTAGACCTGGTACTGACAAACACAGAGGGATTGGTGGAGGACATTAAGGTTGGGGGCACCCTAGGTTGTAGTGATCATGAAATGATTGAGTTCAGGATCGTGGGCACTATCCACAAAACAACAAGAAGTAAAATTACAACCTTGGATTTCAGGAGGGCTAACTTTGGCCTCTTCAAGAAACTGCTTGGAGAGATCCCGTGGGCTAGGGCTATGGAAGGCAAAGGGGCTCAAGAAAGCTGGTTGATATTCAAAGACCACTTCCTCCAAGCTCAGGATCGGTGCATCCCGAAGAGAAAGAAATCGGCCAAGGGACACAGGAGACCTGCATGGTTAAGCAGGGAGCTTCAGAAAAAGCTCAAGTGGAAGAAGGAAGTTTATAATAAGTGGAAGAAGGGACTGACCCCTTGGGAGGATTACAAGAATGCCACCAGAGCGTGCAGAGATGAAACAAGGAAAGCCAAGGCCGCCTTGGAATTAGACCTGGCTAGGGATGTTAAGCACAACAAAAAGAGCTTCTACAAGTATATTGGAAGCAAAAGGAAGACCAAAGAAGTTGTGGGCCCACTGTTGAATGAGACAGGAGTCATGGTGACGGAGGATGCGGAGAAGGCAGAGTTACTGAATGCCTTCTTTGCTTCGGTCTTTTCTGCTCGGCCCAGCCCTCAGAAGTCCCAGGCATTGAATAAAGTAACAGGGAAAGAAGAAGACTTCCCTTGGGTTGAGGAGGAGCGAGTGAGGGATCAATTAGATCATTTAGATATTCACAAGTCCATGGGCCCCGATGGGATGCACCCGAGAGTGCTGAGGGAGCTGGCAGAAGTCATTGCTGGCCCGCTCTCCATCATCTTTGAAAGGTCCTGGAGAACAGGTGAGGTGCCTGAGGACTGGAGGAAAGCCAATGTCACCCCAGTCTTCAAAAAAGGCAAGAAGGAGGAGCCAGGGAACTACAGGCCGGTCAGCCTCACCTCCATCCCTGGAAAGATGATGGAACAGCTTGTTCTGGGCGTCATCTCAAGGCACGTGGAGGAAAAGAAAGCTATCAGAAGTACTCAGCATGGATTCACCAAGGGGAAATCATGTCTGACTAATCTGATAGCCTTCTACGATGGCATGACTGGATGGATAGATGAGGGGAGGGCGGTAGATGTGGTCTATCTTGACTTAAGCAAAGCGTTTGACACGGTCTCCCACAGCATCCTCATAGGGAAGCTTAGGAAGTGTGGGTTAGATGAATGGACAGTAAGATGGATAGAAAACTGGCTGAAAGATAGAGCTCAGAGGGTTGTGATTAGGGGCACAGAATCTAGTTGGAGACCAGTGACGAGTGGTGTTCCCCAGGGGTCAGTACTGGGTCCAGTCCTCTTCAATATATTCGTCAATGACCTGGATGAGGGGATAGAGTGCACCCTCAGCAAGTTTGCTGATGACACAAAGCTGGGGGGGGCAGCTGACACACCGGAGGGCTGTGCTGCCATACAGAGAGACCTGGACAGGTTGGAGATCTGGGCAGAGAGAAACCTTATGAAATTCAACAAGGGCAAGTGTAGGGTGCTGCACCTGGGGAGGAACAACCCCATGCACCAGTACAGGTTGGGGGCTGACCTGCTGGAGAGCAGCTCTGTGGAAAGAGATCTGGGAGTCCTGGTGGACAACAGGATGACTATGAGCCAGCAATGTGCCCTTGTGGCCAAGAAGGCCAATGGCATCCTGGGGTGCATCAAAAAGAGTGTGGCCAGCAGGTCAAGGGAGGTCATCCTCCCCCTCTACTCTGCCTTGGTGAGGCCACACCTGGAGTACTGTGTCCAGTTCTGGGCTCCCCGGTTCCAGAAGGACAGGGAACTGCTGGAAAGGGTGCAGCAGAGGGCTACCAAGATGATTAGGGGACTGGAACACCTCTCTTATGAGGAAAGGCTGAGGGATTTGGGTCTCTTCAGTCTGGAAAAAAGACGGCTGAGGGGGGATCTTATCAACACTTATAAATACTTAAAGGGTGGGTGTCAGGAGGATGGGACCAGGCTCTTTTCAGTAGTGCCCGGGGACAGGACAAGAGGCAATGGGCACAAACTTGAGCACAAGAAGTTCCACCTAAACATGAGGAGGAACTTCTTTACCCTGAGGGTGGCAGAGCACTGGAACAGGCTGCCCAGAGAGGTGGTGGAGTCTCCATCTCTGGAGACATTCAAAACCCGCCTGGACGTGTTCCTGTGTAACCTGCTCTAGGTGACCCTGCTCTGGCAGGGGGGTTGGACTAGATGATCTCCAGAGGTCCCTTCCAACCCTATGGTTCTATGATTCTATGATTCTATGAAAGGCCTCACCTTGAGTACTGTGTGCAGTTCTGGGCCCCACAATTTAAGAAGGATGTGAAGATCTTGAAGGCATCCAGAGGAGGGCAACAAAGATGGTGAAAGGGCTGGAAGGAATGTCCTATGAGGAGCAGCCAAGGACTTTGATCTTGTCTAGTTTGGAGAAAAGGAGTCTGAGGGGCAACCTCATTGCTCTCTACAGATTTCTGAGGAGGGGAAGGGGAGAGGGAGGTGCTGATCTCTTCTCCCTGGTATCCAGTGACAGGACCAAAGCTGGACCAAGGGAGGCTTAACCTGCTTTAACTTGTTCAGCCCTGTTGGGCTGTTGGACAAGATCATTGTCAGTCCCTTCCCTTCCCTTCCCTTCCCTTCCCTTCCCTTCCCTTCCCTTCCCTTCCCTTCCCTTCCCTTCCCTTCCCTTCCCTTCCCTTCCCTTCCCTTCCCTTCCCTTCCTTCCCTTCCCTTCCTTCCCTTCCCTTCCCTTCCCTTCCCTTCCCTTCCCTTCCCTTCCCTTCCTTCCCTTCCCTTGACTTCCCTTCCCTTGACTTCCCTTCCCTTGACTTCCCTTCCCTTGACTTCCCTTCCCTTGACTTCCCTTCCCTTGACTTCCCTTCCCTTGACTTCCCTTCCCTTGACTTCCCTTCCCTTGACTTCCCTTCCCTTGACTTCCCTTCCCTTGACTTCCCTTCCCTTGACTTCCCTTCCCTTGACTTCCCTTCCCTTGACTTCCCTTCCCTTGACTTCCCTTCCCTTGACTTCCCTTCCCTTGACTTCCTTCCCTTGACTTCCCTTCCCTTCCCTTGACTTCCCTTCCCTTGACTTCCCTTCCCTTGACTTCCCTTCCCTTGACTTCCCTTCCCTTGACTTCCCTTCCCTGACTTCCCTTCCCTTCCCTTCCCTTCCCTTCCCTTCC
Organism: Fratercula arctica; assembly: GCA_947846985.1. NCBI lineage: Eukaryota > Metazoa > Chordata > Aves > Charadriiformes > Alcidae > Fratercula > Fratercula arctica. The sequence continues at coordinate 104,804,201 of CANTUZ010000003.1, forward strand.
CTTCCCTTCCCTTCCCTTCCCTTCCTTCCCTTCCTTCCCTTCCCTTCCCTTCCCTTCCCTTCCCTTCCCTTCCCTTCCTTCCCTTCCCTTCCCTTCCCTTCCCTTCCCTTCCCTTCCCTCTCCCTTCCCTCCTCCCTCCCTCTCCCTTCCCTCCCTTCCCTCTCCCTCCCTTCCCTCTCCCTTCCCTTCCCTTCCCTCCTCCCTCTCCCTCCCTCCCTTCCCTCCCTTCCTTCCCTCCCTTCCCTCCCTCCCTTCCCTCCCTCCCTTCCCTCCCTCCCTTCCCTCTCCCTTCCCTTCCCTTTCCCTTCCCTTCCTTCCCTTCCCTCCCTCCTCCCTCTCCCTTCCTTCCCTCCTCCCTTCCCTCTCCCTTCCTCCCTCCCTTCCTTCCCTCCCTCTCCCTCCCTTCCTTCCCTCTCCCCTTCCTCTCCCTTCCCTCTTCCCTCTCCCTCCTCTTCCCTTCCCTTCTCCCTTCCCTTCCCTCCTCCCTCTCCCTCTCCCTTCCCTCTTCCTTCCCTTCCCTTCCCTTCCCTCTCCCTTCCCTTTCCCTTCCCTTTCCCTTCCCTTTCCCTTCCCTCCCTCCCTTCCCTCCTTCCTTCCTTCCCTCCCTTCCCTTCCCTCCCCTCTCCTTCCCTCTTCCCTTCCCTCTCCTTCCCTTCCCTTCCCTTCCCTTCCCTTCCCTTCCCTTCCCTTCCCTTCCCTTCCCTCTCCTTCCCTCTCCTTCCCTCTCCTTCCCTCTCCTTCCCTCTCCTTCCCTCTCCTTCCCTTCCCTTCCCTTCCCTTCCCTTCCCTTCCCTTCCCTCTCCTTCCCTCTCCCTTCCTCTCCCTTCCCTTCCTTCCCTTCCCTTCTCCCTCCCTTGCTCCCTCCCTCTCCCTTGCTCCCTCCCTTCCCTTGCTCCCTCCCTTCCCTTGCTCCCTTCCCTTCCCTGCCTTCCCTTCCCTTCCCTGCTTCCCTTCCCTCCCTGCTTCCCTTCCCTTCCTGACTTCCCTCTCCCTTCCTCCCTTCCTTCCTCCTTCCCTTGCTTCCCTCTCCCTCTTCCCTCCCTCTTCCCTTCCCTCTCCCTCTCCCTTCTTCCCTTCCCTCTGCTTCCCTCCCTCCCCCTTCCCTCCCTTCCTCCCTCCCTCTCCCTTCCCTTCCCTCCTCCCTTCCCTTCCTCCCTCCCTTCCTCCCTTCCCTCCCCCCCCCCTCCCTTCCTTCCCTCCCTTCCCTTCCCTTCCCTTCCCTTCCCTTCCCTTCCTTCCCTCTCCCTCCCTTCCTTCCCTCTCCTCCCTTCCCTCTCCCTTCCCTTCCCTCTCCCTTCCCTCCCTCTCCCTTCCTCTCCCTCTCCCTTCCCTCCCTTCCTTCCCTCTCCTTCCCTTCCCTCTCCCTCCTCTCCCTTCTTCCCTCTCCCTTCCCTCTCTCTTCCCTCTTCCCTCTCCTCTCCCTTCTCCCTTCCCTTCCTCTCCCTCTCCCTTCCCTTCCTTCTCCCTTCCCTCTCCCTCCCTTCCTCCTCTCCCTTCCCTCTCCCTCTCCTTCCCTTCCCTCTCCTCTCTCTCCCTTCCCTCTCCCTCCTCTTCCCTCCTCTTCCCTCTCCCTCTCCCTCCCTCCTTCATCCCTTCTCCTCTCCCTCCATCCCTTCTTCCCTCCCTCTCCCTCCCTCTCCCTCTCCCTCCCTTCCCTTCTCTCCCTTCCCTCTCCTCTCCCTTCCCTCCCTTCTCCTCCTCCCTTCCCTCTCCCTTCCCTCTCCCTCCCTTCCCTCCCTTCCTTCCCTCCCTCCCTCCCTTCCCTCCCTCCCTTCCCTCCCTCCTCCCTTCCTCCCTTTCCTCCCTTTCCTCCCTTTCCTCCCTTTCCCTTCCCTTCTTCCTCCCTCCCTCTCCCTTCCTCCCTCCCTCCTCTCCCTTCCTCTCCCTCTCCCTTCCCTTCCCTCCCTTCCCTTCCCTTGCTTCCCTTCCCTCTCCCTTGCTTCCCTTCCCTCCCTTGCTCTCCCTCCCTCCCTGCTCCCTTCCTTCCCTCTCTCCCTCTCTCCCTCTCCTCCCTCTCTCCCTCCTCTCCCTTCTCCCTCTCTCCCTCTCCTCTCTCCTTCTTCCCTCTGCTTCCCTTCTTCCCTTCCTCCCTGCTTCCCTCTCCTCTCCCTTCTCCTCTCCCTCTTCCCTCCTCTTCCTCTCCCTTCTCCCTGCTCCCTTCCCTGCTTCCCTTCTTCCCTCCCTCCTCTCCCTTGCTTCCCTCCCTCCCTCTCTTCCCTCCCTCTCTTCCCTCCTCCCTCTCCCTTGCTCTCCCTCCCTCTCTCCCTCCTCTCCCCTCTCCTCTTCTCCCTCCCTCTCCTTCCCTCCTCTTCTCCCTCTCCCTCCTTCCCTTCCCTTCTTCCTCCCTCTTCTCCTCCCTCTCTCTCCCTTCCCTGCTTCCTCTTCCCTCTCCTCTCCCTCTCCCTTCTTCCCTTCCCTGCTCCTCTCCCTCTCTTCCCTCCCTCTCCTCTCCCTCCCTCTTCCTCTCCCTCTCCTCCCTCCTGCTTCCCTCCCTCTCTCCTCCCTCTCCCTCCTTCTCTCCCCTCTCCCTCTCTCCCTCCTTCCCTCTCCCTTCCTCCCTCCCTCTCCCTTCCTCTCTCCCTCCCTCTCCTTCCTCTCCTCCCTCTCTCCTCTCCCTTCCCTCCTCCTCTCCCTCTCCCTTCCTCTCCCTCCCTTCTCCTCTCTCCTCCTCTTCCCTCTCCCTCCTTCCCTTCCCTTCCCTCCCTCTCCCTCTCCTCTCCTCTCCCTCCATCCCTTCTCCTCTCCCTCCTCTCTCCCTCCTCTTCCCTCCCTCTCCTTCCCTCCTCTCCTCCCTCCTCTCCCTCTCCTCTCCTTCTCTCTCCTCCCTCTCTCCCTCTCTCTCCCTTCTCTCCCTCTCTTCCCTCTCTCCCTCTCCCTTCCCTTCTTCCCTCCCTCCTCCCTCCCTCTCCCCTCTCCCTTCCTCCTCCCTCTCCCTCCATCCCTTCTCCTCTCCTCCTCTCTCCTTCTCCCTCCCTCCCTCCCCTTCCCCTCCCTGCCCTTCCTCTCCCTGCCCTTCCTCTCCCTGCCCTTCCTCTCCCTGCCCTTCCTCTCCCTGCCCTTCCTCTCCCTTCCCTCTCCCTCCTTCCCTCCCTTCCCTCCCTCCCTCCTTCCCTTCCTCCCTCTCCCTCTCCTCCTCTCCTCTCCCTTCTCCTCCTCTTCCCTCTCTTCTCTCCCTCCCTGCTCCCTCTCCCTCTCTCCTCCCCTTCTTCCCTCTCCTGCTCCCTCTCCCTCTCTCCCTCCCTCTCCTCCCTCTCCCTCTCTCCCTCCCTCTTCCCTCTCCTCTCCCTCCCTCTCTCCCTCTCCTTCCTCTCCCTCCCTCTCTCTCCCTCCCTGCTCCCTCTCCCTCTCTCCTCCTCCCTTCTCTCCCTCCCTCTCTCCCTCCCTCTGCTCTCCCTCCTCTCCCTCCTCTCCCTGCTCTCCTCCTCCTCCCTCTCCTCCCTGACTCTCCTCTCCCTTCCTCCTCTCCCTCCCTCCTCTCCCTCCCTCCTCTCCCTCCCTCCTCTCCCTCCCTCCTCTCCCTCCCTCTCCCTCCTCTCCCTCCCTTCCTCCTCTCCCTCCCTCTCCCTCTCCCCTCCCTTCCCTCTCCCTTCTCCTCCCTTCTCCTTCCTCTTCCCTCTCCTTCCCTCCCTCTCCCTCTCCTTCCCTTCCCTCCCCTTCCCTCCTCTTCCTTCCTTCCCTCTCCCCTCTCCTTCCCTCTCCCTTCCTTCCCTCCCTTCCCTCTTCCTCCCTCCCTCCCTTCCCTTCCCTCTCCCTCTCCCTTCTTCCCTTCCTTCTCTCCTTCCCTCCCTTCTCCCTTCCCTCTCCCTCCTGCTTCCCTCTCCCTTCATCCCTTCCCCCTTCCTCCCTTCCCTCTCCTTCCCTCCCTCTCCCTTCCCTTCTTCCCTTCCCTTCTTCCCTCTCCCTCTCTCCCTTCCCTTGCTTCCCTTCCCTTCCTCTCCCTCCCTTGCTTCCCTCTCCCTCTCCCTCTCCCTTCCTCTCCTTCCTCCCTTCTTCCCTTCTCCTTCTCCCTTCCCTCTGCTTCCCTCCCTGCTTCCCTTCCCTCTTCCCTCTCCTTGACTCCCTCTCCCTTGCCTTCCCTTCCCTCTTCCCTCCCTGCTTCCCTCTCCCTTGCTTCCCTTCCCTCTGACTTCCCTCCCTTCTCCCTTCCCTCTTCCCTTCCCTTCCTCTCCCTCCCTCTGCTTCCCTCCCTTCTTCCCTCCCTTGCTTCCCTCCCTCTCCCTCCTCTTCCTTCCCTCTGCTTCCCTTCCCTTCCTCTCCCTACTTCCCTCCCTCCCTCCCTTCCCTGCTCCTCCCTCCCTTGCTCCCTTCCTCTCCCTTCCCTCTCTCTCCCTCTTCCCTTCCCTCTTCCCTCTCCCTGCTTCCCTTCCCTCTTCCCTTCCCTTGCTCCCTCTCCCTTGCTCCCTTCCTCTCCCTCCCTTGCTTCCCTTCCCCTTGCTCTCCCTTCCCTCTCCCTCTCCCTCCTTCCCTCTCTCTCCCTTCCCTTCCCTTCCCCTCCCTTCCTTCCCTTCCCTCTCCTTCCCTTCCCTCCTTCCCTCCCTCCCTCCTTCCCTCCTTCCCTTCCCTCTCCCTCCCTTCCCTTCCCTTCCCTCTCCCTCTCCCTCTCCCTCTCCTTCCCTTCCCTTCCTTCCCTTCCCTTCCCTTCCCTTCCCTTCCCTTCCCTTCCCTTCCCTTCCCTTCCCTTCCCTTCCCTTCCCTTCCCTTCCCTTCCCTTCCCTTCCCTTCCCTTCCCTTCCCTTCCCTTCCCTTACCTTCCCTTCCCTTCCCTTGACTTCCCTTCCCTTCCCTTGACTTCCCTTCCCTTGACTTCCTTCCTCCTTGACTTCCCTTCCCTTCCCTTGACTTCCCTTCCCTTCCCTTGACTTCCCTTCCCTTGACTTCCCTTCCCTTGACTTCCCTTCCCTTGACTTCCCTTCCCTTGACTTCCCTTCCCTTGACTTCCCTTGACTTGACTTCCCTTGACTTGACTTCCCTTGACTTGACTTCCCTTGACTTGACTTCCCTTGACTTGACTTCCCTTGACTTGACTTCCCTTGACTTGACTTCCCTTGACTTGACTTCCCTTGACTTGACTTCCCTTGACTTCCCTTCCCTTGACTTCCCTTCCCTTGACTTCCCTTCCCTTGACTTCCCTTGACTTCCCTTCCCTTGACTTCCCTTGACTTCCCTTCCCTTGACTTCCCTTGACTTCCCTTCCCTTGACTTCCCTTCCCTTGACTTCCCTTGACTTCCCTTCCCTTGACTTCCCTTGACTTCCCTTCCCTTCCCTTCCCTTGACTTCCCTTCCCTTCCCTTCCCTTCCCTTCCCTTCCCTTCCCTTCCCTTCCCTTCCCTTCCCTTCCCTTCCCTTCCCTTCCCTTCCCTTCCCTTCCCTTCCCTTCCCTTCCCTTCCCTTCCCTTCCCTTCCCTTCCCTTCCCTTCCCTTCCCTTCCCTTCCCTTCCCTTCCCTTCCCTTCCCTTCCCTTCCCTTCCCTTCCCTTCCCTTCCCTTCCCTTCCCTTCCCTTCCCTTCCCTTCCCTTCCCTTCCCTTCCCTTCCCTTCCCTTCCCTTCCCTTCCCTTCCCTTCCCTTCCCTTCCCTTCCCTTCCCTTCCCTTCCCTTGACTTCCCTTCCCTTGACTTCCCTTCCCTTCCCTTCCCTTCCCTTCCCTTCCCTTCCCTTGACTTCCCTTGACTTCCCTTGACTTCCCTTGACTTCCCTTGACTTCCCTTGACTTCCCTTGACTTCCCTTGACTTCCCTTGACTTCCCTTGACTTCCCTTCCCTTGACTTCCCTTCCCTTGACTTCCTTCCCTTGACTTCCCTTCCCTTGACTTCCCTTCCCTTGACTTCCCTTCCCTTGACTTCCCTTGACTTCCCTTGACTTCCCTTCCCTTGACTTCCCTTGACTTCCCTTACTTCCCTTGACTTCCCTTGACTTCCCTTGACTTCCCTTGACTTCCCTTGACTTCCCTTGACTTCCCTTCCTTCCCTTGACTTCCCTTGACTTCCCTTCCCTTCCCTTGACTTCCCTTCCCTTGACTTCCCTTCCCTTGACCTTCCCTTCCCTTGACTTCCCTTCCCTTGACTTCCCTTCCTTGACTTCCCTTCCCTTGACTTCCCTTCCCTTGACTTCCCTTCCCTTGACTTCCCTTCCCTTGACTTCCCTTCCCTTGACTTCCCTTCCCTTGACTTCCCTTCCCTTACCTTCCCTTCCCTTCCCTTCCCTTCCCTTCCCTTCCCTTCCCTTCCCTTCCCTTCCCTTCCCTTCCCTTCCCTTCCCTTCCCTTCCCTTCCCTTCCCTTCCCTTCCCTTCCCTTCCCTTCCCTTCCCTTCCCTTCCCTTCCCTTCCCTTCCCTTCCCTTCCCTTCCCTTCCCTTCCCTTCCCTTCCCTTCCCTTCCCTTCCCTTCCCTTCCCTTCCCTTCCCTTCCCTTCCCTTCCCTTCCCTTCCCTTCCCTTCCCTTCCCTTCCCTTCCCTTCCCTTCCCTTCCCTTCCCTTCCCTTCCCTTCCCTTCCCTTCCCTTCCCTTCCCTTCCCTTCCCTTCCCTTCCCTTCCCTTCCCTTCCCTTCCCTTCCCTTCCCTTCTCTTGACTTCCCTTGACTTCCAACTCTTGCTGACAGACTTACTGCCAAGCCTTAAAGCCCCTTTCCATTTTCTGCTCCAAGTTTCTGAGCTCCTGTGACTTCATGCTTTTCTGCAGTGACATAGCCACAGTGAGTGGCACGGAGGAAAGTCCTCATCTCCTCTGCCTGTGCTGCGGGCTGCTGTGGTTAGGGCAGGGAAATGGGTTTCAGCTATTTCAGCTCGATGGCATTGGGCTCCAAAGGAGTTTTCCACCTCCTGGGCAGATGTTCCAGCCACTGAACTGTAATATGAGAAACAGGGATTGTGTTCTTCACTTGTCTAAAAATAAAGCTTACTGAGGGCACTCTGAGTTGTTCCTCAAAGGCAAAGCTCCTGCAAAAATAGCACAGTGTAACTGATTTGATGTACACGAGGCCATGTGCCTACCCATAGGCAGCCTAATCTGAACACCACAGCAGTGTCCAAAAGGTGTTGCAGTGCATTGTAAATCCTTTACTGGATATAGGGATCTGTCTACAGTCACACTTGACACAGCTAGACAGAATGATGAGGCCTGGGGAGGAGCATTAACTTGGCAGTAATGAAGTAGCAGAAATGGTTAATCAAGGCAGCACATTCCTCGTTCCCAACCCCCAGCCCCATGGCATTTTGTGTTTTATATTCAGTGCATTAGACCATGAAGTAGAACAACAAAAATCACCTCATGTCAGTTGTGTACACCACCTTCTCAGACAAATAAAACTCCATTATTGTTAATGTAGGCTTTTGCATTAATGAATGGGCTTGCAGGATATATGCTAGTGCTACAGACTATAATATTTTGATGAAGATTTACTTGCTGCTTCTACAACTATACTGTATATTCTGCTAATGCACATTTCCATGTGGAGCCATTAAAAAATATATATGTCCCACACAGAGAGTGGGTCAGTAAACAAGTTTCAAAAGCTTGTTCTTCTTAAGGCCAGGTCAGTGAGTGACCTTCTCACACTTCAGTTCCATGGAGACCACATGCTGCAGCTCTTGCTTTCGATCAGACCTGAGGAAGGAGTGAGTTAGGCTTGCCTGCTCTGTGAATAGAAAATACTCCTATTCGCTGTAATTATTCTTGGTCAAAAAACCTCTCTTGCACTTTTCCATTTTTGACTTGTCTTTCCTTACTGCATAAAGGGTTTGTTTTCCCTTTGCAGTAGCCTGTATTGCTCAAAAACGTGTATTTGCTACAGGGCATTAGGAAATATATTCCCAGATTGCTAAGAATTCATTTCTGTTTGCTTGGAATAAAAGCACAGGAACAAATACAGCTAGATTAAAATGAAAAGCATTGCTACAAAGCAGAGAGCACATATAGTGTTTTTTCTTAAGTAGAAGATATACCTTTAGCAGAAGGCCTGATGGGATTGCTTTAGGCAATAGCCTCAACCAGCTTCACTCCTTGGAACTTTAATCTTAATAGGGCTGCAGTCCTCATACGTAATACTTAGGTAGTGAAGCTTGGCTTTCAGTGCTGCTAACTTTTGGTAGAAAGGAACAAGATTTTAAATCATACCTGGTAAAATCACCGTATGATGGGTTTTCTTCAGAAATCATCCTTTTAAGGAAAATACAAAAACCTAGAAAATCTATTGGCTGTCTATTTTCTCAGATAACATAAATTTGTCTGTTCTAGTCACTAGATTTTTCACAAAGCTGGGAGTTCTCTGATATCATTCAGTTCCAGAGGAAAGAAGATAAATAGCTGCTGCTGCTTCTATGCAGCTGGCCTGGGAGCCGCAGTAGCCTGGAGGACAAGGGCTGGGTCTACAAACTGTGGGAAATATTGATGAAACGATTCTGTTTCCAGGCAAGGGGTTTCAGGGATTTGATTTTAAAAAAATGAACGGCACAGACTAAGAGAAACTTCAACATGCATGCATCTTTGGCCTAATGACATGTCGGGTGGAAGAGACTCCTCATCTCCTTCACTCTCTAGTCCTTAGGTAGGGCCATGTGAGCCTCCCTGCTGCAATCCTTGTGGTATAACCACGTTCATATGCACAGGGCCTTTTTGTCTGCCTATAAGATGGCAAAATTTTAAAATTTTACAGAAAAGTCACTACTCCAGGAAATAGCTTCCACTCTCAGAGGCTGCATCATACCCTTTATTTTCTTTACTACAGTCATATAACAACATGAAGCTTGGCAGATAGTCTCATACCAAAAGTAGGACCATTTGTGATATTTTGGTACATCCGTAGAGATGAAACTTTCATCTTGGTTATTGTTTGGTTCCCTTACCTTAACCTCAAACTTCATTAAATATATAAACACGGGTTTAGGAAAATATTGGAGGTAAAATCACAGAGCTGAAACCAGCATAATGAGGTGGCAGTAACATGCATCTTTTAGTCATCTAAGGAAAACAGAAGGGTAAATGTTGACCCAATATTGTTCAAGGTGAAATGTCTACAAACAATGTTAAGTTAGTAAAATATTTTATTTACCAAAATACAGTCTTGAGTGGTAACTGTAAAATTAATTGCAAACATCTCATTTGTTTCAAGTGCTAGAATTACTCCGTTCACTAATTTTTTTTATAGCACCCCTGTCCCATTACTGTTCTATTTAACTTTTATAAACTTGATTTGGGAAACAAAAAAGAAAATTTACTGCAGAAAATATTAAGATAGCTAATTTAAGAAACAGAACAGTTTTTCATTAGCACTCGTATGACTGGTATTCATGACTTACTAGTAATTATATCAGAGATAATACAGTGCAGTTAGAAAATTTTCTAATTGGCTTTAACAAAAAAGAATAGACAAAGCACGATGAAAAGAACTGAAAAGAATGCTATCAGTATTGCTAGCTAAAACGAACAAGAGCCATCTGAGATATCTGCTCAGTTATCTTTAGCATCTCCAATCTTAAGAACTCAGATCAATTAAAAGTGCCCCAAGTTTAAGACTCTGTTACTCACAGCTAACAGTACTAATGCACCTGTTTTAGAGGGGAAACCTGAAGATCAGAGGGATTAAGTACTTGTCCAAGCTTATACCAAGCTTAATGGTAGGAGCAATTTTCAGTTCTCTGCATCTGCCAGTTCATCTTTTCTAGATCAGAAACACATTTTGGGTAAAATGAAAATAAAATTTTTCCAAAACAAGTGTTTACTTCCATGGATTCAGCGCTTTCCTTCTATGCTTTAGAACTATTTACTGTGGACAGATGAGAAAGATTACACATTTTAAGCAGGACGTGGGTGGACACTGCATATCAGTTCTCTGCCTTACCCTAGGGAATATTAAACCCATTAAATGCACCCATGTTTCACCTGAAAGCTCTCAAGAAGCCTACGTGTTTGTTATAAACAAACACTAAACTTTTCCAGTTTGAGCAGATGCGAATGCCGTGCTAAGAGGTAGACAAGACCTGACTTGTCTGAGTTCCTGTCCCATATCCCAGCAAGATCACAAGAAAGAGTTGCAATCACTTTAAGTCTTGTGGTTGGCACCTTGTGCGTGAAGCACTCAACTAGGTGTCAAGTGCATTGAGACCCTGAGCAAGCCAGAGGTTTTGTGATGGATCTGCTTAGTTTGCTTCTTATAGCAAGCTCCCCAAAAGAATTTCAAGAAAGCACTTTTTTCTTAGAAAAACAGCTAGGATCATTAGATTTAATGACTGAAAGCTCCAATTGGCAAGGTATAAACGGAACAAAGCAGAAAGGTTTCTGTACAATTCTTCCCCTGGCCCACAGTGTTGTTGCTTCTGGTTATCTCTGCAAAGCCAAGTGAGTGTCACTTGCCCCTACACAACCCGTCCCCTCCCCGCAGCTCCTGGATCCTGCTGTGGCTCTCTGCTGCTGAGCCCCACCACCTCTGCCACCCGCTCCCTCTCCAAGCAGGCTCGTTTCCTTCCCATTCTTCCCTGACCTCCAGGAGAACCATCCGACTGCTTCTTCTGAGAGGGCTACAACATGAATTTAAACAGATGAGACTGCTGTGGTCACACCTGGCCTCACCACTTGTTTCACTTAATTTAAATTCACCTTTCCAAACCCACAGGAGGAAGGCATGAGGCTGTAGAGAAGGCTTGGGGGAAGATTCCCCATTCTGGTCTCTGTGGTAGTGTGGTTTCTGCTTCGATTCAGCGTCGATATGGCAGACGGCATTTGCTGCACTGCGTGCTCTTGGCTTGCAGGCTGTCTTCCCTTATGAGGGGTGACCATGTCAGGTGAAGCTTTCCGAGAAGCTCGGGAGCTCGTTCCTGTCCTTGGAGCAATTCTCCTGCGTTACAGCCACTCCAGCAGAGAGGATGCTGGCAGCAGCAGGAGCAGGCTGGCAGGTCATGGGAATGAAGGAAGAAAAACTTCTTGGGAAGCAAAGAGGCTGTTGGGAAGGTTGATGCACCTCTGAAAGCTGCTGTATTTCATTCAAAGGCATTCAGCTAGCTTTGAGTTAAGAGTTACCAAAATTCCAAAAAGTGCCTTCTGGTCTGTAAAGCATTCTGAGGCATCTTCAGTACCTGAAGGGGGCCTACAAGAAAGCTGGGGAAGGACTTTTTGCAAGGGCATGTAGCGATAGGATGAGGGACAATGGTTTTAAACTAGAGCAGGGTAGGTTTAGGTTAGACATTAGGAAGACGTTCTTTACAATGAGGTTGGTGAGACACTGGAACAGGTTGCCCAGAGAGGTGGTGGAGGCCCCATCCCCGGAGACATTCAAGGCCAGGCTTGATGAGGCTCTGAGCAACCTGATCTAGTTGAAGATGTCCCTGCTTACTGCAGGGGGGTTGGACTAGATGACCTTTCAAAGTCCCTTCCAACCCAACACATTCTGTGATTCTAAGATCTTACGTTTTTGCCTAAAGACTTTCTTATCTGTGAAAACGCCTTCTGCACCCGTGAGCAAGGAAAGTGCTTGAAGCCTTGTGGATAAGTTTCTTCCAGCCAGCTTTGACTGTCATGCTGGTAAGTCAGTTTAAGAGTCTTGGCATTAAAACTTTAGGGTCAGGGCCCGTCTCTGCAGCATCTTCTGTTATTATTCCTCTATTAATTATAGTTTTTCTCTAAGTCTTGGAGATGTTTCAACCAGGTGGACTATTAAACATGTTTCAGAAGCATCTTATAAAATTGTCCGTATTTCACATTTGGGACTTGCAGTTATGTTGACACTTACTTGTAGCAAGAAAAGGGGCCAAGAGGTGAGATGGTCTTACAGGAAAGCTGGGAGAGGGGGAGATCCTTCTTTCAGGTACAACCTGGCACTTCATTAACGTTAGTTCTCCAAACCAACTGAATGTGAAGACCTTGCCTGTAAACTTCTTGTCCCTCTAATTAATTCCTGTCCTAATAAATATCACTAGGGATTTACTTCAGATATGAATTTAGAGGAGAGTGATACTATTCCGTTTTGCGCTTCCTCACACACTTTAGTAATAATGCGGTCCTCCAAACTCCCCAAGCCTGACTTCCAAGCCTTTCTGCTGGTCACCTTGTTCTCCTCTCACTGTCATGGGAGACACAGAATAAACAGTAACTAGTAGTGGAGCTGGATACTGGGCTTTACTTAAAAACCAGACAGATTAGAGCTTTTAGCCTACTTGATCATTTCACAGTCCCTTGCTCCCACACCCCAGCACTTTGCTCTCCAGCCCTCGCCTTCCACCCCAGCAGGGAGGTCGCTGCTGGTCTGGGAAAATTGGACAGAAAGTTCTGTTGATTCCTGCTTTACTGCTGCTCCCAGTTACCCTTCTGGATCATCACTGGTGAAGGTCCCTGGGCATCCCCTGTTGTTCATCTCTGTGCATCTCTCTGACCGCCAGCACCCTTCCCCCAGTCAGGATGCTCACCACCTTGTCTCCCAGTCCTTTTCTCTCCAAGACCACCTATTCTTTTTGGGAAACCTTCTCTTTTTCCCTCCTTTTCCTTACGGGCCGCCCAAACCCAGGGTTTTCCCAATCTAGTTTATGTGCAGAAGCATGACCAGCATCCTAATTGTTGGTCTTGTCATGTGTCTCTCTAGTAATCAGAGGATTCAGGATATTCCACTGCTATTTAGTCCAAGTGTTATGAAAATTTACAACCAGCTTGTATGGGTTGCAGCTAGCAGGCAGCAGGCTTCAGCTTGAAACTCCAAAAGTGCAATTTTGGACATTTGCCGAAGCGCACACACACATACACCCAATTATCTGCCACTTATTACCCTTCACAATTTAAGATATTTTTCACCTATGACATCCATGTATATTTACCCTGTTTTTCAGCGAGCGGGTTCTCCAGCATGAATCGGGTTTGTGCAGTTAGTTCTGCCGCGTCACAAGACAGTGAAAGGGCTCCTGCTCCCTAACCTGGACCCTCTCCCACACTTCTGCTAGGCTCCTATTTCTTTAAAAACATTTTAAAAGCATTATGCTTGCTGCATTCCATTTCCTCTCTTCTTCCCATTTAATTTGCTAGTTCAAAATAGATTGCTATAAAATTATACTACTTGTATGTTTTGTAATGATCTCTTCTCAGGTAATGAAAAGTAGGGGTAAGCTCTGTCAAGTGAGTCATAAGATAATGCCAGGCAATTCTCTGCCTGAACACAATTGCTCAATCCAAGTGCAGATACAGATCAAACTACTACACAGATTTCTTTCCCAAATAGCTCTGAAAAGAGACATTTAGATTTCATTTCTGACCCTCCGAGCTTCTTACCTCTATTAGAAAAAGGCTGTTAATCAGATGCCTCTTCACTAGAGCTGGAGGGGTGCTTAAGCGATTTATTGTGTCCTTTAGGGGAAAGGATGTACTTTAGATACTGACAATTTTTAAAAAGGGTCATTTAAGATTTGCAATAAATGTAAGTATTATTTAGGGTGGTAATAATTCTCTTGAATTTCATCTGAATGCAATCACCAATTTATTGAGTGCTGAATGTCTAGGCTGTTACCTGGTAAACAGGTAATTACATGCCTAACTGCGTGGTCACAAAAAAACTAAAAAACGAGTAAAGGGTTTTTTTATTGTTGTATAAAGTACCTGTAAGAATACATAGTTCTTCCATTTTCTTTTAAGTTCCTGGATAATATTCCTTCACCTTTGCCTGCTCTCTTTAGTTTTGGAGTTCAAGATCGGTTGTTTGAATCCTACCACTGCAGAAGTCAGTGAAAGTTGTTGATTAGGGAAGCTGCATAGCCTGAAACATCCCTTGTAGTATACCTAACCACAAACCAATGGGATGTATATTTGCATACATTTTCATATATTTGAATAAATGCACGGACAAACTGTTATAAAAGCAGTTTTTAGTTTAAATTACATTGCAACAGAATGACAGTTTAGCATTATTCCTTTCTTATTTAAAGTATTCTTCATTAACTGTAGCCTAGAATAGTTTTAAAATATTAAGAAATCACTCCTAAAAGGAAGGAATGTTTCTCCGTATTTTTCACTCATATATCACAGTGGGTTCTTAATATTTTCTTATCTAAGAATGAATTTTGCTTTTGTGATTTACCGCATGTTTGTGACTTCAGTGTAAATTTTCCACCTGACAATTGAATGCAAATATGGAATTTCCCCCCAGTATTCTTGTTCCATAGTGTGGTAAAATTAACATGTAGATAGGACTGTGCAATATTTTTTTGATTGGTTTTAAACATTTCACCTTCAGCCTCATGGCTCTGGATTTCGGATTCATTCAGCCCTAGAACACTCCGAATGACATTTTAGGGGACAGTTTGGTACTTGGCATCTTTGAACATTTGGATTGATGAAAGCACTTGTCTAAAATCAAACAGTAATTAGCCAGTGTAGATTTTCTAAGATGAACCTGGTAGGCTCAAATATTCCTGTAATGCTCCTTTCTTATCCCAGAATATTAAATTACAAAATTAAAAAAAAAAAAATAATCAAGGAAGTCTCACTTTCTTTAAATTTTCAACTTTACACCTGAATCTCAGTGTTTGTTTTTCAGACATCAAAGATGCTGGTACTGGAGGGTTTCTCTTTGCTCTGTAGCTGTAACGTGGGATGTCCTTACTTTACATACCTTTTTCCTGTGCAGAATTCATGGATCTTCCTTTGAACAAACCCTGTGCCTTTTGAAAAATCTAAAAGTGCATTGGGTAGCACAGAGTTGATTATTGTATCATGCCAAAATGTCAGACTCTCCATTTTGTAATTTCTGCAGGAAAATAAAAGAAAAATCTATGTATACATATTTAACTATTCCATTTATTAAGTGATGAGTTCAGTGGCTCCGAAATTTAGAAGACTTGCACAACTGTCCTTGTACCTGGCTTTGAAGACAAGATTCTGCAGAGCAACGATGTCAGAGTAGTCACAGATTGCTTCAGTCAAGTAACGCACAGCCTGTTTCAATAGGCTTGAACACGTCTACATCTACAATAAAACCCCAGGAGACTGAAAAAATCTTCACTGAAGCCAATGGTACTTTTTCCATTGATTTGTTTTGTTTAACTGTTGCATTAGAACCATATTTGGGCCACAGCAGCACTTAATAAATGTGCAGATCCTGTAAAACATATTGACTTTATCTATGCAGGAAGTCCTGGAGTCCGAAGACGCCTTCATCTGTGTTAAATGCCAGCAAGACTGTCCTTGGGGTTGGCCAAAGACCAAGACAAAGGTTGTTTCTGTGTAGAAGCTTAAGGTGATCCCTTAGGGCACTTTCTAAGAGGATACTTCTGCAGTGTGGATGAGCCCAGACTGCTATAGAGAAGAGCTTTAGGTACCAGACTTCTGCTGTGGCTGCCATAATGGAGAAAAATATATGAAATGCAGCTCCATCAATTCCAGCACTTTATATATCTTTGTGTAATTTTGTTGTCAATGTCGTGTTCACAATGAATGAAGGGTTTTTTTAGAGATGATTCTTCTGCATCCTGAAACCATGTATATAGGGTGTACTATAAACATAATCATTAATATAGTTTTGCACATGGAGAGCATCTTCCTTAATGTTTTGGTTGTAAGGGTGTTAAGAGGCTTCTAACTGTGAAAAGCAGTACCTGAGTACCTGCCAAAAGGAAATGGTTGAGGTCCAGCATCCCAACCATTAATTCCAGGAAGAATGACCTAGTGGAGAACCCAAAGTATTTTCAAGAAAAACACACGGAACTGCTCCAAGTTTGTACACAACACAATACGAATACACAACACTGAATACTTCAGCACCGGGAGAGTATCGATACTTTAACAAAAGTTTTAACAAAGCCTGGAATTAAAGCAAGTAGTAAGAACACCCTTGCCTGTGATTGGCCATCGAACACCTCCCAGGTCTGGAACATCAGACAAAAGCAAATAGCATGAACTCTGCTGCCTCTCAGTATTTAACAGATTTTTATACATCCTTTGTTACTACCTTGAAGAAAAAGTGGCTATTAAGCCACTTCTGTGTCTTTTCTTCAATGACTTCAAAAGAGAACATGCTGCCCAGGGAAGTAGTTGAGTCACCATCCCTGGAGGTATTTAAAAGACATGTAGATGTGGTGCTGACGGACTGGTTTAGTGGTAACTTGGCAGCACTAGGTTAACAGTTGGACTTGATGATCTTAAAGGTCTCTTCCAATCAAAACAATTCTATGATTCTATGAGCCATATTTTCATTTATTATGAGACTAAACCTTTCCTCATTGTGAAGGGACTGTAAAATGGGTGGGCATCAGGGTACCCCAAAAGGACATTGGTGTATCCTTAATGTTGAAATTTCTTACAAGTGTGAAAGCTACAAACAGACAAAATCTTCAGTCACATGATATGCATGACATGTATACCAAAAGGTTTTCTAAAGGCAATTTCCCTTCTGGTGTCTTCTTTCACAGATTGTGTTATTAAAAAGGGAAATGGAAAATACATACCTAGAATTAGATGTTTCCCAGACAAAGATACAAAGTTAATTGTGCAGTGTAAGGCACGCATCGCTACAGGCTTGGGGAAGTGTGGCTGGAGAACTGCCTGGCAGAAAAGGACCTGAGGGTTCTAATTGACAAGAGGCTGAACATGAGCCAGCAGTGTGCCCAGGTGGCCAAGAAAGCCAATGTCATCCTGGCTTGTATTAGAAATAGTGTGACCAGCAGAAGTAGGGAGGTGATTGTCCCCCTGTACTCAGCACTGGTGAGGCCACACCTTGAGTATTGTGTCCAGTTTTGGGCACCTCAATACACGAGAGATATCGAGGTGTTGGAGCGAGTGCAGAGGAGGGCAACGAAGCTGGTGAAGGGCCTGCAGAATAAATCCTATGAGGAGTGATTGAAGGAGCTGGGACTGTTTAGTTTGAGGAAGAGGAGGCTGAGGGGAGACCTCATCACTCTCTACAAATACTTGAAAGACTGTTTAGTTTGAGGAAGAGGAGGCTGAGGGGAGACCTCATCACTCTCTACAACTACTTGAAAGGACATTGTAGAGAGGTTGGTGCTGGTCTCTTCCCACAGGTAATTAGTGATAGAACAAGAGGGAATGGCTTCAAGCTGCAGCAGGGTAGGTTTAGACTGGACATTAGGAAAAAATTCTTCACAGAAAGAGTGGTGAGACACTGGAACAGGCTGCCCAGGGAGGTGGTGGAGTCACCATCCCTGAATGTGTTTAAGAGTCGTTTAGATGTGGTGCTAGAGGATATGGTGTAGGGGAGAACTTTGTAGAGTGGTGCTGGTGGTTGGAGTCGATGATCCCAAGGGTCTCTTCCAACCTAAATGATTCTATGATTCTATGAAGTAGAAAGATAGACACCATGACTTTAACAGCAAGGAACATCTGCACGCCAGAGGGGTGCAAGGATTCCTGCTTAGTTCAGGAAGCCTGGGCAGGACAAGCAGACCGTGGTATCACCTGGGACCCTACTGTAAGCATCAGTACTTGCTAACTTAAAGCTAGGGGGAAAATCTACAATTCCTTTATTTGCAATTCCTTTATTCCATAAAGGAATAAAACATTACAGCTTAATATGCATCTTCACTGAAAAATAAATGCAAAACCTTGTGCTAAGGTGGCATGGAGATAGATTGTAGCACAAAATCTCCTCCCACATAAACTCATACTTCATCTTTTTATGCATGACTGGCAGTCACAAGGAGGTATCACCCAGCAAAAGTTGTGCAAAGACTGTTCCACCTCCTTCTTAAAA
Source organism: Fratercula arctica (assembly GCA_947846985.1). Lineage (NCBI taxonomy): Eukaryota > Metazoa > Chordata > Aves > Charadriiformes > Alcidae > Fratercula > Fratercula arctica. The sequence continues at coordinate 104,821,870 of CANTUZ010000003.1, forward strand.
GCATGAAGGGCCCAACAACCAATGTGGTAAACTTTTGGTGTACTTATTTTGGTTCTGCTCTTTGCTGTGACAAACTAACTCCATATTTATATGAATAAATGTAAATAGAATAAAAAGATAAATGATTAACTTTCGTACTTGCTGTCCACTAATTCATTCTCCTGAATTTAAATACCTCGTCTTCCCTGACTGCCATATCATATCAACAGGGAATTTCAGGATATACTGTAATTCCAACATGTTTCTTTTATTACAGAATTTAAATGTTACTTTTTCTTGTCCTTCTAGAGCTGCTTACACAGCCACATGTATATGAACACATACACTTGCTCTCAGTCATGTCTATTACTTTAAAACATCCAAGATAGAACATTTGAAGCTGGTCTTTCTAGTTTTCTCTCTTATACTTGCAGCTATTATATCTTTGTTGTGGCTGGATTGTGAATCCCAAAGCTCTGCCCATGTATCGTATTTTGATGGTTACTCCTCTTGGCTCACTGGATCATGAATGTCAAGCCTGCGGTGTCTTCATCCAGAGAGCTCCAAAAGTTTGGGGTGGGTATAGGAGGATGTTCATCATCCTTTCTGCAAACACAGTTGGGCATTTAAAGAGTGAATGAAGCCAGAAGGAAGACAAGGTTTCTGTCTCCAGCAACTCAATCAAAAAACCTGACGTACCTGCGGAAAGCAGAATGGAAAGGTTCCAAGGTGTCTGAATCAGTCCCCTGGTTTATTGAAATTTCTACTATGAATACTATTTATCACTTACGTCATTCCAGAAAAAAAAAACAACCCTGCCACAACATCTTAAAAACTACTCAGAAGCTGCTTCATGAGCTTTTAAGCCATCCCTGTCACAGGGGCAGCAACCTCTGAGAAGGAGGCCAGCAGACAGACAGGAGCAGAAATCTTGTCAGCTGTCTGACTCTAATCCACTGATGCTTTAGAGTCAAAACCCTAACACGTAATTTTCATTGCAAACAAATATTCAATATATGGTCAGCTCTCCATTATCCCCCTGGCAGATTATCCAGTTTGCTGATAAATGGTGCCACAATTGCAGAGACATCCATGCTGGCTCTGTGCAGGCTAGCCCAGGTCTGGCAGAGCTTATTAGCTTAAGCTCTGCATAAATAGTTTTGTATGGCTTCCAGAGCCAGCGCTTGGGTGCCTCCGCATCGTGTTGCTGGAACCAACATGCCAGGGAATGCAATGCGGATACATCCAAGCTGCTCCGCAGGAAGCCAGATCGTGTCCAGCCAGGCTTCGGAGTTTGCCAGCCCTGCATTAACACCGACTCACACAGGGGTTAAAAAGACAGATAGTTTTCTGTAACTCACCCTTTTCCTGCTCGTTCTCATTAATTCATTAGCATAGTTATTGTGAGTTCAGCCTTAGGCCACAAGAAAGCTCCCAGAAGACTTTAGCGTTAGCCAGGGAATGCACTAAGCAACATCTAATTAACCCCAACCAAAAGCAGGTCCTGGGGACCGTGGCAAGGAGGGAGAGCCAGGGCCACGTTGCCAAGTAACTGTGGGAAGAGAGTCCTGGAGCCGGTTCAGCGCCTCGCTCCCCTGCATACCTGTTTTTCAAGCAGAGCCCCAGAACTCCCTCTTTAGGAAATTCTGAATACAAACAAATTTAGTCTTCATGCTGTCCTTATCAACTAGAGTAGCTGATCGGATTTAAGCACACCCTGGTTTCTGGCATTTGCAGGGAGGTACACGCTGGAATATGACTTAAGTTAATAAATTATAAAATGCTTTGGGATAATTCAGGATGGGAAATATTACAGGAACACAACCCACTGTTATTTTCAATCCCCATCCCCTGTCAGGTTTTGCTCTGTTTGCTGAGATATCCAAAAAAGCATGCTAATTATTGCACAGATGTGGGATTTTTTTACCCATCAAATTATATTGATATTATCAGCTCAATTTATTTACGCATCCAAATGGCTGCCAGATGCAGAGAGATTTGTGTTTTTATTACTCACCTATGCCAGAGTCAGGCTGGTGACTAAGGGGTGGAAGGTCCCACGTGAGATTACTGATCCCTTGAGCCATCCAGTCCTTCAGTCCAAGCACTTTCTAATGCATATTTTGCACCATGTAATCAATTCACTTTCCAAGGTGACACAGTCACAGTTTTAAGAAAGAAAAGGAAAAAAAAGTCAATGCTTAGTAACCCAAAATGGTAACCCTTTTGGCTAATACAGCAAGTTTCATTTCTGGGGTCACATCTCTCCCCCATTTCTAAAATGTAGCTGAGCATCCCAGGTAAATGAAAATGAGGACTAATATATGCGGGCTTTGTTCAATTTATACATGTGTATGTATACATGTATATGTATTTTTATATGCACACATGCATATGCACACACACTTCAGTGATGCAAATATTAGAATTTTCAGGGAATTTTTTTGTTAAATGATTTATCTAACTGTGTAGGAAAAAATTATTCTGCCCAAACTGCGAAAATAAATAGAAAGTTATTTGTTCCAGGGTGGTCCCACCAAATCAAAACGCTCTGGTTTACTGAGCAGAAATGCTTCATCTGAGTCATACTGATGTCAAGTTGCATCTGCTCAGCACCTTGTGGGAGTCCCTCTGGAACTGTGATGCAGACGCTACATAGCTCCTTGATTTCTCACGGACTTCCTGGGCTGGTGATATATTCACTGATGCTCTGTATCTTCCCCTATGACCAGGACATGTAGGACACTCTGACTCGCATGGTTTGCAAGGCTGATGGTAAACATACTACAGCCAATTAGCCCTTCCCATAAGGCAGGATAAAATAAGGCAAGCAAAGTACAATGTCCATGAAGCTTTTATTTGGAAACTGAAGAGTTATTATGCACCAGCTGAACGTCAAATGTTTCAACTTGATTCAGTGCACTGAGATGAAATATTTCAACCTGGGACTGCAGAAATAATTAATTTAAATTAAAATACTACAGAAAGTATTGCATTATTTACAAACTGATTTACAAACTTTCCAATTCACAATAAATTTAGATATTTTGACGGCAGAGGGGAAAAATAGTCTAGAAATTCCTGGGGCAGGGGGTTAGTTGTGTTAAATAATCTAATTCCTACTCAGATATAACACAGAACGCTCCTCATCAGAAGATTGTATAAAACAAATTATCACTCCATATACGTGGATTCTGATTTTTAACCTATCATAGGATTTCCTCCCCTTGTATCTCCCTCACCTCCCCCATGTAGCAAGTGACAGAACTGAGGGCAGGACAGAAGATGAGGGGATACCCACCTCCTCTCGCACACAGCTTGACATCCAGAGGGAAAATCGGCAGATCGTAAAGCTTACATGCATGGAGCCAACAAATCTGCATTGCTTTATGCATAGTAACAAAAAGAACCTTACGGTCAACTTCAGCTCATAAGACTTCAGAGGATATATCCCGTTCAACCAGAAAGATGGAGCAGCAAGTGTAACACCGAGACCAAGACTGCAAAGTCAAGCTGCTCAGCCACGATGAGTGTGTTGTCCTCACATGTGTTGGTGAGTTACCATCAGGAGATAGCTTTGTGCAAGAGAGGAGAGGCTGGTTCTTTAGGGGACATTACAGTTTCCAATTAAAACGATGGCAAAGACTTTGCAAAATTGTCATGAAGGATAATAGTACAATAGAAGTATAATTTTGATTAGATGTAAGGAATTTGGGGACATCTAATAGTAATTCAGGAGTAACACAACACACAAAATGACAGAGAAGAATTTAGGGTAGAGAGTACCGACACACTCAGTGTTAAGTTTTTCAGGAATTTCCCTGCAGGTCAGCCAGGGTTTGGTGCCACAGAGAGTACATGGCCTTGGGCAACAAATACCTGTGTTTCCAGCCTAGCTCTTTTTGCATTTGCCGGGTCCTCACTAAGCAGTGCAAACTCACAAGTACTTCACGGTCTAGGAGGGATCAGGAAAGAAATGTAATTACTCTTATGAAGACTCCTCTTCATAAAACATCTTTTGGCTGTTGGGGTGGATAATATGGCCTTAATTACTTAAATAAGTCACTGGCATATAATTTAAAATTGAGACCTAGATACAACTGACTTTTTTGACTGTTTACTGTCGAAGTAAATGTGGCTAAGAGTGGCACACACTTTCCAGTTTGCCTACGGCAGTAAAAGCCCCTCAAGCCAGCCCTGTCAGGAGTGGTGCTGACATGCATTAATGGTGCGGCTACCAGTAGATAATATAATGCAATTAACAGATCTCATCACTAGTCCTTAAGGGAGTGCACCACATATTGCAAGATTTCGATATGCATCTCATAATTGGCACAACATCCATTCAACCCACAATACATCCACTGTTCTGATTTCATCTCCCACAGTCTGTGCTAGCTTATACTGCACCAAAATTGTCTAAAGATTGCAAACCAAGACCTAGTTGACCTCCTGCCTTAACACATGCAAAACCCACAGCAAAGTTACTGGTCTCATAACTAAGCCATATGGCCAGAAGCTCTGGAGGGGAAAGATGACTTTACTCCCTCTGTTGGTGGAAAAGGGAAAATTATGTTAAACGCTTCCAAATCCACATAGGCTACTTTCTCTTTTTCAGCAAAGCTTGATATAAAGTGGATTTGGGGAGATACAGGGATGACAAAAGGGAGCTGTAAAATAGAAAAAGAATCCTTACCATATATTATTTCAAGTACTGCCAAATTTTGGAATTTGTTTTTGCCTTTCTTTCTGTGAGGGCCCTTCATTCAGAAGGGCTCTGCTATGTCAGAAGACAGACAGAAGCAAAAAGGAAAATCCATCCTTATTAAAGCTGCACCATTAAAATTTGACTAGACGGTGATATCCCTAAGCAGGATCAAACAAGCTACTCATTTTGGGCAAGAGGAACCTATGGTGTGGTCATGGCTGGGACCAAGGAGTCTGGTTAAATAAGACAGCAAATTGCTGAGGGTCATGCTCCCATACCTACTGAGCTACACCACAGCCGTGAAGAACCAGGCTTCTTGCTGTTTTTTCTGGTAGCATCAGTGTTTCTGGGGTAGCAGCTGTTGCTGTAAGAGTAGAGAACGGAGTAAAACCCCTTGGAGAGCAGCAAGCTCAGCCCTTGTGCTGCCCGGCTCACTGGTAGCAGTAGGAGCAAGATACTCTGATCTCCAGCTTCATCTCTCACCTCTCCTTCCCTGTCGCGTATCTTTTCCTTCCGTTTTTATCTCCTGGTGTAAATCCTACTGCTTTTCCCCACATTATAATAGTTAGTTTGCATGCTTCATCTGCACTGGGAATGCAGTAGGTGGAAGTAGGTAGTTGGATTGTAACTTGACATGCACTCAGGTGATGGGTGGTAGAGGGGCTGGCAAAGACCTGAGTATCTAGAGAGCTAGACAGAAAATCAACAGTTATAACCATTGGGAATTGCCAGGCAGGTTATGGTCATGATGGGCACTTGGGCATGCATGACAAGTGTCTCATCCGTGATGACACCTCCCTTGCTAATGGCCCTTAACATCAAGTCCTGTTCTTTCCAGATCTTTTAATGAGAAGGCTTGTTTGGGACTTGAACTCTTCATGGACATATGCTTTATTGGTCAAAGTTCTAGGAAGAAGCCAATCCAGGAGGCCAGGGTCTTGTTCACCTTGTCTCCTGCATGCACTGAGATGTGACAGAATGTTCCTTTCTATTTTAGTTTATTTGCTTAATTGGAAGTGAAGAGAAATTCACCCCTGTTGTAATGAGTGTGCTTCTCCTGATGAAAGTATAATTTTAATATGTACAGCTACTACTAGTTATGACAGTTACAATCTTTCAATTCCTGTCCATTTCATAGAAGCTTTCTTTCTGTTCTCGCCTGTGGTGGCTACTTTGTACGTCATCCCATTGCTGCTGCATCAGCTGCCTTTTCAGGGCGAAGGTTTTCTAAACAACTTAATATACATGATTCCCATTTATGTCAACTACACACCATCCCCATCATTGGAAACCAGCAAGCAAACAAAAAAGAGAACATATTTTTCCTCTAATCAGTTGAACTAAATAACCACCATCTTTCCAAAGAAGTAGCTCCCCTTCCCTCCCATTTTGAATGCTTAAAACACATTATTAAATCACCTAAATGCACTGTGTATACCAGTTAAATAGATGTCCTTAAAAATGAATACAAAGTCACTGCTTAAGATTATGATCTACTGTACTTCAGAAATGGGCATCTAAAGAAATGTAAGGGTTGATTCTGTCAACAAGTGAGTTATACCAAGTCATAGGTACATTTTCTATCTGCACATCCTCAATAGCAGTGAACAACATTGCCAAGTGGATAGAGAAGACCAGACTCGGGACCACAAATGGCCTTTTTGCTGAATGGTAAAACACAATAGAACCCTCTCTAACTCTGACGGGTGAAAAAATACATGCAGGATGATAGGGGCCAGGAATAAAAAACAGTAGAGTGCACTGTTGAAAAAGAATAGTCAGCTGCCTTCATGACTTAAAAAAACCCACAACACTCTTAATACAACAATTATCATTAAGAGTGATTTTTCCACCACATAACTGACAAGTAAATTATCACGTCTGTACCTGCATGTTGAGTTACTGCTTCACCTTCACCAGTAAACAAAGAGGGGGGAAAAATTGCTTTCAGCGACAATTTTTTTTTCCAAAGAGCCAAGCTGTTTGTGCTTTCTTCTCTTTTTCTTTCTCTATGTGTTTTGTTGTTGAAAAAATCAGATATAATTAGATAAAGTGGTAGCATAAAGCCAGGAGAGCTTTTGCTAGAAATCAGGGAAATTGTGTCTCATTTACTGTTACCCCTTCAGTTATCTTCCTCCATCAGTGCTTTATTCCTATAGCCTTCCCTAAAAATATAAAAAGGTGAATTAATATTTAATAAAATAAAAGCCTTTATTCTGCTTTATTAAGTGCTGAAGAGGTATAATGAGCAAATGGCTAGTGTGTCAGGTCACAAATATATAGAGCCTATGGATCCATCTAAATTCAGCTCTACTTCCCTTCCTTATTTCCTGGCATTTCATAAGAGAGAAACCCTAAATCTTTTTTCTCCTTACAACTCTTTCATGAAACAGATGTCTGGAGAAATTAATTTTTAAAAAGGGAGGACAGTCTTCTTACTGCAGCTTTATCAGAAGACAACAATAATTAGGTATCACCAATAAACATACCAACATAGAGGAGGCTTATAGTAAAATTTTAAAGAGCTCCTAAGATGCTGAAATAGTCAGTCTGACAAATAGCATCCCCACCAGGCCTATTTTTCATCAGTTGGAACCTGGTGTAACCAGCTTGTATATAAACATTCACAGGAAAAACCTCTAAAGGTGGATGAGATGAATCCCAACCCAAGTATCTGTAATTCTGCTTCCTTATGCACCCAGTGGTGTCTCAGCCTTGATGGAGGAAACACTACTTGTGTCCTTGCACCCAAGCAGGATCCAGAACTGACTCGTCACTCTTCCCTGAGAGGCTCTGACCAGCAGGTTTTGTCGCAGCCCTCCCAGTAGACTGGCTTCCCTGCAAAATTTCGACCTGCATCCCCATTAGACTATCATAGTGGAGGAGCCCAAGACCACCAGGTGGTTCAGCAGTCCAACACTGCTTTGCCAGCCTTGGCAGGTCCCTCAGGTGCTCCCCACCGAGCTTTGCCGGCTGCTCGGATGCTGCAGGTCACAGCCCAGGGTGCAAGGCTGAACTGCCACCAGTCTAACAGATCACCTCGTGAAGGAGCCGAGGAGCTGACACGCCACCCCATCTGCCGTCCCTGCAGGACAGGGCAAACCACTGGATCTGCTAACCTCTGAAATAGCTCCAGCAGGAACTGCTACAGCTCATGAGTCAGGTCGTTGGGTGGGTAGGTGGCAGATTGCATGAGTCCTGGGTTTACTTCTCCCGTCTTTTTTTAAATTATTTTTTCTCATCTTTATGGCTATCTGGTAATCTATTCTAGGGTGAAGACATTCTCATCCTATCCTATGAAATCTATTCCATTGTACAAGAAACAGAATTCAAGGTGAGTGGTTAGGAAGAGAGGCTGTGCATTACTCTGTGGCCTTCTCCTTGGGAAAGCAGGGGAGTGCCAACACCTTACTCCCGCAGCTATTTATGTCTTTTATGTGAAAAAGCCATTAGAACAGAGACTGAAATCCAAAAATCGTGACTGGAATACGTCTCTCTCTCTTCCTAGCTGACTGTAGAGTGTATAGCGAAGGAGTTAACACAAAATACATATATTGTGTGTCACGTATGAAAAAGGAAGAACTTATTTGTGGTAGAAAAAAAGGCTTAGTATCTATTTATACTGAAGAAGAAATCCCTTTCTTATTTATGCCACCATAACCCCAGTTACCTTGGGTTAGTTAGACCTGATGCACTGACAATTAGACTGTTGTCCCAGTTCTCCTGTTCTGCAGACCCCAGGGAGTAGTTCTTGTCACCAGATTCCCGTGACCTTCTGCACATGCACAGGAGGCTTTTCCCTCCTTTCCCCCTGCATTTTGCAGCCTCTTTCTTCCAGGTAATCTTGAGAAGAGCACAGACTGTCACCTGAAGTCAGGACTGAGAAGCGTCCCCTCAAAATACAACGAAGCACACACGCTGCAGCAGCTGCAGGACACTGTGTGCTGAATGCTAGATTTAACTTCAGCTTCAAAGAGCACTACAGTCATGCAGCAAAACTCAAGCTAAAACTTTTTCGTCATTTACATCACCTCACATCATTTAGATTTCCAAATGAAAGTTTAAGCAACCCATAGTTTTGTTCAGCGAATACAGCAAGCTTTAGGGATCACTTTCAAAAACACCTCATTTGCATCAATTCAGCTGATCGCTTCCTCGTTGGAGAAGATGAAAGTGTGCTTCTATCTTATGCTTCCCTGTGCTCAGACAATGAGGCACTCATTCCTTTCAAAAAAAAAAAAAAAAAAAAAAAAAAGAAAAAGAACTAGATCAGCAAACTTGTTCTCCCCTTTTCCAGTGTTTCTTTGACTGCATAATTGAAACGCAGGAAAAAATGCACGAAAGCAAGAGGCACAGATGTTTACATCACAGGTACCTCAAATAACTTAAAAGTATCCTAACTGTGTATAGCCTGTGAATATATTTCATGCCTCACTCACTGAGAATTAGCATTGAAAGTCATCACAGTGAACACAGGGAACTGGATGAATTTCAATCTACTGCAGAAACCAGCCACTTATGTTGTTTGATGTCATCTGCAGTCACATCACTGCAGACATCTTTTGCAAGACTAGTAAAAGAAACGTTGTCATTTTTGACATGGCTGCCTGTCCCTCTTCACTGCTCGAGTGACAGCATTCATAGCACTCTTCCCGTTGCTCAGTGTATGTAACAAACCCAGGTGCAGAGATGAGTCTCCCAGGCTTCCCTTTGAAGAATGTCAGATCAGCTCCTTTTCTTTTAAAACCGCTCCCTTGGACCAGCTGACATTTATGCAAGCCACACAACACCGAGGAATCAAGATTTCAGGCAACTGATACCACTTTGGGGACACACAAATTGTAATCTAGATGCAAGCTACAAAGCAAAAATTAACAATACACGCAACTGAATGTCACTGGGGTAGGAAAACACACTGTGCCATTAAGAGAGTTAAGGAAAAAGCAGGTATCAAACAGGTGAAATAATTCACGTTGAGCACTACTCATTGGCCTTTTAACTTGTCACAGAACATCAATATTGCATTAATGTACAGCCCTGTGCAAGCTGTACCAAAGGGCAAAACAGGGAATTTGTGATGGCATAAGGGAGAGGGATCAGCCTACCTAATTTTAAGCACTTATCTCAGGCACCCAAACAGGAGCCTCGTCACCTTGGGCTCTTTCTACAGTGAATGAAGAGTGGGAGAAGCACCTCCAGGAGACGCTTCTAGCCTCTTGAGGTCTGAATTACCCTCTAGTGGTGCCTCTCGCTCTTCATTTCTCAAGAAGAAAATGAAAAGCCTTAATTCAGGAATCTCTGACCTTCTCCTCCAAGCCTTCCCCATCCTCCCCTCAAAGGCCTAAAGCTCCATTATACTTCAAAAACCCGAGAGCAACACTTAAATGCTGGGATGCAGTTTCCTGCCTGGGACTGAGGCCAAGGTAGCTGCTGTGGCCACAGAGGCACCGCTCATGGCTTAGGGAGTTACGGTTTCCTTCAGAAAAGAAGTCCAGAACTCGCCCCAATTATCCAAACTTTGTATGCCTGCTAAATTGGGCTAGAAATGAGTTGGGAAATCTCAGCTTATATTACATGATCTGTAGTAATGCCTCTTGCAGTGAAAAATAGCAATATCTAAAGCCTTCCCTGGAACCACGACGTTTCTCTCACTAGCCTTCTAGAGAAGCAAGAACTGAAGAAAACACATATGTGTCACTATATTTCAGATTCTCACGGGCATCTGGGTAGAAATAACTTTTAAAGAGATCGGTTCAAAAATCACTTTTTATCCATGCATTCGTGGCTAACTTTCCAGAAACCAGCCTCTCAATGACATTTAACATAGTTTTTTGTCTGCAGGTACCTATTTGGGGTTTCTGTTGGTTTACAACTTAGAGGTTCTGACTAACCTAATGAAATCACAGCCTGAAGAAATGTCTTCGTGTATACAGTCAGCCATAAGCATTCAAAACCAAGTTATTTATCTCCCACACCAACGCCGTACAGATTAAATGTTGCCTGTAAAAACCTGCAAAAATACATTTACATTAAAAAATTTACACAAATTCAACACTTGAGCAAGCAAACAGAAATGGGGAAAGGAGAGGAGGAAATAAAAGTAATCTATGAAATTTAATTCAGCCTTTTATTTTATTCTAAATGGAAATCACTGCAGCAATGCTGCACAACATAATCAGTGGAATTTTTTCAAAAAAGGTAAAGTGTACCTTGCAGTTAAAAAACGTTGAGGAAACATTATTCTTGATTGTGGGTAATGGAGAGGGGTTAAACATTGCTGGATTTAATCGAGGCTGCTTTATCCTGTGCATAACCAGCTTTCCCAAGCCTTTGGACTAGGCAATATAAAAGCTTAAAAGGGTGAAGAATCTAATACAGTGTTAATGCTGTGTCTTTGGCCATGATGGATTTGTGATTCGGAAAACCCAAGACAGGACGAGGATCCCCATCTCGCTTGAAGACTCCTCCACATACCCTGTTGAGAATGTACAAAAGCAGAGAAGAAACTGAAGCAGAAAAAGGGGTTTGGTTATGCTGTTGTTATTCAGAGCTACACCTGGTGCTAAAATTGTAAAAGGCAACTGATTTTTTTAACCCAGATAAAGTTGCTGCTTGCTTTCAATGTCTGGGACTCCTTAGCAAATTACTTTTAAATTCAATGTGCCCACAATAGCCATGCCCTGGGAAATGGTAGGTTTGGGTTGCTGGGGAGTCTGCAGAGAAAGGGCTCAGCAATGGTCCTGAAGGTTTCACGTCACTTGGCCATAAGCATCCATTTGCCATCGGAGCAGCCATGCCCGGGTGGCCTGCCAGGGGCATGCAAGGATGCCCAAGTGCGTGTGGATCCAGACACAGCCCAGTGAGAGGCTAGTGGCAGCAGCTCTGCCAGGGTCTAGTCACAAACACACACTATATATATGCGTGTATATATATACATATTTATGCATATGTATGCAAACTTCAGTGCTTGGGCCGAACTTCCCAGCTCCCATCTGCTGTGCACAGTGTGAAACGTCTCGCTGTGCAGGAGCCAGAACAGTCATGCATTCTGCAGAAATCCCACTCACGCTCCATTTCAGGATGTTTCCAGAGGCGCAGCTTGTGCTGACCCCGGGAACAGAGGCGATTTGCATTCACACGCAAGAATCAGAGGTTTAGCCGCTGCCTTCCTCTTCATCTTCTCTGTTTGACCCATTGTTTTTCTCCAGCTCAGCTGACACAGACACTGCATTATGCTTCCACCGGCAGAGAGTACATTAGGATTCAGGGGATTCTCTACATCCTACCCGCATTTTTCATTACAGCTATTGATATTATGTATTAAAAGACTAATGATTTGGAGCCTCTAATATCAGGAAATGATGTCTCTAATGATGCATCTTTGACTTCAGGCCTGAAGTCTGCAGCGTAGTTTCCTCGTCTGTGTGGATGTTTCCTAAAAGCCTGGCTGAGTAGTTTGTTGGCTAGTACAGCAGTTGCTTGAGTCTTCACCTTTGCTGCTTTGTGGTCCTTGCTGCTCCTTACAGAAGAGCACTGACTGCTTGGAAAACAAGCCAGGGCAGTACTGGTATTCAAGTCAAAGCATGTGGCTGGTGACGGGAGCAGCTTCATTCAGTATGTCAGTTTTATCTAAATTTCCTCTGCTCTGCTAGATGCACTGAATTTTGTATCGAGCAAGAACAGCTTAAATCCACCCTGCAGTTAGACAAAGAGGAGAAGGCTGATAAAAGCAGATGATTGATCTAAATGTGCACTGTATTATTCCAGCCCCCAGTCCTGTAGCACGCTTCATATGAGTGGAAGTCATTGTATTTTTAACACAGAAACTTAAAATTTCAGAGCTGTCAGGCTTTTTATGCCTTAAGACAAAGTATGAATATTCAGCTCATCCTGACCTGCCTTACTGTTTTGCTGGTGACTTGATTTCCGGAATTTCCCCTCATGTTGTGGAAAAGACTTTTTAAGAGTGCCAATAATAGATCCCTCCTTCAAGGAAGCTGTAAGAAAACATATGTATGTAAATGAACATTTCAAAGGCCGTTGAAATATTAGACAGCCAGGAAAACCTTTATTTTTAACAGTGTTTCAGCCACACACATTTCCCCTTCACTGGAAAATGTGTCAATGTGTAAAGTTTCATTACCAAACTCATTCCTATAATCCATTTATTGGCCTAGATTTTTTTCTCTGTAGGCTTATTTACTCTATACAAACACGATGATGTAAGGTTTGCCTTAGGGAACTGAACTAACATCATTACTCTGTAGTTTACACTTTTTATTAAGGTTTTCTTATTAAAACTGCCACTTTAAAAAGACCAGTTCTGAATCCCTTCATTAATAAAGAGCTCCTCATGTGAATATGTGCTCCAAGATATGAATTAAGTCCTGATCCTGCAAAATCATAAACATGTCATAAACGTGCTTAATTTTATACACTTTGAGTGACTCCATTCAATTCTCAATATAATAAGACTCACAAGCTGCAGTTCAGCAGAGTACTCAGACATATGCCTAAAGCCACCTTTATTCAGGAAAGCCCTTTAGCAGGTGGATTTTCAGTAATATACTCAAGCATGTATTTAATTTTAAGCACATTCTTAAGTGCCTTATTGCGTTGGGGCCACCATGTCTTGCATGAAGCATATCAATAAGCCTATGTAGGATGGTCTATTACTTCATACGAAAGGTAGTCAAATATGTATTTCCATATACATACGATGCGAAAGTTAAATCAGTCGGGTAAAACACTATTTTGCAAGATATTAAAAATCAGTAATTGGTTAAAAACAGCATGCTAAATGGCAGATGCCCCTTTCTCAATTAAGATCTCACATCTGCAATTGGAAGACAGATAGTTGAGGAACAGATCTCTGATAATATATGAATAATTTAAGTATAATCTGTGTTGGTGGTATTTTTTCAATTAATTGTTTAAAGATACAGTGTGCCTCCCAAAGGTCAGTGGTCCTAACTTTTCTCCTGATCAATATGAAATTTGATAATAGGAATTGAAACAACCTTGTGTAGTCACTGAGAACATTTTGTTTTGTCTTTAAACATTAATCTATAGTAAAACGCAATAACAATTGCATCCTCCCAGGTATTCCCGTGCCACCTAGAAGGAGACAACATTAGACTGTTGCACACACAACTGCATACAATGCTTATAGCTTTGTCTTCAACAGTTCCTGTTTCTTCTGACTATGGTCCAGAAGCTCCAGCGACTGCCTCAGGAAAGGCAGTCCCATTCATTGTGTAGTCACGTGTATAAAAAAGAACATGGCAGAACAGAAGGGCTTCTATATGCAGTGTCCTAAGAGAACTAAGAGAAACTGAAAATGAAAGGGAAATAAACTTGAACCAATAGTATTAGAAAAACTGCTCTGCGCCGGTCTTAGAATTATGTATCTTGCAACCTTCATATGAAGGTTTAGTAATAATTTCAGGTAAGCTGCATAGCTTACTTTATGACTTTACCACAAGAGTTTTACAGGTCACCCCAAACCTATGCCAGGAAACCTTTTTACTAGAGCATCATGCATTCTTTATTAATACTGCAGACAGTTCTGAGAGTCTCAGCCAGAAAGATATGGACAGAGATGAAGGCATTATGAAGGAAAAAAAAAAGGCACAAAATTGATTAAATGGTCAAAAGACTAATATATGGAGAAAGATTAAAATAGTCGACTCTGTGTCATGCAGATGAAAAGAAGGTAAAGAATGTAAAAAAGCAAGAACAAAGAGAACATCTTAACGCATTACAAACTAGCAACGTAATTATAATGAGATAAAACGGGAGAAAGGCTATCTGTAGTTTAACTATCAAGAAACATCTCTTGCTGCTAAGACCTATTAATATCTTTTCCTAGAGAAGTGGCAGAAGCCCTAGCACCAATTTAAAACTAACTGGAGAAAAAGGGAGAGCACTGCAGCAGAGCAGCGCTCCCCACGGTGGTGTGCCGGATGATGAAAGAGGTGTTCGCCCGACATCCAGCGCTACAGCTTTAATGAATCTTCATTTTCTGAGTCTTCCCCCTTAAAAATGACAATGTGCAAGTTCTATATAACATTATGGGCTCTCTTGACTGCTCTAAACTGTACTGATATGCAGGCAGATGTTTTTCACCTGGTCCAGATATTTTTTCCAACGTTTTTTTTCTCCTTCTGCAGCCCTGCTTTTCCTTGCAGGGTGGTGAATGGGAGCCAGGAGTACACTTGAGAGAGAGCAGCTGTTTTGAACTGGAGCAGGCACACCTCTGCCAGGGTAATACAAAGAGCAGTTAGAGAGCCACTGACAGTTCAAAGTGTCTTGCTTTCATTATGCTGCACCTGCCGTCAACCCTCTTACATCTGTTAAATTCCCTTCAGAGAAATGTTGTTTTTATGAGGAAAAATGAGTAGCTCCTTTCGCTAGATGAAAACTTGTAGATGTATGAAGTTAAGACAATTATTAATATTAAACTAACATCTACCATTTAATAGTAGCTTCTCTTGAGACTAAAGCAGCGACATGAGTTACTATTGTTGCAGAAGGGGAGACTTGCAGCATACTATAAAAGCAATGCTCTGCTTGCGTGTGCAGAGCCACATGTGACAAACTGTGGCAGCTTTCATAGGTTTAACGAGTCTCTTTGGAGTTCCTCCCTCTCTGGTTAGTCATAGGCAAAGCAACGAAAAAGCTACGTGCAAATACATACCTCATGTGAGAAGCTGCCCACCAAACAGCAGGAAGCATAATGAGCAAAGAGATGGGTTTTCCTGTGATCTCTTTTCGTTCCTTCATGCACAACTGAAAAACAAAAGGTGAAGGAGACAAAAAATAGGCTGAGCTTTTGGTTATACCCAAACTCCGGAGTGCAGGGTATGATATGCAGTGGCCAACTTCAGACTCTGCTTTTTATCCCTGGTTGGAGCTATGATAGGAACAAGTGTTCCCAATTTGGTCTTACGGTATCAGAAAGTAGAATAAGAAGTTTAGTGTATCCCCAAAACATCCTGCTGCATGTTTTCTTCTCTAAACTCATCCCCCGTCTGCAGCAAGAGGACGTGGTAGTACCTTCTCTCTCAGTAGGGCTGTAGAGCAACCATCACAGCCCTTCCCTGCAGTGATCCTCTTTGTGGGGTTGACTAGAAATGTTGTGTCTCAAGCTCACTGGGCTATAAGGTGGCTGGTGGTTTGCTTGTGAAGATATACCACTAAATGGTGCGGCAGTCTGGCACTGAATTGGTGTGTAATGAGGGATGTCATTACCCATGAGAAATACCAGTCCTTGCAGCGCCCTAATATCACACTTTAGCCTGTGTGGCTTTCTCACAACTGTTAACAGTTTTCAGCTAAAGCATGTCAGAGTAACAGTCACCCAAGGTTTCAAAGCTTTCTTCATGCAGTGCTTTTTCTTTTTGTATTACCAAGATAGAGGACTTTAGTTTGTGTTTGGAAAAGATAATTCCACTCATGTGCTTTCTATATGCAGTTATGCACTGCATGGATAGTGATGTGGACTGTACAGAAATTTAAGTTCACAGAGTATTGTTCGACTTTGCAGGTCACTTATTAATCTAGTCAATGAAAACCGTTACAGTCTGACTACTTTCTCCTATGATTAACTCAAAGTGGTGGCCAACACCCTCGGTGTTAAAACAGAAAAAATCTTGCATGATAGGATGACCTCTGGCAAACGTGCTTGCCCATTAATTATCACATGAGGAGTGCTACCAAAACCAAGTAACTATTATTATTAGTCATCATCAGCAGCTATCTTTGGTTCAAGAGTTATTTGGCAAAATAAAGTTGTCTCGATTTGCCCATTTACTGCTCTTGTTCAGTCTCAGTTTTATCCACACTTTTTCCTTTATCAGTGCTCTTCTCAGTCTTATCATCTCCTCTTTCCTTCCATAAACCCTTGAATAACTGCTGTCCTGTTTTTCTAGCCACGTGTGTGAAAAATATGACTCCTGTTCTCAACTCTGTCAATAAAGTGTGCCGGACTGTACTTATTAAAATAGGTACAATAAAATAATTACAACTAACACCAGAATACTGAGTTCCCATTGAAAGTTTTTCTCCTGTGTGTTAAGGTAAATCCCAAGAAATCTGTGAGACCAGTAACTGTCAGTCATAGCAGCCTGCTCCTAGGAAATCTATAAAGGATCCATCAGCTCTGATGTTTCAAATTAAGAGCAGCTTATCAGCATGAACTCCTACATCCATAAAACTCTGAACAGTTTGGGACCTGCTCAGATGATCTTCATCTTCTCTGTGGAGACGGTTAAAATCCACTTTGTTAAAACTGGAACATGAGCAGCTCCAGGCCCAGCACTAGGAATCTCCCAGAAGGCAGGAGATCTCCCTCAGCACCAGAAAACATCCATAAGTGATTGAATGCAATTGTTTTTCACAACCTAACAGAAAATCTGGGGGTTTCTTCAGTTTTTTCAAGGTGTTTTTTTGGTTTTGTTTTTAGTTTTCTGTTTTGTTTTGTTTGATGTTTTTGTTTTTGTTTTTAAAGAAGCAGCTCATTCGCTTTATCCTGGTTTTCTCCTGGTTTTCTTTGTTAAGGAGACATAATTTTTAGATATAATTAGTACAATTTATTCCCTAAAAATGTTGTAAGTGAACGTCACTTGGAGTGTAATTTTTATGTCTGACTTCATAAGGGAATAAGCTTTCTGCAACAGTTCAGTATCTGCATCTTTCTGTGCACTGGTCATTCTGCCACCCTAAAACGTGTAAATTATTGACCAGTCTCCACTGAAAAGGATAGAAGAAGGAAGTTCTCAATTATTATTAAGCTCCTACATGACTAAGAAAATGAGTTTGCCACCAGATAGAAGAGACTGACCAAATTATTTCTTCTTCCTCATCATCCATAAAGAAGAAGCAGCAAAACAATCAACTCGGATGACAAACAGCGTGAGGAAGGACTGATTATTAAATCCCAGTCATAGGAGAAGTTTGATCAGAGCTGAAAAAGCGACAAGAACTTACCTTACACAAAGCCACCAGAAACCAGGCTTTACAAATGACAGAACTGCTTCTTAACTTTGTGGCTGATTGTTTAGGTCCTACATTTGCAGATTATCCATGCATCATCAGATATTTTTTGATATTCATTGTGCATCATTAATAAGTTTTTGCCCCAGCTACCTCCAGTTCTCTGCTTGTTTTGTGGTACGTGTAGAGTAACACCTTCATCAAGTCTTGCTATAAGGTGCCTCTACTTATTCAGTACAAAACTTTGCATTCAGCCATAAGTAAACACAGCTTCAGGTGATTCCACACTTCAAATGGCCTGGAGTGCCCCTGGGTAACTATTCTGTCACTAGCTGCCTAAAGATTCGTGGTGGTATGGGGGCAAACAACCCCAAGAATTCACTTACATATAATAGGACTTCTGCCAGTGCCTGGAAATCCCAGTCACTCTGACTGTAGCCTCAAAGAGAAGAAACATGCTCAAGAGACAACCAAATATCTCATCTTTTTATGATAAGTTATTGGTTATTGAACCAGAAGTGCTACCACAATGCCTCTTACAGACCTGTTTTCCTTGGTAGTTATGGGTAATTATAGTTATCTTTTCATTCCAGGGTAAAAAGACACATTATTGTGAGATTCCATAAGAATATGCAAAGAACTGTGGTGAAAAAAAGGCGATAACTATCTGGTTAGGTGTGTCATCATGGCATAGGAACCTGTAAATAAACATAAATTCTAGGGCATCTAGTAGAATAAAGCATCAATAGGCTCTTTGAAAATAAAGCATTCCTGGATTATTCACTGCTGCAATCAAATAAGCACCTACTCACTAAATCAAAGCAAATTCCTAAATGATAAATGCCTCTGGGAGAAAATTGAAGAGGAAGTAAAGATGACTGTTCCGTTTCACATTTAGGTCTGAATTTGCAGCATTCTGATTAAGACTTATTCTAGTCTAGCCTGCTTAGACAAAAAGCTGCAACTTTTTAAAACAGAGATCAAAGCTTGATGGTAGAATTACTAAATAAACTGCAGTTGTCACATTTAAAAAGGTGAGCCAAAGGACATACATTTGAGGTGGCAAGCTTTCTCCTCCAAGTAGCAGGGCTGCAGGGAAAAAATGTAGAATGGGTTACAATAGCAGCCTTGCTTCACTTTAAAAGCGGGGACAGTGAAATTTCAGGTTAGCAGCAGTTCACTTGTATCTTCATGAGGCAATACTTTGGCTAGACTGTAGTGCACTTTGTGATCTAACAATGAACACTTAAATAGAAAATATGCCACTGTAATAAGCCACCACAGTAAAAGAATGAATATTAATGCAATGAAAAAATTGTTCTTCCTTTTGAACCCAGTCAGGACTGCAAAGACAGTGATTATTAAAGAATTCAGCTGGTTTCAAAATTGACCTTAACCTGGAAAAAGCTAGGCAGAAGCAGAGGGAAAACAGATTAAAAATTCAATGCAGCATTTCATGGCCTTGGTAACCTGGGACTGGGGTGCTCAAGAGCTACTGACAGCTTGCATTTCAAAGCTGATTTGTAAAGTTGCCAACAGGTCAGTAATCAGTAACTTTACAGAGCATGCAGCTGACACAGAAAGCCAAAAAGGAACAACAAAAGACATAATTGGATCTTAGGACCCAAAAGATGCCATGAATGCATTCATTTTTGGCACTACGTATGCTGCATGTTGTGACAAGATATGGTTATAATGAAGGTGATTTGCATATTTTTCATGAAGTTTGGATGCACTGAATTATAAAAATAACTCCCTAACATGAAGCTATTTCACTGGCACTTGGAAATCTCATTTGAAACATTGACAGAATCACTGAAGAAGTTAGTGATGAAAATAAAAATTAAAAAAAAGTCTGTTAGGTCATCATAGGCATCTGCCTTCGAATGCCAAATTATCTCCTTCAGTTTATATAAAAGTCTTCTGTCGAGATCTAAACAGCTCCAGTAAATAAAGCTTGCATCAGATCCAGAGGGAAACTTTTTAGCAGTCTAATGACATTCATATTTGCCAAAGGAAAGAACAATAAAGGAAATCACTAAAGTAACTACAGACAACTTAAAACTTCACACGCAGCACTTAAATCTTCAGACACAAGTGGGAAAGTTCTTAGCTAGCTGCTGTTGATTTCAGAGTCATGAGGTTTGAATAGGACTAAGTGTACCATGTCAGGGCCTACTGGGTAAAAATCCTTCCCTTTAATGTCCCCTTGTCCTTCCTCTCCCCATTTGCCATCAGCTCTGAGGACTGGATATGATAGTTCGTATGTAGAGGTTTCTAGGTTGACGACGACATGCAAAGCTACGTCCCATGTCAATAAGGTGCTGGGATCTGCCCTCATATATTTTTCTGGTGGTTTGGTTTAACATGGGGACTGCCAGTTCTACCATCTTCTTGCTTTGAGTGGTGCCATCCCGGATTTCCAGACACCAAGCTCCTGGAAACACTGTGCAAACAGATAAGGCTTGCACGTTACCCAAGTCGGGCATGCACAACTACTGGCATCAGACATGGACATTTGGACAAGGTAGGGGACAACACTGTCAAGCTCTTCTCTGCTCCCAGTCCTCTGTCACAGCAGCAAAGGCACAATTAGCAGATGGGGATTGCCCAAGGCTTGAGAAAAACTGTCTGATCACCGTCTTCTCCTTCACAGAACAGGTGACTAGAAGCCTGTGGTTCCCACTGAAATGTGTCTGTATGGACCAAACCCATGTGCGAGCAACCATACGGCTCTTCCAGGTAGTCTGTCTGTCAGCCTGCTCGGCTTTGACAACCCTTAGCCTCAACATAGCTGGGGTCTACAAAGTCTGAGAAGAATTAGACTATGTTGTGGTGTAACTTGGATTGCCATTGCCATGGCCAGCCTTTCAGTTCCACCAACAGCATGGCAGTCCCACCACCATGAAGAAGAACCTCACTCAAGTTCCCTGTGGATGCCTCTTACCAGCCAAAGGACAAAAGTCATCCCTTGAGAAGGCAAAACACGGAGAGGCATTTCCAGCACACCAGGTACCCTCGTGTGGATCAGACTAACAACAAATGATATTTCAGTTGTAGTTATAACAGATCCAGATCTTGAAGGCTTCCTGTTATCGTGTCTGTATCTGTAGCACTCTTGGCAAATCTTTTGGTTCTTCTCCTTGTGAATTCTTGTTACTCCTGTGCTTGGTCTTTCCAACATCCAGTTTGTAAATATATACCTATCTATCTATAGCTATCATATATTTCCACTAGAATGTTATAGCTGTATATTTGGTGTATTCACTTCAAAGAAAAAAATGTATAAATATTAACACAGTGCATATTCTTCTGGTAATTTATCATTATTTCACTCTTTTTAATGCACTAGTGATAAACACATGCCAGTTTGAGGATTAAATAATTTATTTTTAGGGATTTTTTTAACAGATTTTTTTAAAGTTCTTATTTCCTACAGGTTCCCTGTAGGAATTAAACTGTGAGTACACAAAATTGGAATATGTAATCAAGCTAAGGATTTGTGAGTCCTCATTTATCAGAACAGACGGCTTCTTTACTGGGTCTTCAGAGCAAATAATGGTCAGCTTTAGGTTTTTGCTCTTGAAGGAGCTTTCTCTCAGGCTTATAGGAAAAAAATCTTAAATCAGTTTGTATTAGATAGCAACTGCTGCTTCTGCCATTTGAACTGGAAGGATTTAAATGGCAAAAGGCAACACCAGAAACGCAGCAGAAGACCTGCTGGTGAGCTATTGCTATGGGTGTTGCAATCCTAGGAAACCATGGTGTTATACCGGAGTATTAGCCATGAATTTTTCTAGATGTGCACCTTGGATACAGCTTCTGCTTGTCTGCTCTGCCAGGTACGCTGCAGCAGAAATGTGAGACTCGTGTAAAAAGGGCCGAATGTTAGAGATTGTCCATGGTGACAGGAACACTGGTTTCCTCTACGTTTTCCTCAAAAAGTGTTAGTTCAGCATAAGGCATGGGAGGGGAAGGGCAAGGCAAGGCGAGGCATGAGGGGGAGTCTGCATAATCTTCCATGGTTGCTGTAAACCGAGTGGCATCAAGGCTTGATGTGGTTACAACAACATGAAGTGTCATGAAATGAATAGAAGTAATACAGTTCTGTCATTACAATGCCAGACTCACTCTTCTTGTCCCCACCAATTCATTCTGAATGCAAATTTATTCATACGAAGCTCTTGTGAAGGAAGAATGTGATTTATTTTTGAATATGCAAGTGCCAAACTTTAGAGATGGAAGAGATACTACACAAAATGTGGTCAGAGGATATAACTATAATTAGTGAGGGAAAATAAAAGAAACCAAAATGAATTTTTTATTGGCAAAATCTTCCTATCAATCAGTAGGAACCCTGTTCTTCCATGCACCACATGCATAGGCCTAGACATTGAAAATATTGCAATTTCTGGAGCAGATTGTTAATGAAACCAGTGCAAACATTTAGCTGAAGGTACTTAAAGCCATTCAAACCTGGCTTTAATTGAACAAGTCATAGAACCAGTTTGGATCTAGGGTGAATAATTTCTCACTCTAGACATATTCTTCCAGGTCAGAGGGCAATTTGCTGACACGAAAGGAATAGGAGGTCTGGTAGCAACTTGCTGCCTACACTGCTGCCAGTGGTGACGCGTAATTTGCAGTGACTTTTTAGCCCTTTCTACCAGCATTTGGAAGGAAGGCATGCTGTGATGTGCAGGCATGCATGACTAAGCCACCTAGGGGACGTGCATATCTTGTCAGGTGCTCAGTGAAAGAGGCAGGCCTCCACAAGAGGCATTCTTTGCTTGTCCTGCACCACTCGTTCCTGTAATTTAATAGGCAGATGGCCTGTCTCCTCCATTTTAAAAACTGTTAATAACTGATTCATTCACTAACGTGTTCACATGCACACACACACAAATGAACAAGATTATGTAAAACCATGGGAAAAAGTCCAAGTTTTCAAACCCTCCTTTGTTTCAAATACTAATTGATGTTGCTAAGAGACAATAGCGTTGTTATCTATTGCATCATTTCCAAATCGAGACGCTTAAACTCAAAGAAATTAATAGTTGAGGGTATTAAAAATCCCATACTCCCACATAATAAAATCTGAACATACAATTCCTATCAAACAGAAACAAACACACTATAACTCCTCCCCTACTCTGACCCTAAATCAATATTATCAGCTTGATTTTTCAGAAGTACTTGATTCTTGCAGTTCTGTAATATTTCAAAAGGAATTCTTTATGATTGGTGTTTCAGAAAAAAAACAAGCTTTGTTTTCTACCAGCGGTCTAAATGAATGCACTTCTTTGAAAGAGAATGTGAGAATGATTTATGTGCACATTAATGTCATATATTGATCAACCACCTAGTCATATATAATTTTACTATTATTTGATATTATGGTTATTCATTAAATGCCAGGTATACGATTCCAAGGAAATATCACTTATCAAATTTTAGCGAAATAACACATGGCAAAGTGACTAACAGCTATTTCTCAGTTAAATGCATCCCTTAAAAGAAAATATTTGGGAGGGATTCATCTCACCTAATTTTTAGCCCTCTGAAAGTTGGGCGCTTAGCCTAAGCTAGTCACTTAAGTTCTTCTGCAGGCAATGGAGAGAGATTGTGATATAGAGCAATTCATCCAGTCTATCTATCTCAGACACCTATCTTAAAATAGGATGAATTGCCATTTGGAAGAACCTATTGTTCTCCATTTGCTATAAGGGGAACCTGGACAAATAGCTTAGACGAAACCCCTAACTTTAGATGACTAAATGTAGTGAAGATGAGTTCTACTCTAAATCAATATAATACAAATAATACATAAAAGCCACAATGCACGGGTCAGAGTTAAGGCAGTTGTGATGAAATATCTATTTTCTTGCTCTTGGTAAGAAGAATGTAGTTTTGCATGCCAGGAAACGTCAAGATTTGCAAGGACTCAAAACTATTAATTTCCTTGCTTTCAATTCTGCTGGGTCTAAGTGAGCAAATAAGTAACTATACTGTTTATCACTGAAGTCTTTTCAAAGTCTTTTCATGTAGTGCTTGTTGTGTGTATGGGAGCAGTTACAAGTCCTGGAGCAAGAATGGCAGCACCTCTTGGATTACCTGCCAGTTAAGCTAAATACGGTCACATCTTTCAAGGCACGGTGGTGATTGTGTTATCTGCATTTCCTTTCAAAACAGCAATTTTCAAAAATAGTCATCGCTCCTCAGTTGTAAGTAGACTAGAAGGTCTCTCTTCCATCAGCTTCAATTTTTTTTGTGTAAAAGAGGACTTGTCCAGTAACAGTAGCTTGGCACTACACAGCTCTCTGTCTCACGTATTGAGACCCCTTCCCCATTCTGGCTGTCTCCTCCCCGAGACTCTCTTTCCAAAGGACTATCTCTCCACCCCAGCAGCCCTGCTGGTTACCTCCTTCTCCCGACTTTTGCAGCAAACAATGGAGAAAGGATGCAGCTTTTCAAATACCAAGGAAGAAATGAAGCAATAACCTGAGGACAGTAAGTTAATAATTGCTGCTTCCAGAGGAAATCAGAGTCAAACTGATCAGAGGAGCAGATCCTGCAGGATCATGCAGAAGATGCTCTCAAAAGTGCCAGTTATTTTACTGGTTCTCAAAAGCTTAAATTACAGCATCTGTAAACTGCAGATGGACTGAATCAACTTCCTTTCAATTCTTAAAATTTTGTAAGTGTTTATTTCTATTGCCATATTAACTGTTCGGAGGTAAAACAACAAACCTGAAGTTTTAAAATCTCTAAACAAAAGTGCTTTAATTTGTTTAAAAAAGAAGGTTTGGATGGGGCAGAAAGATTTAAAATAATTATCACCAGTTTTATTGTTCCCTGTGTAGTTCACTCCATGTGGGTATTTAAAAGTTTTGCTCTGCCCACTCTAAATGTAACTTTGGGACAGCGGTTACTGTTTGTTCAGCAAATACATCTGTGTGTTTTTCAAATAGACTAAATATACATAGACTACGGGTAAATATAAGTAGACAGTATACATAATAGATCAGAATGGCCTTGACTGCACCCTCTTCTGAAGCAGATTTGTTGTAAATTGAAATTCTGACCATCGAGAAACTTCACAAATGCCGCTTGAAGAGGAACTTCTTAAACAACCAGGAGGATCCAGAGAAGACTCACAGCAGCAAGGGCAACACTGCCCAGTGTGCCAAATTGAAAGACCATGCTGCTAAAAAGGCAAAGACAAATAAAAACCAGTGAAAGCAAGTAATTTTCTAAAACTTTGCTACCGCTGTAGGTATCCTGAAAGCAATTGATAGAAAGCCTGGTTAGGTCCTACTAAAATCACATTCACTGAAGATGGAAAATATGTCTTTGATTACCTACTCCTGTTCTCTCATTACAGATGATGAGAGAGGATTCCCACCCTTTGTGTATAAAGTACTTTTGCCTGATGCAAAGGCGATGGAGCTGGCACGCAGCTGGCAGGCACTTTGCAGCCTGAGACAGGCTGGGCAATAGCTCCCACATAACCAAACGCCTTCAAAGGGAGACTCTCCGGCACACATGTGGAGCGGTGCAAGTGTCACTGTATTGTCCCAGTGACATCAGAGTAAAAGAAATTTGGTTTTACATTTGCACCACTAATATCGTTAAATGTTTATGGAAATACCTAACAAACAATTAATAACACGTCCATGGGATAATGAAAGTATACGAATGAGAATCTCTGTGAAGTTTTAATATGAAACCTAAAGAAACTTTCATTAATTAGATTTAATGACATTAAATATTTAAAGTTACTTTCTGTTTAACATTTTATTTTTAACATTTTTTAAAACATGTAATTTTTTGTACTGTATATCTTTTCTTCTTCAAGTTATCAGCACCTATTATGACAAAAATTCTCAGACTGAATTGGCAAAAGTCCTTCCTGCTGGAGACACCACTGATTAATTTGTCCCAGTAACCAATTCATCACATTGATTAAAAAAATCCTGTTTAGATCATCATTGGAAATATTTCTACTGTTCACTTTTATAGCATATTAAATCCCAGTATCTCAGAGTATTCGGAAACATTAATGGATCTTCACAGCTAGGTACTAAATAGGAAGTAATAACCCCCATTTAAAAAAAAAAAAAAATAGGTAAACTGGGTGACATAAAGACAAGCTTTGGTCAAATACGAGTTGATCCAGTCAATACAGGTGTAACTAGATGAAATTCTCTGACCTGTTTTATGCAGGAAGATCAGACAAGATGATCTAATGGTCCCTGATGGCTTAAAAAATCTATGGAACTGCCAAATGACCTCTGCAAGGCCACTGGGTGAGTGAGTGAGAGCTCCTGAATTGTACATATCAATAGGAAACAATTATACAATTACTACGTTCTCCTCTATCAGTATAAATACCAAAAATGCAGCAGGAAATTATTTAGTAGGAAAGAGGTCTTGGGTTATTATACTCCTTTTTGATTATGATACACTATTTCCGGGGGCATTGTTCCTAACAAGCAAGTCTGATGGTTAATTGTTAATATTAACACTTTGTTAAATCTGTTCCATGATGGATTTAAACCATTTCAACTTTACTCAAAGAATACATGTACGTCATAAGAAATAATGAAGTGAATACCTGGATGCATCATCCCACCATTCTGTTTGGACAGGTAAGTGAAAAGAAAGCTCTGTAATCCTTTCTAACAGTAAAATATCTTAAATAATGTTATGGGAAAGCATGGTCCCTAATGGCCTGGACAGTCAGATGTTCTGACAATGTCAGACTTTTAAGAAGGTCACCATGAAAAAGAAAAGCACTGTAAAGTAAAAGAACAAAAGAGTTAAGAAAACATAGATTAGCATTTTTACTTTTGATCTTTCTTTATGAGAACATGGCATCATTTATTAAATGCACACTACATTTTACAATAAAGTCCTAACAAAGAACACAACTCATCTACTTTGAAGGACTATATAGGGTCAAAGTGTTGAACTATATAACCAACTTGCAATTATTCTTGCTGTATTGTCTCACAGCCTCTTAAGAATTCACTTGCAAATTCACTTCATAATAAATATATATTTAATGTAGTTTGCCCTAGACAAATCTTTACAATTATTTACCCCTGTTTTCAAACCTTCTGCCAAAGACAGCAACATCAGAAGATATCATTATGAAATCCTCTGATGTATTCATTGCATCAGTTCTGCTTTCAGATGGAGTTTTGCATGTGGCAGTATTACTTCTTATTTTGCCTGTGACATATGGCTGTGATCCTCCATTTGCAGTTATCCCCTATCTAGCTATCCTATTTTGGTATGCATTTGCTCAAAAGTTAGGGTGGCACAAATATTGCATCGCCATTGTAGAACCCGTTCTGGAAGAAGAAATAACACTCAAACCATCCTGCAAACAGCCTGCTCAAGCCCAGCTGTGTTTGAAACCTATCCCTTTCTGAGGCTGATGCCGTGCAATCCTTTCCAGAGGGCACAGATGTCATCCTGGTGTTGAAAAAGAGCTGCTGCAAAGAGATCGTAGCCTCTATTTGTCTGTTAAGTGACGGATTGCTATTCAAAGCTGTCAAAAACCACACTGCGCCTGAGATTCCCAGCCTGCGCTGAGAGGACATGGTCTATTGTCCTCCCTCCCCACACATTAAGGGTAGATTAACTTTAGAAATAAAATATAGCTTCTGAAGTCATTGAAGGCAAAGTGTTTTATTAGGTCCAGTGATTAGTTTTAAGTCATGATTAGTTTTCTACAGCGTGAAGCAAGAAATATCATAATGAAGTTGCCATCATTTCTAGTTTTTTACAGACAGCTGTCACAGAAATGGCAGGAATTGTTCCAAAGCGTGGGACAACTTTCCACAGAGAGGTGAAATCCAGTGAGGCAGGCAAGGTTCATTTATTTAGGATTTGAGCTCAGTAAGTGATGTTAACATTTTGTAAGCACAGTCCCACCACTACCAGAAGGAAAGCCCCATTCTCAGTCCTCCTTGATCTCACACCTCCGCCAACTGCTGTGTAGGACCTCTGTCAACAGCCTCACCGCTTTCATCTTTTTGCTAAAATCATAGAATAGGCTAGGTAGTTTTTTATTAATATTTTATTAATTATTTTTAGACTATGATAATTATTAATAATGGGGCTTTTTTTTACAAGATTGTGAAATTTGGTCTGCAAGTAAAATGCCTTCCACCTCCCTTTACCAACACCGGGACCAGGCCAAGCAGGTCAACCTCAGAAGGATGTTTGCCAGATCCATTTAAAGTTTCTGGGTAAAAGTGAGGGTAAACCAGTGAAGATGAATGCCAGTCCTTGTTACTTGCAATCGGGCAGAAGACAGGATGCCATCAGGGAAGCTAATGGTCCGTTAGCTAGTCTGTGAGGGCCAGGCAGGGGACAGGAGAATATGGACATGCCAGAGACGGTGGGAGCAGCAGGGAGGGAAAATGCGTTCGGAAACGGGACAGCAAATTGAGTGAGACTAATGTAGGGACCAGGAGGGATGCAGAGGAAGGGCAGACAAGCGTGAAGATGAGGACGAGGAGTCAAAGTGCAGGCGAATGTGCTGTAGCAGAGTGGGGGAAAATGCCGGATAGGAAATTGTGAGAAGAGGAGGAAGAATGGAGGTCAAGCAAATGCTGCAGCATGGGAGCTATGCGAAAACATGCAAAGAAGATTCAAGCAGGTAGCTGCGCGGGCAGCAGGGATAGCGAAATCTGAGTCTCAGGGGTTGCTAGTAGATGGAGTCTCTTGGATCAGTGAGCTGAGAGGTTGCATTTCTGAAGGGGTTTTTAAGGATAAACTTAAAACCTGCAAAAATGCCACAGACAGGGAAGGGAAGATGGGATAAAGAAGGAAAAAAAAAATTAGTTTCTCACTAATGCAAAAAAGGAGAGAAAAAGGGACAAAAGTTTGATTTAGATGTAAAATAAGAAGCCCCTAATGATTTTAAGCAGCCATAGATATGGGGGCTCAAGCTCATTGTTTTCAAAAGCCTGGATACGGCAAAACTACACTGTCATTAAAATTATTGACTATTTTAGAAGCTTATTTCTTACAGATAAGCCATTGTTCTGAGAACTGGAATTGCCAAGCTTTGTTTTGGATATATCATTACAGTATATAAACCAATATAAACCAGCTAAGTAATTGCCATTTTTGCCTTTCTACAAGAAGCTCACTAAAGATATATGCGCTTACACAGGATAGTTGTAAATTAAATTAAGCCAGATGGATTTCTAAGGTTAGACAGTCTTCTTCATTCTGTTACGTGAGAAAAATCACTTCTACAATCCTTCTCTGGTGTTTCGGAGACCCAACGGTGTCAGAGCGTGCTAATATTGTACAGTCCAGTGGCAGCCAAGATTTATCTTTTAAAGGTTTGCCAGTGTCATAGTGTACTGCTATTTTACAGTCCAGCAACTTCCAAGGTTTATCTTTTTGCAGAAACCCATATAAAAGTTACAGCATCTTGGACAGTTTTGATAGGAAGCATCCATAATCACTGAAAGATTGAAAAATATTTGAAGTTGGACACACTAATAATCTTCACTGCTTTCACAGCAGGTGTCACCTTTTACTTTGTAAATGCATCATGTCAGAGTCCCCCAAGAAGGGAGACAAAACTTCTAGATTGATGGAGAGTGTTGAATAGGGTTGTGGGCAGATGGTTTGGAAAAGGCTCTGTGTTTTCTTGACTTTTTCAGTTGTGATCCACACGTTAAAAAGAATTGTTTCTGCAGAGATCCTGCCTAACCAGCAAGCCCTTTTGTGCCAGGGAGTAGGGCTTTAAACACCCTGGACTCTGGCTTCGTGGCACCATGAGTCAAGTAGAAACCTGATGGAAGGCCACTGCGTTGTCCTCTGTGAAGGAGGGGAGAGAACAAGCATGAAGAGGTGGGAAATCTTTGGTTCTATTGTTTTCTCCCTTCAGGCAGACCTCTACCTCCACGAAAGGCTAAGTAATCTGTACTAAAAGCAGGTCTGGTGTAGGGTGTCCTTTAAGCACTGGGAAATCGAAAAGATACGCTGAACCACAATCAGGTACCCGTTCTGCTGTTACAGTCCCAAAACCACTTTCCAATCCTTGGGACAGAATTGTTACTTTGTAGCAAAACCAAAAAAGTAACAGCTTTATTAATAGCTATTTTTAAAAACTCGGGCAAACATTTTCAGGACTTTGGATTTTTAGTATGTACAGCATATAATCATTCTAAGCAAGTTATCGTGATAGTTTTGAGTTTTCTAGAATGACTGTTTTCTCAACATC
Source organism: Fratercula arctica (assembly GCA_947846985.1). Taxonomy (NCBI): domain Eukaryota; kingdom Metazoa; phylum Chordata; class Aves; order Charadriiformes; family Alcidae; genus Fratercula; species Fratercula arctica. The sequence continues at coordinate 104,851,812 of CANTUZ010000003.1, forward strand.
TACAGAAAATGAAAATTTCATAAGGTATACTTCATCTTACTGTGTTTATGTAGTCATTCGTAAAGCACTGATTTTACTCCAGTTAAGGAATAACTGGACTTTGTTAAGGAATTCTTACAGTCCATTAGTCAGGATGTTATCCAATAACTTCTGAGACAGAAAAACTTGGACAACCTTATTTACATGGTTTAGTAGAGTAATTTCATATACTATAACCTGTCTACAGAAATATTTTTTTCAATATTTTTATCAAAGTGAATATAAAATGCCACAGTATGTGGCTTTATTCATACATCTGCTACTGCTGCTCTTATTTATCTGATTCTTGCAAGCTTTTTTTTTGCATTGTCTTAACTTTCATGGTAGGTTTGAAACATAAGCTTCACAACTATTAGCTGCGCAGTGAAGAAGGAGCTCGTGAACACTGTTCTAACGGACCATGCATAGAATTCAAAAAGTCCAGACGCCAAAGTAGCCTTGTTTAGGGCACAGATTAATTAAATGCTTCTCTGAGATCAGTCCACAGAAAACTTACAAAGTAATATTTCCCTTCTGAAAGCTAGCAAAAACCAAAATGACGATGAAAGAGACAGTATAATTGGAAATTATCAGAAATCTCAACACACTTTTCTAATAGATCACCTAATTTAAAAGATACCAAATATAGACATTCAGATTCCTGCCAAATCTGTAATCTCAAACTTGAGGTTGCCTGTAAATGCCATCTGTCCACTATCGGTGAAAGGAACCTTGTCAAAGAAGGTTCACTGTTAACGAGGCACGTGCGGAGCTTGCCTGGTCATTAGTGCCACATGAGAGGGAGGTTGGTTGTAGAACTGATGTCAAGTTGGATGGTCGCTGAGGGGTATCAGTACAAGGTGCTGAGATGTTCAATGGGGATCCCAATCAAAACATTCATTTCAAGAACACAGATGCAAGACACAAGTCCCCAAAAGACAGATTTTTCTACATGTGAGTAACCTCATGAACAAGTCAGGCCTCATCAAACTCCCTCAAAGAACAGAGAAACAAAACCCGCCTCGGCAATAAGGTATAAGGCGTTGTTGTCCTTTGTGTGACTCCCTCTGTTTCAAGTAACTAAAGACACCTGTGAGGAAATGGAACAGTCCAAGATCATTTTACAATAAGGCAAGATATGTATTATCGTTTGAACTTCATGCCTCAAACTACATGTAGAAGTCATCATCGTTGTAGAAGACAGATATCCTTGACCATGAAGGAAAGATTTAATCTCCAAAATATATGGGTTGGTTTGTCCCAAGTCCCCAACACTTCAGCTGCAGACCTTATTTACTCATTGTCCATTAGTTTCTACTAATTCAGTCTGTATGAAATCCTTTTCTTTGAAGTCTGTTGCCAACTCATTAAATGTTCCAAACTTTCCAGTACATGGATTTATGAGCAATTAAGAGTTTCTCAGACTCAGTATTCAGGAAATATAGCTCATTATCTGCTGCAAAGGCATTTGGCCAATTTAAGGAGATTCTTCAATAGAAAATTTGTTGTTTCCTAACAATGTTGCCCAGTCTCTTCCTTTTTAGATATTTTGCCCTGAACATTTTTTTTTTCAAACCCTACAATGACTCTAATCTGAACAGCTATTCCATTGAAAAAAAATTGTTATATTTTACCTAGGTGTCTTCAAACGGTAAATTTACTGAGCTCATCTAATGGCTCTGATATAATGGATGAAAAAGCTCCGTTGTCTGAGTGTAGGTCTTGAGACATGTATTCAGACAAATGTTTTACCTTATTGCCCTTTTCTCCTTACTCCTGGCAATATGTACACTGTATGTTCATGTTAACGTATTTTCTCCAAAATCCAAGGTCCTGCAGTTCTTTCTGCCAACTCTGCCATTTGTTCAAAATCTCTATTCTTAAATGGCAATTTTCATTTTAGACCTACAGGAAATGGATCTGAGTGTGCCACTATATAAAAAGTTAGATTTTCTGAACCTTTCATCTTCCACCCCTTGGATAATTTTCCTACTTGTGCTAAAGTAGTGTCATTTCTATCGAAAGACTGCTCTTTTGAAATTTGTCACTGGGTGGTTCTCTAAACTTTATTAGCAGTTTCTAACAATATCTTTTATTTACTGGACAATTCTTAAGTGCTTTAAGTAGCTCGTGCTGCAGCAAAGCAATCTCACAAGTGGTTTTGAAAGATTTATTGTCTGGGTGTAATTTTTTGTGAATGGGCTTGCTGCTCAGACTATTTTCAATGCTGTTTGCAAAAGCATGACAAAGAAGGGTTTCTGAGTTGAGGCCCACAGGAAAGCATTTTAAATAATGCCAGAGTCTGGCTAGGGCCAGCTCTCAGCTCTCCGATACAAGCAAAAGATCAAGTTGTGGTGCACAGCAAATCACACGTACCTACTTGGTCAAGCACAAATCTCAGTAAAGTTATTCATGTACATAAGCGTTTGCAGTTTCAAATCCCGTTCTTGGTGAATGTATTTACTATGCTTATCCACAGTTTTAGGTAAAAACCTCAGAGAACTTAAGACAAAAAGCAAAAAATACAAAAACTTCTCTCTGGCTTAAAACCACGAAACAATTTATTAAACTATTTTCTTACCTGCTTCATGAACAAAATTTCTGGGTTTTATGGTTTACTTTTTGTAACCCTTAAACTGGTGCCTGTATCTTCCTTAGAAAGCTGGTGGAAAATGTCATTGTATGTATTTCCAGAATATGTTTTAAACTGTTGACTAGTATGACTAGTACCTACATTTTAACTTCTTCCAACACTATGCAAGACCACCTTAGGTTTCCCCAGAGCTACTGGTATCTGTATGCAAGATAATTGGCCATAATCTCTCAGTAAAAGATGTCAAAGTGTTCATTTCATTGTACACAGGCAACTCATCACTGTTAAATAAACTTTTTTTTAAAAAAGAGAGGAAAATAGAATATAAATTAGTCTATTTGTAAGCAAATTAAATGTCCGTAACAAAAAAAAAAAAATTATGACTCACTTTCTGAAATGCATTTTCAAAAATAATAAGGGTTTCCCAGTTTATTGTCCTTCTCTAGATGAGACAAGGAGCCTGCCCTCCATCAGAAGCAGCTCCTAACTGTAAAGGCTAACAGTATTTTACAATTCTCAGTGATTGTACTATAATATACATACAACATATATCATATGGTATGTATATGACACATATATACATATTGACATATCATCTATATGTATATGAGTATAGATGAACATACGTATATGAAATATGTATATACACATGTATATATATGTGCATATATATGCAGAAAATGAACATCAAACGGTCATGGATGGTCTCCCAGCCCTCTGCAGTATGCACAATACAGGGTACAACCACCAGCTTTTAAGCATTTCCATTCTAGAGAAAATAACATTCTGTATATAAAATATTCCCCTTCAAGGCAGATTTTCTTAACAGCCCTTTTCACTCAGAAGCCTGTGCCTCACAGTAAGATCTTTCAGTTTCAGTTCAGATTAAAGAAATGAACCAGTGAAAGAAGCAACAAAATGCACCTCTACACAGCCCATCTATTCATGTAACACTTATACCGCACACAAACACTGTCAACAGCCTGGCATCCTGTCCCACACATTTCTATCGTGCAATATGCATTAATAAAAAGCCTCTGTATCAAATGACAGCACCTAGTTATAGCTCCCACATCAATCACGTTTTTAAAGGAATTTTGTTTTGTGTTCCTTAATTGAATCCTTTGAAAATATGCCAGAAAGGTGAGATACTTGGGTTTTTTTCTTTTCTATTCTGGCTCTTAATTACCCCTCCCTGAAAGGAACAGACATCAAATACTAGACAGACTATTACAGGAAACTTTCAATAGAAAAATGAAATCTCTCATTACTGAGATTTTTAAAAGGGACAACATTTTTACTTAAATTATCTGGGATAGACACAACTTTGGAGAATGCAAAGGTAAAACCACTGGCAGAGCAGTTGCCTGTTTGATGACAGGTATGAGCTCGAGAGCCACCCACATGCCCCTGCCCTCAGAGGAAAACTCGCTCTAACAAGTGGAGGTCAGCTAAAACCCTTCTTCTTCTCAACCCACCGTTCGTCCTCTCACTCCTTTTATGATTTTTCTCTCCTACTATGACAAACAGTCTTAATTGTGACACTTTTGATGCATATGAAGCAAAAATGGCCCAGACCAGCTCTAACTGCTGCACTCCAAATGTGCCAGTGTGCTGGAACCTGATTTTGCAGAGAAAACTTCAGCCTTCGCTGCACAAAGCAAAACACAGTTAAGAAATTCAGGAGTTTCATTCCAGTTAAGCAGAAGTGCAGCACTCTGAAAACCACGTTCACTGCAATATGAGCACTTAAGTAATATAATTACGTCAACGCTTAGCAAAGAATAATACAGCAGGAGGCAATTTTCTGCACCACTCTGTCACTGTATCCTGTACCTTTGGTGATCTGCATAACTTTTGGCTTTATCGCATTTGCCTGCCAAGCCCTCTCGAACAATTACACAGTTCAGTTATTTTAAGTAAAATAGATTTGTCACAATTCCCTCACTCTCTTTGCTGCTGCCGAACAATGGCAGGTGCGCAAAGGCAAGCAACTGCTTCAAACCCCACCTTGGCTCCACACAGAACGCGTGGAATGAAAATCGAGAGACGGAGCCAGATGACACAGAGGCAACATCCTCTTTCCTTTATCGTCTTATCTCATTCCTCAAGGCAGCCAATCTCCTATCCCCTCCGCGCCAGTGACAGTAATCCTGTGCGAAGCAGTGTCACCATATAGCCATTAAAGGGAAGCAGCAGTAGCAATAATACTCAAGGTGCCTTTCCTATCTTTCCTTTTAAAAAGATCAAACTTTAGGACATTCTGGGAAATAAGAATGGTTAGATGCGCTCTGTGGAATTGCATCTTTGTTGGAATAGGAAACAGGCAGAGACAGGGCTACTGGCAACTCTTCTGATTAAAAAAAAAAAAAATCATGCTGGCAATATTACAGCAAAAGATTACAGATAGTTATGTACATGTGTACAAGCACACAAACATAATTGAGAGACCAGAACAACATTGGCTTTTTTGGAGAAAGTACCATATGAAAAGATAATGAGTAAAAACTCTAGATAATGAGTAAAAACTCTAGACAAGTAGTCCCTATAAACCCCCACACCTGGTAAGCCGCAGCTCCCATCTGCCATCCTCCTTGCTTTTCTCAGTGCAGTTTTCTTTGTACAGAAATAGGGTATATTAGTGTCATCATCAGATCCAAGCACACTGTTGGGATTTAGATAATAATGCAACTGATCCCTCTTTGGGCTGTCAGCCTGAGCGTGTGGCACACTGATGTGCAGACATGTGCAGAGATAATGCAAACTCAGAGGCATGGGCAAAATGTGTGCCTGAACACCAGCCTCTCCCAGCTTGAACCCTCCATGGGCTCCTATAAATAGCTGTATTCTGACAAACAACACATGATGCTTTCCACACTCAGGCAGTGAAACTGTCATGGGCACAGTTGCTTTAAGTGCCGTGTGAAGGGTGACTGTACCACCAGCTCCTACCCAAACCCACCAGACACTTGTTTGCTTGCAGGTCCCGCTTGCATTGGCCGTGCAGGTTTTAAACCCATCACCTCACTTCCAGTGACACTTCAGTGCCCCAGCACTCATCCACAGTCAGGACCTGAGCACCGTTGCCCCTGTCCCACTCCTGGCTGCTCCAGGCTGCTCCTACAGCCACCCTCAGGACCTCCAGTGGCTTTTCCTCCAGCTCCTTCTTCTTTTCATAGAATCATAGAATTGTCTAGGTTGGAAGAGACCTTTCAAATCATGAAGTCCAATCATCAACTGACAAAAACCATCACTGAACCATATTACTAAGCATCAAGTCTACCCGTCTATTAAATACCTTGAAGGATGGCAATTCTACCACTTCCCTGGGCAGCCAGTTCAGGGAATGCTTGATAATCCTTTCAGTGTAAAAGTTTTTCCTAATATTTAGGCAACTTGAGGCCATTTCCTCTTGTCTTATCACTTGTTATTTGGGGGAAGAGACTGATCCCCACCTCCCTACAACCTCCTTTCAGGTAGTTGTAAACAGTGATAAGGTCTCCCCTCAGCCTTCTTTTCTCCAGGTTGAACAATTCCAGCTCCCTCAGCAGCTCCTCATAAGACTTGTTCTCCAGACCCCTCACCAGCTTCGTTGCCCTTCTCTGGACCTGCTCCAGCACCTCAATGTCTTTCTTGTAGCAAGGGCCTCAAAACTGGACACAGTACTTGAGTTGGGGCCTCACCAGTGCTGAGTACAGGGGGATGAATATTTCCCCAGTCCTACTCACCACCCTGTTCCTGATACAAGCCAGGATGCTGTTGGCCTTCTTGGCCACGTGGGCACACTGATGGCTCATATTCAGATGGCAGTCAACCACCACGCCCAAGTCCTTTTCCACCAGGCAGCTTTCCAGCCACTCTTCCCCAAGCCTATAGCGCTGCATGGGGTTGTTGTGACCCAAGTGCAGGACCCAGCACTTAGCCTTGTTGAACCTCATACCGTTGCTCTCGGCCCATCGATCCAGCCTGTCCAGATCCCTCTGCAAAGTCTTTCTACCCTCAAGCAGGTCAACATTCCCACCTAACTTGGTGTTGTCTGCAAACTTACTCAATTCACTCGTCCAGATCATTGATAAGAATATTAAAGAGAACTGGCCCCACTAGCGAGCCCTGGGGAACACCACCTGTGACTGGCCACCAACTGGATTTAATTCTATTCACCATCACTCTCTGGACCCGGCTCTCCAGCCAGTTTTTTACCCAGCGGAGAGCACTCCCGTCCAAGCCATGGGCAACCAATTTCTCCAGGAGAATGCCGTGGGAAACCTTGTCAAAGGCTTTATTAAAGTCCAGGTAAACAACATCCACAGCCTTTCCCTCATCCACCAAGTGGCTCACCTTGTCATAGAAGGACATCAGGTTTGTCAAGCAGGACCTGCCTTTCATGAACCCATGCTGACTGGGCCTGATCACCTGGTTGTCCTTTATGTGTCAGAATGATCTGTTCCATAACCTTCCCAGGCACCGAGGTCAGACTGGCAGGTGTGTAGTTCCCTGGATTCTCCTTCCGGCCCTTCTTGTGGATTCCCTCCTTCTAAGAATATTCCAGCTGCTGTTACAGCTACACATTGTTCCTTGCTGCCTGCTGAACCAAGCACAAACAGGCTCTTTCCATATCTTCCTTCTTCTCCTGGAGATGTCTACGGGCCTTATGTAGAGCAGAGTCCCATAAAGAAACTTCAGTATAATAATACTGAGGCCACTAATCATCAAGATCAGTTCTGGGTTGACAGCCTTCTTTTAAAATCCATTTGTATTTGCTCCAGTGGCAAATTTTGTCCCTTGGGACAACCTGCTAATATCACCTTTCCCTAGATAAAATACTGGGATTCAACACTGGTCTCTATAAATACAGACCTCAACTGCTCATGTATCTTCTTTGACAAGAATGACTATTAAGGTGATAAGATCTTAAAGCTTAAACAACCAGAGGACAGCTTATCAGAACACGCTAAATAACATATTTCCTGCCAACTAAAAGCTATTTTCCACCCCTGTGGAATACAGCTAAGCAGATCCTAATTCCTATGAAAATATTGGTATATACTTCTGTAAATCAGTTCAGAAATGCATCAGAGAAAAATGTTTCCACTAAATATTTTCCCCAGAAAGGCTCAGCCACATAGTTCACCCATGCAAAAAAAGATATTTAACTATAGGCAGTGGAAAGCCAATTTTAACCACAATGCATTCAGTGCTTCTGTTAGATTTGAGAAGAACATTCTCAACAAGTCAACAACTAAATAGTTGAATTCTTTCTAACCTTCACTCTTAAAATACAGTTTATGTTTAATTATTTTCAAATTGGGGAAAGGTAACAAATACTCAGCTCCCCAGGGAATTATTTGGTTGGACTATCAATTTCAGAGGCAGACAGACTCAGGACTTACGACTAGCGAGTCAATCTAAACAGCTACTTCATTTAGGTACTGCCAAAGTTCAAATCCACCCAAAAGGCTCGCTAGAAACACTGCTTAAACACTGAGATAGGTGTCCATGGTCTCTTCTGCTTGGGCTTACCTTCTCCTGGTGGAAGCATCCCCAGGAGCACTACCACATTGGTGACAAGACCCGATGGGAGCAAATCTGCACCCTTCTCAAGGGTCCCGAGGAGAACCAAGTGTGCCACTTCTCACCTGGTTATAGACTATGATTTCCACTAGGGAATATATACACACCATCCTGACAATGCTTTGAAAGAAGCCTTAAGGGACAATTTGTGCATTTTATATTATGTAATTCCTGTATTTAAAAAGTAAACAAGGTGAAAGAATCCAAGTGGAAGAATCTCTGTCCCTTCTCTCTGAATGTGCTTACCCTTTGGTTTCCGAGCCCAGCTCCACATCTGACCACTGTCTGGACCCCTGACTCCTGCAGTTTTGCTTCTACTGTGTCACAACTTCGCTGGGAAGCGGGAAGGGAGTTTCTTCTCCTCCAAACATAATAAAATGCTGGTTAGTACACGTTTGTACAAATTTGATCCCATGAGACGGGTAAAACTGAGCAAAGGGGAAGTGGCTGGTAGAGTGTCCTGGGTCCCAAGTGGACAGGGGTGCAGGGCTCGGGCTCCACACAAGCTCTGGCTCTACAAGCTAGATTTGTGCAACTCTCTGCACAGCACGTGATCCAGAAAACTTGTCAGTTAATGCGGAGTCTTTTCTTTGTGGAGAAATTCATGGCACCTAATTTAGGTGGCCTGTGTTTTACTGTTAAGGTTGGAAATATATTAAAGCAAAGTAAAGCTACCCATAGCGACCCAAAAGCATACAGCTTTGATCTTAACCCCATAACTGGTTAGCGCTCCAAGTCTCTTTCTTCTGTTCCTCCAGCTGCTAAGCAGAACCTGGTACTTTTTTGTTAATTGTTTTCTATTTTTATTTTTCCTGTCTTCAGGGTTCTCTAATTCCTTCTGTACCCTACTCCAGTCATCCCTTTCACTAACAGTGATACCCAGCTTTATTTAGTCAGCAAATTTAATGTGTACCCCAGTTTTATATTTTGAGGTATTTCAGGGTACCAGGAAAATAAGACATGACCGAGAAGCTAGGGAGGTAGCTTATCACCCGCCTCCATTCTCTGCAGTCAGAGAATCACAGCCTGGCTGAGGTTGGAAGGGACCTCTGGAAGTCACCTGGTCCAACCCCCCTACTCAAGCAGGGCCACCTAGAGCTGGTTGCCCTTAACCATGTCTATACATCCTTTGAATATTTCCAAGGATGGAGACTCTATAACCTCTCTGAGCAGCCTGTGCCAGTGCCTAGCCACCGTCACAGTAAAAAAGTGTTTCCTGATGTTCAGATGGCACCTCCTGTGTTTTAGTTTGTGCCCATTGGTTTGCATCCCTCTGGTCCTGTCACTAAGCACCACTGAAAAGAGCCTGGCTTTGTCCTCTTTGCACCTTCCCTTCAGGTATTTGTATACAGTAATAAGATGATCCTGAGCCTTCTCTTCTCTGGATTAAACAGTCCCCCTCTCAGCCTTTCCTCATATGTGAGGTGCTCCAGTCCCTTAATCATCTTTCTGGTCCTTTACTGGACTGCAAGAAAAGCCTCTTTTGTACTGGGGAGCCCAGAATGGGGCGCAACACAGAAGTATGAGGATAGTCATAATGATCAGATTAAATGTCCATATGTCGGTAGCAAATGTTTATGGAAGAGAATAAAAATGGGGTGAGTATATAGCTTTACTTCCACCAAAGTGTCTCCTTACCCCCATAAATGTATGTCTCAGAGACTTCCTAATCAGAAAACGTGTCTATATATTTAACAGTCTTGAAGGGACTTCTCTTCAGTGAATTTTTCTGATTGCCTTATGAATTTACGTAAACGTCAAGCATCAACAACATCCTGTATCACAGAGTCCTTCAGGGGAAGTGTGGTAGATTAGATCAACTGCGTTTTCTGTATCTAAAAATAAGCTGCTTTGCCAGCGAGAGATAGCAGACTGGGCTGGCCAAATTTATCTTCAGTAAACCTTTTTGCCTCTTTACCTTCCATTCACTTCCATGTCTTCAGTTTGTCCTTCCTTGAACTCAGACAAAAGTGTCTGTCTCTGTTAGATTACTTTTCCTGTCCGCCTAAATGTAAGGGCTACATTTGCTATTCTTCAAATCCCTCATACACCCTGCTTAAAAATCTTTTACAGGCTGAATCATGAACAATCCCACTTTTGACTGTGCATCAGGTCTTTCAGAACACCGAGCGAATTTGGCTCTTTGAATTTTGCTCCTACCACACATATAGTAACTTCAATTTCATCCTTATTGATAACTAGTCCTAAGAGCAGCAGTACTACTGAATCATCATCTCCTATCACTTTGTGGAGCCCGATGTTGAGATCCTATGATCATTTTCTGATGTCTAATAGGTGCTGAACTCATGTTGCAGATTGGGAGCAATAATAGAGCTCTTCAATTTTATCCAGTCATCTATTATCTTTGACAGTTCTGTTCTCCTTCCAAATGTGGCTGAAATTGTAGATTGTGTGGTGGATTCAAAAGCTGCCCTGGGAACAGCTGGGATGAGGCACAGGACATAGAGATTGCAACATCTAGGGTTTTTTGTTAATCATAGAATCAAAGAATCTTCATGGTTGGAAAGGACCTTTGAGATCATCGAGTCCAACCATACACACACACAAAAAAAACCCAACCTACAATCTCTGTCCCTAGAGCATACCCTGAAGTGCCAAATCTAGACGTTTCTTCAATATCTCTAGGCATGGTGACTCAACCACCTCCCTGGGCAGGCTGTTCCAGTGCCTGACCACTCTTTCAGTAAAGTAATTCTTCCTAATATCTAATCTAAACCTCCCCTGCTGCAACTTCAGACCATTTCCTCTGCTCCTGTCATTATTCCCCTGGGAGAAGAGGCCAACACCCACCTCTCTAGAGCCTCCTTTCAGGTAGTTGTAGAGGGCAATGAGGTCTCCCCTCAGCCTCCTCTTCTCCAAACTAAACATGCCCGGTTTCCTCAGCCTCTTCTCATATGACTTGGTCTCCAGACCCCTCACCAGCTTGGTAGCTCTCCTCTGGACACGCTCCAGCACTTCAATGTCCCTCTTGTACGGAGAGGCCCAGAACCGAACACAGGACTTGAGGTGAGGCCTCACCAGTGCCAAGTACAGAGGCACGATCACTTCCCTACTCCTGCTGGCCACGCTATTCCTGATAGAAACCAGAATGCTGTTGGCCTTCTTGGCCCGCTGGGCACACTGCTGGCTCATGTTAAGCTGGCCGTCCACCAGCACGTCCAGGTCCTTTTCTGCTGGGCAGCTTTCTAGCCACTCTTCCCCAAGCCTGTAGCGTTGCTTGGGGTTGTTGTGGCCGAAATGCAGGACCCAACACTTGGCCTTATTAAACCTCATGCAATTGGCCTTGGCCCTTTGATCCAGCCTATCCAGGTCCCTCTGTAGAGCCTTCCTACCCTCAAGCAGATCAACACTCCCACCTAGTTTGGTGTTGTCTGCAAACTTACTGAGGGTGCACTCAATCCCCTCATCCAGATCATTGATAAAGATATTAAAAAAAACTGGCCCCAAAATTGAGCCCTGAGGGACACCGCTGGTGACCGGCCACCAAGAGGATTTCACCCCATTAATCACAACTCTCTGGGCACGGCCATCCAGCCAGTTTTTAACCCAGCGAAGAGTACACTTGTCTATGCCATGATTCACCAGCTCCTCCAGGAGAATGCTGTGGGGGACTGTGTCAAAGGCCTTACCAAAGTCCAGATAGACAACGTCCACAGCCTTCCCCGCATCCAGAAGGCGGATCACATGGTCAAGCGGCATCAAGTTCTAACCACTGTCACTGGGAATCCCTTCCATCAGTATGAGACCATTTCTTTTTCAGATTACAGACAAAATATTAGTTTTTCATTAATGTTAGCACTGAAATGGTGGAGTTGTTGCAAAGGCTGAAGTTTATACGCCCTAGAATTATAATCTGGAACATCTGGAAGGGTTAATATTAAAGAAGTTTCTAATTAAAGACAAAACTTCAAGACTTGTATCTTACATACATGTCTGATCAAACATCAGGGTCATTATCTTACAGAACAAATAAAGGAAATGCTAAATTTGGTAAAACATTCTAGCTGGTGAGAACAACTATCTCGTTTATGTCAAATCTATATCAAACTCTATTACTTAATTGTTCATAAGATTTAATACACCTTTAAAGTATACATTGCCAAGAACTCCTAGAAAACTGGTCTAACATAAAAAATTAGTATCATTATTAGAAATATTTACTTCATTCCCTCTGTAGCCTTGCCACCCACTCTAGGTTATTTATGTGCCCATCCTTGGGTTGAGGACAGGTTAAAATGAAAGTACTTAAACACACAATCTGCAAATAGAAAGTTCTAGTATGCTATCATGTCTCTTCTTCTAAGTAGGACAAAATAAGCCAAATTTTATTCCTGTTCACAGAGGATAGCGAGCAGATGATAGTCCCAAGGATTCAGCCTACATTTGATTGTTTTATTCCTTGATAACTGACAAAGGCATTATTTGTGATTTTGGAGTCATTATTTATGTATCATTGAACGTTAATCTTTCACCTACTGCTATATTAGCCTAAAAGGATAAAAGCTTGTGATTATTTCTTCATTCATTCCTTGATGTTTTTTAACAGCCAAATTATTTTTATAACTTTATGGAAAATTCCTCTATAGCTGTGGGTGGAAGGAAGGAAGCTTGTTAAGTAACTCTGAATTCATTTTAGCAAACTTCCCTTTTTCTACATAGAAGCATATTTATGTTTTTAATTAAAGAGGCTGTAAATTGCTGGTCAATTTTGCAGTGTTCTGTCACCTCCCATTAATGCAATATAGAACATATATTTCATAAAAAAAAATATATGGAGCAAGGATTCATGTGGCAGGCCGATAGTCTCTCTTTTTACAGTACCTAGCACAACATAGCTATAACCTAGCTGATGTCTCTCAGCTCTACAGTAATATAAATGTTAATAAATTCTACCAGTTAAAATGTGACGTTCAGAGAAGGATTACTAAACAGGTACTTACATAAGCATTATCAAAGAGTTGTACCTATTTTATATAACTGATCAGTCATTAAGCACAATTGGGAAAAGAACAATACACAGGGGACTTGCATGGCATTTTGCTTTTTTATACGTAGACTAGCAACTCGGATAGTATTCAGAAGAGACACAAAGATTATTTGCTTTTTCAGTGCTGTCACCGTTACCAGGTTAGCTGCACATCAGATCTCTCCTCAGTCCCTCCCTGTCTCACATGCGCCTTCCTGAGTGGCAGCCGAGCTGCTCCGTCCCCTCCGAGGTTCAGTCCTGCAAATCCCTGACTCACAGCCCTGTCCTCAGCTGCAGCGGGCTACCTGGCCAACTGTGTCTCCAGAGCAAACCCCACTGAATTTAGTGCTTGAGTGGGACCTTTTTTCAGTTCGACTTCCAGCAGGGGATGCAATGACTCAGAACAGCTTTTTCAACGCAAAAGTGCAGCAGTAAGGCCATATGACAATAAAAAATATCCCGAAACCAGAAGCAAATGAGGAAAGGTTATTTGATCTAAAATTTAAGTAGTAGTAGTCTAACTCATGTCAGACACTATCCCTAGAGGATGGAAAGTCACTAGGATGTAATATCAATCTCTATATTCTTCTTCTTTCCCTTCCCTGTCAGAGCTCAAAATTTTTCAGATGTGCAAAACGCCTTAGAGCAACTGAACTCCTAGTTATTTCTCAGCAAGATACTCCAGCAAGGGACACATGAAAACCATTGGAAAACGCTGTCTTCTATATTCTTCCCAGCTTAACACTTCTTTAAATCTGAAAAATTTGCTACATGATCTCTTTACCATTCCCACAAAATCCATCAGAGTCTAAAAAAAATAGAATTTAAAAAACCCTGCAAAATAAAACCAGACATAGACTCTTATTCAGTAGGTTAAAAGGTGCCCTAATCTTAGCATGATTAGGAGTCAAGGGTGATAAAAAGTCCTCCAAAACAAAACATAGCCCATGTATTTAAATTTTCCATTATCCACTCAGTAAATACAACAAATGCCCTTTGTTCTCTCTTTCCATGGGGGACACGAGACAGCCCTCTGCTCTTGTGGAGACATTCAAAGAGACCAGCTCCATTTATATTTTGGTCTGGCTTGCTGCTTTAGGAAACAGGAAGGACATGAATGTGAGGAATGGTCAGTAACAAAGTGTAAGAGAAATACATGTAAGAAAATAACTAATATGTTGGAGTAGAGGACAGAAATCAGCATAGTAGTTTTTCATAAGTCAAATTACCTTGTGTACATACTGAGTAAAAGTATAGTACATGAGAGTATTCAGTAGTTCTGTCCGCTTGTTCTTAAGGGCAGATGACTTAAAGCTCTTCCTTTCACTTAAGCAAGGCTAAACACTTTGAACAAACATTTGCTGTAAAATGCTTAGCCAAAAACACATGTTAAACCTCACATAACTCAGCTAAGGAACTCCCTGCATATATCTTATCATATATCTTCTGATATCATCATATATCTTATGATATATGAGATATATGAGATATATGAGAGTCACGAGATAGCAACTCAGGTAAGACATTTTAGAGACTTAAAGAAATAATTGCACAGAACCAGGGGAGGGTTTGTTAGTTCTGAACAAATGGCCACCATTCCAAATGGAAATTATCAATGAGTATTAACTCACTCCTTTGCAAATACAGGATTTCTGTATCAACGCAGGGAGACTCAAACCCACGAAATACAGAGCTCAGGTCTGAAAGAAGCATCTCATTCTGCAAGATTTCTCAAAGTGAGGAGTGCAGCCTTCTGCAAATGCTACAAAAATGAACTGAGGCTGGTGAAGAGGGGAGCAAGACACACATCTCTGAGTTGTTCTTCAGGGTCCTAAATAACATAATGACAGAATGATTGTTTCAAGCTCTCTCTAGATACAGGAAGGGAACTCTGAAGTATCATTTACTTAACAGCCATGAAGTCCCCTTCACCTTACAACCCCATGAAAACTATAAAAAAACCCCAACTGATTATGCTTTATTTAATTGTGGACCACCTTGACTTTTAAAGCATTAGACTGCTCAAAGAACGTTCATAAGGGAAGGCAGTAAACCCATTATTCATATCTGCACGTAGTGACATGGCACACCCCATATCATTTTAGCTAAAAGTGACTAGCATATAAAAACTGTGAATTACTGCCCAAAAGGCAGATTCTTCCTTAATTGATCGTTAATGTGTTTCTTGTACCTTCTTCTGAAACAACCAGTATTGGCTGCTGTCAGGGACATAATAATCTATTAGACAAACTTATACTGATCCAGTGTAGCACGGTGATTCCTAAATGTTGGTTTTGCTTAACTGAAAACAGAATATTAAGTATTTATTTAAAGTCATATGAAAGCAATGTTTAATGATATCCTATGGAGTTCACAGACAAACGTGCTTGCTATTGTTGCTGGTTTTCCTTTGTGGAGGTTCCTGATCCTGACTGTAAGATATCCATTCATTTTTCATCTCCTGCCCTTAGCTGTAGCTCTTGTGTTATTTCAAACAAAAAAAAGAGAGCACTGACCCCCCAGAAACAGAATGCCATTTGTGATGACAAATTCTGTCACCATATTGTTGTAAAGACACAATTTAAAAGAGTTAAAATAGATATGCAAATCGCGATGTCTAGTATTCAGAAACGTGCCCGCAGGAACACCAGGTAGGTGCAATCAAGGAAGAAAAATGTTACTGTTCTAGGGATAGCACCTTGAGTTTAAAGACAGGGCTCCAGCTGAGGGCTGCAGAATGCAAATTCCCTCGTTAAACTGCTCATTTCTATATATTTAAAAGCAGAGAACGTAATTCAGAAAAGCACCATACATATTCTTAAGTCCATTTCTCCGGGGGAAGAGTGAGAAGTGCCTGCTGCAGATACCCATCGACAAACCCAGGCTGGCAGAGCTGGGGTATGTGACTGAAACAGCTATGCTGGCAGCTGCTCCTGGTATTGACATAATTCTCTCTCCTTTCCAGTGGTATAACTAGTTTCTTTTCAAGGGTGTGACTTTGCTAATTGTACAAGGTACAGGCATCCAAATCTCACTGCAACTGTCCAAACGTACCAGCATCTTTGTCCTAATAAAGGGCTGGAAGAGGCTTTTTCTCAAGTAGTTTGCTATGTAAGGACACTTTCCAGAGCTGGAAACAAAGAAATAAAAGCAGAGAAATATAAATACATTGTTACTTAATGCCAGCTGAATTCCAAGGATAAAGTAAAAGAAAATATACAGCAGGCTGCTTTTCTTTGGTGAAAATCTTTCAGTTGCCTGACAGAGTTTTCCTGCAGAACAATAAAATACATATCTGTTAAAAGACGAATGGCCAAATTTGGATGATTTACCAATGCCAAGATTCGCAGACTCCTTTTTCTAACTGCCTGTTTGTCAAGTCAGCCCTGCCGTAGAGAAGAGGCATCGATGCCAGCCCCGGACACATGCCCCAGTGCACCCAGTGCTCCAGCACCCCCTGGTCACACGCCAGCCCCTACCCACCGGTCCAAGCGCTGGCTCACAGGGCGGGCACGCGTCTCCCCGCAGCACAGGAAAGCGAGCAAGGCACTCTTGGGAGAAGACTGGAAACAAGCCTACAAAACTAGCAACATGTCCCTGCCTTATTCACAGTTTTCACCTTAAGCCCCTTTAGGGAAAGGGAGTGATGGAGCAGCTCCGGGCGGCAGAGGAGCGGTCCTGGTGTGTCACACAGCTGCAGAAGTTAGTCTGTGTCATTGCAGGACTTGGATGATGCAGATCTTATTGGTTCCTTCTGGCTCTGAACCTCCGGAAGGACCTGTGATACACAGATAATACAGACTTTATTTAGAAAATAGCTCCCACTTCAGTAATAACAATGGCTTGGATGAAACCAGCCATAAATGCGTGTCTGCAGTCACTATATTCTGCAAGTGGCTTCAAAGGAAGCATTAAAGAAATTATCACAGTAAAAGTTCTTTTCTTAGTGTCAACAATTTCAATAAATTCCATTTACTTGAGTGCTTTTGTCAAAGGCAATTAGTGTAATCTATTTCATTTTTCTGTTAACTGTATGTTTACAAGACTATTTTTTTGTATAGTAAAATACAATTTGGTTGGAATAAAATGTTATAATTTGAGAACTTACTGCATAGTCACTCAGTCTTGCAGGTTGTGATGGAAGTTTTGTCAGGTTTTACAGTATTTTAATACTTTAGAAAGGTTTGGTTTGCAACTTTTTGTGACAATTATTATTATCACACATTTAATATCTTGAAGAGACAAAACTTAAAGGATGGAAAGAGCTTGTGGATAGGAAAGATACAATTTCCAAGGAACGTATGTACTCACAAAGGTAAAGAAAACTGTAAAAGAATAGGTTTTATAAATGGAATTAGAATAATAATTCCAGGGGTAGAGTTAATGACACAAATAATGTTTTACTGTGTGTAAGTGTATATATGTGTATATATATATATTTGCACATACATAAATACATACTTGCTATTATCTTTCCCTTATTCTCAAAAAGGCATAGAAACTTGTACAGAAGTTGGATGGCTGGATAGTGCCACCAAAAGAGCTTGTTGAAACTGAAATGTCTAAGCTTGGAGAAAGCCTGGATATTCTGAGACTGGAAAATAAGGAGAAAAAGGCAATATTTTGTAAAAAAAAGTATTAAAAAAAGGTTTGTCATAAAATATAAGAATATTTGCTTCTGCTTTATTATTTCAATTTCTATATTATAAATTATATCAAACACATAATACACTGACCTTTTAAAACCAAACATTTTAATAACTTCCCATGAGACTGGATTAGAGATATATATGAAAATATCCCTTGTGAAACTTTCCAACCTTGTTGAATCAGCACTGTCTGTCAGAAAAGCTGTTCTGCAAGAATTTCTTAATTATCTGTAGCCCCACACATCACCCACACCTTAACAGGTGAAAAAGTGGAATGGCAGCATTCTCCCCTCCTTTGACAGGTGTGTGCCGTGCAGGTGGACAACCAAGTGGGCAATCGTACATAGTTTCATGCTTTTCCTTTGCTCTACTTGTAACAAACAGTGAGGAGACCAAATTGCTTCCTGCATATAATGTCCCAGTACCTGATTAATCCCTAATATAGCCAATTGAAGTACAAAATCTCTTTGATTTGCAGTTTTCCTTGTCAAAGTCATAATGACAGGTGAGCGACCAGAACACCACTTATTTTTTTTCGTTTATACAGTAGCAGAAGGTGTCATTCCCAGGAGTATCAGACAGCTGAAGGCCTATGCAATGACAGAAGTAAATATTGGAACAGAGAAGCTGGTCTTCAGAAAGGACTTAGTGTACAGGAAAAACTTGTGTTATCATTAGACCCTTGAGGGAAAAGTAAGAGTGGAAGAAAACTGACAATAAGGAAGAACATTAAGAAAGAGGGCAATGGGTAGTCTGTCTTCTCCCTCATGCTTGGAGTTACACCAACAAATGCAGCAAAAATTCAATATAAAGGTTAAAAAGAGTGGGGATAGGCGGGATATCATAAGTCTTCACTACAGCGGCATGACTCTACCAGAGAGCACTGACAATAATTGTTCCTCTATTAAAAAAAAAAATATATATATAACAAAACAAAACACCAAAAAAAACACAAAGAAAACCAAGCTAGTAAATACCTTTCTCCAGAGCTGATGGACACGTGGCTAATTTTATTCTAACTTCTGTGGTTGAAAGTGTCATTGGGAGACTCGAGAGCAAGGCAGAAGGTGTGTAAAGCAGGGTAACTGTGTGAAATAGAAAGGACAAAAATTATCTGGCTTCTTCACAGCACATCATCAAATAACAGCTGTTTGGTGGGGGGGTCACTCATTGACACGCTCAGGAGGTCCAACATGCTTCCTTCCTTCTTTTAAGCACATCAGAACTTTTAAATTATCATACATCTTGTTGTATTTGATTACACATCCTATGAAAAAATAGGGCACTGGCTTTTACTGGAATACGGTACCTCTGGGAAAGTCATTCACAGGTTTAAATTCAAGTTGCTTCAGTTTCACAACCACAAAAGACATTGCAAAGCAGATCCCTGTCTTCTGCTGCTGGCTTCTCCTTTGCAAAGTACAGAAAGCTCACAGTTGCTGTAGCACTGCATCTTTATGGAAGAGGGTGGTATAAATGGCCTCGCCACGGCACTCTGGCTCAAAATATCATAGAAAATGTGGAAACAACCCGAACAATTTCAAAGCATGTCATTACTATTTCTGTCAGTGAATTTTGAGTGAAACACATGGTCTGGGCCCAGACATGCCACATCTAGAATTTCTGTCTCTTTCTGGGGACTCGAGATCTAATTTAGCACAGGCAAACGCATAAGACAGACTTTCATTTTTATGCTCTCTCACTGTATTCACTCAGTTGTAAGGCTCTGACATTAGCAATGTAGAAAAGCCATAAAGCATCCGGCTTCTCTGCAGCCTATCAACAAACTACCACTGTCATAAGAATTGCTTCATACTAGGAACAGGACAGATGTACAAAGTTCCCATTTCAGTAGCCTTTAGCAGCTTGAGGAAGTGACAGTGGTAGGAGCCAAAAGCGGGTATCAGCCTTTGCCCAAACACGAAGGCAAGCTTCTATCAGCAGAATGCTCCCTTTAAAATATTTGGAGATTTTAGTCTCAAAGTTTCTTTTACCTTATCGGGTTACCTTAAATACCAGTTAACAATGCAAGCCTAGAAGCAGAGATGCCTTGAATGTTTTTTTTTTTTCGGTAGCACAAAATTTAGGATTTGTCCTTACAGGAAAGTTTCAATGCCGGTACCGTTAACTATACTGATACAGTTAACTGTTAGCTCTTCTGGTCTAACTCTCCCGTGTGGACACAGTTACCTGGAACATGACTACTTAAATTCTTTTCAGATAGCTTGAAAATTACTTCCCGAGTAGCAAATAGAAGCAATTGGAGGCAACCCTGTGCCCATAGAATAAACTCATCTTGAACTCTTGTACTACCTATATGACTTTCTCCCCTGGGACAAAAGCGCTTTAGAGTCTATTCCATAATACTTACTTCAGCATAATTATTCTTAAATGCTGAAGAGTGTTCACAAGAGGATTTAGGCCAGAATAGCAATTTCAGTCAATATGCAAGTGCAGAGATATACAGATAGTTGTAGATACTTCACACTTTTCACACCTAATGAAGACAACAAGGCGTGGACCGCGGTTGCAAGGAGGAGATGCTAGGCAAACGTAACTTAACGAGCACACGCCTTGATGAACGATATACGATGAAATGAATTAGGCTAGCTAAAATAAGTCACATCTCCACAGATCCAGTTCTTGCATGTGTCAACAGGAGACTGAATGGAGTAATGTAGTCTATTCCTTTGTACTGGGAATTTCAAACCTTCAACAAATCCATCATAGAGACTAATAAGAAAATTGGGCAGTCATTGGGCAAGCGGCAAAGAACTGCTATGGATTAGACAATGGCAAAATAACAAAACAAATAGTCAATTTTCACCTTGGCAAAGCCTCTATGCTAAGTCAGTGTTGAAAATATTCATAAATAAATCAGGAATTAAAGAACAGCGAGATGTAATCAGTCTTGTAATGCAAATAGCAATTAACAACAATATTTGCATTTGACACAAAGCTCTGAGGATAATAGAGGCTGGAAGTGCCTGTAAAGAATCCCACCAGTAGACAAATGGGAAGCACGGTGGCAGATAAATTCTAGCACTGATAAAAGTGTGGCACTACAAACTGGAAACTGTACCAGTCATTGGGAATTAATCGAGAGCCCAGTAACGTGCTGGATTAGGTCAATCTCCTGATGTAAAAGGTCCACCAACAGCTGAGTGAAAACAGGACTGCAGAGGTTAAGGCAAGACACAGAGATAACACAGGCTTTCCTTGCAATTGGGAAAGTAGTGTTGAAGATGTTAAAAAGGACCCGTATAGAAAGGCAGGCAAGTAGAGTGCTACTATTTGTGCAACATGGAAAACATTTAGCAAAAATATAAAGTATCCGAAGACAAGTGGCAAACCAAGAGATCTGTGTGACCCTGACGGTGGTGAGGAACATGGGGACAGACTGCCTAGAGCTGAAAAGTAAGTAAAAACGGATAACAAACAACATTTACTCTCCCTCCTCACATGCATCGCAGATGAATTTATGGAACTCACTGTCCCAAAATCATCATCAGGCCTGAAGGGATTAACTGCGTCCAATGTTATTTACAGCTGTCTAAAGAAGGGGCTCACAGCACTCCTTGCTGCCATCCGTTGTGAGTCCCTGTGGGGGCCTGGAGGCAACCCTGTCCCTGCTACGTGGGCTTCCCATGGAAGGAGATGGGGAGCACAAACCTGGAGGGACAAAGGGGGACTTTCCCCTGCTGTGGAGAGGGCTCATGGGCCAGCCTTCCATGTCCCTCAGTCACAGTGAGGTACAGGTGCCACTGCTTCAGGCTTACTGACGGGAGTTAAGAAGAAATTTTCTTTTTGAATAAATTATTCCATCAGGTGACTTTGATAGCTTCTCCTGTATTAACTAGCGCCAGCCACCGCACTGACTCAGAGGGAAGATCTATGCCATTAATGCCATCCTCCTCTGATGAGCAGGATGACATGGAAATGTCGCAAGTCCTCAGGGACTGGCAAATTGCTGCCAGAAGTCGTTCTCATTCTAGTTGGTAGCAGCGACACCAGACACTTGCCATTTAGACTGAGAGACATGCAAGGGAAACAGTCAAAAGTCTCACAGGCTGGAAAAGGCCAAAGTGCAATTTCGCCTAATTAAAAACTGAGACAAATTAATGGCCTGTAGTTCCTTCAGTGGCCCTTTGATTTTGAGACATCTGAAGAGGGTTATAATTTTTAGAAGAGGAGTGCTCAGCTCCTTTGAAAAATCCAGACCCACAGAAGGCAGCCTGCACCCCCTGAGGTGGGAAACCTCCTCCATCCCTCCATTACTCACCACATCCCTACTTATACATTAAAATCCGAATCAACACCCTGGAAGGTGAAAAATGTCAAAGTGCCAACACCAAGAACAAATATCTTGAGTGTACAGTGAATGAAACGGTCAAACCACAAGTACTCCAGTTCGTGGGATTTTATCAGCATTCGACCTCTCTGCTGCACATACATCTGCATATGCAATGGAAGACCAAAAAAAAAAAAAAAAAAATAGATATTCAGTTATTATCAAAACAACAAAAGAAAGCCCCAAACAAAGCTTATAAATATTCTGAAAGCATATCACATCTGTCGGAGAGCAAACGGCCCCCTCCCTCCCCACCTCACATCCTAATGCCTCTGTCTTTTCCCTGGCACGGGTTTCCCAGTGCTGCCGTGGCCAACGCTGCCACCAAGGGCATGGCTCCGAGCGTCCCACCGCCGCACTGGGCAGAGCCTGCCCACCACCACCGGCCACTCCGGCTGGAAGCAAGATGGGCAGGTTGCCACCAGCTGGGACAACCGAGAGGTAGGAACTACAAATATTTCCATGTTGGATCATCCTGTTCTACTCCCCGGGCCCTATCTGTGGGAGAGGAGCAGGGTTCAGTCCGAGGTGGCAGACTTTGAATGCAGGAATAGTCCGATTTTAAGGAGTACACATTGAGAGGATTCAAAAGTGTGAGAAATACCAGCATCAAGACTAGAAAAGCTCCGGGATCTGGAGCAAGGCAGAGAGGGTGAAGCAGCTCAGGGCTAAAGGCGAGGAGGGAGGAAGAGAGTATCAGAGGGAATAAAAGAGGATAAAACAAGCTTCTGTCATAGTCCAAATATCATGGGCAGAATAGCGGTGCTCTGAGGTGAGACTGCGGTTTTCTACGCAGCATTAAAATGAAGCATTAGGTAAAGTTTGGAAAAAAATGCCAGAAAAAGACAGGAATTAAATGATGTCCATCTGCTTCTTCTAAGAATGCAGAAGAGGATGGATCCCTGACCATTAATCATGATATATAAGATGACGGAGTTTAATTGAGTTCAAATTGTAAAAAACATATATATTTGACTCGTGATAGCTGTAGGGAGGATGTACTTCATCTCTGAGCTATATTTTCAAAGCTATGCCTTAGGTGAACCTTTAACAAGTATCCCTCTCACCAAAACATCAGCTGAAATGTAAATATTGACTAAATATTTTTTAAGTGTTTGGAATTCAGGAACTAAAAGTAGTTCCCCTTGTAAGAAGTTCAAATTTTGTTAAGTAATTTAGGAATTTCACTAGCTTTACCTGTCAGGACAATACAAAATGTAAATACATAGTGGGAAAAAATATCCTTTCCTTGCAGAAAACCCTTGTCAGCAGGCAGGAGAGAAAGGTTTCCAGAGATGAACTCCGGTGGCTCCTGCAGTTACTCCCCCAGCTGTGTCTCGCCTTTTGCAGAGGTTGCCTCTCCCGCAGCGGAGCAAGCAGGAAAGGAGGACACGTCAGTGCCTCGGCCAGCCCAGCGTTGCACGGGAGGGAGGAGGAATCTCAGCTATCACACCAGGCTCTGCCTGCAGCAGCCGAAGCGTGGACACGCCATCCCTTCTGCCAGCTCCATTACGGGGACGTGGTCTCCAACAGGGAGAAAATTAAAAATAGTCGGGGAGTGAGCCATAAAAAACCTCTGCAGTTCATGGGAGTCTGTTCTTAACACTCATTTATTCATTCATTTTTAGGCTTCATTTCATTTTAGATGTTGTTATTTTTTTATGAATAAAGAAACATTCACACCATTCCAATATTAACATTTCACTCTTGCTGTCTACAGATTTGGCAAAAACACTCTTCTGTCTCTATAGGCAAGGAACTCCTCTGCACAGGTCTTTTCTATACACAAATATTTTATAAATTAAAGTTAACCTTTGCCTTGCCAATATAAAATATATTTTTAATGCATTACAATCTCAATATAGACGCGGCACTATTCATTTGGACACATTTCATCCAGTCTAAGTAATTGTAAGTGAGGAACCTAACACCAGGTAATTGATGGGTATTAAATTACAATTCGCGTGTCTACAAAAGGATGGTAACATGGTTAAAAACGCACCTTTTCCCAGGGGAGACTTTAGTAGAATTCAAATAGTAAATTGAATCATGGCAGCTAATGAGTTGCAGCACTTCAGCTCCAGTAACTCTCTGCTCCTTCTCCTCCTGCGCCTGGGAAAGGATACGTGCTTCTCCTCAGCCCCTGGCAAAACCTCTCTGCAGCTGGGGCAGACGAAGGCAGACAGCCCAGGAGGGCATTTGGCTCCACCATCCCACAGGGCTGAGCTCTATCTCCTCCACACCTTACTGACCCAGCCACATGCAGGTCAGCTCTTCTGACTTTCATCAGTCCACCAAAACAACACCATCACAGCAAGCTCGGTGACCTAGAGTGTTTGGACTAAGCTACACCCGTTAGCTAGAGCCAATTAGCCCAATTTCCACTGAAACACTTATGCCAATTAAACTAAACTGGTTTATCCCCGGATTACAGAGATTTAATGGAAACCTGTGAGAGAATGGGGAGGTGGAGGATTTTCTACTATGCTTGGCATAGCAAGAGCATCTAAAGGCAAAGTGGGCGGTGCCAGAATGGAAACGTGACTCCCCCAGTACCAGTGAAAGTAAGCAAGGGACACAATGGATCTATACCACTTGAAAATTTTGAATAAGCTATCCTCCACAAAGATATGCTCTAGTTTTAGGCTGGATATGGGATTTTTTTGGCTGAAATCCCCAGGCTTCTACTGTGTGGAAAACTGGAGGATCCAGTAGTTTCTTTGCTTCCAAAAATCCACACTTGTTCGTAATTAAAGTAAGAAAAAATGGGGTGGTCATACATTCATTTAAATATGTCCATAAAGGGTTAGTACTGGTTTAACTAAATGTATATGCATGAAAACACCCACATACTTTTGTGAAAAATGGCAGTTACAGAAGAAATTGCCATTTATCATGTACCTTACCCGTGATATTTTGTTCATGAAACCATCTCCACCACGATTCTGTGCACGTTACAAATCTCTGTGTGTATACTCTGTGCTATAATATGTGGTGGCAGAACCACAGTTTCTTAAAGCTTTCAGCAACGTAGCCACGGGAGGGATACAGAAACGCTTGTCACAGCCAGGACAGGAGCCTGAAGATGGGTGATGCCAGCGCATTCGCTCCTCAGCTGGCATTCCCTTGAGAGAGACGCTGTTTGAACAAATTCAGACAAATCCTTTCAAAAGGCACCAAACAGCAGAAGCAGACCTGGAGAGAAGGGGAAAACCGCGGCTCCTTCCCCATCACCCCGCAGAGCACAGGCTGTGTGTGGTGACACACTTGGTCCCCCACCGCCTCCCCCTTTCCAGCAGCCCCAGAAGTAGGTGCAAGAGGGCACCTCGCAGCCTCCCAGGTTCCCTCGACGTCAGCAGCTTTTTGCTCCGATAAAGGTCAAAAGTGCTCACTCCCGGGCCCAGCGCTGCGCCGCTAAGGTTCGCTAGCCAGACTCTGCTGGAGGGGAAGGCAAGAGGCACTGCAGGGCACATATGCTTTTGTTTATTGAACTCTGCCTGCCCGTGACCCACTTGCTTCTGCTGCTCACGCAGACGTTCGCATCCCAAAACACCGGCATGGTATTTGCCTCCCTCAACCTCAGTTTCCTGGATATATGCAATATTTCAAATGAATTAATAAAATTAACACATAAAATTAAGTTAAATTTATATCTGCAAATGTAAATATATTTTTTTTTTTTCCTGTGGCTATGCAGCTTTTTGGGGATAGGAATTAAGGGGTTTTCTTCCACGGTTTATATCAGTTTTCCATGTTTTGCACAATAGTTTGGCTTTAGACTCTGACAGTCACACACCCCAGCACAACATTGCCTAGATACAATCAGAATTTCATCTCCTGATTGGAAAATGGGCTAAAAAGCACTACTTAACCTTAACTATGGAAAATCAAATTCCTCTGATAGAATGGAAATAAGCAGGTAGAGACAGAGGGAGAGTGAGGGGGTGGGGGGGGTGGGGGGGGAAGGTTCCCCTACAAGCCTTTACAATGAATATTTGGAAATATTCACCCTTACAGTTTTGTATATGGTATAATATTCATAAACCTTTGTATCACTGTAATCCTGCTTATTTGAACCATTTTCATATTATTTCCAGCCCCTACTTTATTGGAGAATTGTTGAAAGAAAAAAAGTCTACAGAAACTATTCTCGACAATCCCCTTGACGCTCTTGTAACCTGCTGATAACTGCTCTGACATGTCTCATAAGCCCTCAATAAAAAAGGAGGAAGAATGAGCTGCAGGAGCCCATGGTACCATTTAAAAAATTCTACCTGCAAACTACCAATTTACAGTGAGAAGGGAAAAAAACCCAAAACAAACAAGTGGTAAAACCTATGATATTATTATTCTTCAGAGATATTCTCCAACCTAAATCCTAAAATCTTCTTTGTGGAACAGCATAGAACTATCATTTAATCCTAACTCTTTTCGTCTGTCTAGGTATAGTATTTAATTTATGATAATATAGGACGTCACATATGATAAACATGAGAGATATAATAGGGTGAGAATATGAATAGTAGTTTAGCATACGTGAGTTACTATTACAGGCAGTTTAGGTCAATTTAGCATTAGGCTAAGTGAAAGTTAAAGGATTAGGAAATGTCAGAGGTGCGAGACAGAGATGAGGTGGGACTTTCCTTGGGCAAAAAGAAGCAGCTTGGCTGGCAAGTAGCCAGCAAAGACAATTTTTGCCTTTACTCGGCTGAGATAATTTGGATTGATTATATCCAATTAATTTGTGTAGATTGAAAAGTTCTGTTTATTGACAAAGACAACCGAAAAGGGGTTCAGCATTCTTTGTTCACCCTTTCCTTGAAATTTAGATGCTGAACACAAGTTAGGTGAAATTCAACTGAGGAACTCCTTTCTTAGTTTCTTTGAAATAATCTTAAATTTGATCTTCAGTATCTTCCTCTTTGTTTTTGCTTTTTCTTCTCTTTTATATTCACATTGTCATTATTGGTACATATTTTGTATCACTGTTGCATATTAATTTCCCACATCAAATATGTATTGCATTGCTCTTTATTTACTTACTGTGCTATATGATTTAGCTGTTAAATAAAACTCTTTTCAGTTGTTACTGTGAAAGTCTTCTGTCCTTCGGTTTCTTGAACTCTCATTTCCCACATAATGTCTCGGGGTCAACAGGAGAGGGAAGAAGAGATGACTTAAGTTATCTCCTTTTGCAGTGTTTTCATTGTCATGGCCACAACAACCTGTTCATACTGCAAAAGGGAAATTCCTCAGCGTGAGAGTCGGTCTCTGCTGCTCTCCAATGACTCCTCTGCTGGGGAAGAGTAGGACGTACCTGAGCAGGGCATGAGCGGAAGGGGACAGAAAATTGCCTTCAGGAAGACACCACCTACAGAAGCCCTAGCATTTTAGCTGCAAGTGCAAACGAACAATTAGCTCACAAAGAAAATTAGGACAATTAAAAGCCAATACCTACTCTAATATACCATTTTACATGCCTCTATATGGAGAAATATATACTTGTAAGAGTAAACCCAAATATTTTAAAGTGCAACTATTATGCAAAGTAGTGCTTTAAAAAGGAGCTGTAATCTAGCCTTTACATGCCATTTCATAAGTGAGATTCACTGTAGCTTTCAAACAGCTGAATGAGAAGAATCATGTAATACAGGCAGCATTTCTCACACACAGACACATGCCTCAATTAAAAAAAAAAAAACCAAACAAAAAAACCCCAAGAAATCTACAAACACCTCAAAAGAGTGAATAACTTTGAAGTCAGTTATTATTTCTGCTATCGCCATCTGAATATTCTATTTTTCCCTCCTGTGCCATTGCGCGTTGTCACTGCCGGCACGAAACGGGAAGCGCTAGAGAAAGCAGAACTAAGACAGATAAAAGGGTCAGTTCGCTGAGACAAAAGATGATATCACGTCGAGACAAATTACAGAGGTGCTGTGTCTAAATGTGTTGAAGCAATAACCGCTATACAACAGCCATATCAGCAGGGCTGCTCTGTGCCTCTTGCTTACGCAGGCTGCATGTAAAGCAGGGCCCACAGCCCAAGCGCTGCAATTCAGGTCACACACATCGGCAGCTCCCCGGCAGCCTGGGAGACAGATAGCTACTAGGCCACCTGCAGGCCATCCTGCTCAGAGACAGAGAGAGCTGAAGAAGAAGTCATTAGAAGTGACAGGTAGCCCGACGCTGGAGGGCAGAGCCCCATCCCGGCACCCCGCAGTCAGACCTGCATCCCTCAGCGCATCCCCCAGAGCATCCCCACTGCCCCAGCACCTGCTCCCGGCCCTCTCTGTGCTTCCGTACACCCTGTCCATTTGTGAGTTGAGAGGGTAAGAAAAGGGAAAAAAAAAATATATATTTTTATTTAAAAGCAGCTAGGAAAAATGCAGGAGCTCTCTCAGGCACACAGCATCTTCATCGGGTCCCACAAAATTGCTGATCAGCTGAGCAACTTCGAGAGGTAAAGGGTAGTCAGCACCTGTGAAAGATCAAAAACTGCTAGCAGGCATGCTGTTAACCCTCACCGAGAGAAAACTGGATAGTTAGCACTCCTAGAAGAGCCAGGTTGGCTGGAGTAAAATGGTCGCAGAAAGAAAAAAAAAAAAGAAAAAGATAGATGGATAGATACATAGGTAGATCAATCAATCTTGCAATCTTGCAGCACATTGTCATCAGCCATCCTCTCCAGTTGCTGTTTGGGATCTCCATTTCTTGAAGGAGTATCAAGTTTCAACAGCAAATGGTTATATAGCTTGTGAAGGCAAGAGGGGATTGTACAAGATCTCCATCGTAAAAAGGATCAGCCTCTTCCACAGGCAGAGCTAGGACAGGGACACCTGACCTGACATCATTTTTGTCCCAAGACACAAAGCTGTCTTGTTTCTGGCTCCAGGCTTAAGGAGGTCTGATTTCCCATTGCTGTGACAAGCTGAATGCTGGAGGCACAGTCTCCTGAAAAGGGAACAGAGTTTTTATGAGCTAGTTCAGAAATTACCTGTGATTTTAGCGGCTGTTGTTACCAAACCAGGATGAATCGCCTTCAGTACTAAAATTGCAAGGGCTAAAATGAGTTAATCTATAGGATTGTGGCACGAAATTGCAAAAGAAGGACCAGACTAACAGAATATTGCTCACATGACAGGGTTCTGACCAATGAGGAAGGTCTAGAGCTGAAATCTTCATCTAAATCAGTTGTGTTGCTATAATCTTACCCCTGTAGGAAAGACCATAGAATCACAGAATCATAGAGTCGCCTGGGTTGGAAGGGACCTTTCAGATCATTGAGTTCAGCCATCAACCTAATTCTAACAAAAACCGTCACTCAACTCTCTCTAAGCACTACATCTACCCATCTACCCAAATACCTCCAGGGATGGTGCCTCAGCTGCTTCCCTGGGCAGCCTGTTCCGATGCTTAGTAACCCTTTTGGTGTCAAAATTTTTCCCAATATCCAGTCTAAACCTCCCCTGGCACAACTTGAGGTAATTTCCTCTTGTCCTATTGCTTGTTACTTGGGAGCAGAGACCAACCCTTACCTCTCTGCAACCTCCTTTCAGGTAGTTGTAGAGAGCGATAAGGTCTCCCCTCAGTCTCCTTTTCTCTAGGCTGATATAATCTGCACAGAAATGTTGGTCACATACTGTGATTGACTTGAAAAACACATTTTTTTCTAGACATTCTATCCACTGAAGAGCTTACAATGGGAAAATCAGAAGCAGTGAAATCAATTTATCAAAATTACTGATGTATCTGGGGTGATCAGAATATTTTGAAAACAGAAGTGTAGGGCACTAACTGCCTATTTTCCAAGTATTTTCTGCCAGTCCTTTTTCTTTTGTCTTATTCTATTGAACTTGAAAGCATGATAATCAATATCTCTACTATTTAAAAACATTCTGTATGAGAGGAATGACTTCCATTTACTTTAGATGAGTGGTTTTGCCAATGGGGAATCCTCTGGCACTGAATTGCCATATCAGTAATACACTCCAGTATATACAAAGGGTTAATGAGAGAAAAAAAGAAAAAGAAACCAAATCTAGGAAATAGCAGAGTAACAATTTCAAAGGAGCAAGGTGGAACATTATATCTCATCCTAGTTCTTTGACCCTTAGGGTGGAATTATTGACATCCTGGGGGTTGTTAAAGCATCTGGAGAAATGATCAACATGGAACACGAGGTACTGTATGCAGTATATAGATCTGTGGAGGGAAACGTTTCAGTTCTGTGACAGATCTTCAAAAACAATTGTTTCTTCCTTTAAAAATGGTTTCAGGCTTATATAGTCACCTTGAATTCTGCAGGTTCTGAGACTGTTTTTCAAATCATGTGCAATAACAAAACATACCTGGAGTCTCTGCTTTTGGACTTGTGTTAACCAGAACATAAGACAAACAAAAGATCAAAGGTCCATCATGGATGCATATCCAAAAACTAATGTAAGACACCTGTTCAGGAACCGGATTCAGAGGCCCCTCTCTTTGCCACTCCCATTGGGTGTAGAGGTGCCTCTCATTCAATTGAAGGAGCTCTTTATATTCAGCTGTTGTATATCCCTGCCTAGAGAACTGACTTTTCTTTACCATGGGGAATTGAAATTCATGATTACAGGGGAGTGCTCAGAAGTCATCTGTGAGCAAGCTCAAAGCTGTCATCCATCCACCTGCTCCTGTGCTATCTCGGAAGCCTTCACAAAATGAAGAAGTCCTCTAAATTTCAACACATTACACAAAGACGTAATGCTAGCCTATCATTTAAAACTATGCAAAATTATATCCTTGTAACATAAAATACAAGTCCTGTTGCATTAATGAAATATCAATCAAAAGAGTAGAGGTAAAGGGCAAAGGGTTATAACTTCCCTATGCTCTGGAAAGCCAGAGATATCACAGACTTCCTGTAGTCTCGGGACTGTTTTTATTCACCTTGTTAAATATTTCCATGTGACACAAATAGGTACACCATCTAAAAAAACCTATTTGTGAGTGTAGCCCTTCAAAGGTAGGGAGAGGGGAAAATATTTCAATACATTACTTCATTATATAATTAGCTATTTTTATAAATTTTCTTTAATAGATTACTACCTAAGTAGCAGTGCCAAACAGATTCTGGATTAAATCTTGAGTTCTCCATTGTAGAAAGGCATCATTGCCTTGACAAATTTGTTATATCATCGGGTTTTAATTAATAACATGCAGATTAAGAAGATCTCTTTTTTCACCTGGAAAGTTTTCACATTAGTTTCCACAAAAATTTTATAATTTTACAGTATTGCAAAATCTGCTATAATTTTCTGCTGCTGATGAGGCCAACAAGCTTTTCATCAAAAACTCTTGACAAACATTAAATATTAGAAATCATTCCAGACAACATTTATGTAGTGAAACTTCCAAACCAAATTCCACTTTAAAGGGAGAGTAGCTTCTTTGGTTCTGTGAAGATACTTGTTCATCCTGCTGTTGAGCAATTTTGGTAGTTAGAGGCTGTTATCAGAATTTCTTGGGACCCAAACTCTGGAATAGGTTAACCTCCATTTCATTTTGTTCTCTTACTCTTTAAAAATATAGTTTGAATTTTCATACACAGGGGTTGTCATCTATGCCACTTGTATGGATCCTAGCTATACTTCAAGAATCAGAACAACTTGAAAAATAAACGTAAAGCCCTTCTACTGCATAATTATGTGATTTTTTTTCTGTCTCAAGTTTGTGTCAGTGGTGAATTTTCTCTTTATTTTTAATAAGTATACCTCATTTTTATATCCTCTTTTGTTCTTTAGTCTCCTTTTGCACGCTGAAGCCATGTATAGACGAGTTCCACAGGTAGTAGCATAATTGTGTCCTTCGTTTTTTCATTTTTCATTCTATGTCTATCAATTTAGCTGATAGATACTTTTAAACTTTATTCCTTTTTAAGAAAGGCTAAACAGAAGTACCCAAGTTACTTTATATCACAGTTAACATGCCATTGAGATTAATAGGAACAATTCATATCCTTTTGGAAGTATTTTATCTCTGTCTCTAGGGATTTGTTCAAACAACACAACGTTCTGTTCCCATTAGTAACCACAAAAATGAAAAATTTAGATTTAAGTGACAGCTAAAATTTTGCGTAATTTTCTTTTTCCTGTGTTAGGAGAGAGATTTGTCAGACAAATAAGACAAAAATGTGGGGGGTCTTACAGTTAGTCACAGCATCACAGACATACACTCATGCTTGAGAGAGCTATGTTTTGATACAACCTTGGATATCGAAATTCTTAGTTCAAACAAAAGGAAAAGCATAAAATTTCAATAATCTCTTGAAAAAAACCAATACTCCACTATTAGCTTCTTTTATTCCTGTAAAACTTCCAGTTAAAAAAGGGAAGGTGTAAATGACAAAAAATGGTTCTCAGTTGAAACATCTGGTTTCTACCTATTCTTGCCAAGGATCTGACCCATTCTGTTATCAAGGTCTTCCTTTTAATTATAAATTCAAAATCATGCTGAAAGAATGGAATTATTTAAACAAAGCTTATTACTGGAGGCTCCCTTATCAATGCTGTCACTTAGAAATATCAGACGGCAAAATGAAAAGTGTCTATTAAAAGCCTACTCTTCATGAGACGGAGTCGTTGTTTTGCAATGAAGAATTAGGTTTTTTGCACTTGAGGGAAGTAATGCATTTGTTTATGATGGGCAAAGTGTAAGGATCTATTATATTGTCTAGTCATGTTTTTGTTTTTCAGTGCTTAGCATTTGTGAAGTGTGTGATAGATGCATAGCCAGTCACTGAGCAACTTCATGTGGTTTCAATTCAATTGTTTGTTGTATACTTTTATAATTTACAGAAGATTTGAAAAGTAGAAATACAAAACTTAGCGAAACCTAACACCTCTTTTTGAGTAGGCAAAAAAAGTAGCATTGATAAGAAAGGGGGACATTCTTGCTACATTGGATTCAAGGGCAAATTTAATGCTGATTTTAAAAGAATTACAATTTCACCCATGGAGTCCTGCAGTGGTGTGCTATACTGAAACTCTTTGTGCATACATTTCCCCTTCTTGATATTTTCCCTGTGCTTATGACGACAATTGCCTCCACCAGCAAGCCTAGGTTTCACCTTCCCATTGATCCTTCCTCACCACCAGGCTCAACCCTGGCTGTGAGTCCTGGCCTCGCTCAGCACCTGGCCCACAGCCCCCGTCCGACCTCTTGCGTGTGTGAGGTCTCGATGAATGTATAAATCCTTATAAAGCACATGCATATTGCAATAATGATATAATGGTATATAAAACACTTAATGCAATATCAAAATTATAATATCATGTAATGATATAATAATTACAATTACAAGAAACTAACCCAAAATACATTATAATTAATCAGTTAAGTGGCCTGTCACAGAACACTGTATTTCTTATGCTTAGCCCAGTTTGCTAGTGCTAGGTTTCCCCAATTCAAATAGTACTGAGATTACTGTGGGTCCTAGTCCAATTTGCTTGTCTATTTTAAGTTTCCAAAGCCAAGGCACTGCTTCTGGCTGGGACTGTACAAGCATATTTATAGGTGTAGATCCTTTGTCTGCATTCCTCTCCTGGAAGCTGAAACAATGGTCCAGCTACCTGTCCCTTCTCGTACCCCATATCCTAAACTCTCACTGAGATTTCCAGGCATCCATGTGGACCATGCTACCATTTCTCCCTTCAGGGACATGTGATGAGGGTGAACAGCCTTCATATTGATCTAAGAAATGAATCCACATTCTTGACTTAGCAGCACAAGAAAAAACATTAAGATGTTAACATGTTTCAATCCATACTTCACTGAAAATTACTCAAATCAATGTCAAGGATATAGACAAAACAGGACAAGATAGGTGAAAGCCCAACCAAATGTCAGCCTGGGAACATCAAGGTGAAGTAAAGCCTGTTAATTAAATGTTTGCTGCTTTTTGTAGATTTATTGGGAACTGGTTGGGGGCAGAGAAGAGAAATTATGCACACATGGTTATCCACCTTCAGTTATGGCCTCCTCAAGTTTCAAATTTTAATTAATTCAACAGCTCACAGTAAGCTGTGGCTCATTTTCAACTATTATATTTAAGAAAAGTTAATTGGATCCAAATAATCACACTGGAGACTATATTTTCAAGTAAGCCTTTCTCAGCAAAGTAAGAATAGTAGCTCAGAACAAGTACAAGATGATGGGGTTTTGAGCATTGCAGGAGGTTGGTTGAAACTTGAAACTGAGTGATTTCCTTTGCTTGACCTCCAAGGATTAACTGGGTCTTCCAGAGTTCTTCTGAATGAATGGGGCATCCCACATCACCTACTAGCTAGTTTTCTGGATTTTGTTTTAAATCATCAATCCCAAGACTGAAAAATTGACCCAGCCTTACCCTAGTTTTCTTCCTGCAAGTCCATTAGAAATGCTCCATCTTTGTTTCTCTTGCTTGGGAAGTTTCAGGTTCAATGTTCTCCATTATCTTTAGTCTAGTGAATTAAGTGTTATGGTTTTAATTTATACTGAGACATTTTCTGCTACAAATAGGAACACCTCCATGATATCAGGATGTAAAAATTGAATGAACAAATGCTCCAAATCCTTCCATGGGGCACAAGCCATTTCTATTACCAAGCAATCTTACAATGCATAAAATCCCCTCCCAGCCCCCCCACCCCCCCCTTTCCTTTTTTAAACTTTGTGATCATAGAATCACAGAATGGTTTGGGTTGGAAGGGACCTTAAAGATCATCTAGTTCCAACCCCCTGCCATGGGCAGGGACACCTCCCACTAGACCAGGCTGCTCAAAGCCCCATCCAGCCTGGCCTTGAACACTTCCAGGGATGGGGCATCCACAACTTCTCTGGGCAGCCTTCTCTGGGCAACCCATCCCTTATTTACTTTAACATGCTCTACTTTGCCCTCACCATAAGTCTCCTGAATGAACAGTTCCAGATTCTTTCTCAGACCTGCTGCTGCTCCTGCCCTCACAGATGGAGCGTGGTACATCACATGCACCACCTTTCAAGGAAATTCTGCAGGAGTATCAATTGTTCAGCCAGGTTTATCAGCTGTGGCCCATTCATTTCCCATTCTACAGCAGGAGTGAACCCAGATATGTCCTTTTTTCAAACTTAGGTGAGTGCTGGGGGCAGCTGAACAGTGAGAAGGAAGGCAGGGTAAAGAGTAAATGGAGTTTCTTCTAGGAGACAGATTTAAGTATGGCTACAGGTAGGTGCAGTGAAGGGTATGGTGCAGATCTGTGAATTTGGAAAGTGTGTGTGCAGCAAAGAGGAAGTAAGAGAGGATAAAATCCCCAAATTTCAATTCTTCCTTCTTAGCTCCCCTCTGAAACTCAGCCAGTCCCTGCCATGTGTTTTCCCAGCCTCCTCTTCCCTTCCTCTCCTAAACCCTACTGACCTCTACTCTGTTTTGCTAGCACCACAAAATAAATTTTGCTAACTTGGAAGAGGAGAATTACATTTTATTCATAATGCTGGGATGATTCTGATCGGACCTAGACACTGGTGTAAAAAAGGGTGGGATTTAGCCCTTTGCCATTATCATTCAGAATCAAAACAAATATAAATATCATCTGCCATGCTACAACAGCTGTTTGCTGCCTTTTTGCCCTCTATCCTTATTGTTTGAAAAATTAGAGGAAAAAAGCAGAACATATTATTGCTGGAAAGAACCCCAGGGCCTTGTGCAGCGGTGAGCTCCCATCGGCAGGCTTCTGCAGCCTCTCTGTAAAGTTTAAGCAGACGATATCAGGCATTGCACAGTGTTAACTTCCTGGATATAGCTCTTGCTTCAAGTATTGATACTGATGCTATTTTTCCTTCTATTGACTTTTCCTTTGCTATATTTATTTTTTTCTGAGAAGAAAACCTATCATTTTTTGCAAGAATGGTTGATAATTCCCCTTATCCCCCTTCCTCTAATTTGGATTATGAGGTTCCTGAGATAACTTTGTTCTTATACCTGTTACTGCTGTCTCTAGCTCACTTTTGGCACCAGAGAATAATCTGATTGAATTAAGTTTATGATGAGCCTTTTCCATTTGTTGTTCTTCTTGGTTCACTACATTCCCCCCTACCCCAACTTAAATGTGAAAAAGTGTTCCTTAAAGATTCTTCCTATTTCACTTAAACTGTTAAACTTTTCTTTTTCTTGCAAATCAGCAGAGAAAAAAGGAAGAGTATAAACTAATTAATATCTAGCCACAAAATTTCATAAAGCTTGACTCTTCAGACTCTGTCAGGTCTGGTTGAGGGATTCAGAAATTTTTGGCAAGACGTGGACAGATGGATATTTCCAACACAATTGCCTTGCTGCTTTCCTTCAAGCTAATGTAGCTCATTAGACTTGTCTCATTTTAAATATTAGGTCTTTGTTAATTTAGCTGATCTTGACTGAAATGGGTAGAGTTTCACAAGTAGCTCCACCAGCAGACCTGAGGTTGCCATCTCCAAGAGAGTGGCAGTGACAGGTATTGAGAATAAGCTAAAGGGCAAGAACTTCTTCAAGGCAGAATAGCTGCAGCTATAAAAAGATACATGTCCACATCGAAATATCAAAATATATCATGAAACACCCACTACATTGAAGGGCATAGACTATTCTGAGACATTTAAGATACTACATTTTCCTCTAAACCGGAAAATTTTTATTCTATGTGTGTATGTTTGAATATAAAGTGATTAGGCAAACAATTTAACCCATGTGGTTATAATAAGATAACCATTCGGCGGGGAGCCCATCAGGCTGCTTGACTTCTCTTACCATTTTGTAAAGTAAGATAACAAATGTTCCCACCCTTTGAAGGCATTTGTCTTTTGCTTAATTATAATAATCACCTATTTATTTTCTTATCAGGGGCAAGCACTCAAATTATGATCTAGTTTTCAAATACTTAGTTGTAATAGCAAATAAAGGAGTGGTGTTATTCTGGCAGAACTTTAAGGGATAAAGAATATTAAGTAAATAAGATCCCCATACTGCCATATAGAATAATAGCTTTATCATTAAAAGAAATGAAACTATTTGTTAAAAGAAATAATATTCCAAGTGTGCATGTGACAGATTCTGATTCAACATGACAAAAATGAAACATGAGTTAATATTTCAACATATATTTTACAAGGGGTTGGATGAATTTTCTATCAGAAAAGCCACAAGATAGCCAAAGAAATATGCCAAAAGGCAAAACTTTGGCATTACTGTAGAACTGAGTAAATTAATAGTGAAATACATGGGCTTTAATCAAGGAGATGGACTGAAATCAAGCTCTGAAAAGTTGTGTATGAACATCTAAATTACTTACTAAAATTCTGACCGTACATGTACCTACAGCCAAATATCAAAGCATATGGAAGTTGTCTGAAAATGACTAGCATACCCTGAGCTGCTGATTGCAATCAAATTCTGTATAACCTTTTAAAAGAAAATGCTTATCAAAATTCAGATCATGTTTTGGCATTATTTAATGTTTCTGTCTTCTTAGAT
The DNA here is from genome assembly GCA_947846985.1 of Fratercula arctica. Classification (NCBI taxonomy): domain Eukaryota; kingdom Metazoa; phylum Chordata; class Aves; order Charadriiformes; family Alcidae; genus Fratercula; species Fratercula arctica. The sequence goes on from CANTUZ010000003.1 coordinate 104,889,480, forward strand.
GAATATAACCTGAAGGCAGTCACTCTACACCAAGAAAAGGATCCAGACTGAGGTGCAACTGATTGCAGGGGTAATATACTCAGCATCTACAGAAAAACTTGAGAAAAATGCTTAATGTCATTTTTGTCCCCAGACCCCAGTTTGTGTGCTGCCTATTTTCCTGCTTTTTGGCTTTTCCTAAACCTTATCAGTGATGTTCTCACTTCCCTCAAAATCCCCATCTTCTATAGACTTGGTCTTTCACTCACCTTTGACGTTGGCTCCTGATCCTTTCTTATTCTGCTTAAGACAGAGTCTGGCTATTAAATCATAATTAAAACTGACTCTATTGGTCCAACTCAATCCTTCGAGTTCCTTCTGATCAAAGACTTGGAAGCCCAAGCCAGTCTTTATTGCAGCATGTTATCCTAGAATCACACCTACAAAGAGAGACTGCCTGTGGATGAGAATGGAGCGCTGCATCTGTGGAATAGTTATTATCCACACAGGGCAATTTGTTGTCTACAAAGAAAACCTGAACAGTTTTGTGGTGAAATGGTAGCTTTTTATGGTCAGCTCATTCTTTTTCCTACGTGAGTTTTCTATGCAAATCTGTTCAACAAAAATGCCTGTGCCTATTTAAATGGACACTGTCAAGCAACACAGATAAAATACATTGAACCATACTTTTAATTAATTGAACCATAGAAACATAGAATCATAAAATTATTTGAGTTGAAAGGGACCTTTAAAGGTCATCTAATCCAACCGCCCTGCAATGAGCTGTGAGATCTTCAACTAGATCAGGTTGCTCAGAGCCCCATCCAACCTGATCTTGAATGTTTCCAGGGATGGAGCATCTACCACCTCTCTGGGCAACCTGTGCCAATGCTTCACCACCCTCATTGTAAAAAATTTTTTCCTTATATCTAATCTAAATCTACACTCTTTCAGTTTAAAACCATTACTCCTTGTCCTGTCACAACACTCCCTGATAAAGAGTCTCCTGTAGGCCCCCTTTAAGTACTGGAGCATGATATAAGATCTTCCCGGAGACTTCTCTTCTCCAGGCTGAAAAATCCCAACTTTCTCAGCCTGTCCTCATAGGAGAGGTGTTCATTTTTGTGGCCCTCCTCTGGACCCATTCCAACAGATCCATGTTTTTCCTGTGCTGAGGGCCCCAGAGCTGGACACAGTACTCCAGGTGGGGTCTCACCAGAGTGGAGAAGAGGGACAGAATCACCTCCCTCAACCTGCTGGCCACACTTCTTTTGATGCAGCCCAGGATGCAGTTGGCTTCCTGGGCTGTGAGCGCACATTGTTGGCTCATGTCCAGCTTTTCATCCACCAGTACCCACAAGTCCTTCTCCTCAGGGCTGCTCTCAATCCCTTCATCCCCCAGCCTGTATTGATACCAGGGGTTGCCCCGACCCAGGTGCAGGACCCTGCACTTGGCCTTGTTGAACCTCATGAGGTTCACACAGGTCCACTTCTCAAGATTGTTCAGGCATGTTGACTGCAGCACCACTCAGCTTGGTGTTGTCTGCCAACCTGCTGAGGATGCACTCGATCCAATGGTTTCTGTCATAGATGAACATATTGAACAGTACTGGTCCCAGTACGGATGCCCGAGGGACACCACTTGTCAACAGTCTCCATCTGGATATTGAACCATTGACCACTACCCTCTAGGTGCAACCATCCAACCAATTCCTCATCCACTGAACAGTCCAACCATCAAATGCATACCTCTCCAATTTAGAGGGAAGGATGTTTTGGGGACTGTGTCAAAAGCCTTACAGAATTCCAGATAGACAATACCCATTGTTACCAGTTTGCCAGTCTTGCTCATCAGGGTAATACGCTTTCTTTGACCTTCCTTTTCTGGCTGACATACCTGTAGGAGTCTTTGTTATTATTCTTTGCGTCCCCTGCCAAGTTCAGCTCCAGCTGTGTCTTGGCCTTCGCGACCCCATCCCTACACAACTGGGCAGAGTCCTTATACTCTTCCCAGGATGTCTGTCCCTGCTTCCACTGCCTGCACATTTCCTTCTTGCCCTTTAGTTTGATCAGCAGGTCTCAACTCAGCCATGCTGGTCTCTTGCCCTCTTTTCCTGATTTCTTACACCTGGGGATCGAGAGCTCTTATGCTCTATGGAAAGCGTCCTTAAAGATCTGCCAGCTCTGTTCTGCTCCCTTGTCCCTGAGGGTTGTTTCCCAGGGGGTTCTATTGGCTAACTCCTTGAAGAGCTGGAATTTTGCTTTCCTAAATTTCAGGGCCCTGACTTTACTGTTTCCCTGACCCATATCCCTCAGGACTGCAAACTCCACCAGTGCATGATCACTGCAGCCCCAATCTTGACGTCACTGATTACCTCACTTGTGTTGGTGACCATCAGGTCCAGTATTGCATCCCCTCTGGTAGGGCTGTCTATTACCTGGCTTAAGAAGTTATCCCCGATGCATTCCAGGAGTCTCCTGGATTGCCTACAGCTCGCTGTGCTACTTTTCCAAAAGGTATTGGGATGGCTGAAGTCCCCCAGCAGGACGAGAACCTGTGAGCACGATGCCTCCTGCAGCTGGAGAAAGAAGGCTATCAATAGGGTTCCCTTGACCACTTCCCTGCCAAATTAGAAAAGACGTGGGAGTGGACTAGGAAGGACAGCTGGCTTGTGTGTTCAAACTGAAGAAAACAGATAACTTGAAACTGTTAGCAATACAGTAAGATAGGCTCTGAATATGTTTATAGCCCACCTATGTCAATGTTAACACCACAGCTATAAACCGTGAAATTTGGATGCCTCCAGCACTAGTTGCATGTTGGTTTCCCAGCATCTTCTCCACTAAGTTACCGCTTTTAAGATTCACACCTTTGAGAGACGAAAGCCTTGTGTTTACCCTTTAGGCAGAACAAGTGTCTGCATGTGTCTCTGTGTCTGCTATGTAGGTAGCAGGTGGGTTTGGTTCGTAGCAGTTTTTAATTTGATGCTCTCCTTGTAAAGTTAGCTGCCCCTCTTCAGACACAGATAACCATACGAGTTTTTGCAGATGTCCAGCAGATCTCTCAAATTATCATGTTTTTTAATCAGCCACCACCCCGATTCTGCAGCATGCTATCACAGAAACAGGCACAGAGGTAAGTAATCTCAAATTTCTCCCCTTGTGGCACATCCCCCAAGACATATACTTCAGTGTCTCCAGGTAGGTGAAATAACCTATTTGCTGCTGATCTGGGAGTGATGAAATAACCTGGCGGTAGGAGGGACTGTCTGGAGCTGCTTTCTTTCCCCATGGGTCCCCCTGATTGCTATGGCTCTCTCAGTACCTCCTGTTCTTCCAGTCCTGCCTGTGCTGGCTAAACAAGCTGAGTGAGGTGGTCTGGCTTAAAAACAAAATAAACATATTATGAAAAGGTGGGGGTCTGGGTTTTTTTTTCACCTCTGTCAATGAATTGAGACTGTGCAGACAAACAAACTGATAGAAATAAGAAGGCCACCATCTCCTAGAGGCCACTGGGGGGTCTGCTGTAGGTGATGCTGTAGGCACACACTGACCAAGCACCAAGGACATGAAGGAAGAGCTCAAGTCATTGTGACCCCAACACCAGTGGTGCAGTCACTTCCCGTACAGAGGTGACTCTAAGATGGCTGAGATAACAGCAAAAATGCAGTAATATGGGAGTCTGCTCCTTCCTTCCCTCCCCATGGCCAGTTTGTACACAGGTCCCACATGGCTGCTGTTAGCATCCAGGCTGTCTAGCATGTACCTCTGCATGATGCAGCCATCTCTCAGGCTGACCCAGCAAGTACCTTCTTCATTTTCCTCTGTCTCTGGAGAGCTCTCGATGACTGCCCACGATGCAGAGTGAAATCTGTCATTCTGCACTCGGCCCTGATGCCAGCTAGAGCTATCGTCTGGATGATTGAATTCAATCACTAATGGGCCATTTACTTTAAGGAGCTCATTCTGCAATTCAGAAAGGTATCTTGCCTTCAGAGGGGGGATTTTGCCAGGGGATATATCTATAGTTCCTTTTCTGTCTGTAGGCAGTGGGAAAAAATAATTTCTAGCACTAAGACTAAGCAAGCTTACATAGCCCACTTCTTGAATATTAGATAATTGCCACAAATTTAAAATCATTGCAACTGCTATCAGTATTTTCTCATTAATGTTATCAGGACAGTGAAAGCCCATGCCTTTTCTTCTATTTGCTGCTTTCTAGATTGTTGTACAATAAGAATTCTGCAGTTTATCAGCCCATCTTCTCTCTCCTTTCTTTTCATTTGTGTGTTGGTTTATTTCCATGTTTTCATCCCATTTCCAGAACAGAGGCATCTTGTATTAAGTGATACCCCTTACCATAACTTCATACGGTATCTGGTGCTCTAGAAGGCAGTCCTGACCCTAGGAGGCTTTTATGTGCTTGAACAGTTTGCATTGTTGGTCTGAGTGAATCCTGCTGGCTTCAAACGATTTGGGAACCACCTCAAATTATACCCTGTTGTTTCTGACTTTTAGGGACAGCAACAGGTAGCACGGGGCAACAACATTTCAGCCAGCATGGTCAGTGTTTCTTTGACCATGGCCTAAAACATCCCCCTGCTTTTTGTGCTTTTGAAAATTTCTGGCTTAAATTTTACTCAACACTGCTATAGAAAAGCTTTCTATAAAATGATCCCTCACCAAGGCTGGGTGCAAAAATATAACATGATAAGGAACAGGGGAAAAAAAGAAAAAAAAAACAACTCAGCAGTAAAAAGGAAGGAGGAGGGAGGGGGAGAAAACCAGTTCTGTGCCTCTGGTTAAGTCGCTGCTTCTGTATTTCACATTAAAGAAACAACATTCGAAGTTATGTATGAACAAGCAATGCAATGCAGCATGACCCCTTCTGCCGGCATAGTGAGCTTCTTCCCCACCAGGTGAAAAATCCTTGCTCACTCTCACGATGTTTCGTCTCCGGTCGGAGCGCTTCCTTCCCAGGGGAAGCACCCGCCAGGCAGCTGGACCACTTTCCTGGGAAAAAAAAAAGGTGAACCTCAATTTTTAACTTTCTGCATCAGTGTTGTGGACAAGAGGCTGTTAGGCAAGGAGCGCAGTGCAACACCTTGCTCTGCTGCTCTGGCGGTGGTACAACACAAAGCCTCTGCTCAGTATCAGCCGGAGCTGAGAGCCCCGACAAGGTGAAGGAGAAGGAAAATCCACACTCATGGCTCTGGAAAGGGGACGAGGGGAGAAAGGATTTAAAGATTACACCCTATGTCTAGTTTCAGGCATCTGAGTTCTTTTTTTAGGACTTGCACCTACTAAGTAGCCTGTGATTGACACTAGTACCACCGGAAAACAACACACTAAAGCAAAATATAGGAGGTATCTCATGGTGAACTATGATCCTTGCATTCTGAAATCTCTCCTGCACAAAAAGGATTACCAGAGGCTTTCCCACACAGTTACAGAAATAGCTTTCCCCTACCCTCCCCCCTTCCTCAGTAAAAATAAATAAATAAACACATTCCCTGGGTATCTGACAGCTTGACTAATTGCAAACAAGTTTTCAAATGAGGAGCAGAACAGCAAGATTTTCAATCAGGTCTCTCCACAGTATATCATTTTAATTTGAAATTTATTGGAAATAAATTAGCGTAATTATCCACTGAATCTAGCATTCATTGACAGTGAGAGAGACTTTAGGCCAAATGACTAGAATTTGGTATGTTAAAAGAAATAACACTTCCTGTGCAAAGCTGTAATACAAGTGAATTTACATTAATGATCAATAGTGGCCTCAGGTTTAAGCAGCCAGTGTATATGAGTCCCTAAGTTCCCTAGGATCCTTCACTGCACATATTCCCTGGCTTGCCATTTGGGCACAGCCTTGATTTCAAAAGCACTGACCTTTTTGATATCTAACCTAATAGTCATGGTTGCAGCCTGTGGCCAAGATTAAATCCCGCTTTGCTGTCGTCTCCGCTTGAGAAGTCTACCCTCAGCCCTGCTACCTGGTTTGCAAACCAGCTGCAGTCCCCGACACATTTGCATGACACCTGGGAGTGATAAATGCATGCAAAAAAAAAAAACCCCATCACTGAAGTATCAACCAGCACATCAGGAGCTGATGAGGCACTGAAATGAAATAATGATAGTAGATCACAGCCTTCAGCAAGTTGCTGAGCAGCGACATGTTCCGCAACGCCTAAATTAGAGCGAGTAGCTCAGGTCAGACAAAAGAGATCCTTAAGGAAAAAGGTAGCTGGAGGGTGAGAGGAGCCTGGCTCAGGCTGCAGAGGTCTGCTTCGGAAGGGGAATCTTGCAGACACGATCCAGTCCTGCTTCTGCCTAGTAAATCTTGCATTAGGCTCATTCACAAAGCAATTGGGACTGACGCTGTTCTCTCCGCGTGCATTAAAAATTTCCAGTGAAGCCCAAGATGACGGGGGACACCGGTGACTCAGTAGGTGACGTTCTCCTTTCTGAGTCAGAGCTGAGCAGACACAGCAGCACGATGCTGGAGGACATTGCTGCTGCACAAGACGCAATGAGATCAGAAACACTGACAATCCCACACAGCTGCCTTACGAGACCATTTGCTCGGCTCTCCTCACCAGACTCCAACCAGAAATTTACATCCTGCAGACTGAAGTCCCCCTTGCAGTTGTACTGCAAATGACATTTCTCATAATGTTCTCTCTAAAAATGTATATAGTGATGCTAAATCATTGCTATATTTCAGTCTGGAGATGACTGCAACTCTGCCCAGAGAGAAGCAATTCCCACATGTTGTTTGTAGAGCTTTTGGGACCCCTGAAAGGTAAACGGAGCTAAACTATGCTTGAATTTTATTCTATTAACAATCCCAAGAAACTAACAGAGAAATCAGAATTTGTAATAATTTTGATGATGATAAGATCTTTAAGCAGAAAGCAAGGGACTATTGCATTTCATCTCAAGATAACGTTTATCTTTAAAAGCTTTGGAGCCTTTCATGACCAAGGAGTGATATAAAAGCTATTATTAGGTGATGGTTTTGGTGCTGTCAAAGGACCAGTTGGGTTTAGGACCCTTTTACTCTCCTCTTGCCACTCTTCTGGTTACCAGGATATTCTCCCCTGGGGGGCTTACTTTCTAAGTCCTGTGACTGTGCAGAGGGTGGAGGAGAGGGCAGAACCCATGAGGCAGAGTGGGCATCACAAATGGTGCAAACACCCTGTTAGTTTTCTGATACATTCGGTTTGCGATTTTGGAGGTTGCGCTTAGTTAAGAGAGGTGAAACTAATGGAGAGTCCCAGTTTCCACAAAGCAGGACAGATAATGCCACAGACACTAGTGCTGGCCCTTCGAGTGTGGAACACGTGGTACATGAAGAACGAATCGCTGCTGGCAGCAAGTCTGCATCCGAGGCTGGCCAGCCTCCAGCACTAGTGAACATCCACCTTTGAAACCCCTTATGCACTTTGACACTCTATTTCATTATTTGCATCTGTAAGTGAAGTACTGGAACATCTCTCTTATGAAGAAAGGCTGAGGGACTTGGGTCTTTTTAGTCTGGAAAAAAGATGACTGATGGGGGATCTTATCAATACTTATAATCACACACACAGAATCACACACGGAATGGTTTGGGTTGGAAGGGACCTTCAAGATCACCTAGTTCCAACCCCCTGCCATGGGCAGGGACACCTCCCACTAGACCAGGCTGCTCAAAGCCCCATCCAGCCTGGTCTTGAACACCTCCAGGGATGGGGCATTGACAACTTCCCTGGGCAACCTGTTCCAGTGCCTCACCACCCTTAGGTAAAGAATTTCTTCCTGATATTTAATCTAAATCTACCCTCTTCCAGTATGAAGCCATTACCCCATGTCCTATCATAACAGTCGCTGATAAAGAGTCCCTCCCCATCCTTCATTAAATACGTAAAGGGTGGGTGTCAGGAGGATGGGGCCAGGCTCTTTTCAGTGGTACCTGGCAACAGGACAAGAGGTAATGGGCACAAACTTGAGCATAGGAAGTTCCACCTAAACATGAGAAGGAACTTCTTTACTTTGAGGGTGACAGAGCACTGGAACAGGCTGCCCAGAGAGGTGATGGAGTCTCCGTCTCTGGAGACATTCCAAACCCACCTGGACGCATTCCTGTGCAACCTGCTCTAGGTGACCCTGCTCTTGCAGGGGGGTTGGACTAGGTCATCTCCAGAGGTCCCTTCCAACCCCTATCATTCTGTGATTCCGTGATACTTGTTTGGCATAGACAGAGACCAAATCGCTTTTCTCATGCATCTGTGTAGAGTTTGGGGCTGAAAGAGCAACCTTTGTAATCTCCGTTGTGGTAAGGACTCCGCTCTCCCAGCAGAATAAATGGGAATTCTTGCTGCAAAGTCACAGAAAGAATGGTATGAAAATGGGGTGACAGCAGAAAGAGGCCTCTGTGTGTCCCAGCAGACAATGGGAACTTAAAGAGCAGCACAGCAAAGGGATGTGCAGGCTACAAAGTTTGCATTGAAGATGTCTCCAGGTATTGTAGAAACTCTGAAATTACCACCGATACGGAGCGTATGAGCTCTTTCAGATTAAGAGACAATATTGTCCTGTGAAGGATAACAAGTGTGTGCTATTGTATATGAAAGAAAAGTGCAAGTCTTTAATACAGATAGCCAGAAATGAAGACAGGCCAAAGGAAGTTTTTGTGTACAAAACAACCAAGGGAAATGGGTGAACACAGTATAAATGAGACCCCTGCTGAATCAGAAATGGCATATCTAGTTTTCTCAGCCACTCAAGACAGAAAGAAATCAGGTGGGAAAACTACAGAGGACACAGAAGAGACTGCTATTTGTTCAGGAAGATGAAAGGCATGATGGAAATCAAGTCTCCACCTAGCTGAGAGGAAGGTGGAATAGGAGCAGGATGTGAACCTCAAAGAAGCTCATGATTCAGAAAACAGGCCAAATCCCTCTATGAATTCTTCCCAGACAACAGCATAAATCCAAAGAAGAAAGCGGATTTTTATTTAATCTGGTAAGAGTTTGGTCCTCGGTCTTTTTCTAAGGAAATAGAAACCCAAACTACTATTCCTCTCAGTATCACAGTTAAATTGCTACTGTTTCTTACATAAATATTTGCTTGGAAGATTTAAGCTCTCGCATCAGAGATGCCATGCCATCCTGAGAACGTGGAATGCATACTGAAGGCAGAAAAACTGATTGTAATCCAGTATAGCATGTTGTCTGTGGAGAATGAGGAGTCTGAGACTCTGTTCTGAGCTCCATCAGAAACTCTCTTTCATATCCAGGTTTCAATTTGTATCTGCCTCAGTGTCTCCATGTAAACTTACACAGTAAAATTGCTGTGTTTGTAAAGTGTTTGTTGCACTGAAGATTGAATTACTTCATACAGCAAGGGCAAATTTTTGTCCATAGAAAATAGTTGTAAAATGTTGAGGTTTGCTTTCAAAATTAAAAAATTCAGCTGTAGTGTTAAATACAGCCAGCAGATCATATACAATACTTTTCAATACTTCACCATAACATTTGGTGCTCCTGTTGATCCATGAAGTACAGTTGACAGTTGAAAGTGGATTGTTTGTTAACTGATGTTGGCCTGATAACTAGAGCTGTGGGGTTTTTTCCAGTTACAAAAAATTAAGAACGCAACATTGTTACACAAAAGCCCAGTAATTTTGTCCTGATCGTTATTTCTTGTGCCTATAATAGGCAAAATTTGTGGGATCTCTTGATTGCAGAAAAATGACCGTACAACTTTGAAAATAATTATGTAGAGTGTCTTAGACACTGTTTGCTTTTAAATAGAAGACTGTCGATGCCTGGATGTCAAGTCAATGATGGAGAACTCTGTTGTGAAAGAACTGACCTGTCATGAGGCAAGAATTAACTGACATACTAAAAAGTTATGAAAAACAGCAGTCATTGCTACAAAATCATTTTGTAGAACTTCCCAGGATTTTTAATGAATCCACCAACCTTAGGGAAATGGAAATACGAGCCAGAGACAATATTTCCCATGAGGAACGGGGAGGATCTCAAGTTACTTTGCAAATCAGATGTATGCTCATTGTAGAAGCACCCATGCATCTTCTGTGAAAATATCTGTTGCTTAAAAACATGCCACAACATCACACAGACATTTTGAGCAGGAGATTTAAAATACATCCTATGAGACTGCTAAGGCTAACTAGTAAAACATAATATCAATGCACTACTCAAAAGAGGCTTTGGTCTGGCTTCCAGAAAAAAAAAAAAACCAGTTTCTTTTGTAAAAAATGTGTTTGATTAACGAACTAAAATGCAGACACCCAAATTTAGTTCAGCCATTCAGCTCCTTCAGGATCCATGCAGCTAAGAGTCTCTGAGTCCTGCACTGCCTGCATCAGGAGAGCTTACAGTAGCACAGAGGTAGAAACAGCACGTCTGACTGCTTCCAGCTGCCATCTCCCCAGCCTTTCTGAACCCATGAGTGCCCATCGGACCCCCCTGAAGCTGGCTGAATAATTCACCATTTAGCAGCTCGAGGCATAGGGAGTTGCTGGGGCAGCAGAGCAGCCCAGGGCTCTCCTCACCCTGCCACCCAGGCCAGACCCCTGGGCAGCCAGACAGATTGCACTGATGTTCCTGAGGAGGGGTCAAGGTACAGTCTCTGGCTGCAAGGAGGAGGTGAAGGAACAGAAACTACAGCAATTATTACCCTGAACTGTTTGCAGCAACAGGAACAACAAGTCTGATTCTGCAGCGTCTTCCCCCAGCATCCCAGCTCAGTCCCGTCACCTTGCCTCTCCTTTTCTCATGGCAACAGACACCCAAACCCAACCCACCATCCTAAACGTAGAAAAAATACATTTAGTTTAATCTGTTGGAGAGCTTAACACATGTGTTAATTCTCAGGAGGAACAGGACACTCGCATTTGCATATGTCCATAAAAAAGGCTTTGGCAAATGTCTCTTTAGCATCTATACCACAGTTATTTTTATCTTAGGACACAACTACATATTCAGTTGTGTGCCTGCCCAACAGGATTCGCTCTGTGAGGAGCAGTTGTACTCTCACCAGCGCTACTCTGACTCTCCAGGCTGAGAGCAATGAAGCAGGCAAACGAGTAAAACCGAGCACCAGAGCTCCCATGTTCAAATCTAACAGATGTATGTGGAAGGATTTTGGACACCTCCTTCTCTTTGTTAACACAAGCTAACGATAAATAAACCTACTTTACTGTGGGACCTGAACTAACAGTGATAAATCTAATCCACTTATGTTGCAGAATAAAAATAATGTCTTTGCTTCTACTGTTTAAAGAAAAAAAAACCATGACTTTAAATAGTTAGTGTAACAGAGGCTTAAGGTCTGTTAATAATTTATATTTCATAGCAAGAGAAAATTGATAACAGATTTTATATGGGTCATGAGGGTATGATCTAACTCTGGCAGTCAGGGTACTGAATGTGAAAATCATGCACAATCACGTTGGCTAGGAGAGGACGGCTCATGGCGGGCAGCAAAGTGGACTGCTTAAGAGGTAAAGAAACAGCCAGTGGTGGCAAAGAGACAGTGTCCCCTGAGCAACAGTCAAAACTAAACAGTCTGTATGAGCAAATATTTCTTTATGGAAGTGTTAAAGTAATTCCTTCCTGACACAACCGTGAACTCTGGGAGCAGCTGGAACTTGATAGCTTAAAGGATAAAGAAAGATTTTCTTAGTAAACAAAGGACATTGCAGGGTTGACCAGCGATTTTTTCTCTAGAAATTTAAGATATTCATAGCTTAGTTGCAGAGAAAAGCAGAAGAGATTCATTACATGAGATGTGCAACATTAATTGGGGGGAGGGTTATTGCATAAACCTCTCCTTTGGGTTACTATCACTGTGTATTTTACATTCTTAGTAGATATCCTGCTTGCATTTGTGAACTTGTCAAAAAAGGTAAATACCTTCAGGCACTCAAATTCAGTCCTGGCAAGCAATGTGGCAGAAGTGCTAAACCTTAATTCCCAGTTGGTGGTTGTGCCTAAGTAATGGTTAACGCAGTGCAAGGACACCCAAGCTAGCTCCATATCTGAAGACTGTCCACATACAGAAATCTATTGATGGCAGCACAGAGCTTCCTCTCAATGAGAGCTTCCAGCCAGGAAGCTCTCTCAGTATCTCCACATCGCAGCAGAGTTTGCTATAACCATGACCTCCCTGAGATGCAGGATGAGCAGAGGAAGGAGTCAGAAAAGGCTGAATCCCATGAATGCAGGGAAGAGTCTTACAGAGAATCACAGAATCACAGAATGGTGGGGGTTGGAAGGGACCTCTGGAGATCACCTAGTCCAACCCCCCTGCCACAGCAGGGTCACCTTAGAGCAGGTTGCACAGGAACACATCCAGACAGGTTTTGAATGTCTCCAGAGACAGAGACTCCACAACCTCTCTGGGCAGCCTGTTCCAGTGCTCTGCCACCCTCAAAGTAAAGAAGTTTTTACTCATGTTGAGATGGAATTTCCTGTGTTCCAGCTTGTGCCTGTTGCTCCTTGTCCTGTCACTGGGCACCACTGAAAAGAGTCTGGTCCCATCCTCTTGATACCTGCCCTTTAGATATTTATAAGCATTGATGAGATCCCCCCAGTCTTCTCTTCTCCAGGCTAAACAGACCCAGGTCTTCTTAGCCTTTCCTCATAAGAGAGGTGCTCCATCCCCTTGATCATCTTTGTGTCCCTCCACTTGACTCTCCCCAGTAGTTCCCTTCTTCTAGTTCCCTAAAAGAAGTGGAGTTGGATGGATCAAGTGATATCTGGAATATAACTACAGAATTTAGCATCCCTATCCTTTCTTGCATGCACTCAGATAAAGTTAATAGTGATCTTATTGCTTGGCATGCTAATCACACATGTAAATTTAACACCTTTTGCATTGCACTTTTCACTTCAGCTCTGTCTCTACACACATTCATGGTGTGAGGGAACAGCCAAATTCCTAATGATGTCGGCACAAAGAGCCCAATGATACAAATCAGAAATTCAGCCTTATATCCCAGTAAATCCCTTTATATCATGTTCCACCAGTATAGATAGTGATGCTTTGAAACACACTTCTTACATAAGGAAGAGAGGTGTTTATTGATTATGTTTAGGTCACCATGGTTTGAGAGAGAGATGGACAGTTTTGTCCCCACCAAGTGAACGTATAGTGTGTATATTGGATTAAACATATTTGTGGCATTGTTGGAAGCCTCTAGTAAAAAGCAACCCATGATCTACACCAGCTCAACCATAGAATCATAGAATCGTCTAGGTTGGAAGGGACCTTTCAGATCATTGAGTCCAGCCATCAACCTAATTCTGACAAAAAACATCACTAAACTCACTCTAAGCACTACATCTACCCATCTACCCAAATACCTCCAGGGTTGGTGCTTCAGCCACTTCCCAGGGCAGGCTGTTCCAATGCTTAATAACCCTTTCAGTGTCAAAATTTTTCTGAATATCCAGTGCAAACCTCCCCTGGCACAACGTGAGGTGATTTCCTCTTGTCCTATTCTTGTTACTTGGGAGCAGAGACCGACCCCCACCTCGCTACAGCCTCCTTTCAGGTAGTTGTAGAGAGCGATAAGGTCTCCCCTCAGCCTCCTTTTCTCTAGGCTAAAAAAATCCCAGCTCCCATCTTGCTACCTGCAGGGTAACCTCTATTAGCAGGACACAATGCTGTAGTTATTGTGCCTCAGTTTCCCTGCAAGAATTCACCAGACAGTCTAATAACTGATAAAGGAAGACCTCTTGTAAGGTCAATAAGAAATTCAAACTACTCCTAACTTAATAAAAAGATACAGTCATATACAAGGTAAGAGTCTCTCTGACTCAGGTGGGCTAGCCTGTCAGATTCTGGAGTGATTTATATTGCTGCTGTATTGATTCATTACTTTGATCCCATTTTTGCCCTTCCAGTCCCTGGGCAGCTCTGACCAGTTCTTGACAGCAGCCCCAAGCGTGAACACTTCAGCAGCATCCCCGTCGCTCCTGGTCCCAAAGCGTCTGCTAGCCAGCCTGTTTCCACAGCCCTGACACCCACATGCTCAGCAAGCAAAGCCAACAGTGCTCGCTACACTTCATTAACCCTAAAAGCAGGTACAAAATTTGTTGACAAGACCAGGCCTTTGTCTGAAATGGGAAAATGAAGCTCTGCAGCCTCTTGAGGTGACGAGATACAGCAGTTGAGAACAGGAGATAAGCACCTAGAAAATATTGCAGTCAAATCGCGAAAAGCGATGTGTTAGTGGAGAAAAGTGCATTGCTTTGGGATTTGGGTTAGGGTCTTAACAGTAACACTATATTTCCACTCTAGAAATTTGCAGCTTACATCCAGTCAGCCCTAGACAGATGCGATATTGCAGACCTGGAAGCCTCATCGACAGGTGTGATTACAGCTTGAGCCATGTCACACAATTCCCTCTTGCCCCGAACTAAAAAAATTAACCCAGTTACTGCAAGCTGCAAGGGGTCAGCAGTGCCAGCGCTAAAACAGGAAAGCCATTATAAAACGCTGAGAGCAGGAAGTGTTTATGAGCTATCTCAGTGCAGAGCTACACATATCTAAGTTGATTTAACACTACTCGAAACTGAAAAGTTGGAAAAAAAACCCAAACCCAACCAAACAAACAAAAAAAATCAGATCTGCTTGAAATAAACATTGTCAATTTGCTCAAGAGACCAGAGAGGGGAAGGGGGAAGAATCGCTGGGGGTCAGCCAAAACATTTTGTTCTGTGTGAGGTTTTACAAAACCCTTCCTAAAAATCTGTTTCTAAGGACAATTTTCAAATCTGTCATTTGGCAATACTAAGATGTTTTCTTTTGAAAAGACTGAAATGAAGCAGATTTTTCTGAAGAGAAATCTTCCTTTTTTTGTTGTTCTGTTTATCCAAAATGGTTTGCCAAATCCAACAGAATTCATAAATATTTTTGGTCAGCCTGAAATTGTTTTCTGGTCAATAAGCTTTTTGATGGAAGAGGGATGCTTGGTTCTACTTCAGATCCTAGCGCTTGACAGGCCTTCTGCGCTTGTATCCAAACTGAAGGCTTACAAAGCCCTGAAAAAACATCTACCAGGAAGCCATGCCAGGATCCTTTTAGCAACATTCTGAAAAGACGTGGGTTTTATTATATGTCAAAGTAGACCAGAAAATAAGAAAACACTGAACTGAGAACTCAGTTCTAGACAAAACGTAAATAAGGTCTGATCTTTATTTCATCAGCTCCGTCTCCTACCCAGCTCCTTGTATATCCTCTGGCTACATTTTACTAGATTTTTCATTCAGAAGGAGGTTGAATGCCTTCCAAAAATGCAAAACTCAACCCAGCCAAAACTCCAGCCATCATTGCTCAGTCTTCTTGCTGATACCTTGTTGGCTGGCATTAAGTCTTGTTCCAACCTCCTCATCCACCACCATTGCAAATAAGACTGCATTCATTAAAAAAAAAGATGAAAGCCCCACATGCCTCATAAAGGTTTTGTCACATCACAGAATTTCACTCAAACTCAGTGTGGATAAGAACAGTTTATAAAGTGCTCTAAATAGGCCATTATTTGGCAGTCCATAGACTTATTTGTTATTTGTATTTTTGTAATTTCAACACAAATCAACTTCTCCAAGAGTGACAGCTACTACTGGGTCTCTGTGTACAGACTTGGTGAGAATGGCAGCTTTCCTATGAGTTTTCCTAACAATAAATGCAGCACAGTGGGTGGTCAGTATCTTTGGATCCTGTGACCTATAATATTTTCTGTCAAGGCACATGTTATGAGATTGCTTAGCACTTACTTCCTTTGGTTGCCCAGACATATGTATAAAATAAGTACAAATCAGCTAAGTTTGACTGCGCTAAAAAAAAAAAAAAAAAAAAAACCCAAAAAAAAACAGAAAAG
Source organism: Fratercula arctica (assembly GCA_947846985.1). Lineage (NCBI taxonomy): Eukaryota > Metazoa > Chordata > Aves > Charadriiformes > Alcidae > Fratercula > Fratercula arctica. The sequence goes on from CANTUZ010000003.1 coordinate 104,905,360, forward strand.
AAAAGCACTGATGTTAGTCAGATTTCTACCGCAACCTGTGAAATGCAACTGCTTTGAATAATTTGAATAGCTCTCTATTTCTTTGGCTAGAAATGGAAAAAACAAAAACAACAACAAAAAAAAACCAACCCCAAAACCCCACAACAGTCTTTCTTTTCTTATCTTTTGACATTTAATATTACTTATAATATTACTAGCAACATGGGATTATCACACTTAAATGCTCAACCATGCTCTAGCTACGCTTCTGAAGAGTATCAAAAGGCAGCTCAGAACATCTGAATATTTACACAGACAGGAGGGAACTAAAGGACTCTATTCTTCCTTGAATGTTCATGTTAGCTATGCACAGAAATCCCCCACGTATCACCAAGAGCCTCCTGAAAGCACTGAACAAGTGCAAGAAATTTAGATACCATACTTTAGAAAATACATAATAGAACTCAGGGAGTCCCAAAATGCTCCTGTGCTACGAACATTTTATCTGGTTCCTTGCGTTTTCCTGATATTTTTCTTGTTTATGTTAGTTTAAATATTTTTCATGTTAGCAACTGAAGCAATGAAAAATTTCATGACCAATCCAAATGGCTGTGGAAAATTCTGTAGTTAAACATGTGCCTGTTTTTTGCACAGTCTTACAAATCTCTTACTAGTGTCAAATACAAGGCAGTCTTTGGGGAAGAGCAAGACTAGTGTAGTAGCCACATTGTAGGAAAACCCTGGGGTAGATGGTAACTTGTAGCAGGTTGAGGTATGTAAGGCAACATGCCCACAACTTAGGAGGTTGTTTTAATAGTGTTTATGTATAATTAACAACTTCTCCTGCTGGCAGTTCAGGGTGTGAACTTCACTCACTTTGCGTTCTGCCCTTTGGAGGCATTTTTCTTCTCTATTGGCTAGATAGATCATCTAGGGGCTCTGGCATCTAACTTGGGTATCTAAATAGGATCGCAGTGTGGAACTCTCATATAGAAACTATAATCACCCTCTCTTTTATGGGCATTTCCAGGACCACTCATGTTTTCTCGCCCATTGCCCTTGGACTAGAGCATCTCTGAGACCTTGTGCAACCCTACACAGATCAGACTGATATTTCCAATCCTTGTTTTACAGAGATGGAACTGAGGTTCTGAGAAGAAAATATTTGCCTAAAATAACCCTTTTTTCTTCTCCTGATGCAAAACAGGGCATCCTACTACTGTCTTTCAAGTCCTTGCCCTAACAATACAGGTAAATATTCAAGCACAAATGATCATTACTAGAGCTGTCCTAAACCATTTTTTCCTGGGTATATGTTCATAAGAAACTACTTACACAGGTGAACAATTAAGATATCTCAGCCTAATTTATTTCATACATATTCATTTCAGGGCCTCCTTGTTTACAAGAGAAGGAGAAACATTTATTTAGACCAAAGGTGATGAGGAATTTTCAGTGAGTATATTTGATGTGGTACTGGGGGGAGGGAGTGCACAAGTAAATATGAATAAAAATAATAATTGCATCTTATTAAAAAGTCATGACATAACTATATTCTAAGCACCCTCTCTGGTCCTTCCAGCATGCTAGAAGACTTCTGAAAAACAGGAGTTTTCAAAGAGAAAGTCCTACGATACTTTCTGTTAGCCTTCCTCATAGTCATCACCAGGCTGCCACTTGCATATCTGTTTATGCCTCTTCCTGTGACGTGCCAATAAAAATAGATATGGGAGGATATATCCAGAAGCTAGCCCTGTCTTCAACCCACATATCCGTCCTGATTTCTGTGAGGGTGTTAACTACTGGCTGCCCATGGAATATTTCTATCACAGAGTAATGCATGATGTACTTTGGTAAGGAATTAGTAAATTTCTGGTCACTACACATAATAAATTCTTCTTTATTCAGTTCAAGGTCTTAGACACTGTCAGTTTACCCAAGACTCTTCCACAGTCAAAACCAGAACCTTGATCTTCAAAACAAAGTTAGGTGATTTCAGTAGAGCAGTTAGGCACATAAACCTGAGACTGTGGCCAAAATGCATCTTTTGAGGTAGAACTTGAGAGTGCTTGAGCCTACGTCTGCATGGAAAAATGTGGCACTGCCCATATTCAAACAACCAGAAACAGCACGAATACAGCCAATGACAAGGCTGATTAACTTGGACTCAGCATCATGCTAACTGCACTTATGTGGCTTTCAACTGTCTTCCAGGATTGGCAGAAAAAGCCGATGTTTACCTGCAAATTTTTGTGTGGGTGTATCATGTAGTCTTCCCATGACTGTTTAGGTAGCAGCAGTGCTAAGCTGGCATGTCTGTTTACAAATTTCTGTTTTCAGTCTTCAGGTGACTATTTCTCTTCTAATTCTTATCTTCCTTAAACAGGAACCAAAACCAGAAGGATCCTTTTTCATTCAGTGATAGGTCCTGTTTTTCTGGGAATCAACATTTACAGGATAAGGCTATATTAGATGAGGGACTATTCTAGTGAATAAAACTTTCTGACAGTAATTCTTCTTTGCCTGAATTTAAAATACATGAAATTTTGAATATGTCTGAATTGTTCAGGGATGCTAACATCTGCATACAGGTAATATTTCACACAAAATTGTGAAATGTAGCCTTAATGAAACACCTGAAATATAATTCAGTTCTAATATAGGCTGGTGTCTAAAACTGAAGCAGAAAGCCCAGAGTGTAATGACGGTAAAACAATGTTTGCAGAAGCTGTACTGTCTTCATGGAGATGTCCCTGAGGCACTGACTTTCTATATGTCCTGAGAATTCTGAGCTGCTTTTCTTTTGTTCTGTGCACATTTTGCGTAAAGAAGATAGGTAGCTACTGCACAGAACGGAGAGCAAGGCCTCACTTCGTTACTATCCAAAGTACCGATCCTGCATCATACTGCTGCTGTCTCCAGTTACCTTCTCATTCACCTGTGCTGACTTAATGCTCAAAGAGCTTTCACCTTGACTGTGATGGAAGTTGTTACATGATCCGATTTTAACTGTCTGCATGAATGTACATGAACATAGCTAAAATATATATCCAAGATAGGTTATTCTTTGATTCCCGTGAGCTTCCTGTTTTAAATTACTCACGGTGTGCTTATTTAGCATAGGTCTAGCCATAATTCTCTATTTAGAGCAAGCCTACAAGAAGTAATGGAAAAAAATCAGACAAAATAAGTGGACACACACGTAGGCAAAGAAGACATATGTCCACATAAGGTGGATCATTAATTAGAAACAAACCTCAGTAAAAAAAAAAAAAAAAATACCCACCCCCCCTATATACGTCTGTAAATGTTTGAGCTATTCTCTATTTCTCATGATACAATCAAAAACTTCTACTGCAGCATAACATTATCCTTATCATCCAGCTTTTCTAAGCCAAAATAATCTGTTACATAGCTTTGTATTGGCAATCATTCCTGGTCGGTACATTGATTCACCTTTGAGAAGATGACATTATGAAGTGTCTTCTCCTGCTCCTTTTCAGGTCAGGCATATTCCAAAAAACAGCGTATAAATCCATCCAGTCACCAAGAATTTTAGTGTCTCTCACTAAGCAATTAAATCTTTGGCAACTGTTGATCATGTCATCACAAACAAGACAGGCATATGGAAAAAGGTATATCTTTGAATGAAGTGCCCAGGATTTGTGATTGTTCAGTACAGATTCTGTGTTCTCACTCATCGCACCTGCCAATTAAATTAATTTAAAAGTTACTGAGATAGTTGAAGGGGGGAGGAGGAAAAGTAGTGCGGAAAAGATGATGAATGCAAAAGGGAATGTTTTTTTGTGGGATTTCAGAAAACAATATCACATTTAAATTATTTTCTTATGTAAATTTATTCTAAATTGTATGGCTAAATGAGGAGGTAATTGCTTCCCAAAGAAAATGTCATTTCATATTGAATATTTCATATATATACCCACAAACAAAATACATTTACATCTGAAGTTAAATATACTATACTGAAACATTTTAGGAATCTGAACAACAGACTTCCCTGAGTTTATGTGTAAATCTGAACATCCCTTATGGATTCCTTTAATACACATTCAGCCATCCTAAATTTTTTGATGGGCAACACTACGTTTATAAACATGCAAAGAAAGCAGCTGAAGTGATCTAAATTATGTCTTCATTAAAACCTAGTTATGTTTAACAGAAAAGACATAACAGTCTTATCATTAAACAGCATCAGCAGCAACACATTGCTAAATAAATACAAATAAAATTCAAAAGGCAAGCAGGTTTTAAACCATATCTAAGTTTATATCACAGCTCAAGTGCAGACCTGACGTTTGATATATCTTCTGGTAATAGGAACAACATCCTTCATCCAAATGTTAACTGTTGAATTTGAAAGTGCCTCTCACACAACTTCACCTGCTTGACAGCATCCCAATGAAGATGTGACTTTTCTGGTTTGTGATTGTATCTCCATGCACTTAGGATGTAATATAGTAATTTCTCCATTTTAAACACTCTCCTTTCCTATTTAAGAGATTAAAAGCCTGGACAAAAAGCATAAACTTTCATTAATTTATTTCCTTCAGGTTTTCCCCTGATAAGGCTTTTGATAAGGGAGAAAAAAAAAGAAGGTTTTTTTTGAAACAAATAATAGTTTTATTGAATAGGATGGGAGAGGAGAGGAGGGGAGAGGAGAGAGAATAGTTCCAACTGTAAGAGACCTACAATGATCATTTAGTCCAACTGCCTGACCAGTTCAGGGCTGACCAAGTTAAAGCATGTTGTTATGGGCATTGCACAAATGCCTCTTAAAACACTGTGCGACAGGACAGGACTGACAGGCGTTGGCCATCAACCACCTCTCTAGGAAGCCTATTCCAGTGTTTGACCACCTTCTCAGTAAAGAAATGTTTCCTAATGTCCAGTCTAAGCCTCCCTTGGTGCAGCTTTGGACCATTCCCACATATCCTGTCACTGGATACCAGGGAGAAGAGATCAGGACCTCCCCCTCCAATTCCCCTCCTCAGGAAGCTGTAGGGAGCAATGAGGTCTCCTTTTCTCCAAACTAGAAAAACCCATGGTCTTTAGCTGCTCCTCATAGGACATTCCTTCCTGCCCTTTCACCAGCTTTGTTGCCCTCCTCTGGACGCATTCAAGACCTTCACATCCTTCTTAAATTGTGGGGCCCAGAACTGCACACAATACTCAAGGTGAGGCCACACCAATGCTGAGTACAGTGGGATAATCACCTATTTTGACTGGCTGGTTATACTGTGTTTTATGCACCCAGGATGTGGTTTGCCCTCATGGCTGCCAGGGCCCACTGCTGACTTCTATTGAGGTTGCTGTCAACCAGCACCCCCAGATCACTTTCTGTAGGGCTGCTCTCCAGCCACTCCTCTCCCAACTTATACTTGCGCCCAGCATTACTCCACTCTAGGTGCAGAATCTGGCATTTGACCTTGTTAAATTCCATTCCACTAATCATTGTCCAATGCTCCAATCTACCTAGATCCCTCTGCAAGGTTTCTTGTCCCTTGAGAGGGTCAATAGTACCTCCTGGTTTGGTATCATCAGCAAACTTGCTAGTGGTGCATTCAACTCCTGCGTCCAGATCATTGATAAAAATATTGAAAGAACTGGCCCTAGAATTGAACCCCAAGGAACACCACTAGTGACCGGGCAACAGCCAGATGTAGCCCCATTCACTGCAACCCTTTGAGCCCTGTTGTCCAGCCTACCTTGTACCTGCTCATCTCATAGTCGGACAACTTCTGCAGAAGGGTACTGTGAAGGATAGTATCAAAAGCCTTACTAAAAGCCAGAAAAACTACATCCACCACCGTCTCTTCAGGTGACCTTATCATAGAAGGATATCATGTTAGTTAGACATTGAGTTCGCAGGTACACAGCTGTCCTGGTTTGGGGTGAAGCAGAGCCAACTTTCTATGCAGTGAGAGAGGCCCTTGCTCACACTTGTTGCTGTGTCAACCAGGGTCGGCTGACTTGGTTGTTTACCCCATGGAAGGGTTACACCTGTGGACAGGTCAGGTGTCCCAAACTGACCAATAGGGTATTCCATCCCATCTGCCATGCTCAGTATAAAAGCTGAGGGATCTGCAGGATCAGGTTGGCTCCTCTCCAGTGGGTTCTTCTCCAGTGGGTTCTTCTCTGAGGGCTCTTCAGATCTTCTCCAGTGGTCTCTTCTTCAATGGACTGCTTATTCAATGGCTTTTTCTTCAAGGACTGGTGTCTGAGGAGGACCCCATCAGCTTATCTGCCTTTTGATCCCAGTCAGTGTGTTCCCATTTGTCCAGCCTGGAACTTTCACAGTGCTGGTCAGTGATGTCTCCCTGGGAGCCTGATACAGTTTTGTGTATATTTCTATACATTGTACCTATTTCATTATTTCCTTTTTTTATTTTATTATTAATATTTCATTAGTTTAGTTTTTTCTAAGCTTATAAATCTCTTTATCTCTTGTCTTCCTCTCCTTGGAGCGAGAGGTGGAGAAGAGCATCTGTTGTCTTGTCATTGGCCAACCTGGCCCAAACTATGACAACAGCCAAAAGCTGGCTTTGAAAGTTGAATTAATTTCACTTACAGGGTACAGAAAGTATGCAATCAGAGTTGTATGTGCTACTGTAGTAGGACTGGGAAATGAGTTTGAATGACAGCAGAAAGAAGAGGTTCACTAGGTTAGCAGCTCAGTTTTATCTGGTTTTTGGGTCTTTTGGCAATAATACTACATCACTATCACAATGTAAATAGTGTTATTTGACACAGTCCAGTGGGACAACTGATTAATACATATCTTCCAGACATTTATTTGAACTTGATGTGAAGATAGAAATGATAATTCCTCCATTTTTGCTACTGGTTTGATCCACTGGTTAATCAACTACTGCCATAATGCTGTGCCTCATTTCCCACTTGAACTTGTATGGTTTAAATTTCCAGTCAGTTAAACTACAGAGTCTTTATTCTTCTCTATGATGGCACTTATCCCCAAGAATCAAGTCACTTCTCATTCATTGCTGTAGTGATGGAGCCTGGATGGTGACAAAATGTGCCTCAGACTGAAGGCAGGTCATCATCTGTGGAGTTCAAAGGAGGTCTGCTGTTCAAACAAAACCAAAAATATCCTTAGGTGAGAGCAGGTGATCTGTGATAAACTTAGGAGCCACTTATCTGACCTGTTGACTAGAACTGAGCCTAATGAGAGAATGTTATTGTGAACTTTCAGAGAGATTTTAACTCTCTAGCACTCTCTACCAGAATAAGCCTACTTTTACCTAAATTTGCGAAGATTAGCACGTTTTAGTCAAGAATTGGCCTGCCCTGATAACTACATACTCTGTGAAGTACAAGGACAGATAAGCATCTCCTGCTTTATCCTAGCTGGAAGCGGTACATGTCTCCCAGGAGCGGTTCACGGACGTCCTTCACCCCCTTGTAAATAACCACTTCCGAGAGCACAAGGGATTCATTCTCCATAATTAAGACCAAATTCAATACCCGCTGAAATCAATGAAAGTTTTTCCACTGACTTCAGTGTGCTTCAGCCCGAGCCCTGAAACTGACAATCATCTGGTGACATTTGTGTTATATTAACCCAGCCTTTAGGAACTATATTGAGGTCTCCAACTCATTTCACATAAGCCACCAAACAGTAATAATTTTCAGACAGTGTCAACCTGACCCAGATTTGAACTGGCAATCTGGAGCTAGAAAGCACTATAATCCATTACTAGCCCCGTGAACCATCTGGTCACAATATCTCAAGCAACTTGTATGGTACTTAGTAGCTGAGTAGTTTATTGAGACTCGTAGAGTAAAAAAACAGAATTTGTGTATGTGTGTGCATGTATGCTTTTAAATATAATTAAGAATTTTCTCTCATCAACAGAAGTACTTATAACTGACACTGATTTTCTGTTCTCTTATACAGACTAGAGAGCAATTATAGAATTAATTTACAATTTTTGTATTGGAGTGACAGTCAGTAGGAAAAAACATAAGGACTTAAGGTAAAATCCTAATAAAGGCATTGGAATCAACTACAGTCAGGAATACATTTATTTTTGCAAGAATCTCCAGCACTATATGTGTGCGTTAAGTACATAAACACTTAGCCAGATACATTCTTTTTTACAATTATACATGGAGCACGTTTTGCTTTTATAAACTTTCCCCACCAAGAATTGAACTTTCTGGTTACACCCAGAATATACTAAGTTCTGCCACTGTCTCATGTTTGTATTTCACAGAGAAGACAATGGATGCAGTTTTCCTCTGTTTTGTACCTTAAACACTTATCTCTATTTAAGTAAAGTGAGTGTCAAAACCTACTAGGTTAAGTGATATTATTTTAAATCCATTTTGCAGATGTGTAAATGACTAAAAGATACATGCCAGTGAAAAATAAGATCCAGAGTGAGCTTTGTACGAGGATATCTTGGACCATAAGTTTGTTCATTAAAGGTCATCTTTCAAAAAAAGGTCTTGAAATATCAACAAGAAAGATCTTCATATGATGCAATATATATACTTCAATATTTTAATAATCTGCCTGGTCTCAAAGCCACACTTCATTTAAGCTATATTTTACAGTAGCAGTCAGGTTCAATTTATAGAAGAAAACTCATTAACAATGTGATAGACATATGAATATAAATGCACCACAAGAAACTCAGACTAGAAAAGCACAGACAGAAAGGCAGTATATTTACTGAAGTCTCATCTTTAAACCGTCTTTTACAAACTTCTTCTACTAGTGTTATAATGACAGTTTAAAATTAAATACTGATATCGCTTGACAGTCAGCAGGTTTTGCTTAACAGATGAACATGTACCTGCATATTTTACTACAAAAAAAAATTAAATACAGCATGTGAGTTCCCATCTTCTATAAAAGAAGCTCCTAACACTTGTCCAATGTCCTACGTTCTCCCTCTTGAGTTCTCCACAGTAATGCCACAGTGCATGGCACCCAGGTCATCCACGAGCGCGTAAGAATAAGTTTTTTGATGTGTCTGATTGACAAAATAATTCAAGTGCCAATACAGTAACTTTTCTATTCATTGCCTCAGGAAACAGAAATAAGAGGTAGGAAATAAGTCTCTTGATTTACCCCTTTACCACCTGTAAGTTCTCTTTGTTGCTAATCAAAGGTATTTGATATGGTACAATGGCATTAGAGTGTTGGTGGATAAGGGAAGAGCAACTGACATCATCTACCCGGACTTGTGCAAGGCATTTGACACTGTCCCACACAACATCCTTGTCTCTAAATTGGAGAGACATGGATTTGACAAACAGACCACTCGGTGGATAGAGAATTTGATGGATGGTTGCACTCAAAAGAGTTTCAGTCAACAGCTTGATGTCCAAGTGGCAACCAGTGACATGTGGCATTCTTCAGTGGTCAGTACTGGGACTGGTGCTGTTTAACATCTTTGTTGGTGACACGGACAGTGGTATCAGTGCACCCGCAGCAAGTTTGCCGACAACACCAAGGTGTATTGTGTGGTTGACATGCCTGAGAGACTGGATGCCATCCAGAGGGACCTGGACAGGCTTGAGAAGTGGGCCCGTGTGAACCTCATGATGTTCAACATGGCTGAGTCCAGGGTCCTGCACCTGGGTCGGGGCAACCCCTGGTATCAATACAGGCTGGGGGATGAAGGGATTGAGAGCAGCCCTGAGGAGAAGGACTTGTGGGTACTGGTGGATGAAAAGCTGGACATGAGCCAACAATGTGCGCTCACAGCCCAGGAAGCCAACTGCATCCTGGGCTGCATCAAAAGAAGTGTGGCCAGCAGGTTGAGGGAGGTGATTCTGCCCCTCTTCTCCACTCTGGTGAGACCCCACCTGGAGTACTGTGTCCAGCTCTGAAGCCCCCAATATAAGAAGGACATGGATCTGTTGGAATGGGTCCAGGGGAGGGCCACAAAGATGATCAGAGGGCTGGAGCACCTGTGCTGTGAGGACAGGCTGAGAGAGCTGGCATTGTTCAGCCTGGAGAAGAGAAGGCTCCAGGGAGACTTTATTGCAACCTTCCAGTACTTAAAGGGGGCCTACAGGAAAGATGAGGAGGGACTCTTTACCAGGGAGTGTAGTGATAGGACAAGGAGTAATGGTTTTAAACTGAAAGAGTGTAGATTTAGATTAGATTTTAGGTAGAAATTTTTCACTATGAGGGTGGTGAGACACTTGCACAGGTTGTCCAGACAGGGGGTAGATGCCCCATCCCTGGAGGTGTTCAAGGCCAGGCTGGATGGGGCTTTGAGCAACCTGGTCTACTGGGAGGTGTCCCTGCCCATGGCAGGGGGGGTTGGAACTAGACTGTCTTTAAGGTTCCTTCCAATTTTAACCATTCTGTGATTCTATGATACCCATCTGCTTAATTCTGCAAATAGTGTCCACAGCAGCTATCTTTCTCAGTTTGTTTGTCATCCATCTTCTGATGATGAAAAGATCCACTACCTACCAAGCAAGGTTAGATCTTTAGAGAGAAAGGAAATAGCATTGTAACTAGAATAAATGATGGCAGGGGGAAAACATTTTTGCAGACAAGTCATTCTTTAGGACTTGCTGAAGGAAAGAAGCAACCCCAGACTCAGGTGGATTCATCCTCTGACTCTCGGGTGGCAGAAGGGTAAAAACTTTGGGTTACAGCTCAAGTACCTGTTCATAAAAAGCAAAAAATATTGGAGGGTAAGAAAAGATTTAAAGATGTCTTGGCCTCAAAATAGGATGTCATTAGAATGTTTAACTGCTTCCCGGTCAGACCTAATTTTTAACAATATTTGAAGGCATAATACATAGCCTTGGTGAAACCACCAAGGCACCAAATAAAATACCCATACACTGGGATACAGTGGAAAAGAAAAAGCATATCTTAAAATGAAAATTCTGCTTGAGTATTCTAAGGGAGCAGTTGATGTAGGGATGCCTCATATTTGATACTCTCATAGATTGCTAATATGCTTCAATTAACCTTAGTGTGTTTATTTCTTTGATAAGATATGGTAGGATATTAAACAGAATCCCTTTATATTACAGCTTTAAAACATATTTCAAAAATTGTGCAAGGCAGAAAAGCAGCATACTCCTCTTCTATAAGGTTTTTCATTGTTTTAGTACTTATATACACATTGCATATATAGCATTGGGCAAGAACCAAGGTATTTTTCACTATCGCTGTAGTATATTGTTTTATCTGTATTTTTATTATAAAGGGAAGAATGATGCACTTTTAATACAAGGCAAGGATAAGAATTATTCATAGGTAGAACATCTTTATTCTACAGATCAGCAAATGCTTTACAAATATTAATGAATTAAGTTTCACATCCTTACTGAAATATTTTTTTCTGTTGTAGAACAGAGAAAAGAGGCAGAACAATCTGAGATGTCTCACTAAAGGTCACCCATCAAGCCAATGCCCTAGCTAGAAATAAAGGCCCTAGGTGATCTGTTCCCAGTTATGTATGCTAATTACTAGCAAACTTCTGCCAGGAGATTCAGAGAATCAGAGCCGTGAGTTTAGCAGACACTGTCGCTCACTAAGGTCTAACTTCTGTGGCATTGCTCTGTCAGTCAGAGTTGCACCCCCGAAGCTATAACACCTGGATCTGTAGCCTTAAAGAGAGCAGTGAAGCTAGACTATTGGTGTGTTTTGGTAAAGGACCATAGCTTTGCCACTTTACTACCAAACACGATTTTGCTAATATATCTCTCTACATTCAAAACACCTTTTTGCTTGTTGTGGATTGACCTTGGCTGGCCTCCAGGTATCCCCAAACCACTCTATCACTCCCCTCCTCAACAGGCCCAACTTAACTCATAACTCTGCTACGTCCTCCCACTGAGTAGTGCTGAGAGATGGGGAACGGAGGTTGTGGTCAGTTCGTAAGACTGGCCTCTGATGCTCCTTCCTCCTTGCACTCTTGCTCTGCTCCAGTGTGGGATCCCTCTCACAGGAGACAGTCCTTCATGAACTTCTCCAACATGGGTCCTTCCCATGGGCTGCAGTTCTTCAAGAACTTCTCCAGTGCGTGTCCTTTCCATTGGGTACAATCCCTCAGGATTGGACTGCTCTAGCATGGGTCCTGCATGGGCCCATGGATCCTACCAGAAAATATATGTTCCACCGTGGACTTCCATGGGCTATGTCTATAAAGATCCATTTTCACGAATGAGTCCTGAACTTGTTTCAGCTCAGTGGTTGTCTGAGCTTGTCATGGACAGTAAGACATACTAGTATATCAAAAGCTAAGATTTCTCTATCATTCAGTTACCTTGACCCGTAATTAAAAATCAAGTATGAAGGATGTTCTGTATTTTTTTATTTACGATGCCATACTCAGATCAGTAGCACCTGTCTATCTATATAGATACAGAGAATTATTCAAGGTAGGCTTTGACGTACCAGAATGAAGTATACAATAAATCAGCTCAGGACATATCTGCACAAAGGGCTGCCAATGGTCACGTTTCCACTCTGTCCAGTTTCAGAGTCATCCAGATACAATCCAGTTCGCATCAAGGAGCCAGACGTGTGTTAAAATAACATTGTTCCAGCCCTAATTAGCCAAACTAAGAACAAGGATAGGCCAGCCTGGAGTCTGCAGAGTACTTGTGTTTCTAGGAAAGCTTTGAACCCATGCAACTGTTCTTCACTGGTCTCCTCCTCAAAATTTGTCTCTTGAGCCACTCTGGACACCTACCACTAGGAAAACCTGGACTCCTCTGAAATACGTTTCATTTTTGTCACTGACAGTGACATTCTAAATGAGGAGAGAGAGACAAAAGCTGTCTGAAAAACTCGAGATGCTAGTTTTTGTAAGTTTTCAGATGTAAGCCTGAACAATTTACATGAATGTCAGTGGAATTGGTTGACTCTGAGTTCTGGTACCAGGATCTCTATGTCTCTTAAACAGCTGAGCTGTCACATTGGAACCTCTGAGATAGAGCTGAAGTAGTGCTCTGAGGCAGAGCTCAAAGCTGGACTGGACAGCAGAGACCAGTCCTCCAAAATCTGCTACAGAGACAGCTGAACAAGAAACCAGGTTACCTGAACGAGCCCAGAAGACTGAAGTATGGTGGAAAATTAAATGAGTCTCTGTAAATACTATTCCACATCCACATCTAATGTTGGCAAGCGAATAAGATTGAAAAATTGGAAGTTTCTTATTAGAGGTTAGGTGATCACAGTGGTCCTTTTCTGCCTTTAATCTTTGACTCTATGAATAAACAATGAGAGCATTTAGAGTGCAGAGGGAAAGAGGGAAACCTTACCAGCAGGTGCTCAGTTGGGTTAGCAATAACACTCACTGCTGGATATCTTTGCTGGTCGGGGTCCACTGTTAATTGGATGGTGCTGAGAACACAAGGATGGGCAAGAAATTATCACATTTCCCTTGGAAGCCTATCACCCATTGCAATTGGGGCACCAGGAAACTTTTAGCAGAGTTGGCATTCCGGGCTCTCAGCTGAGAGCTTCTGTGTTTGAGGGAATTAGTGGAGATTGGTGAGTGCTTTTTTGGGGGGTCTGAGGGAAAACGGTGAATGGTATTTTAGGGAAACCTGTGAGAAATGTGGTTTTGATGTTGATGCTTACTATGCGTGTGGCTGCAGTATATGCGCTTATTTCTTATAATGCACTTAAAAGATTAAGTAAACTGTATAGCTATACAATTATTAGGCAAAGGTCATTGCACTGGGGATGACTTTTGGGATCCATGAGTGCTGAAATGTAAGCCCACTTAAGCATTGACTTATTTTCACAGTGATCATCGTTCCTCTTGATGATGAACTAAAAAATTCCATTTATACAAAGGCGCAGTCCCCTTGCAGGTTTAGTCCTTGCACAGGAATCTCAGTAATGATGGAACAAATGTGCAATGAGAGGGAAAGCTCTTTCTTTCAAAAAGTTGACTCCATTTGCAGGTACTTTTTAAAGTAATATGCAGTATTGTCTTTAAGCAGTGGTATTGGTACAGGATTTCCCTATTTTTATAGGGAAAACAAAAGACAAAGAGAAGGTTTAAAACAAAAATGGAGTGTATTAAATTCCTTTTTGGCATAGGACTTCAGCCAGATTGAGTCTCTGAGCATGTATTTTTCAAAAAGCCTCCTGTAGTATTGGCCTGAGCGTCCTCTGAACTAGGATATGTACAACATGTAGAGAAAGTGCAGCATCTGCGTAGCTTTCATATCATCCCTCGTCAAAATAATTTAAAAAGCTATTTTCCAGGATTAAAGGGTTTATTACAAATAACAATATTAACGAACAGAAGATACATTTTGATTCTGCTATCATCATTTCAACAAAAGTACATACCCAAATGAGATGAAAACACTTTCCTTTGATTCCATCAAAGCCTTTTCTTAGTGTCATATTAACCACTTTATCTTGGGTTTTATGTATCACGCTAGCTGAGATTTAGCTTTCACAGTCAAGCACTGTAATACCTTTGTGAGTTTGTCTATAAACAGATGACTGGACACCTTCAGTTGTTAAGGTCAATGTTATGATTATTGAGCATAAAAATCCTCCCAGGGAATGTACTATCTGATTTTCACAGAATCACAGAATGGTAGGGGTTGGAAGGGACCTCTGGAGATCATCTAGTCCAACCCCCAAACTGGAGGTTTGGTTCCTTTTGGAACTGAATATTAAAGGACCAGTCTATAGTGAGTGTTAATGGAAATGGAACAAAATTTACCCTGCCATCACAGTGTTGCTAGCTGTATTTGCCATAGAATTTTTCGTCTTTAACTCACCCCTAGTACAGCTCGGGTCGGGGAGTAACTTTCTTTGGGAAAATAAGGTACATCCAGTATAGCACACATTTAAGTAGCTTTAGCTTGAGGATTACCCATAGCCTGTTTCCCATAAATGTGTTGAATTTCAGGTTTGAGTTTTATTAAGCAATACATCACTTATAAGTTCCAATTTATTAAGAAATAATACATCAAAATATAATAAAATAAAGTCTTAGCTAACAACTATATGATTACTCAGCTACTTACTGCACTGGATACTTGATTTTATATATATGTAATCATGGGTAGCACTAGCCAACTCTGCCAAAAATGCCAATGTATTGAAATTGCAACTTTTTACAGAAGTGTACTAGTTCAGATGAAACTTTCATTGAGGAAGGTTTCTTTGCTCCAGGACAAAACTTCTGATCAAAATGAGAGAGAGAGAGAGAGAGAGAGAGAGAGAGAGAGAGAGGAAAGAGAATAGCTTAGTGGTTGTAACAGCCACGGAAATCCAAGTCCCTTCAAAAGACCCAAGTCAGGAGTTCTCTTGCAGTCCAGGTTCCCCACTGGAGCACTCTAATCCCATATCCTCTCTCTCATCTTCAAAAAGTTGTGGTTTTATCTTGTGGAATAAGAAAAGTTTTGAAGTTTCACCAAACTGCAAAGCTGTTTCCCACACTCTCCTATTGCTTCCTTATCATTTTGTAAAGAAATCTTTGTAAAATGAAGAGTCCTGAGACCAACAAGGAGTTCAACTCAAAATAGTTTTATGTATGAAATTAAGTAACCACTTATTAAAATATCAGTTTAGTTGCCAGTTAATGATGCATCATAGTCATGCATATTTCAATACATGCCTAACTGTTGAACCGAGTTTACCATTAAGACAGGTATTCTAATTCTTATGTCTTTTAGTTGTCCACCATTAATTTAGATACCAAACATTAGCTAATTAAAAAGAAAACACATATTATTAAGATGCATTATTCCTGTGACAGATATCAGAATTTGTGCAAAATTATTCTTTTTCTCCGTTAGGCTATGTCTAGAAAATTCATGACAACTTTCAGAATTCATGTCTTCATAGAAATTTTGTTTCCCATTACATGTTTTAATTATTATTTTGATATAAAGCTTAATTCTGTAGTTCAGTACAAGGCAATTTAAAGAAACAGAAAACCAGATTATTTTTCTTTTTCAAACTTACTGGGAGTTTGCTGCTAGTAGAACAAAAGAAGCTGTGGAAGAAGAGACAAGCGGAGACCTGCCATTTCCCATCTGAAGCCTACAATGAAAATTGACCCCCCATGCTGGATAACTGCTAATGAAATGTATTACTCAGCAAGTACAGGTTCTTAAAAAAAACAACCACAAAACAACGACATAAAACAAAACAAAAAAAATAAAAAGTAAAAAAGAAAATAAAGGGAAAACAAACACCATGCTGACAGAAGAATAACTTCTCTTTGATTAACATAATCTTCTGGTACATCACTATCGCTGCTCCTCACTGTAAGATTAGTATATTATAACAATGTCTAATGTTGTCATTAAAAATTGGAGCAAAGGACAAGGAATATCAAAGGAAAGCAGAAATATGGTTTGATCAGAAAACTGGGAAAGGCAGGAGGTAGGTCTGGGAACACGGGTGACACCAATTATTTTTCTATTGCTGTTCCAACCTAGAATTCAGCCAGTCAATAAAATAGCTCTAACTGTGGAAGCTGAACTCTACATTGAAGACCAGATGTTCATAACATGTCTCAGGCATTCCTCTAGCTTCTCCCTCTTTACAGCATCAAATTTATGACTGGGCTTAGTATACCCTTCTTGATACAAACGCGGTTTCTCTTTTATCGTGTTGACATATTGAAGGCAGACAATGCTAACTTGTTTCTTTGCCTTGAATAATTAACAGCCCTGGTACAATTTCCAAAAGCATCTTTCAAAACAAAACTATATTTTCTGTGATGGTGCAATTACTAGCCATCAATGAAGAATCTATAGGAAAACTATATAAAATATTTAAATTGGAATTAAAATTGAAAGAGTAGGCTAGGTATATATTTAGGCTTATGCTTCAATAATTTATTATAATTGCAGTAATGTAACAGGGGAGAAGCTACTGCAAACATAGCTGTAGAATTACTGCTAGAAAGTAGCAAGAGTTTATGTAATAAATATGTTTCTTAAATACAAATGAAGAAAAAGACATTGTAAATGTTATTTATATTTTCATGCCCCAGCTCTTCAGTGGCATGCAAGCCACACAACTGAAATCAGATGGTCAAATGAAAGATGGTGATGGTGTTTCAGAGAAACGTCATTTATCTCACAATTTCGGGTGAGGCTGCTGCTTGCAGAGCCCTCGGGAGCTGGGTGAAGCCCAGGGAAAGGCAGGATGAAGTGGCTGCGAGCTTCAGCCTGGAGGTAGAAAAGCCACCTGCAGCTCTCCAGCCATGACCCCCCCAAATGTTCCCGCTGTCCCTGTGCTGTGCCTGGTGCACATCCGAACCCCAGACTACAGGAGAGCGGGGGCTGCCTGCCTCCGGCACCAGAGAACTGCCGCTGGAGGAACAGAGAGATCATCCAGCAAGAAGGATGGCAAGAAGAAACAAGAGGATGGGGTAAAAGAGCAAGTGTGAAAGGATGGTCAGTAAAACAAAAACAAAGGCCAGAAAACAGAGCTTTAGCACTTTCATTTAGCATAAAAGAACAAGAACAAAGCTGAATCACCTTTCTATTCTGGTCAGAAAATCAGGTGGAAAACATGACTGTGCTAGGATGACACTAACTTTCTGGACAAACAGTACATGAACAGTCACACAGCTCTGGATGTGTCTTCACTGAAAAAGCTCTGGTTTTTTAGCTCATGTAGTGAATGCACACTAGTTGTTCTGAGGTAAATACATAATGATGGTACAGTACTGCAGTTTTAAACACAAACTGCATCCAAATCATACACACGCACAGAGATGTGGTAAGACTAAGTGGACCCTGAGGTCTTCCTCAGAAGATGTCACCTTGAAGTTAACCCTGACCACTGGGATAAAATGCACTACTCCAGGAAATGGAGAAGGGCTGCATTTAGGCTGTATTCTGTGTCCAATGCACAAAAATTCATGCTGAGGCCATTTGCTCACTCTGAGCGAGGACCTGAGGAGAGGCAGTGATTTCAGTGTTCAGTGAGATACTCAGTGCTGGAGACTGGCTCCTCTTTATCCAGCCTCTCACTTTCGCCACCGGAGTAATTACTGAAATAAAAGGGAGTGTTGTCAAATTTATGGCTATGCAACAGAGATTAGAATTTTTCCAAAACTTTACCAATTATGATAATCCCACTTCCATTGAAATCAATGGTCTTCCAATACAGCAGTCTCATGGCTACTTCCACATTATTCAGGGGAAGCTTGTATTGGGTTTGTGTGACAAGGTTTTGGTAGCAGAGGGCCTATAGGGGTGGCTTCTGTGACAAGCTGCTAGAAGCTTTTCCCTTGTCTGACAGAGCCAATGCCAGCTGGCTCCAAGACGGATCCACCGCTGGCCAAGGCTGAGCCCGTCATCAACAGTGGTAGCACCTCTGGGATAACGTAGTCAAGAAGGGGGGAAAAAAACACCTGCATATTTGCAGCCAGAGAGAGGAGTGAGAATATGTGAGAGAAACAACTCTGCAGACACCAAGGTCAGTGAAGAAGGAGGGGGAGGAGGTGCTCCAAGTGCCAGAGCAGAGATTCCTCTGCCGCCTCTGGTGAAGACCACGGTGAGGCAGGCTGTCCCCCTGCAGCCCATGGAGGTTAACGGTGGAGCAGGCTCCTGGCAGGACCTGTGGACCGTGGAGAGAGGACTCCATGCTGGAGCAGGTTTGCTGGCAGGAGTTGTGACCCTGTGGGGGACCCACTCTGGAGCAGCCTGTTCCTGAAGGACTGCACACTGTGGAAGGGACCGACGCTGGAGCAATTTGTGAAGAACTGCAGCCCGCGGGAAGGACTCATGTTGGAGAAGCTCGTGGAGGACTGTCTCCCGTGGGAGGGACCCCGCCCTGGAGCAGGGAAAGAGTGTGAGGAGTCCTCCCCTTGAGCAGGAAGGATTGGTAGAGTCATAGTGTGATGAATTGACAACAACCCCCATTCCCCATCCCCCTGCACCGGTCGAGGGGAGGAGGTAGAGAAATTGGGAGTGAAGTTGAGTCCAGGAAGAAGGGATGGGTGGAGGGAAGGTGTTTTAAGATTTAGTTTTTATTTTCTCACTATCCTACTCTGATTTGATTGGTAATAAATTAAATTTATTTTCCCCAAGTCAAGTCAGTTTTTCCCATGAGAGTAATTGGTGAGCGATCTCCATGTTCTTATCTCAAGCCATGAATCTTTCATCATATTTCCTCTTCCCCTGCCCAGCTGAGGAGGGGAGTGTTAGAGTGGCTTTGGTGGGCATCTGGCATCCAGCAAGGGTCAACCCACCACAAAGTTAAATAAGATCTGCAGCCCTTTCTGAAACCACAGAGAAGGCAACTCACTCAGCTGACTTCTTCCTGGTGCCAAACTGAAGATCTGAAAAGTGGGGAAAAAAATAGTCCCACAAAATAGCTGTCTTCAAAATAATCCCTACACTCAAACATTTTTAAAACAAAGCAAAATAAATTGCAGAGCAGGAATCCATCGTCAGCTCATTCTCACTCTGCAGTCGGGTGATTGGCAGCTCTAACTGAGAGCAGCCACTTAAGGAAACATCTGTAGACCCAGTGCAAGCAAAGCAGCAGGGGGAAGAAAGGGCTCTCCAGAGCAGCCTGGTTTCAACTCAGCCTGAAGTGACTGTGAGACAGCACCAGGACAGAGTTTAAGCTGGAAAGAAGAGGTTTCACTTTTCATCAGAGAGCTCATACTCAGCCTTAGGAAGCAGCACCACTTTCTGTCCGGGACTGAAAAACTACTTGGTTTCAACTGGTCTCCTAAGGAAACAAAGTTTACCTGGTTTGTACATCTGACTTCCACCTCCCCTCAGTAACTTGTGAATCATTTTTCTTGCTTAAGCTAACTCTGGCGCAGTGTTAGAGCTTTCAAGGATATTAAGTTCCTCCAAGCATGACAGCAGTACACAGCCAGGTGGAGGAGAGACACTCAAGTCTGAGCCCCCACAACAGGGACTGGCAGGAGATGAGGTATCACTTGGGCACCAAAGCAGCCAAAGAGACAAGGGCATGCTCCAGCCATAGGGATGGTCAGTGCTTGTCTCTCCTGTTAGCTACTCAACAAGGCAAAAATGAACAGAGCACCATGGAACACCGAAGTCTGGGGTTTTTTCCTCAGAAAGGCCTTTGGAGGCTTAGAGCTGGCAATCCCCTCTGCCATGTAACCCCAACGAAACATCTTGCAAATTCTATGATCCATAATAAATTATTTTCTCCATCTAGTTGTCCCAAAGCAGGAATTGACATTAAAGGCACAGATTTCAAAATTTCACATTAAGCAAGCCTAATTTATACATATTTACACAAAATGTAATGAGTTCCATGGTCCCAAGTGCTATGTACTACTCTATAAACTTAGTTGCAGTAATTATTTGCATTAAGAAGATATCTTCACAGCCAGAAGGACTCATAGTAACTTAGGTTCTGTTCAAAACTTTCTAACCTCTAGAAAACAGCTTCATGACCGTATGCAGAAAAGGGTTAAAAAGTACAAATACACTAAAAAAATCCCTACAGTTTCAGAGACGAGTTGAAATTATATTACACTGAAATCTGTAACTTCTCCCAGCACTTCAGCAGTGCTTCTCCCAGCACAAGCAAATAGTGATTGCATTTTAAAGTACTATACTTTTCCAAAACATAGCTTAAAAAAGAAATTCAATGTGAAATTACAAGTTCCCAAACATCTTTCTTGGACCTATTTGAGACAAGCAATAGAAGAGAACAGATAGCTATTTTTTCTCTTACTACTTTATACAACATTATGCAAGAATAATTTCCCTAGATTATCATAATTAAGCAATACAGATTGTACTTTTGTTTCAGCAATAAATATTTTCACATTTCCATTTGCACCAATAAGTAGCTCAAGCAATATTTACACTCTTTGGACTGTGCCATGTAAAAGCTGTAATGAGAGTAAAACAAATTGTTGGGGTCACTTTTTAGAGCAATAAAAGCTGACAATATTACTAAATAAAATGCACAATTTTCCAGTAGCACTTATAGAAATACAGACCAAAATTTTGAAACACTACTTTGGGTTTTGGGTGCCCAATTTGCACAATTGTAGAGAGACATGAACTGTCAGTCTGGCATTTTGAAAATGCACACTTGTTAGATAGATAACACAGCTCTACACATCCAAAAATGGTTATTATAAAAAAACAGGAACTGCCAAAAAACCTGATACTGTACTGTGCATTACCTGTAGCTAATACTGCAATGTGGAAAACAACAACAACAACAACAAAGTTTTCTGGTGTATTTTATTTCACTGATAGATGAAATTTATTATCCCTCTTGCTTATAACCATTTTCGGCTTTGATTTTTCACTTAAGTAGATGATGGTTTCCTGCATGCCTTTAATAACCTATTCTAAGATGTGATTTTTGGTTGGGATCATTAATGCAATGTAAAGACTGGAGCAAAGGTATTCCTCTAAAAAAACCCTTCCTTTCAACCTGTTTTTCTAAGGCATGTGTTCTAATAATTATGGTTTTGCTCCTGAAAACATAATTGTTCACTTAGCAACAGTTTATTATTATTAAACATCTATCAAAAATGTAATCGAGTTACTTGTGTTTTCTAATCTTTTCCCTTTCTCTTTTTTTCTTCAGTGATCACCTTAGAAAATGGTCGTGTTACTTTTTTTGACTCAAATGGTCAAGGAAAGTATGCAGTCTTCCAAGAGAAGAAGCTGATAACAAAATCAGGAACAATTCTTTATTTACAGAAAATACATCCCTTTTCCACAACAAAATTAATGCCAAAATAGCAAAGAGACTTTTTCTTGGCTTACAGATTCAGGTCTTTTCAGCCAACCCCTTACCAAAAGCTTTCCTTTCTCATTTTTTTCTCAAGACCAGACTATAAGAGCTTTCTCTCTGTGCCCCTGTTGTGCTTAGCTGCCTCTCCATCTCACATAAAGCTGGCTTTGCATCAGTTCCTTGTCTCTGTATTTTTAAAAAAATCCTTGAAGAAAAACATCCAACTGAATGTTCTGGCTCATTGTCCAAATTTCTGTATGGGTAATGGTTTTCTGCCATTTACCAAAACAGCATTTCATTTTTCCTACTCTAAATGAAAGGTGGTTTTCAAAAGGTAGTTCAATGCCCCCGCATCCTTTTGCCTCCCCCCCCCCCCCCCCAACTCAGTATTAATTTCATCCTTTGCCTTCATAGAAAAAAAAAAAAAAAAAGCAAAGCAATTTCCCCTATGGCTTGATGAGAAAGAAAGCCACGATTTCCAGATGATAGAAATTAAATATGGATATAATTGCATGAGGTTTTTTATATCAGAGCAATTTTACTCCAGCCCAAATTGGTTTTGTGGCTGTCCGAGTCTGCCTCACTGCTTCCCACCCAATTTGCTTTCAACCACCCAGGATGGGTATCTTTCACTGAGCCCCCGAGGAACGTCAATTGTTGCTGTGAATTCTGCTGACTGAGACAGGTCTTACTCATTTTGTTCTAATGGAAAATTCATCTCTGTCACAGGAATATCCTGCCATCAGTCTGCGCCGAGAACTCACATCGACATCAATGGGAGCTTTGCGTGCATTGTGCAGGTAGGGTATCTTCATCATTATTTATTAAACACTAATGGAGTCCCAGACCCAGATCATTAAAAGTTACAGTCGACGTGCAGTCAGTATAAAATCGGTTGGTTCTTTAGGAGTGGTGATATTTTCTTCTATTCTCTTTTTCTTTGCTGTGCTTCCACTATATTTAACATGAGAAGTGGGTGGGTTTTTTGCTTCAACACTAGTCTAAGTGTGACAGTGAAGTACTGAAACTATTTGGGCAATCAACTAGAAAGAGTGTATTATAATGAGTCTCCTAGAAGATGACCTGCATTAAAGGCAGAGTCGACTTAGTCCTGTGTTGATATCTGTACTTGTGCGATAGGGATCACAATCTATAATTTGTCTTGTATATCTCATATTTACCCCTACTAGGATTATGCAGTGTTCTGATCAACCCACTAGTCTTCCAGGACAACCAGACTAAACGAGAGAACCAACGTTTATTTTATTAATCTCATAAAATTTATCCACCTCATCATCTTGTACAAATCGTGATTTTTTTCCCTCTCCTTATTTCCTTCCATTTAAAAAAGAAATCATTCTGTTAAGCTCCTGATTCTTCCTCAGTTTTCTGTGCCCTACTTGATCTGCCTTGGTGATCACAGGACTTGACTAAGGTGAAGATGGCAGCTCGTGATGTGGAATTATTTCAAAGACTGTTTAGTCCAGAAATTAGTCCCCTGAAGCACCAAGCTGTTGCAGAGTCTTAGCACATTGCTTTTGATTCAGCCAGATCTACTTTTTCTTGTCCTGTTATCAATGAGGAAAACCAGACCCGGAGCCTTATTTTGTGGTATTGATCCCATTTTGCACCACAAATCACTCCTCGTGCACAATCCTTCAGCTGCCTCCTGCGAGGAATTCAGTGAGTACAGAGTGAATTTCTAATCAGCTGCAACTGCTCAGTGCTGCGGCTGGTAATTATGCTACCAGTGCCCGTATCTGCAAGTGTTATACATTTGTATTTGCTTCTTGCTGAGATCACACAGTTGGGAAAGCAATCACGCTCCATTACTCCTGGTTTTGACTCTTGGCCCATATGGCTGCTCGCGGACAGTCTTTCAGCGCTTTGCTTCATTTATGGCTAACATGGTTAATGACTCTTTGCTTTCTGCACATCTCCTGATCTGCTGAAATTTGCAGCTGTTCTTTGTTGGCAGAAGTGTGAAAGCTTTCCCTCTCTTAACATTGCAGATTTCTGTTCTACCTAGCGATAACTGGGCTAGCATTCTTTTTTTTTTTTTTTTTTTCTTGGCATGTGAGGAAGGAAAAGATGAAGCAAGTGGTTGCCCTTTTACTACCAGCAATGTTATCTGGGAATGGATTATATGAGAGGTTTCAGTCTGGCTTCAGGGAGTACCACAGTCCTGGGATTGCTTTAGTTAAGGTCACAAATGATTTATCACCAGCTGCTGATTCAAGTTAAATTACAGTACTCCTGCTGATGGATCTTTCTGCTGCTTTCGATACAGTAGATCTTGGAACTTTGCTGAATCGTTTGAAGCAATTGCTTAGATTGTGAAGCACCATCCTGGATCAGTATCATTCAGAATTGATGGTGTATTATCAGGTTGTAACTTGGCAATTGTGGATCAAGTTCTGCCTCACTGGTCACATTGCTCCTCAGAATATAATATCCTATAATTCTCTCTCTTTTTTTTTTTTTTTTTTGCTACAGATGTGGACAGAATTCTCTAGCAGCATAATATTAATTTTCACTGCAACACAAACAACATATAGATGTATTTGTCTTTTACAATACAGCGTCTTGCTGCAGTTTGGACCACATCTGTTTGTTTTACTAAAGTGTGATCTTGGATGGTCACAAATGGTTTGAAACCGAACTGAGATAAAATATAATTGCTTTTGGCAAACCCTCTCTGTCTACTAGGTGGTTCTTTCTAGGCAATCGAAACTACCTATGCATATCTAAAGTATGCATCTGGAGCCGATCAGAACATTTCCATTAAATGAAATCTCATCAAAATATGCTGCTTCATCAGAGCCAAAACATTT
The DNA here is from genome assembly GCA_947846985.1 of Fratercula arctica. NCBI lineage: Eukaryota > Metazoa > Chordata > Aves > Charadriiformes > Alcidae > Fratercula > Fratercula arctica. The sequence goes on from CANTUZ010000003.1 coordinate 104,929,891, forward strand.
TGCAGAAAACATGTCTGTTTCGGTGAAGTTTCAATCAGCGAGGTATTCAAGATTCAAGGCTATTGGTCGCTTCTGATGGCAAAGACAGAGAAAGCGTGCAGTCCAGTTTGAAAACCCAAGATTTTTTCATCTCAAACCAATCATTTCAGAAAAACATTCAAGAGGTTCTGGTTTTGTTCTCATTCCAAATGAAAACAATGTCGACGCCACAAAAGCTGCCATGAAACAGGATTACCATCCTCTGAAAGGGATGCTCAGAAAAGCTGTACCTGCATCATCACATCAGCCGTGCGGTCCTCCTCCACAGAGCACCACGTGTAGGTTACGGTGAGTTCAGAAGCTGGAGGGCTGGAACGGTGTGGGGCTCTGACGCAGAAATTGGAAGTTCGTCGCTGGTCTTTCACTGCCTGGGAAATTGTAACCAACCGGAACACCTGCTTTGTGATGAGGGATTCAGGGAAAAACACTTGCCATCCCTGAAAAAATAATTCCTAGTCAGAGAAAAGATAAATATTCAAAATATACTATTTTCCAGAAATTAAGATCTGGAGGAAAACTATGTGGTCAATCAGCATGCACCTGTACTTACAAATTCTAAATATGTTTTTTGATATGCCAGGGGGTTTTAACTGCTTAATTAAAGTTTTAAAACTTGTTGTAACAAACTTTTAAGTGAGTGAAATTAGAATATAAAAAAGTTTGATCTCTCAAAATCTTCACCAATCTGTACAATTTACCATCCTTTAGCATTTATTCTTATAGGTTTTTCTGTTTCTTAATCTCAAAGGTAAGCCCACCTGAATTCTGTCAAAGAGAAGTAACAGACTCTTGTCTCCAGGAGAGGCGTCTAGGCATGACACACTCCCCCAGGCTCTGGACACACGGGACTCTTCAGACACATTTCTGTTTCTGCTGCTCTTCACAGAGCCTGTCTCAATGACCCTGGTGGTGACCCCAAGAGACAGACAACCCTCCCCAGGTCCTGGAGCCCCAAACGTGGACCTTGCTGATCCGTGTGCTGGGGCCAAGCACTGCAGGGTGCTGGGACTGCACAGCACCGTAGTGCTTCAGGAGCTGCAGCTCCATGTCTGCAAACCCAGCACCATCTGTTTCAACAGACCTCTGAGATCTTCAGGTCAAGCGCTTACCTTCAAGCAGGGGAGCATGTCTGCTTCCCAGTGTTTTAGGTAGATTTATCTCCTTTGGAAATGACAGGGAGTGCTTTTAGCAAGGCCACTTCAAGATCAGCCAGTGAACAGGAGACCTGTGCAGCAGACAAGGCTGGATGCAATCGCAGTTTGGACAACAGAGATGATTGCTTCCCCAGACCAGTGCACGCTCGTGAGGCACGGACGTACAGATATCCTTTTTCTCCCCATGTGGGTCAGTTCTCTGTGGGAAACTGAGGTGCTTTCCTTGTGGGACCCAAAGGCATGTTTTGAGAAGGGCAGGAAAACCCCTTAATCCCCATCCTTCCCCTTCCCCAGAGCTGGGTAGAAAGCATGCAAAAGATTTGCTTTGTTGTTGACCGCTCGATAACAAACATATCTGTGTATTTGATTCAATCGCATAAATAATTGCCATTTGGAGTGCGCCACACAGTGCACAGCAACAGGCTACTTGGGCAAACAGCTCTCTCATTTTGTGAAACAAAGATTGCAGAAGAATGGAAAAATATTTTATCTTTACATATATGCCACCCCCACATAGCTGCTGATGGCCACCAAATGCACAGTTCTGCTTTGCATTAGCCACAGTCTACAGGGTCAACTGGTTGTTACACACTGGAAAAACATTGCAGATGCCTCATTATAACTTGGTGCATTAACACTAGCAGTCTGCCACTAATCTCCAATTATCCCCATTGCTCAGCACCAGATCTTGAAAGGATTAGGAACATGAAAAACAAACTAAAACAAATCGCACTGGAATATTTAAATAAAATGGTCATGGAATTCATAAGACCATTAAAATATTCCAGAGGAAATATCTCTAATGCAATTTTAAAAATTCTTGCGGTGGCTTTATTCTTTATTCTTTACTTTGTCTCGACTGTTGCACAGTGCTGAAGATCCTCATGTTTTTCTGCCTGATTGTATACAAGGTGCTGCAGAGTCCATGCTTAGTTTTAGGTTGCTTGATGTCAATAATTTCCTTCTTGTAGATCCAGAAAAAACTACCCACACCTACTACACTATGAAACATAACAAGCACCAATAGTAATGCGCTACGCTTATTAAACAAGCATTCATGTTCTACTTTACAATAATTCAAGTAAACATAGCTTAAACAAACACAAACTGTATAGGAGGACAGCCGTATTAGGTTTATTCTAAATACTGAATTATTAGACTAGCTACAGTAACAGTCCAGAATATTTTGGAATTAAAAGCTCCTTTCTCCCACATTTAAATATCATTCTGTACCAGGTTGAACATGCACTCTGTTTTTTAAAAAAACACAGGAGTTAAAACCTAAGTTAGTGAAACAGCAAGCATCTACTGGAATTTTTTTTACTACATGTATGTAGAAATAAACATATAATTTTGATTCTATGAAATTAACAGCAACCTGACATGGGATGAATCAACAGGAAGAAGCCCATTTATTGGAGATAATTCCTTACCCTGCAAGGACAAATTGATTACAGTGGATATATGTTCCCTATATACAAACCTTTCTTTCACTACATGATGGGAATAAGTCCATTAATATAAGGATGCACGCGGTTAGTCCTGCCGAAGACTGGGAACACAGCTGCACAAGTGGAAGATTGCACAGCTTTCTTGTTGTTGCAAGATACTATATTGTGTTTCAGCAGCAAAGCTCAGGCTTTGTACTCTGTGTTACCCTATCTTCCAAAATGGTTAGATTTTTAGTACTGGGTAGATTTGAATGGTTATTTTGACTCCAGACGGTCTGAGTTACCCAGTTTGGCACACAGAACCATAAGCATTTACTAACACATCTGAGGGAGCAGTAAATTGGTCATGGATCTTGGGAACTTTCAAGCCAGCGTTCCTGCCAAAGACAATATATCACATAGTGACACCCTTACATTTCAAACCATAAAAGCATTGGAAGGGCGAAAGCCTTACAAAATGTGTCCTCAGTTAGCTCACTGGCAGAAACATATGTCACATTTCGGACATTTTCTTTCTTTCTATTTGCTGCCCCCATTCTAATTCATAGTTTTCCCCTTCAGGCTCTGAGATGATGCTCTTGCTCACTGGCTAAGTCTAGCTTCGTAACACACAGTCCAACATTGTTATCGAGAGTACTGATTTAACTGCTACAGCCAAAGAATATACTTTATTTTTACATTGTGTGGTCCTTTCTGTCGTCTGCCTTTGCTGTTTTTTGCCTTGCTCTGGTTTTACACTCTATTGTTCTATTTTTATTATTGCATTGCTTAAAACTACTGCAGAGAGCACAATATTCCCAGTTCTAATGCCTCATCTTTACAAAGTTTCCTATTGGAATACATAGGTGGGATTTTTCAGAAACATTTAACATTGATAGTATCTTTGGCATCATAATTTGAAAAAATAATTTTTATATTTTAAATCTTAGCTACGTACTTATGGGCATGAATAGATCAAATCTGGTTTTTGTCTTCCATCTTGCATTTGATACTCCAGTTAGGCACCCTGCTGGTAATGACTTGGCTTGCTTATTTATATGAATGACTTCTTACATATTTCTCAAAGCCTTTTACAAAGGCATCAAGCATTATCATGGTCTCTGCAGATATGGAAAGGAGCTGCTAAGAGCTGACTTTTTTGCACAGTACCTGAGTAGGAGATTCTAGTGTTATTGCTAGTCCAGTACTTTAACAACTTTTGATCTTAATTTAGAGTAGAATAGAATAGAATAGAATAGAATAGAATAGAATAGAATAGAATAGAATAGAATAGAATAAGGTTGGAAGGGACATTTCAGATCATCGAGTCCAACCATCAACCTAACACTGACAAAAACCATCACTAAACTATATCACTAAGCATTATGTCTACCCATCCTTTAAATACTTCCGGGATGACGATTCCACCACCTCCCTGGGCAGCCTGTTCAGGGAATGCTTGATAACCCTTTCAGTGTAAAAATTTTTCCTAATACCCAATCTAAACCTCCCCTGGTGCACCCTGAGGCCATTTTGGGAGAAGAGACCGACCCCCACCTCTCTACAACCTCCTTTCAGGTAGTTGTAGAGAGCGATAAGGTCTCCCCTCAGCCTCCTTTTCTCCAGGTTGAACAACCCCAGCTCCCTCAGCCGCTCATCATAAGACTTGTTCTCCAGACCCCTCACCAGCTTCCATGCCTTCTCTGGACCCACTCCAGCACCTCAGTGTCTTTCCTGTAGTGAGGGGCCCAAAACTGGACACAGTACTCGAGATGGGGTCTCACCAGTGCTGAGTACAGGGGGACAATAACTTCCCCAGTCCTACTCACCACCCTGTTCCTGATACAAGCCAGGATGCTGTTGGCCTTCTTGGCCACCTGGGCACACTGCTGGCTCATATTCAGCCATCAGTCAACCAACACCCCCAGGTCCTTTTCCACCAGGCAGCTCTCCAGCCACTCTTCCCCAGGGCTGTTGCACTGCATGGGGTTGTTGTGACCCAACTGCAGGACCCAGCACTTGGCCTTGTTGAACCTCATACCGTTGGCCTCAGCCTGTCGATCCAGCCTGTCCAGATCCCTCTGCAAAGCATTTCTACCCTCAAAGTGGTCGACTCTCCCACCCAACTTGGTGTCATCTGCAAAAAGTCCTTCCCAGGATTTGTAAAAGGCCTTCCCAGGATTTGGGTATGTGAAGAAAAATGGATATCAATGAGACTTTCTCCAGTTTGAGAAGAACAAAACCAGTGTATTCGGGGGGGCTAGGTGAGCAGAGTAATTTTCTGGAAAAAAACTAATCACTGAAATGCCCAGTGGAAATAAAGTCCACATAGGATGTATGAAAAGATTAAAAAACCTCATGTAATTATAACTTACATTATAACCATAATGTAAGTTCCTCTAAACAAAATAAACTCTCAAACATGGGAGCCTACAAATCGCTGAGAAAAATTCTGGAAGAAAACTAATCAAATTCCCATTCTACTACAAGTCAAGATTCTCCTGCTGAATCTTCCCTCTAAACACTGATTAAACCTCATTGTTTCATAGGTTCCAGTGATCTTTGGGTTTGGAGTTGGAGTTTTGTTTCGCTTTTGGATTTTTGTTTGGGTTTGTTATGTAGGGCTTTTTTCCGTTTGGACCAAGACAGATCCCCATTGAAACTGCCTCCACAGTGTTTCTGGTGAGGTTCCTTAAGCTTCTCATCCAACTGCTCTTCTAAAATTAGTTTTAGGCTGCAGAATTACTTGCTATGTAAAATGTGTGCCAGCCTTTTTGCTCCACATGATTTGTACTCACATCAATTTCCTTCTGATAGTTGGATGTTTTGGTACCACAGCTGCCTGTTTTAGCGAACTTCACCCATGACATTTTAATTCTAACATTTTGGGCACTAATTTATATAGCACCAGAAATATCAGTCTGCTGACAATACAGCCTGCCACAAACAGCAGGCCCACCTGAGGGGGGAAATGTGTGAGAGAACTTTCACAGTGATGAGAAATGGCAGTGAAGAGGCGATTGCATATGAAATTGCTGAGAGAGAAGTTGGGGTAGGAGCCCGAAGAGCCCCTGATGTAGCTTTATGGATTTATAGACTGCAGATCTGTGAATGCTCTGGCAGAGACCTGGAACCTACCGCTATCACCGCCCAAAAGCACTGAGGGGAAATTCTAATTTGAGATCCAGTTCACCCGGGTTTGCAACTTGACCTGCCTCGCAGTTACCCAGGGCAGAGCAGCCTTTTGGGAAGCCATCATGTGCCTGCCTTGAAAACCAGCAGCCCTGCAGCACTGGCAGAGACAGCACGGCGTGAACAGCCTCTTTCTCAGAGATGAGGGCCAGGGAGGATCGCTTGATCTGAACTCCTGGGACCTCCAGCCTGTAATTAGCCTGATTTGCTGCCTTAAACTTTCTCCCTGTGTATTCCCAACTAGTGAGGCTAATTAAAGCTCCTGAACATGGGAAGTTTCTGACTGGCCTGTAATGCCTACTGTAGCTTCCCTGTACCCACCCAGCCCTACAAACACTGGGGTAAGAAAAGACACGTATGGGAAGACCCTCCTAGCTTGACAGGGCCAGCGGTAGGTTCTCCTCCCTCCAGGCCATCTAAACATCACATAACGGAAGTAAAAAGCACAGCAGGAATGAGACCTACAAGGAAGTGACCTGACTGCCAAAATGTACTGTAGCTGTGATTGGAGTGGATCATTTAGTCATATTTTGCTTGGTATCCTCCACTTAGTCAAAATGAGATGCTTTGTCTATGTTTGTATAAGGTCACACGAACAGAAGGGGGCAGAGCCTGTTGTCCCCACCTGCCACTATGGGCTCACCCAGCTGGAAAAAGTTAAGCACCACTGTCCTACATGGAAAGCAGAGGGAAAAACCCATCTGACAAGCAGTTTTCCATGGTCTTCTCAGTACTCTTAGTAAAACTAATTATGGTAGAAGCATAAGACCTAAAACTAAGCAGCATTTCACTCCCTTCTCCCAGATACTTTCCCCTTGGGATGTTAACTTAAAGCCCAAAGCACCATAGGGCAGGCACTGCTTCGGGGTGATTCGGGTATCAGAATAGTGCTAATGGCTCAGAAATGAATAGCATATGCCTGGCTGGATGAGGCTGGCCAAACAGCTTTGAACATCAAACTACCTGACCCTTGACACTAGACAGGTTGATTTATTATACTGTTAGCCCTCCTGACAACATGTACTGTGGGCTTGGCACTGTCTGGTCATTTTTCAAGCTCTTTGCACATTACTGGCACCTATATCCTCTAACACATTACATCAGACAGCTCAGCTACAGAATGCTAAAAGCCCCTCTCTTCATCACTCCCTCCTTCCCTCTCTCCCTGTATCCCTCCCTTCCTCCCTCTCTGTTTTCTCAAGTGGTGAATGAATATGTGAATGTAATGCAAGATAGGAGGTTAATGTTTGTATCAGTGGAGAGAATAAATATGCATGATGTAGGTAAGGTCAAAAGGATAGAGTAGAGGGTGTTACGATATTAATGTGTTTGCGATGATGCTTATTAAGTGATGTCCAATTACCCATAAAAGATGTTCCCTGACCCAGGAAACTCACAGTTTCATAAAAAGTCATACTTTTGTGTACCAGGGAATAATGCAAGCCAGGGGACAATCCAAGAACAAACTCGTGAGTATAAGAGTCACAATATTCTCTATGTTACAAAGGGTTAAAAAGTGCTACTGTTCTGTAGGGGTAAGGAACTACATTTTATCAATGGTCACAGCCAGAAGCACCAAGTTTGCAAACTCCAAGGACAAAAAGACTTACCTCTACAGCAAGGATGAACAGTTTATAGTTCTTGAACTACACGCAGCTTGTAAATGTGGTTTCAGTATTCATCATATATGTCATATTAATGTGCCACATCACATGCAGGCCTAGCACGGGCATTGGTGAAGAGTCAGTCCACAGCCATGGGAGGAAATAAGTCAGTTGCTGCTGTTAAGTCAACCATCATCGGGCCATCCTCCAACTCGTTTTCACATGACCACGCCAACCACACACCACAACTGAGTGGTTCCTCGTGTAGCTGCTGTTTTGGCAACAAACCAGCCCAGAGGTCATTTGCTCTCCCTGCTCTCTGAAGCAGACTTGGCATCAGCCACCCGACCAAACATCGACTGAAATTCTGGCCACTTCTCGCTACAAAAAAGACACAAACCTTGGCATGGCCCTGGACAAGGCATGCAACTCACTTTAGGAAGTCACTGCCAAAGAATTGTTCTATGATACCACGATGAAATTCAGCATCCTTGGAAGAGTGAAAAAGAAAAAAGAACAACCTTCAGTCTAACAGCACTAAAATTAGAAATAGGCAATTGCATAGAAACAAAGTCCACTGAAGGCCAAAAAAAAAAGCAGCCAACGGACAAATGCCTGTAAACAACAAAGGAGACTCTTTTAAGACATCACAGTGAAAGCACCCTACGCAGCAAAAAGATTTTAAAAGTCTTTTTCCCTCAGCCCCACACATGTACATATCACAGAAGGGTGGTAAGAAGATATTCTGCTGAAAATAGAAGCTTTGTCTGAATAAAGAAATTAGGAAATAGAATAAACTAGAAATGTAAATTTAAAAAGCCATAAGAAAAGCAAAAAAGATTAAGGATGCAATCTGTTAAAGGCATAAAGAGCATGAAAAAACAACTCTTTCCCAACACAGAAGTAGAAAGCTTGCCAGTGGTAACCCAGTGGTGATCAAAGTGTCAAGGCAAGGCAAAAGAAGACAAGCCTATAACAGACTAGTTAAATGAATGGTTTGTGTTACTGTTAATTAAACAAATATATACATTACATATAATATGTATATTATGTATATAATATGTATATAATATACTGCTCAGCCTAGCTCTCAGGAGTCACAGGCTTTGGGGAAAGTAACGGGGAAAGAGGAAGACTTCCCCTGGGTTGAGGAGGATCAAGTGAGGGATCAATTAGGTGAATTAGATATTCACAAGTCCATGGGCCCCGATGGGATGCACCCGAGAGTGCTGAGGGAACTGGCGGAAGTCATTGCTGGGCCGCTCTCCATCATCTTTGAAAAGTCCTGGAGAACAGGCGAGGTGCCTGAGGACTGGAGGAAAGCTAATGTCACTTCAGTCTTCAAAAAAGGCAAGGAGGAGGAGCTGGGGAACTACAGGCCGGTCAGCCTCACCTCCATCCCTGGAAAGATGATGGAACAGCTCATTCTGGGCATCATCTCAAGGCATGTGGAGGAAAAGAAAGATATCAGAAATACTCAACATGGATTCACCAAGGGGAAATCATGTCTGACTAATCTGATAGCCTTCTACGATGGCATGACTGGATGGATAGATGAGGGGAGGGCGGTAGATGGGGTCTACCTTGACTTAAGCAAGGCGTTCGACACGGTCTCCCACAGCATCCTCATAGGGAAGATTAGGAAGTGTGTGTTAGATGAATGGACAGTAAGGTGGATAGGCAACTGGTTGAAAGACAGAGCTCAGAGGGCCATGATTAGGGGCACAGAGTCTAGTTGGAGGTCAGTGACGAGTGGTGTTTCCCAGGGGCCAGTACTGGGTCCAGTCCTTTTCCATATATTCATCAATGACCTGGATGAGGGGATAGAGTGCACCCTCAGCAAGTTTGCTGATGACACAAAGCTGTGGGGGGGTGGCTGACACACCGTAAGGCTGTGCCACCATACAGAGAGACTTGGACAGGTTGGAGATTTGGGCAGAGAGGAACCTTATGAAATTCAACAAGGGCAAGTGTAGAGTGCTGCACCTGGGGAGGAATAACCCCATGCACCAGTACAGCTTGGGGACTGACCTGCTGGAGAGCAGCTCTGTGGAAAGAGACATGGGAGTCCTGGTGGACAACAGGATGACCATGAGCCAGCAATGTGCCCTTGTGGCCAAGAAGGCCAATGGCATCCTGGGGTGCATCAAGAAGAGTGTGGCCAGCAGGTCGAGGAAGGTCATCCTCCCCCTCTACTCTGCCCTGGTGAGGCTGCACCTGGAGTACTGTGTCCAGTTCTGGGCACCCCAGTGATGGACACAAACTTGAGCATAGGAAGTTCCACCTAAACATGAGGAGGAACTTCTTTACTTTGAGGGTGGCAGAGCACTGGAACAGGCTGCCCAGAGGGCAGTGGAGTCTCTGTCTCTGGAGACATTCAAAACCCGCCTGGATGCGTTCCTGTGCAACCTGCTCTAAGATGACCCTGCTCCAGCAGGGGGGTTGGACTAGATGATCTCCAGACATCCCTTCCAACCCTGTGATTCTATGATTCTATTATTGTACATTACGTACAATATATACATTATATGCAATATGTATGTTATACAAATATATACATTTTGCAGCCCTTCTCTGCAGGGGCAATATGCCCAAGAACTGCTTCAAGACTCAGGGTCAACAGAGGGAGTCCCAGAACAGACCAGCCCAGACTGTACTCATTCATGCCTTATTAAAAATCTGGGTATTGTGAGTTGTAATTTAATATTCACCTTAGCTTTGTCACTGACACACGATGCCAATTCTTTCAGAGATCTTGGAAGAACTGGAAACTGAACATAGCAATATTCATGCTAGGTAAAGTGGTTACACCAAGAAGAAAGCACAGAATTAGAACACGTTCAAATACAATACAATGGGTACGTGGCTAATTGACTTTTGTACTAGGAGGCATGTCTTACAAATCGATTAAAGTTCTTTCAAGGAGGAATGAGCAGGTGGAGCAAGATGATGCAAAAGGACCTGAAGACAACCATTTGCAGAGACTCTTAAAGAAACTAAACTGCCACGCATTACAAGGGAGTCTTTGCATACATAAATTATTTTTGATATGTCGGGGAAAAACTATCAGGAATAAAAGGCCAGTTACACATTGGAGGAATTTTACTAAGGTAGTCTCCCAGGGAGTTATGATAGAGGCTGCAATGCTCAATGTACGTGTAAATGGCTGGTAAAAGGCCTTTGATAGTGACAAAGTTTCAGAATGACGATACGTTCACTAACACTACAGCAGAGGCTTTCAAAAGGTCTCCAGTCTTCAGCGAGTGGGCTGTCAGCTGCACTGCAACACTGACAAACGCAAAATCTGCAGCGTGGGAAAACCAGCACTAATATATTGATGGTGTATATATATATATATATATTAATTACAGCTGGTCAGGGACATGGCGTAAGAATGGCCTTTTGGAGTCAGGTCCATTCAGCCTAATATTCTGCCTGGCTGAGGCCAGTAGCAAAAGTTTAGAGAGAAGTATGAAAAGGCAGTTACTGGTCCTTTCCCAGCATACTCTTCCAGCTCCTGACAGTCTCTGATGCATGAGTCTCCTGAACCAGCAATGTTCCCTCTGGATTATTTAATAGCCACTGATGAATTTTTCTTTCACAAATTTGTTTAATTGTTTTTTTAATCCATGTAAATTTCTGGTATCTGTACTATGCTATAGTAACAAGTTCCTCAGTGAAATACTACATATTATGAGAAGAAATCAGGACAGTTCTCTGCAAATGACAGCTCAGTGGCCAGCAACTGTCAAATGAAAACGCTGTTATTAAAAAAGGGAATTAATCATAAAAGTGTAGTAGCAAGCAAAACAGGAAACATCATAAAGCCACTGTGCCAATGTGTGATGTGCCCACATTTTGATCACTGGACCCAGTACTGGTCATCCCAAGAAAGATAAGTTGGACCCTGTAAAAGAAGAGTGTAGGGCAACAGAACAATAACCATATGGGAAGACTTTCATGGGAGGACATTTTAAATAAAATAAGATACTTCAGCTTGTGAGAGACATGAGGAAGGAATGATGTGATAGAAATATATCAGAAGAGTTTGAAAAGGGAAGAATTCAAATGTAGGAGTGAGAAGCATCTCTTTGGTTTCCATAGTTCTTCTTTTTTCACTTCTCCTAGAGTGAGATAGGAGATCCATAGAGATTGGGGTTTTTTTTAAATTTTTCAAGAAGAGCTGGAATAAGAGAAGGACAAAGGTGCAAGTAATTATACCTGGCACTTCAGGTTTTACTGCAGATTTGGGAAAAGTGGAAAAAAATCCTATCTGGGCTTTCTGTTATTCCAGAAAGCTCGCAGTGAGACAAAGGGTTTCATTAACATGGATTTTAAAGATCTTTTATCATAGAATCATAGGATCATAGAATGGTTTGGGTTGGAAGGGACCTTAAACATCATCTAGTTCCAACCCCCTGCCATGGGCAGGGACACCTCCCACTAGACCAGGCTGCTCAAAGCCCCATCCAGCCTGGCCTTGAACATCTCCAGGGATGGGGCATCCACAGCTTCTCTGGGCAACCTGTTCCAGTGTCTCACTACCCTCACAGTAAAGAATTTCTTCCTAATATCCAATCTAAATCTACCCTCTTTCATTTTAAAACCATTACCCCTCGTCCTATTGCTACACTCCCTGGTAAAGAGTCCCTCCCCATCTTTCCTGTAGGCTCCCTTTGAGTACTGGAAGGCTGCTATAAGGTTTAACAAATCTCATGCCTCACTAAGGAAATGCCTTCTGATTTGAAAGTTCTTGTCCCAGACAGCAACAGCTTCACAGTATTTCTAACCCAGCAGTGTATACAAAAGTGTTTTGCCTTTTCATTATATTTTTTACTTCTGTAATAGCCAAGCAAAGTGCTCTAACTAGAAAAAAAATTGCTTGTTTTGCTTGAAACTTGGGTACCGTGATTATATTTGGAGATTCCTAGCATGAAACAAGCCAGACAAACCACAGGATACCAGCTAAGGCATGGCAGGGAAGCCAATAATTCCATCATTTATGCAACACAAGAATCACTACATGCCTGAAAGAACTGAGGTGAAACTGTTTGCTGAAATCCTGATGAAATACCCACTTACTTTGTTTAAAAATACAGCACTCACCCTGTTCATGAACTTTTATACAAAAGTCATTTTGTTTTTTTCATGAAGAAAGTAAATTGTCTGGCTAATCTAAAGTTCTTCTGAGGATTAAGTGCATTTGCACTACATGGAAGTAATAATACCATCAAAAGTTATGCATACTAAGATAGAGAAAACATGATGAACAGACGTGGTAGAAATCATAGACACGTTGGGCTCTGCCAAAATGATGTAATGACACTGTGCAAAACCTGTGCTTTAGCCCTTGTAAACATGTGCTAGTCCATTAACCCCATTCTATTGACAGTGGCCCTTATGTCGTTGGAGCACTGATTTCTACTGGCTATTTCATCTCTTTGCACGTACTCCTCTGGTCACTCTGTGCTGCTGAGTCACAGTCCACTTCTGCATCCTATTCCCTGTTTTGCCCTTCAGCTTCTCTCTTGTACAGTTTTCCATGGATACTTGCTAATAACTGACAATAGTCTAACCTGGAGCTCATGCATCGTTCCTGTACATTTTCTCTACCCTAGTTCCCTCTCCCTCATAAAACCTTGATGAATAGAATAGAATAGAATAGAATACAATAGAATAGAATAGAATAGAATAGAATAGAATAGAATATAGAATAGAATAGATTGTAAGGGACCTAAAATGATTGTCTAGTCCAACTGCAACTTCGTTCTTCTTCTGAATCTGTCATGAAGAAGCAACATCCAAAGCATATTACTACTTCTCTTCCTAGTCAGAATCAACCCCAGCCCATGAATGGTGCTTAGAACTGCCTCCACCTTTGATATTTCTGGCATCCTCATCATCCCTGCCAGCCTGCCTAGAACATTAGTAGTCTTTCCTCCTATAAATACTGACATATTTTCCTCCTCCAAAAGGTCACACTAAAATTTTTGTTATGTTCCTTTGTAATTCTGCCCCTGCTGATATGATAGACTTTCACCTTAGTCCATTTGTACACATGCACACTGATCTTCTGAGGCAACATCACATTTGAGAGCCTACTGCCTGTCTTCACTTTCAACTACAGTTTTCCACATGGACCAGACATGGAACACTTTACTTCCCTCATGCCTTTACTGCCACTTTCCCTCTCTGTAAGCCATGACGAACATAAGCAACAACGTTAGAACTACATGAAAGTATTGCTAAAATCTAGATTTTTTCACTACGTTCTTCCAAAGAGTAGTTCAAAACATAAGATCTTCTGGACAGAACTTATCTTTGTGTGTACTGGACAGATAAAGCACTGCCTAGAACAGTGACTGACATATTCGGTCACAACAACCCCAAGCAATGCTACAGGCTTGGGGAAGAGTGGCTAGAAAGCTGCCCAGCAGAAAAGGACCTGGGCGTGCTGGTGGACAACCAGCTTAACATGAGCCAGCAGTGTGCCCAGCGGGCCAAGAAGGCCAACAACATTCTGGCTTGTATCAGGAATAGCGTGGCCAGCAGGAGTAGGGAAGTGATCGTGCCTCTGTGCTCGGCGCTGGTGAGGCCTCACCTCGAGTCCTGTGTTCAGTTCTGGGCCCCTCTGTACAAGAGGGACATTGAAGTGCTGGAGCGTGTCCAGAGGAGAGCTACCAAGCTGGTGAAGGGTCTGGAGACCAAGTCATATGAGAAGAGGCTGAGGGAACTGGGCATGTTTAGTTTGGAGAAGAGGAGGCTGAGGGGAGACCTCATTGCCCTCTACAACTACCTGAAAGGAGGCTGTAGAGAGGTGGGTGTTGGCCTCTTCTCCCAGGGGAATAATGACAGGACCAGAGGAAATGGTCTGAAGTTGCGGCAGGGGAGGTTTAGATTAGATATTAGGAAGAATTACTTTACTGAAAGAGTGGTCAGGCACTGGAACAGCCTGCCCAGGGAAGTGGTTGAGTCACCATCCCTAGAGGTACTTAAGAAACATCTAGATTTGGCACTTCAGGGCATGCTCTAGTGACAGAGATTGTAGGGGGTTTTTTTGTGTGTGTGTATGGTTGGACTCGATGATCTCAAAGGTCCTTTCCAACCATGAAGATTCTATGATTCTATGATTCTATGATAATAATAGTAGTAATAATAGTAGTAGTAGCAGTAGTAGTACTACTAATAATAACGATAATCATGAGAAAGATTTATGAGAACTCCAGTCATTTATACCTCTACAGCTGTGATAGGCATCTTTTGAAAATGTTTTGCTAGTTTTATCTGGTTTTACCTTTGTTCAACATATATCTTAAAATAGCTTGTTTGCATTTCTCATTTTTGTAAACTAAACCAAGCTCTTCTGAATGTATTATGCAGTTGTGGATCCTGCATTTTCCGTATGACAGATTCTTTCAAAGATTTGTACAGAACTCAGTTCTCCAACACGGTATCTGCTGCCCTGGTTTCCTAAAGGGCACCCTCTTAATCCTTTGGGAAGAGAAAAGAGGTTGGGAAATTGAAAAAATTAAATACCCATATACAACTGTTCTATGAACTAAGGACTTTCTGAAATATCTCTAATCCATCCGTCCACTACACAAATTAATATTCAGAGAAAAATTAGTCAAACTGTAGCATTACCACGATGTAGCAAGGAGTTTATGTATTTAAAGAAGTTCTTTTCAATGTGATTTTGGTATTAAAGAGGGGTGTTTCTGGATCATTGCTGTAGTGAAAGTACAAAGCACTGGGGAGGAGTATATAAACAAAAGGGGGTTTGCTGCCCTTGCTAATTTAAATTGCAAATGTATTTAGAATCACTCTTTTAAAAGAGTGCAATATGGTCAGGAAAATATGTAAGGAAAAATTTCATTAATCTCAGATCAGGATGCAACTCTAAGAAGATGTGTATAATGTCAGTGTTGTTTATCATGTGAGTGATGGATATTTGTGAGTCTAACAAGCCACTATATCCTATTTCACTTCCCCAAAGGCTACTGGTAACATAAACACAATGGTGCTCCTTACTCCAGTCTCATGGTGCTTTTCTAAATGATAAAGGTTTGTGTTCACCAAAGAGTTTGACTTTTCACTAAGCAACTGCCAATAGGCTGAAGGTCCTTTCCATGTTTGTAAAGATTAGATGTTCCCCATGTGTTTGTTGCAAGCTACAACCTATCTTTTTGTTTCACTTTTACATTTCCTTTAGCTGCTGTTACTTGGGAACTGAAAGAAAAAAAAAACCAAACTACTACAGATGACCCCCAAATGGCAGCTTTGAACACCAGCTGTCATTGTAGCAAGTTATTTATGTGCTAACATTATAGCAAAGCAAGTAAGAAGAGTAAAAAGAGAATTCATAGCGCCCAACTTCCATTAAATAAGTCTTTAAACTTTCTATACATATGGCTAAAACATATCTTAAACTGTGGTGCTCCAACATGGCTCAGTATAGTACTTCATCCTGACCCTGTGTTACAACAGGGTGGGGATGGTCACCATCCCTCTGCATGCCTTGACAGAAACTCAGGTGTCTAAGCTAGAAACAATCTGTGGTCCACCACGGAATGGAAAGTGTATCCAGCACACATTTTAGAGAGAGCCAGAGACAACCAGCTCCCTGAAGTTATTTCTAACAATAATTATGAAAAAAAAAACCACCAGAAAGCCAAGACTTTGGAAACCTGGAAAGTCTGAAGTTCCATCAGATAGTAATGTATGCCTACGGTGCTTAGCATGAGAACAGATATTGCCATAAATTGTACTAAATTATATCCAGTGTTTTAAGAACTGATCCAAAAAAGTAGAGAGATTAGTATTTCCTTCTGAAACTTTTGTCAGTGATTTCTCACATTATATAGCAATCTCTGTCTCTCTCTCTCCCCCTAATCTAGCCAACCTTTTTCTTTTTAAAGAAATCACTAGTTGTATTTAACCTACTTGTCATCTAAAAGCACTAGTCAAATTACCACAGTCAAACTGTATATCAAGACAATATTCCATTAAGTCACCAACAAAGAAATAGATAGAAAAGTCATGACGACCAGAATGGAGCCTACTATTTTTCAAAATAATTACAATGGTCTTGTTTTCAAGCAAAGAAGAGGCAGTCATCTGACATATATGGATTTCAGTATCATGTGGGAAATTGTTCTTCAAATTGAAATATGTATGGATTGCTGTGAAGTCTGTAAAGTTGGTCAAGATGGTGATTTCACTTCATCTGCATTTTCTTCCAGGTTCATTTGAAAGGGATGTTACCAAGCCAAAAATAGAGAGAGACATAGCAGAATTCGCTAAGGGTAAATTTATTTAATAAGACAGATCCTATTTAATATCTTCATTAATGACTTTTTGAGGGGAAAAAAGGGGGATGGTAGCCATGAAATTTGCTGATTAAACAAAGGTAACAATCACCATTGAAGCAGAAGAGAACAAGGAGTGATGGATGACCCTGGAATAATAAAAAAGCAGTACAAAATGTAAAAGACTAATGACAATAATTTTTGCCATTAGCCCATCAGCTGGATGCAGTGAAGAAAGAGCAGTGTAGTGATATATTGTCTGATCACAGCAGTATGAACCATCAGACAATTTGTCTCCATCATTTTCAGTCTACAGGCAGATGATGTCTAAGGCCTGATGTCCACGTTCCCTCTCGTCCCCCAGTTGGCAGTTCACAAGCCCTGCCAACTGCAAACCAACTGCGGCAGCCTAGTGGAAGTGCATGGAGAGACCACAGAGGTACTGCACTGTGCTGCATGGCACTCTTCAGAGGCAGACAGTGATACAGGGTATGAATTCTCTCATCCAAGTTAAAACTGAAACTGGGGCTTCACTCCCCTGCAAGTTCTGCAACTATAAGGCTACTGCTCATAGAAGGTGAAGACGATGAAGTATCTGAAAAGTATCTTTGTAGATGTCTTTGCTCAGGTAAGGACTATGAACTGCTGATAGCAGCATGGCCTGGAGATGTGACCAGGACTGTCCATCCTATGTTTTGCGGCACTCCACCTTTCACACTATCTTGGATGTTGCACAACATGAATGTGCATAAGCAGACACTGTGCTGACCAGTGCCTGAGGCAGTACACCCTCCCAGCATCTACCTCACTGGGACTATGAGACAGGCATCCAATTAATCATCAGGAATCATTGAGTCCAGGAAGAATTATCATCTGAAGCTCAATTCTATCAATGGCAGGCCTAAGCTGGCAGTACAGAGACTTATTTAGAGGTCTCTCTCTGCCATATGCTCCACAGTACCTGCAAAATCCAATTTATACCATTTTCCAGGATAACCTCCTCATTACCAGAGATAACAGAGATTGATGGTATTGTTCCAAGGATGTCAAACAGGTTTTGAACTTAGTAAGAAGTCGAAAAGAATGAGGATGGCAGAATTTGAGACAATTGATCTTGGGATATTACATGTTTCTGCAGCACTGCACGGAGGCTTTCCTTACCAAATGTGGGAGAGTTTATTCATTCCTGGTATACAACATATCAGAAGACAAAATACATTCTTTAGCGTATTTGATGATATTTATTTGACTGATGAACTGATAGTTTTTAATAGCAAAATAATTTTAAAAATCTATAATTTCTAGTTTATCTGAAATGGGAAATATAGAGCTCATTTGACATTTGCTAATCTAACTTTCTGTTGCTGTCACTGTGCAAAAATGGCATGTGGTCCAAAAAAGAACAGTGAGCATCCATTTAAGGTCTTTGCAAAGGAGATGCAACAGGTGTAATTCAAACTGGTGCAAAACCACTGAGATTGCTTTTCAGGAGGAAACCTCTCGTTCAAGGCTTTGCTTTCTACCCTGTTTTGAGAAGGGATGGTATTGTTCAGCAGCTAAAGAGGTTCCTGGCCCTTCTATCCAAAAATGTGTCCTCAGAGGTGGCAGTCTTCAGAGACAAAGATGCACAAAAAAATCAATGCTGTCTTAGAACATGTGGATGCCAGATTATCAAGGACACACCAACTACTGTTCACAAGGTTTCACACCTGTCACTGTGGTTTGGTAATAAAAAGAATGGGCCTCTATGACAGTCTGCCAGATCATTTCATATTGAATGAGGAGGGTAAAGAGAGCCCCCACCTAAATAACTGGTTTTGAGATTCTCCTTTAAGACTGTAGATTTCATAATCTATAACAATACTCCAGCACATTTAACACATTAAGTAAAGCTCATGGAAACATTTTCCAACTTCTTGTTTGTTTGTTTGTTTGTTTGTTTGTTTTAATGTAGAGGGGAAAAAAGCAGGTTTGTCAAACCTGGAACATTTTGCAGAAATCTTTCATTCCAATAAAAGTTCTTGGCCTTGGGATAGACTTTCTGTCCTTGTGGCCGAGGGCATCACCTCCTGAGTGGCCAGTGGACACTCAAACACCACAGCTCCATGCAGTCCCACATCCAAGTCCCTGTACTATCAGACCATCTCTAACTGAACTTTTTGAACAAAAAATATGTAGTTATTAAATGAAAATGAAACAGCACTGACAAGAAAGATTTGGACGTTCCACCTGGAAAACCCAGAGATACTTCAGAGGCATATTCCTCTGTGGAAATGTTGTTCTAATTATCTTACAGTGAGGTGGCATTACCCAAAACAATTTTTGAACGTGCATTTTATTCCCTTCCAGCACCAGTGATAGAGCAGATGATTAGATTAGGCTAGATTTTAAACCAGATAAATAGTAACCACCTTACTGATGAGGTGTCAGTCTTGGGTAGGGGGATTTTTACTCAGTTTTGAAATATACTATTTACTTTGACAGTCAGTCTCAGATGTCACTCAAAACCCTAGACTGGGAGTGGCAGTGGAATTTTAATTTATTTTTGAGGTATGCCACAGCTACCCTTATCAGAGCAAATGAAAGTCAGAAACACTGCAACCACAAGAAAAACAAGAAACTGCAATACACTAATTAGTAATAGAGCAAGGAGGATTCAGAAGAATGCTATTTAATGCAAACTGTTATGTGAGGATGATATTTCATTTTGATTTCCTTAATTAAAGAAGATCCTAGAAACTCAGTAACCATTATTTTCCTCCTAGATAACTTCAGCAGAAATTGTAGTTGACTGTTCACAAGAGATCATAATTTCTCTCCTTCTGATCAAGTGTAAGTCATACATCTAATTTGTCCTTGTTTTGGTTTAGAGACAGAGGTCTGTTTAATTCCTTTATGTTTTAGAAGGAGGAATAACTTCCACTGACACCATTTAGTCTGTTTTTAAACCATAATAGGGTTTCATTGAAACCATTTTGCCATCATAAGCTTGCATTGTAATGGCTTCATAATGACACTGTCAAAAAGGTCCTTATGGACTTGCTGTGAAATAGTTTTCCCATAATAACTTCATATCTCTGACTGCATTGTAATGATTTCATCATGAGGTCATGGACTAGCAATGAATCCCTTTTGCCATTGAAATCTTAGAGTTCCTCATTATAGCCTCAGTCATTGTGGCATTGTTATGGGGGCTCCACTGGATAACAATGAAACCATTTCCTTGTGGTACATTAAGCTTAAATAATGTTATCACCCTAATGATATAGTCAGGGATTACGAAAGAGTAGGCCATCCCCTTGCTCGTTTCAGCGTTTCAGTTCAGCATTTGATTCAGGGGGCTGAAGGTGTGCAGTCTGGCTACTGAACTACCATCCCTTCTCTTGTAATGAAAGAGAATGGGGGATACACACCCTGCAGGAACAGGGAATTTTAAAAGAAGAACCAAAAACGCAAAAGAGCTTCTTTACTGCTTCTGGGCCCCGATTCAGCAAACACTTCAGTTCGTTCCTCTTCAGCAACAAGTCTAAGTACATACTTAATTTTAAACCTGAATTTAAATCTCCTTAACTCCAGTAAGGTCTAAACACATGGGCAGGTGTTTTCTTGGATTAAGACAGACTCGGTAACACTGTCTGCACCATGTTCTCACATGTCAGATGTCATGACCTAGCTGTTGCTAAACAAATCCTGAAAAGTGATGTGGGTTCTGAACTCCCACCAGGTTCAGTGGGACTGTGAAACCCTACAGATATGGATTTACAGGGAGCGCTCTGCAACAGCCTCAGCTCTCCCAGCAAATCCACAGCCCTCCAACCCCACAGCTCTCCATTTCTAGGGGAAATTGTACCTACTCTGTTTATTCAGCTTTTCTATGGCAGCATGAATACTCCTGATACAACATATTTAATCAAGCTGACCTAATGAAGTGAGGAAAATTGGAACTATCTCATTGTCTTAGCATCTCCTCAGCTTCTCTAAAACTGATGACAGGGGAACCAGGCAATGAGAGCAAGCATGGGCACAGCCACTCTTGCCATTGCCTCCTCCAGTTTGACACAGATGATATTATTAATGGAAGTGGTAATGGTAGATAATCTCCAGCTGCTTTTTTTTTTTTCTTTTACTGTTGCAGCCATCTCAAATGTTACTTTTCTAGGGGTAAGCATGGCCATCAAAATATGTCCAGAATAACTTTGCAAATCTGTGGATGCCCTTACAACTGGCATCCACCAAGAAAGCGGTAGTCTTCACAATACACTGTGTTAGCTGCCAAACTGAAAATTAAAATAGATTCAGATCAACTTGAACAGAATATTTTTCAATTACTTACCTTAAAAAAAAAGTAAATGTTGTTTCATCCAACAAAAAATGTCCTTTCAAAATCAAAATTAAATACTTTCTTTTCAGACCCTTGCTAAAAATTATAAAATTTGTTTGAGGCACAGCTTTAAAAAAACCCATGTTCTCATCCTCCATGTATTTGCCCAATTAGTCAGCACCTGCAGAACGAGAAAAGCTTGGTTTGATCCCTTCCATCACCTCCAAAGAAAATGTTGTCCACTCAGTTTCACTAAATCCATTCAGTTTTCCCCATCTTTAATGCCAATTTTTGTCCTTTTTTTCTTCCAGCTCTTTCCCAACAGATTTCTTAAAAAAGATGAAGTGGATATCTTGTCAAATACCCTCACTGTCCCTTCTGCAGGATGCAAAATTGCTTAAAAAAACATAAATTCATTTATGAAGGACAGTAAATCACACTTGCGTCTCTTCCAGAATAAAAGAAGAATCAAGAAAACAAATATTTCTCCTCCTGTGGTTTAATATGATCTACTGGCCCACTTATAAAAAGACTATTTTAAAGAAATTGTATGTAAACCCATAAAATAAACAAGGTCTCTTTTCATGAGCTCCAGTCAAATAATCTGAAAATATTCCTGTGAAGATTTAATTTAGAGAGCTGAGCACTTCCCTGAAAGAACACACACACTGATGCAGACAAATGACTTTTAGTTTCAAAGGTGTATCAACACAGTTTTAATCTTTATATTGGCTTTATAGCCAACAACCTTAGCTCTGCCCTAATATTCGATAACGATAGTCAATACTCATTATCGCCATGTGAAAACAGTCTTCCTGGGCCAGTAATCTACTTAATATAAGCTCTTACCAAACCCTGTTACATTTGGTTGCATAGCTTTATATACATATGGCTTAAATCTTTTCCACTATAATTTATAGCATATGGCACATATATCCAAGTCAGAATGGCTATTACAGAAAATGATATCAGCAATCAAATCCCTAAAAAATCAGATAAATGAAGTTTGAAGTCCAAAATCCTTCTGATATAAGAGAAAAACACTTCCCTTTTCTAACTGTATGCAGTTTTACTGACTCAGCATGCTTTATCTTGGCCGTTTTTGTGATTCAATGTATTTTTAAACAACAACAAAAAGAATATAGACCCAGCTGAAAAAAGGCCTGGAAAACTAAGGGTCAAAATAATGCAAGATGCCCAAAACCTGGAAGAGGTAAAATGTATTAAAAAAGGAGAGTGGAAATTCTACAATACTTCCAAGTATACAGAGAATATAAAACACTGCTAGACAACAGCATCACCCAACTAATATAACACAAATTACTTTATAGCTAAAGCACCTGTACTGAGACTTAATATCAGTCTTTTCTACAGACTTCATGTTATTAGGCAAATTGGAGTAAAAAAAGAAAAAAATAAAGACCTGTAGGCTAGAGTATGGGAATTACTAGATAAAGAATAGTTAGATAAGCAAGACGTTGAAATAAACTGCATATTTGCTGCAGGGTTAGGAAATTCCAGTGCCTTCCTTGGAGTGTCTGCAAGGAGTATTACTTGCGTGTAATTTTGCTTGAATGTTTGCTATCTCTGAGCAAAGCAGGCAAGACTTATGAGCATCTCCAGGTTACTAATTTCTCAGCCAGCGGAAGCTGCCACCGGGAAGTGCCCTTTGATAACACCAAGTAATGTTCTGAAAAAGCATATTCCAGAAAGAGAAAATATTCCAGACTGTGTCAGTAGCTGACATTTTAGTCCTGGACAAATGATATACCAAAGCTTTGCTTCAATTTGAGCTAAGCTACCAGTGAATCCAATATAAAGAATCCAACATAAACAGGCATATCAAATATGTTTTAGCAGCCTAGAAACACAAACTTCTTAGGTTTTCAGGAAGACCATATATCTTAAATCATGTAGTGCTTTTAAAAATTTAAATAGACTTACTAGAGGTTTATTTTGCAGGTTAGAAATCATAGACCAAAGAAAGAACTGTTTTCTTAAATATAGAAACGAATATATTTTATGCCCTTCCACCTTTCTGCCCATGTATGTGTACTTTGACACACTGTGTTTGGTCCCAGACTGCAAAA
This sequence comes from Fratercula arctica, assembly GCA_947846985.1. Taxonomy (NCBI): domain Eukaryota; kingdom Metazoa; phylum Chordata; class Aves; order Charadriiformes; family Alcidae; genus Fratercula; species Fratercula arctica. The sequence goes on from CANTUZ010000003.1 coordinate 104,953,029, forward strand.
CCAAAAGAACTGAGTCTAAAGTCGTAACATAATGAATTAGAAGTGACTTTACTGACATCAGAGACATATAACAGTAGCTCAGGGGGAAAAAAAAATGACACTATTGCAGAGATCTTGAGCTCCATATTGCATATATGCACAGCCACCCTAAATTCTGCACCTTTTACCAAAAAAAGTATCAAAGTGAGGAGCAGACATTGAAAACCAATCCCTCCATGTCTCCCTTAAAGCTAAAACAAAGACATGACTTTTCTTGACAAAACTCACATCTAAGCAGCTCCAGTTCTGGCAGGTTCTTCCATTCCATGATGTTCAACTGTTCTTTCTTTCTTCACCTCTCATTCCAGCACCCACTGGGATGAGATGTAGTGGACATGAGCAGAGGTTGCAAAGGCAAAGTATGCTGCATATGAGAGAGAAAAATACATTCTTTCTTGTCTTTTCCACCACAACCAATCCTTAACCACACTTTTACAGACACTCAGTAACAACCTCTCCCATGCTCCAAAAGATGGCTCAATGTGTCGGTGCCAGGTGACCAAACACGGTGCTGTCTCACTCATCTGAGAAGAAGCAATTTGAGGCATCCATACCTTTCTTCTATTTTAGGAAGCAAAAAAGCTGGCAGGAAGAAAGAAGGGAAAAATCTCCTCAGGCCGAAAACCCAGATCAGATCCCTTACCTTTAATATGTCTACTGCTCTGAATGCAAGTGGTTGCTAGTAAAACAGTGATCACCCAAAAATACCACCCCACCATAATATCTTGAGAGTAAATACAAATATTAGAGAGAGACACTAAATCTCCAGTGACATGGTGGCCTTTGCAATTTCTGTGAAGTCATGATGCTTACCTCCTGGAAGGTAAGTGTTAATTACAGTATGTGGACAAAAGCTAATGACTTGTTTTGGAGTTAATGTCCCATTCGAAAAGGATTACTGTTGTTACCAACCACACCAAGCAATTAATGGCACCCATAATGTTTAAAAAATTAACAGTGGCAGCATAGTTGAGCGACTATTTTGAAAAACTGGTCATTCCTTGGAGATTAATGAGCAATTTTCTGTCAGAGTGCAGGATGCACTCTGGTAGAAAACTGACAAAAGAGGCACCATCCTCAGGGGATTATTTTTAACAATCCATTTTGTTGTGCATATTTAAAAGGAATTTTGGTAGATATCACTGCCATTCCAGAAGTATATTCTCATTTATTTTTCCCTTTAAACATTATAAGCCAATATACGACAAGTTACACTAGACTGGATATCTAGAATCTAAAATGACTAATTACAGACGAATAACCAACAAGGTGTAAAACACTGCATAAGGATTTTTTTTTTCCAATTGCTTTCATTTAGGTTTGTTAGACAAATAAGTAACAGCAATGTAGGCAATTAGGTTTCACTTAAATCAGTCACAATCGATTAATGTGAAGTTTCACTACTTTTATTTAAGTGTCTCTAAGCAGGTACTCTGTTTTAAAGTACAAATTTTCAGAAGAGACCTGTCTGATTAAAGAAATGTAATTAGGACTATAATTAATGTGATTCTTACTAAAAACTTGAAGCGTGGTTTTTAATAACATCCATATATTGTTTCTGTAAAGAATTGCCCTACTTTAAAACTTTTTTTTAAAGAGCAAAACTTAGCCAACATTCTAGTTTGTTTCCCCACTTATCGAGTTAGTCATTGACTTACATGTGCGCAGAGTGAGACTGAGCAGGTGCGCAGCATCCAATATAGACTTCGCACAGAGTGGGCCAGCGGCTCCCAACCATCCCAGCACACGGTGATATTTCATACGAAAAAACTGGCTGTGTCCCACAGCTCGTGGGGTTACAGTTCGGGTCCAGGTCTGAACCTCTGAACCTTTTTATTTTTTTTTTTTTTTGCCTGAGGGCTGCTGCTGCTCCTTCCTAATTTCTCTCCCAGAGCTCACTGAATTCATTAGCTTCAGCTCTCCAGTCCAGCTCCAATGAAATTATACATCACCACCAAGGGCATCCTCTGTGGGCCTGGAACAGACGGGCATATACAATCAGTTTACAGGTAGGAGGTAAAAAAGTTTCAGAGTGAGCATATTGCAGATCGATTTCTGCTGCATAAAAGTCTTCACAGACTAAGTTCCTCTTCCAGAGGCTGCAGAATTGTTATAGCTGCTCACGATGTTCACCTGAGCAGACCCCATTCTGCCATTGAGCCTAGGTCACAGGAGAAACAGTAATGAACTGGCTTCTGGAGAAAGAAGAGCAAGGGCAGAAAAGCCGAAATAAAGGAAACAGGAGCCACTGACTTCCTCAGATAAAAAGTTGGCAATGGTCCGAGAATGACCAGGCAGGTGAAAAAAGGAAAGCATAAGGGAACTAGGCAAGTTTTAACACGGATGTTCAGGGCCACTTTTGTAAATGACTTTCCAAGGAGATTTCTGAAAACAAGTCATTTTTCCTTCTTTCATTCAGGATTTACACACTGCAGTCCCTAAAAGCAGACCAGTGCAGGGTCCCTGACAGTGGGTTTCTGAGCAGCCTCCCTCCACCCCTCCCCTTGGCTGCCGTGGCTTTAGCTGTGAGGCTTGGCAGTGGTCCACAGCTTTGTCCCAATGTTCTGGCGGCTGCTCTCCAGCATATGGTCTATTCATTTTTCCCCAGCTGTTACTCAGCCAGGGAGACCATGCTCTCTCCTAGCTACAAATCTTTGTTCAGAAATGGGGAATCAATTTTCTCCTTATTAAAGGGGCAGAGGGGAAGTGAGCAGGTATTCGCATCAACCTTAAGCAGAGTGCTGATATAGAAGCTTGCTTTCACTGGATAGTCAGTCAAGCCTTCAGAAGGCGATTCAGACTTCGGTGTGGAGCATTGTTTAGGAGCATGTGGCAACCAACCTCCTCCCTCCCCCCTCCTATTTTTCCAGCTCATTTATCCTTCACATTCTCCTTCCTCCAGATCCTTGGTTGTTCTGGAAGCTCTGATGACTCTTCGGGAGCTTAGATTCCTAATTCAGGGACTAAATTGCATGGTGCCTATGCCAAAACAAGTGCTCATATGAACCTGAAGTAGAGGGACATTCTGCACCTTTCAGTAGTGGGCAAGGTCAAATGACCAGAAATAAAAAATTGATTTACCTATCCTTGAATTGTGGGGGTGTGATGTGACTAACCACTTAATGTAAAGCCATACAGCAACAGTGCAGGGAAATTATCAGACCTTACCTAAGAATTGTCTTAACTACTCTGCAAATAAGGACCAGCTAGTTAAAACATATAAGACCATTTGACAGGTGGAAAAGGTACATTGAGAGACTCTGTGACTGGCCCACATCTCACAAAGTCAATGGAATAAAACTCCACGGAAGAAAAGATTGAAGGTAAGTTGAAATAGAAGGAGAAAAAGTTGGTGCAGCAGGGAAATCAGACCAGGTCTGGAGTAGGTGTGATTTTTACAAACTCCCACTAGAAAACTGGTTATCTACATGAAAGACAGATATTTCATGACTCTCTTACTCGGCAGCTTGCCACCATAAGAGCAAGACTAGTAGCTACTGGAGTTGTTAGAAACTTCTTTCAATCAAGAACCTTGTTGTTTGTTTTCAGTTTCCTTCTAAATAAAATAAAGCAAAACCAAATATTATCAAGCACCAATAGCCAAATTAAAAAGGGAAAATTTTGCACACAGATGAGTAGGGTCTTGAATTAAGGAAGAGAAATTACAAGCAATAGAATAAAATCTCCTCTTTCTCTCAGCCATATAGCCAGAAAACAGAAGGATCAGAAGTATGACAAACATCACAAGACATTTTTATTTAGTACAGTATCTGGGATTTTTGCATTGTCTGGTACAGTGCTGTAAGCATAACAGCATAAGTGTCTGCCCAAACAATAGATTTATGAACACAAAAATGCAAGGGAAATGGATCACAAGCTTCACAATCAGTTCAGATGTAGCTGGAGTAAACTTCTACTTCCACTCTTCATTTTTTCACATGTATAAATCTGTCTTGGATCGTACATGGCAGAGGATGAAGAAGAGTCAAAGCGAAAGCCCCTACCATCTCCCTGCAGCTCCATCTGAGGTGACCCAGAATATAATAGTACAATAGTTTTTCTAGCACTTATTATATTGATTACTATCTGGGAAATGTTCCCACTCTTGCTGCTGTTTCTTCTGTAATGGTCACAAAGATAGTGGCAGCCGTTTACTGGTCTGTGACTTTGACTCTGCTGCTCCTTTCTCCCATAGATTCATCTCCAGTAGGTCCTCAGTATCTTGCCCATCATAGCTTCCAGGTCATCAGGTCATGTCGGGTCTGTTTCTTCTTCCTGCCTGCTCTTGCTATGGGACTCACTAGTGTTGACCCCAGATCTTCATCTGAAAGGTGAAGTAACCCCAAAGTATGTGGATGTGGGTACACGGAACAGTAAGAACAGATTGTGCAAAGTCTTGGTGGATGGTCAGTTGCCAGACTTGCCCATTGCCATGGTTTTCAGAATTTATACCAAACCCTATTTCTTCCTCCCTGAAATAAATTGAAGTCCCTTTACCACCCACATACAATTGTGTGCTCTCACTAAATACAGGCTTTAGCATGACACTAGGCTTTGCATTGAGAGTACACAGAGATAAAACAAAAATACCAGCATAAGAGAGCAGGACAGGTCTATGTGAAGTTGCTGAGAATAAAGCAATGACTCCAGAACTGATTGCATGCCCTGAAAGGACGCTTTGCTCTAGTTTTCATTACTACTAGACAGCAAGACCACAAGTGTCAGTGACCAGTAGAAAGTCAGTGGGGAGGAAAGAAATCTTCTTGGAGTGCAGACTAATTTGTGCTGCAAGAACATCATCAGTGTCATGACTCAACAGATAAGGGGTTGCTACTGAAAAGCATGCTGGCCTTTTTGGAGATGTTTTGAAGCCCTTGGCAGGATGCACAGTGACAAATTTTGCCCAGGTCCCTACATCTCTGAATGAAGAATCTTGGCCTCCTGTACAAGAATCAGTGGAGGATCCAGAGGACAACTCAAAGCACTTCTTTATGAAATGCAGTGTGGGAGTAAATGGCAATAATTACCTTTAATCATGACGTCTTTTATCCCCTGTCCTCCCTTTCACTCTCTCCCCTCTCCTACCCCTCCCCCCAGGTCATTTGTTGCCCATCACCTTCTGGATGTTCCACTTGGGAACTCAGGCTTCCAACTCAGCTTTCTAAATTACATGGCACAGAAAAGATACTTCAAGATGTGCTTATGTGTGCCTAGTGCACAGACCAATTTTTGTCTTTCCTCCAGAGGTGGGCAGAGTCATTCACATGCTCTACCTATGAGTATCGTCATGACTGACTTAGTGCTCTGGTCGGCAATCACCAGCCTCAAACATTATTTTTTTATTTTATTTTTTATTTCTGGGCTGAAAGAGATTCTGCTGGTTGGATGTGAGGCAGAGCACTTGAAACGAGGATTTAAATGGTAACCATACACAAACACATACGCATGTAGTTTCTGGTGCAGGAGGAAGGAAAAAGGTCAGAAATTCTCAGATACAGAATTGGGGAAACAAAGTGAGTTTCACTCAGATGCTCGCTGTAAAGTATATGGGCTAGAACCATCCTTAAAGCACAGCACAGACTTTATCTTATAGCTCTGTCTGAGCAAATATGTGAATATTCAATGGACAGGCAAGCAAGAATTTAAGGGGATGTGAATAGCAGGAGGGGGATTTGGGGTAAACCTCAGATAAGAATGTGGATTTCACCTACTATGAAGGCATACCCATAGGAACCACTGAGATATCTTCCCCCTGTACATTTTTTTGGCTCTATGCCTTTTCAAACACAATTAAATCTAACTACTCAAAGTGAACCAAGACTGTGGAAGTCTCACTGAAATTAGTCAGCACTCTCTTGAGTAGTTCCACTCCTCTCAATGAATCTGTCTGCAGGAGCAGGTGTTTGTTAGCAAGAGACAGGATTTCATAATCTGAACTCTACTTATTGAAAATCAATCTGCTGCCAGGATTATTAGAATCCCTGTGCTGAGGACACAGCACAACATTGGACCCTAGAAAATCTGTTTCAATGCAGAAACAACAAATGTACAAGCTCACAGGAGAGATGTGAACCAACACAGGGGTTCCTCTCGCCTCTTTGAGACCAAACCATTGTATCTTAGATAATAGCTCATAACTTTCAAAGTTGTTTATCTACAATTTTGGGGCACATTTCCTAATTTCTTCCCTGTAAACTAATCAATGAAATCTATTCTCACAATTCTCTAACCTTCTCCCTGTACTATCCAGAAATCCCAATGGAAAATATACAGAAATCATCTGGAATTCATCTCTGTGTCCAGAGGAGTCCATCACTTCTGTGAATCCCACAGTTCTACTGGAGTATTAAATATCTGGGTAGGAGTAGACATTCAGCAACATTGCTCGCTTTCATTCTCTACTTACAACTGGAGTCTGCCGTGGCCAGTCTATTTTCTAAGGTTCACTACTGGAGATATTCTGGATTAGGAATCTCTGACATATATCCGTGTTTTACAGTGCACCATAATAATAAGCTGCTAAATCAGTTCCCTCCACCAGTTCTACCACCCCAACCCAGTCCCTCGAGCTTTAACACTAGTTATTGAAGGCCACCTTGCTCAGGCTCCTCTGGAGAGACTTCACTTAATAGATTGCTTCTCAGTTTAATCAGAATGAGTATAAATACGGACTATCTCAACCCAGCAGCCTAGCTGTTCCTTAAACTACTGAATTATCTCGTTGTTCACTGTGTCAGCAGACTGAGAGATAGCAGCCCTGAGAAAATGAGTCCATCTCGGCTAGTTTCCATGAACTCTTGGTTCTTTGCATTTTGAATTAAATTAAAATACACTGATTGATACTGGCATACGGGAAAAAATCAATATTTGACCCAAATCCCTTCAACAGTAACATGTTCAAGTGTTACAGTGATTTCCTCTGGAGAACACAGATTAGATTTCATATTCATTCAGTCCAGAAACTACAATATTAATGGAATATAAATGTTAAGAGTTGAACCCACAAATGACAGGTAGATCAGAAATAAAGTTCCTTCAGTCTGTGTCCTTGCTTTCTGTCAGATGTGAGGGTCTGAGAGTATGTAACCACAAACCAACAAGCATGGGGTTCAGTACAACTGAACAAGCACTAATTGGTTTATCAAATTAACCAGAAGATATAGGAGTACATCTTATGCTAAGCATGCAAAACTAGTATAGAAGGATTCCTCTCTAGTTGCCGCATCATGATGAAAGCACAAGAGGAAATAAACACATCACAAGAGAGGGAGAAGGGAGACACGGGGACCACAGTGTGAAGCAGACACAGAAAAAAATCCATCCTTCAATAAAGCTCTACAAAATTCCTCTGCCCCCTTTGCCTTGATGTTCATGCTGTTTTGCTTTGTCTTTGTTAGCAGTGGTCTTCCTTTTCCTGGTGCCATTCTTACTTCTTTTCTCCCTCACCTTTTTTCTCTCACTGTGGCAGTGCACACCCTAACCAATTCCACTCCCTGAGGCTTGGAGCCCATGTTTTTCTCCTTTCATTTCTGAGTATTCAAAAAAGAGGTTTGAGTTTGGGGCTGGGGGTTTTGAGTATTCAGCCCAAAGGGAAGGAATTCACATAGCACGTGACATATCTACAACCTACATCCTTTCAGTGCCTGGTTCAGTCTCTCTCTTTTAAGCCTAATATATATTTATTTTCACAGAACATAACAGCTTTGATAGAAGAAGGTGAGGGAAGGATAGTCTGCAATAGCAGCAGCCGCATGATTAAGGCACTTGTTTTACCTGATGGGCATCACTATCTCAGAGACACAGAGACAAGTCAGTTCCATCCCTTCTTTTCTCACTCACAAGTTGCAATATTTTTGATTTTGATTTATATGAAAAACCAGAATTTCTATTTAAGAAAAAAAAATTAAAAAGGAATGACCATCTATTTCTCAGGAGAAACAGAAAGGTAAATTAACTGCTGCTTTTTAGATTCTTGTCCATCACAGAAATGATTAGTATAGATATTGCAACCCCAACTTTTTTTTTTTTTGCCCTAAAAATCCTCTGGGATTGGCTGGTGTGCTGGAGAATTAAGAACATCTGTCAATTATAAAGCATTAAAGCAGTCTTCAAGCGATATTCTACCACACTGTTTTTGATATCAGAATTACTTAGTTAAATTTAAGTGATTGCTTTACAAGTGGTTAGCAAACTTTTCTAATATAATTAACTAAAACAAGGTCCTCAAAAAAATATAAGTTCTTCAAATCAGAGGGAGGCACAGACATCTTGTGAACTCCTACCCAGGCTGCCTTATTCAGGATTGGTACAGAATCTAAACACTATATTTGTATGATTGCATATGAATAGTAACATATTTGCTACTATATATAGTATACCTTACTATATATATAGTATGGTAATATATAAGTATGCATATTTATAACCTATATGTCTTCTAAAACATTACATTTACCCAGGTATCTATGCCCTGCTCAAGAACTGTCTTATCTGTGGTATCATTCAACAAATTCTCATTAGTTTGAGTCCCTTATAAACTGCATCACTGAACACTCCATTCTTTCATAGCATGTTTGTCACACAAGAACTATTATTCACTTGCCTGTCTTTGGGATTCAAAGCCTGGCTACACGTGATCTGTTAAGTGAGCTTGGTCGAGTCACCTCAGCTCTCTGTGCCAATGTAAGAGGAGGAGAATGACGCTTACCTTCCTATGCAAACCACTTGATCCAACTCAGTAAAGCAGTCTACAACAACAGAAAATTGAAAGCCATTAACATTGAAAAATAAATAAGCAAATTCCACTTAAATATTTAATTCCTTTCATAAGAGGTATTCCTCATCATTTCAGATTTCGGACCGTATTGTAAGTGCAACCTTCGAAGGAACTCTCAGATTGTTTTCAGATAAAACCCTGAAGATTTCTCTTCCCTACTGCTGGGGGGAGCCTGGGTTCTAACTGCTTCTTCACGTTGCTCTGTCACCCTGTCAATTGCAGCTCATAATTATAGAAAGCCTAGTGCATTGACATATAAGTACTACTGGCAAATAAATCCCACCAATATGCGTAAGTGCATTGGTAGATCAAGGCCAAAGTAGAAGCACCCTGTAGGATCACATTCTCTAGGTTTTAATAATGCAGGAATCCTGGAAGCCCAGGATGCAATTGATAACAGGAATGTCTTTGCTGACCTTCCAAAAGGCACTTCTGCGCTTGCCCAGCAGCTTAAATATAACCCACCTGCAAATAGAAAGCAAATGGAAAGTTGAGCTAATGTATATGTAAAAGGTGAGGCGATTGTTTCTTCTGGCTTTTTTTGGTTTATGTTTTTCCCTACGCAAAACAGTAAATGCTTTTGTGCAAAAGACTCTAAGAATCAAAAAAAAAAAAAAAGTTATTTGCTTATAAAGAAGCTGTTATAAAGAAGCATGATTTGGGAAGGAGAAATTCCCACCACAGTCTCAGAAGGGCATTCAAATATTGTGTGGATGGGTGCAAGGTTAGACCTTCTGTGCAGGCATGCATACACCTTCACTGAAACAGGAATTTAGCCAGGGTGAGAGCTCAGTCCTGAGAGTGAACCTCAAATCCAAAGGGATACTGAACTGAATAGAACTGAAACTTGCAGGTAGCTGTACAGGGTTGGGGGTTTTTTTTGCCTTAACTTAGATGTGTGGATTTTTAGGTTTGGTTTGTTTTGTTGTTTTGTTTTGTTTTGTTTTGTTTTCATGAGATATATCCAAACCAGTTGAGGATCACTGCTTTATAGTGCCAATGACCACTTGGAACATTACACACTTCTATTCGATCAGGGAATGGTCTCTTCTGTTCTGGGCTCCTGCTCCTGTCAGTAACAGATGCATCGCAGAATGGGGACAATCCCAAATTATTATTTTATAGAATAAAATCTCATGTGAGTTTATGCCTTTCACAGCCTGCTCCTTAACAAAATTCACACACGCTATATTCAAGTCTTTCTGATTATTTAGGTTTTAGTGTTTTTTTTTCAGGTGGTTTTTTTTTTTTTTTTTTTAATGGGGAAGTAAATAGCAATAAATCTCCATCTCCAGTTCTGTTGAGCCTAAAACTCCCCTCTGAGAAGTGCATTACCCAGCTTCCCCATTTTTCCAAAAGATTTCATTCTTTAGGTCACTGCTGCTTCTGATGCATGACAAGTAATGAGTCATCAGGAACCTACCATTAGTATATCTGTGTGAGAAATGACATCCTGTGCCCCTTGGCAACTTCAGGATCTCAAGACATATTCCACATTTTAGGGATGAAATTAAGATCCATATTTTTATCTTATTTTTCCATAGCTAGTGATTTTAGAGGACCACAAACTGAAAAAGGAGGGACCCCGATAGCTTGTGTCTTCAAGGAGACCTGGAACACCTGCTGTGAGCGTAGCTCAGCATTCACACGTGCTGCTATTTTGAATGAAAGAGAGCACAAAAAACCTTCTAGCATGTTTGAAACCTTATCGTATCAATAAAGCATAAAAATCGCTGCAGTTTTGATACAATGATACTGCAAGTGTGTTATTTTTGTGCAACGTCCGTCTTTCGATATTCCTGTAGTGCTGTTGTACTTGCAGCGACAGACAATATAACTGCCTCTTTAGGAGTTTCTCAGCAAAATCACACACTAATAGCACCGGTCTGGCTCAAAAGTACAAGGTCACTCAGATCCTTTGCAAATATATTCTTCACCAAGGGCAACCACTACTAGAAGCAACCCCCTAGGTCGTTAAAACAGCAGTTCGTCCCTTATGGTATGTTAGAGGCACAGACATTTGGGGGAGGGAAAAAAAAAAAGACATCCTTATTACATTTACTTGCATGAAAAATGCACACCTTTCCTTTGTGCTTCTAACAGAAACATTTTAATTCCGTTAAAGGAATTGCATTTAATATCTGCATATTTATCAGCTGCTATCAGTTCCCTTAGCATTAAAGGCAGAAGATGCAATATATTTTTATATCCATACCAAATACCAGAGATCTGGAACACCTCTTATGACTGGAGCTCAGCATTAACGTCTCAAAAGGAGTTAAACTGTGCATGGATCACTTGGAAAACCCTGAATGAACACTTGCCAAAATGGATAAGGTGCAGTATTTTCACTGACAAGAAAGGGTTTTTTTTACAAAAAAAGGTTCAATTTTATAACCTACATAATTAGACTAAACAAAGAAAAAGACAAGATATTGGAATTCTTTTCAGTTTGTGGAATTTTTTGTTTATGGATTTGTATCGAAAGTACTTAAATGCAACAATCCAGGTCAGATCTTTTTAGTCTACTGTCTTATAGATAAGGTAAGTACTCAGGGTTACTCCTCATAGTCCATGGGATCTTTGCTACCAGCTCACACAAATTATGAAAACAAATTATGAAACTGTATTATGAATACAAATTATGAAAAAAACACCAGCTCTTACCATGTTTTAAGCATGTTTAGGAATCTTGACAATAGTCTTTCTTCACTTTAGTTCTTCCATCTGTATAATAGGCATAATGACATCCTCTAACACAGGAACACACTGAAGTTGTTAAATTAATAAACAGCTAAGAAGCACTAGGACACTAGGCAAGAGTACCATAAAAAGTATTTCTACACTGACAAGGTTGGTATTTCTACATTGGGGATTAGGGTCGAATCTTGCAAAAGAAACAAAAGGGAAGGCCATGTCTCAAACAAAGAAAACTAAAGTAAATATCAAATAACTACTCATTTTAACACCATTCAGGGTGTTAAATTAGGCAGGGGCTGTGATAAAAATTATATGAGATCTTGTAATTAAGGACACGTTTGCATTACATACATTAAAAGGGGTCATATTAAGATTCCAAAGTCTTCTAGAATTTTCCAACATTTGTTCTTGATTTTGCATCCTTCAAGTCCTCCAAATGAAATCTTTCATAATGCTATAGGATTGTTTTATTCCAGCTTTATAACTTATTTCAGAGTCCAACACATTCAACTTCCTTCCACTGATGGGGATTTCATCTCTTCACAGGAAGTCTCTATGCTCTTGTATCTGAAAATTAGTTGAGAGTGCTTTGATACTCATTGTCCTGTGCTCATCAGGTTTTGTCATGGAACTGAAACAGCTTTGAATAAATAGGTATAAATATATTCCACCATAACATGAATAATTCCAGCCTTGAGGAAAATTGATAAATTGGGCTTTTCTACTCCATTAAATAGGTAAAATATACTAATGCCAATAGAAGTACAATAGCGTAATTTAGTGGAAAATGAAACTCTACAGCCTAGATCCTCAAAAGCACTTTAGTTCCTACTTCTGATTTAAATATTTTTGCAGGGATTTTGCACTCGAATAACTTAAAAGATTTGTGTCTTTACATTTTTGTTTTTATTTGGCCTTTTTTTTTTTTTTTTTTTTTTTTTGGAATGAGTAACTCAGACTGTGATGCAGTAAGACCGCATTTTAGAGGGAACATACTATTTTCCATATGCCATGAGATCAACACATGTGGCCAAATATCTTTTTGTGTCGGTAACCGATTTCCTTCTTGTTTACCATAACCTTTCTGTAAATCCAGAGGGGAGAGGAAAGCAAGTGGAAGGTCCAGGAAAATGACCACCTAGAACACAAAACAGTTTGGTAAATAAATGAAAAATACCTTAAGAAGACAGAGCGAATGAATCCTCTCCCAGGTTATTTCCTGAATGTCCTGGTTTGAGGTAAAACAGAACCAATTTTCTTTTCAGTAATTTTACTTTTCACTAAAATCTCTTCTAACTAACTGCACTCTCTGAAATTAGTGTTAGTTTACAGCAGAGATAAGGTCTGATGTTTACAGTGAATACCGAGGAATGGTATGCAGAGAGGATCTTGCTTATACTTATTGCTATAACAACCAAGGTCAGCTCACTTTGTTATTTGCCCCATTGGAGGGTCGGACAGGACAGGTGACCCAAAACTGGCCAACAGGGTATTCCATCCCATCTGCATCACACTCAGTATAAAAGCTGAGGGATCAAAGGGTCAGCTCTTTCTTCAATGGCTGGTGTCTGAGGAGGACTCTGTTCGTCTGCCTTTGATCCCGATGCGTGCGGTCCTGAATCCAGACCTGGAATCCATCTCCCATCAGTTGCTGAGTCCAGTCTGGGACTTTCCTAGTGCCTGCTGGTGACATGATTGTCACCCTGGGAACTCGATACTTGCTTTGTATATATTGTATATATTTCATTATTTTCTTATTAATATGTTCATCTTTTCTTTTTATTATCAATATTTCATTAAAGTAGTTTAGTTTCTTTTCAACTCATAAGTCTCTCTCTCTCTCTCATTGTCTCTCCCTTCTGGGAAGGAAGAGAGGTTAAAGAGAGCATCTGTCATTCACTTAGTGGCCAGTCCAGCCCAAACCCCAACGCTGAAGGATGATATTTCATAGATTCCCAAGAAATAAAACTAGGATTTCTTGTAAAATTATCTATCCCTGTTACTTCTACTGGTTCTTTTCCTGGCTAGCCATTTCAACAAACTGGGTGTAATACATCCATGAATATTTTAAAATTCAGGTTTTTTTCTTCACCTTTTTTTATCTGTCAATATTTCCTTATTTTAACCATGGCTCGCATCAATAGTTGTGTGTCTTGCAATCTTCTATTCCCAGCATTCCAAGAGATAAAACTATTTCCATTTTATAGACTGGGCAACAAAATACATTGAGAAGACTAGAGAGGCAATGGAGTTAGGTGCCCTACCACTCACGGAAAGTCATAGACCCGTCCTGGTTTCAGCTGCGGTACTTTTCTTTCTACTAGTTGCTGTGTTTTGGATTCAGTATGAAAATAATGTTGATAATGCATAATGGTTTAGTTGTTGCTAAGTGATGTTTACATTCATCAAGGACTTTTTCAGCTTCCCATAGAAGCTGAGAGGGAGCATACACAGGACAAGCTGGCCAAAGGAATATTCCATACTACAGATGTCATGCTCAGTATATAAATGGGGGTTGGCCAGGCGGCAGGAACTGGTGATTGCTGCTTGGGATGGGCGACTCAGGCAGTGAGAGTGACTTGCGTTGTGTCACTTTACTGTTATTTTTCCTTTCCCATTATTGTTCTATTAAATTGTTTTTATCTCAACCCACGAGGTTTTTTTCTCTTTCCCCTCCTTTTCTCCCTCTTCTCCCTGCCCTACAGGAGGGGAAGGAAGTGAGCAAGCAGCTGCATGATCCTAGTTGCTGGCTGGGGTTAAACCACGACAAGACCAAAGTTTGGCATTAGGTTCCTAAACAACGAATGGAAAGAGCCTGAGATCCCACACTGGGATTTGTTGGGTGAATGTCCCAGTCAAGAGTGACTTCAAGCTAGCTGATGCTGCAGAGGTGTACCAAGGTCCACCACTCTAGGAATGAAGGAATGCTATCTTTTCTCTCTCTGACAGCATATAATGGTCCCTTTACCTTCTCCTAGAGTAAATTCATTCTTTTCTCCAAAATACAGTAGGAAGACAGTTGTACTGCAGCTTCTGCCTCTCTTTATCCAATGCCAGTAGTTTCTTTCTCTAATTGTGAGGAACTTGCAATTCCCACATGTTCTACTACAGGGTTGCATAATGTCATGATGTATGATGTTTGTAGCACTGTCTGACGAACCTGCATCATTTTGATTGGCAAAATATAGAAGGAAAGAGTAAGCATGAGCATGGCTGGTTAAGTGCACTCATAGGAGGAAAAGCTATGAACCAGTTTTTGCTCTTCTGAATACTTAATAAAAGAGACTTAAACATTCATTGAATTCAGATAATATTTACTTAAGCCATTAGTCAACATGTTCCTCATTAAGGATGGCAGAATTTGACCCATTCTACAATCAATCCAGTGGCACCATGTAAATAACATAGTTTTTTAAATCACATCCTTCACACAGAAGGATTCCTTAGGCAAATGGAATGAAATTTACAGATGCAGCACACATAATATTTAGATGTAATATTAGCTCCATCCGGAAGAAAAAATCCTGAAAGTTAACAAAAATTGATTGATGCTCCCTTACTGGAAGTGTCTGTAATTTTTTGCATGATAGCAATATGGAATGTGTTAACTCTGTGAACACAACTGTCTCCTTTACAACTGCTGTTGCTATTCTAACCACATTATCAACCTCACACATGTTTACCTCAGGGATATTTAGCCAGCCATAATTGACTTTTGCACAAAAACAAAGCTGCAGGCAAGGTTTAATCCTTTTGGGTTTGCCTTCTCACTAAAATAAATAAGTATCTAAGAGAATTGTAACTAGATCAACTATAAAACCAGAGGATGGGGTGAACCTGTTCAGTCTTTTTCAATTTTATTTCTTAAAATTTTAATAATTAGAATGTCTAGAAGCAAACAACCCCTTCGTGTGTAAGATGTCACAAATAAACAGAGAATTCAGCATTTCCACTTCCAATAACAGTATTTCTCTAATTGTTATTTAACCATGTCAGATTCCTTCACAGAGGTGGAGTTTGAAAAAGCCTCATTGTTGTACTGATATCACACTAAACTTCAGCCGAGAAGGTTTATGCCAGGTAGTGCTGATTGCACATAAACTCTAGGTGAGATTAATCTTGCTTAATATGGTAGGTGCCATGGCTTAATGCCAGCCGGCAACTAGGCCTGACGCAGCCCGTCACTCACTCCCCCCAGTGGGATGGGGGAGAGAATCAGAACAGTAAAAGTGAAAAAAATCATGGGTTGAGATAGACAGTTTAATAGGTAAAGCAAAAGCCATGCATGCAAGCAAAGCAAAACAAGAAATTCGCTCACTACTTCCCATCACAGGCAGGTGTTCAGCCATCCCCAGGAAAGCAGGGCTCCATCACATATAATGGTTACTTGGGAAGACAAACTCCATGACTCCAGATGTCCCCCACTTCCTTCTTCCCCCAGCGTTGCATTGCTGAGCACAACGTCATAAGGCATTTTCACAATTGCATATCCCTTTGGTCAGTTGGGGTCAGCTGTTCTGGCTGCGTCCCCTCCCAACCTCGTGCCCTCCCAGCCTACTCACTGGCGGGGCAGTGTGAGGAGCAGAAAAGGCCTTGACTCTGTCTAAGTGCTGCTCAGCAAGAATGAAAACATCTCTGTATTATCAACATTATTTTCAGCACAAATCCAAAACATAGTCCATACAAGCTACTATGAAGAAAAAGCAGCCCAAACCAGCACAGGTGGTTAAGACTAAAGTTCAACAGATCCTTTAACCTGATGCTACCAGTTAAAGAAAGCAGTCCTGCACTACTTTTATTCCCATCTCCTTATTCCCAGTCCTGCACAGATTTCTCACTTGTGCTAATACCAATATTTGTACAACTGCATGGTAAATTGTTTCAGGGAGACGATCTGGTTGAAAACCCCCATTTTCCCCCCAGGTTAGTTTTAACTCAGATCCACTCACCAAACAGTGCATCTCTCACCTTGTGATGAATGCATGAAGAGCTAGGGTGGGAAGACTCCAGGACTGCTTTTTCTGACAGCGGGGCCAGCTTAAATGATAAACCATCTTTGCTTTCAGATAGGTGGAATGGGGCATATTCTGGAGTTACGTCTCATTTCTTCACTGACAACAAAGGAAGCCCAGAAAACCACCCTAAGTTTAAATTTCTACTTGCAGATGGTTGAAGTGAGAGGGACCTCATCCATAACCACAGCAGTCCATGCTAGGATAAAAGTTTAAATCAAAGTACTATACTAAGAGTTAACACCTTTGTCAGGACAATTATCTTGTGTGCAGGTAAGTGCAATGAATGCGAGGCTGTGCTCTCCAATAGGTAAGAAGGTAGGAGACGTGTGATAAAATCATTGAAAAATGAACAGCAAACTTCTCATTGACATAAAGCACAGAAGAATTTCATCTTAGTGTTGTACGTTTGATCCTGCTTTATCCATTGCTTGTTTCTTAACAAATCGATTAATATTTCTTTTCTTTCTCTATCTGTAAAGCGGTCATTACTAGGATTGTATTCGTAAAATGCTTTCTAATAGTACGTATGAAAGAATTATTTAAGTGTTAAGTATATTATTATCTACTGACAACTCATCTTCTGTGCTAGGAGAGCAATTACAGAAAATGTTCTACATATTTATATGCAGATAAATCTAGATTTAAGTGAGAAGATTGGAGGGGAAAAAACACAAGTCCTTTCCTTCTTTCACTCTTTGATATATGAAACTTTGTATAAAAGCTTTTGTAAACTGTTCTCTGACCTAGGTTGAGAATTCTATTCCTTGCAGGAAAAAGCAAAAAGAAACACTTAACTCAGGCCATAAACTTACTCAAGTATATGGGTAACTTTCATCGCTACAATCAAGCACTAATGGTAACTGTGGTCCAACTGAATACATATGTGGAAATAAGCAGCAAGTTAACCAAAGAATGATGTTCTACACTTAAAGGGAAAGGAAGAGGATTTATTTTCTAAATATAGCAATTTCAGGTGTTCCTAGCAGATATAATATTTTTAAGCAAATGTGGGGGGGGGAGGAGGTGTTGCAATGAGTCATGACATTACTTTTTTAATCAGAAAGTAACAATCATGGTATGGAAGCCTATGAAGAGGCCATAGACACTGTGGGCTTCTCCTATATTGTTTTTACCCATTTATCCCCAAAAATCTATGAAGGTGTCAACAAGTAAAAGATCTTTGAACTGGATGCCTTAAAGTATTACTGTTGCTTTGCAGAATGAAGAACAATTTTGCTTTATCATCACTTTATTGTGACTTTATAGTGCTTTATTGCACTCACAGACAGGGTTAGAGCAACTGAGTAGTATTGGGAGAAGGAGAAAAATAACAGTCCCACAGGAAGTCCATGAAAAATTCTGTCTCCCTTCAAGGAATTCAAATACTCATCAAAACATGACAGGAAAGGGTCACAAACAGTTGAATATTCAAGGCTGGAGATGGCTGAAACTAAGATGGAAGCTCTAAGAAGGGCAATAACAACTGAACTGTGGTTCAGAAATAGAAATCTTTTGTAAAGGATGGAGTGATGTATGAGAAATCCAAGAAGTCAAGCTGTAGAAAAAGAGGTCAAAAAACAGTATCCTGTGAGTACAGAAATCCATTAAGAATGTCAGCTCCAATAAACTATACACTTTCAATATGTAGTTAGATCTGAAAGCTCAAAAAAATACAAAGCTCAGTCTCATATGCACGTTAGGAGAAAATCCATGTTTCTCTGGCTGATTGTAGCCTGTAGAGATGAGAATCTCAAATAACCATATCTGATGAATGACAATAATACAGTGTTCTTGTAAAATGTATATACACACACACCCCCTTAATTTCTTTCATCAAAGTGGTTAAAGGATCATAGAATCATTGAGGTTGGAAGGGACTACTGGAGGTCATGTGGTCCACCCCCCTGCTCATGAAGGGTGACCTAGAGCTGGTTGCCCAAGACCACGTCTAGATGGCTTTAGAGTATCCCCAAAGACGGAATGAACACACCAGAGCTACAGACCTTGTTTCTTCTCTACAGATACATTTGATTGTCATTCAATAGAAGGGTGAGGCAAACTTTTGAAATTTCCTCACAATCTTCTTATAGTCCTCAGAAAAACCTGGAGTATATTAAACCACTATGTCAAATAGTGTTGGGAAAGATGAGTAAGATTTCGGGTTCTTTCTCTCATTAAGGGTGCAGCAGAACGCCCTGCAGACTATTAATCTGGCAAATGACTGCTGTAGGACGTATGTAAGGAATTTGAATATATCTCAGTCCAAACCCTCGTACAAAAATTAAACTGGATCTATTGAAACTAGAGGGATTGAAAACACAAGAAGTTGAGCCTGCATTGAACCAAATGCTTCACAGAAAATATGAAGAGTTGATACTCCTAAAGATACTACATTACAGATAAAGACAGATTAATATTCATCACCAACATTCAATGGAAATAATTCTTGCTCAGATTCTCCTATTTTGGAGTATTATATGTCATCACCAGTCTAAAATCATTAAGAGGTGCCCACCTCTTTTATTATCATGTTTCTATAGCAGGCCCAGACTACTCCCAAAGCTGAATTTTTTTTTTTCTTGTATATGAAAAGGTAACAATCTTCTCACTGTATTCATATGTGAAGTGGTATTACATTTTAAGGATATTAAATCAAGTCACACATTGGTTGTACGAGTTGTCATTTACTGGACTGCTGTTATTTAGGAATGAAAAGGACGAAGCAGCAATTTAGCTAAGTAACATGTAAGATGTTCCTGGTTTGTGAACAATATTGTAGGTTAGTAGGTTAGCAAACTAGGGCCATTTTCAACATAAATTTCTAAAGAACATCAGAAACGCGTGCTGGTTGTAGCATGAAGTCATAAGTAGCGTGGAGTACATATTCTACTCAGCATTCTCCAGCAGAGTAAGTCAGGACACAACAGCATCTAGAACATTCTCTGAAGCAATCCACAAGGCTTCTCCAATACTCTTTGCTACAGTCAGTCTGCTGCCATGCCTATCAGTTTATTAAGAACACTGAAACTGAGGACAGCATGGCATTGTCAGTGTTTCATTTGTTATGGAAATACACTTTTTAACGAGCAACTATATGAGAAAGTTACACATTCTTCCCTCTCCTAACCTTTCCACATGAGTTATAACATTTATATCTTGATCTCACTGAGCCTTTTTTCCACATAGGTTGTAAAATATCTAGTCCATTGGGAACTATTCTATGTATGAATAAATAATCAATTCTCTGTGTGCTATAATATATGTCTGTTAATGGCACCACAAGTCTATTGATCTCAACCATCTACTTATCAATATGGTTTCCTATGTCAACATGTGTGTAAAAAATTGCAGTGGACAATGACCGGCCAACCACTTAAGACAGAGTGAGGAGAAACTTGTAATGAAAGACTGTCCTGGAATTTGCATAACTGCAAGCTTCACAAACTGGTAAGTCTCCTGTCTCTGCTTCCCTTTTAAATTTCTGCCACAAAGCATGATCAAGAGGTTATGCATCTGGATGCCGGTTTTCCCATATGCTAGCCGGAGTTCATCTACTTGTTTGTGGGGTGGCTGCTGGCCTTCCCTTCCCTATATCCTTTATTCCACTTCCAGCTGCCCTGAACAGTGATCAATACGTTACCAGTCTGTGCTGCAATCAATTTCCTAGCTCATTTTTGCTCCTACCAAAAAAAGAGATCTTTTTCTTATTCTTTTTAAATTTTTTATTACCCAGATCGATACAATCAGAGTTCTGTGTCTGTCTAGCCTCCACTCACCAGAGCCAGCCAGGGTGGGGACCTGCCGTTCTCTTAGTAATGTTCATGTCAAGAGGGTGATTTTTTCCCCCACGTTAAGTTCATCTTAATTACTTCCTCTGAGATGCTAGGAGTGGCCTCGCTTCCCTTTGCCACGACTCGCTGTCTCTGTCCTGCCATAGCTGCTTTATAAAACAACGCCTTCCAATTTTAGGCCCATTTTTTCCCCACAAGTAGTGAATGCTCTGCTAATCTTTAGGAATGATCCTCCCAAGAAGGCTGTAACTTCTATTTTAAGGAAGATTTCAGTCTGGGTGGATGATTTTTATGACCGCACTTAGTACTATTTCTAATCTCCCTTTGTTATCTAAGGTTTGGGAGAAGGTCACAGCAGTTTAAATTCCGCACCACATTGTCAGAAATCATCTGCCTGAAGAGTTTTAAACTGCCCATCCTGTTACAGAGCTGACTCTGCGTTACTCTGGGTGTGTTCGGGATTTACAGAAGCTCTCATATCCATAGCAGGACTTTCTGTTGGTGCTCCACACACCCATCAGACTCAATATACTTCTCTCCTCTCTGTGCATTTGGAAAAGCTGTTTTTCATAATTCCAGTACAAGTTTCTGCCTAATAGATGACAACAACTGAGAAATATACTCCTAGGCATTTAACCTGATATGTACATTTTTTTTTTTTATTAGAGAAAATGCGTAATTATAAAACCAACTGAAAAGAATCCATGGTGTTTCTACTCAAAATATTCTGGAACAAAACCTCTTCCTCTCTTCCAAAGAATCCTGTTATAAAGCTTGCAACAACAACAACAAAAGTTTGTCCTTTATTTACAAGCATTTAGGGGGAAGAAAAGAGAGAGCACCCTGGAACATTTCAGTAGGAAGAAAAAAGTGCTTTCATTGTTGTCCCAACAAGCAGTAAACAAATTGTCACACATAAAATGAGTTTCAGTTGTGTTAAAGCACTGTCAAGATTACTTCCAGTAACATGAAAGCCAAATTCTGAAATTAGAGTCCAAATTGAATCAGGAATGGAGTATCATTTTCCCTGAAAAAAATGTACATTTTCAGTCCACAGTAAGGAAGGGAGGAAGTAAAGTTAAAATATCTACAAATTGTAAGAAACCTCTTTGAAATAATGATTATGGATTTGTATTAACACCACAGTTTCTTAAAAGTTGGGTCTGACTTTTCCCTGCATCAGCTAATTCAATGAATTATAACTCCCTTCATATATAGTACATTTAAAAGAGATCCAGTTAATCTAACAAATTCATAAATATACTATTTTT
Source organism: Fratercula arctica (assembly GCA_947846985.1). Classification (NCBI taxonomy): domain Eukaryota; kingdom Metazoa; phylum Chordata; class Aves; order Charadriiformes; family Alcidae; genus Fratercula; species Fratercula arctica. Next base: position 104,974,621 of record CANTUZ010000003.1, read on the forward strand.
TTAAAATTTGGTCTTATTATGCCAATAACATACCAAATATATTCTATAAGTTTTTGCCTGCTGTATTCCCAGATTACATATAAGGCTATAAAAAATAAATAGCACATATAATGCTCAGCTTTTCTTGTTTAAACTTGATGAGATTTGAATTATGCTTTAAGGAAACTCATTGGAAACCCTATAACTTTCCTTTAAAAAAATCAGTTCAATGTCTAATAAAAAGCAGAGCACTATTTCAAATTTAGGAGGTTAAATCTACTGGACATCTGAATCTAATCCAGTATTTACATGATTAAAATGGATACACAGGCAAAAACAAGTAATAATTTAGGTACATAACTTTAGGAACCAAAGTTTGAAAAATTACCTAAAAAAAAAAAAAAAAAAAAAAAGCTATGTAAAAAGATGAAAAAAACCCTCCAATCAGCGTGCATAAACCTTGGCTACCTCTGACAGATGGCTGTGATAAAATAAAGGCACTAGGTTAGGAGGATATTTTTGCCCTGAGGTGTCCGCTACCAAACTGAAAGCCCAGGTGGTAGTTTGAGGACCAGGAAGACAATTTTTTTCCATGTCAGGTGCTATTATGCAGTACAGGTATTCTCATATACGTTGATCTCAGATTAACAAGCAATTGATTTTGAGATGAAAAGGGGGAAGTAACCTCCAGAGCAGCACGAGATCATTGTTTACTGCATGTCACGGTGGGCACAGGTAAACACAATTCAAAAACATACTCTTCCAAAATCAACTAGACTCAATCTTTAAAATGATGTTACAGGAAAAAAAAAACATTTCTCATGAGCGACTAGACAGGATTTCCTCTGAGTTTTATGTAATGAAAAGCAGCAACTGTACCTAGCTTCACAGAAGTGTATGTCACCATACAGGAGAAACCCACATCTAATTATTCACCAGAAAATGGCCTCTGTGACATAAACAGGGAAAATTGTTTCATAAATCAATTTTGCACTAACCTTCTAAACAAAAATGCACCACACATTTGAGATGCTATTACTTTGCCTTGTACACAGCAGGATAAGGTGACTTGATATTCAAGGGAAGGAGAGGTGAGAGTTGCTTTGTTCTCTGCACTGAACATGACAATCTATTATCAGACAAATTATGAACACTCACAATAAATACATTGTCCTCGACCCTCATGCACAGGCTCGCCTGCATCCCCTCCGGGCAGTATTTCTTCACACCAGGGCCAGTGGCAAGTTCGGCACCATCCTACAGCAACAACTGTTGTCTGTTCTTCGCTTATCTCCCTCCCACTGATCACACCACATCAATAATTTAGGCCCAGCCTTTTCTGTTGTGTATACGGTTAATGGACATTTACACCTGCTTTCCAGAAGCTTCTGCGGTGAGGACTGCTTAAGGTCAGATGCCCTGATTTTTTACTATTTTATTATTATTTTTATTATCTTACTACCTTCTTCAGATAAGAAAATAAGCATGAGGAGCAATCAGTGCTTGCTTCTAAAGAAAGAATAATGATGCAAGCACTACCATTAATACTGCCTTAATACTACTGTATTATTTTTCCCACTTCCTAAAATTGCATTAAGGAGTTTACAAAGAGGTACATAAATGAAAAGCTCTTGCCTGTATTTCATAAAGTGGTATGAAAAGACAGCCTGGGATGGGAGGTGGGAAGTCAAGCTAATGGCTTACAGCAATCCTGCCCTCCAATTTTGAAGGATCTTGAATGCTGTTGCTTCTTCATATTCAGTTTATACGTATTTGTTTTCTGGGATTGTGCTCTAGTCATCACTAGTGCTTTTGCCACTTTATCACACTTGTTTCTTTACATCATATGTAAGTTTGTTTGGCTTGGTCACTCCACATGACAGGGATAGTTTGGCTCAGATTCTCATGAAAGTCAGGTTATTTAAAACCTGATTTTCTCTCAATGCACCGAGTGTGTGCAAGAGCAAGTCCTTTACTCATGCCAAGAGCCAGCCGTGAACCCAAGCACAGCGAGTCCAAAGCTGCCTCGGGAAGAGGTTGCTTCTTACCAACATCTTGTGTCCAACAGAAAAGAGTAAGCTCTGAGGAGGTGTTTTCTTGATGAGATGGCTATAAATCAATAAATAAAGGATTGAAAGGGTATTCAAAATGAAGATGCCAACATGGGAATGCACAGAGAAGTCAGTGCGGATGAAGGAAGCTGGTGGGTTTACCAAAGACAATGCCATCTGCATAATACATCGGTTTACCCTTTCCAGAGGATAAACATAAACAGGGAAATAAATGTTTGTGTCAAGCCTTGCATTTGCTTAAATCTGAGCTCATTAAATAGTAAATATCAAATTACTAATAGTTAGCTTAGGTAACATTTTGGGGAGACAGGTTAAATTGTCAGCTTCCTCCTGACAAATCTGATGCCAGCACTAGCAATTTCTTTACTTCGTTACTAATTTGGGTTTTAAATCTCGAGGCCATGATTTCTTTAGTGTAGTGTTGTGATAAACCCACCACTGATTTTGAATATGTAATTCTGCATCCAGCTATATTATTTACAAGTTATAATATTAATCTTTTTAATGCTGAAGATAAATTAATAAATACCATTGCTGGCATGAAATAGGTGAATGGCAAGGGTTGAAATATATGGATTGTGGGCACTTCATCATCCGGTGTCAAAGCGAAAAGCATTGTGCCTTTCCCCATAACGTCATCCTATTCCACTTTTGTCCTTATATACATTAAGTCTGCTTTTTTTGGCACGTGATATGCATTCAATTAAGTAATAGCACTCCAGGTGTGGTAAGTGCTCTACCCTAGTTTTACATTGCAGTACAACGTGCCATGTCTAAGCAAACTAGACAATGATCTGATTTACTATGTGTATTACTCTAAACGTGAAAACGCAGCTCATAAATTGCATTTTTTTTTTTATCTATCACTTAGTCTTCCACTGCTATTACCTGACTTTAAAAACTGTAGCAATTACACAGTGAAAACAACTTGAAAGTTCATGGCATCCTGCAGGAGACAACGCGTTGTAATGCATATCCTCAATTCTCTGCAGGATTCAGCAGACTGCAAATCTATCAGGGCCGAGTCTGCAGGGAAACTGTACTTTTCAGCTGTCTCTGCTGTATATAATCCACATTATATGATATAATAAGATATAAAATTGTCAGAAGAGCCCAGCGTTGTTCTCTCTTCACCTAAAATTATATGTGCAAAGACAAGGAGACTAAAGTAGAGTTTGTATGTTTTTGGAACTGAAATCATATCGACAACAGGATGCATCATAAATTTTACACCATCAGCTGTCGTGGCTGATCTCATGCAGGTGCTGAACAGTAAGCATTTGTGCTAAAATAACACCGTGTAATATATCAGCCATGGTAAGTGTTGGTTCACGCTTTTATCTAGTCATAGTAAACATGAATAAATAAATAAATAAGCACAGAGCATTGCAAACACTCACAAGTAGACACATCTTTAAATAAATATAAATACTTGAAAAGGAAACCTTAATAATACTGACTTTAGTAAATCAATAAAGAACTTCACAGTTCCTGGACTGATGGTATTGTCCTACAACATTTCTTCAGAGAGTACACTGACACAGCAACATCTCCGAATTTTGGCAAATGCTCGTTGTGGCAGAACCACCAGCTCCAGCTATAACTCAGATTTTGCTCCTTTCCCGACTTCTGTCCACAATCCCTGGCTTAAGGGTTTTTTTTTTTCAAGTAGGATCATCTCTCACCCTGCTCAGAAACCGCTCGGACAAAGCGTAAAGCCCATGGAACCATGACAGCTGCCCTTTGGTACTAGGAGAAATGAGCAGCAAGGGGTGGGCTGGGTAGGAACTGCTTGATCCAGCCCTGCCGCAGGCAGAATAGCCCTGTCTGGCCATGCCTTTACGCAAAACTTTAGATGCAAACTGTTGGAGAAGGTGGGGTGGGCTTGCTGAACCTACACCAAGTTCTGCTTTCAATTAAAACAAACATCAGCAAACCTGTCACTCAGTCCTGTGCGTAAATTGCTCCGCTTGCCCAATAAAATGCTGCGCAGAAGTACCCTAGTCACTTTTTCAGACCTGTATGGGGGGTATCTGACACCGCGAAGTTACATCACTGTCCGTAGGACTTGTTAGCTTAACCAGTAGCATGGTGGGTTTGATGGTCCTTCCAAAAGGGCAGACCGTGCCTCAGCGCAGCCCCAGGCTGGTGCCCTCACTCCTGCAGCTCCCAAGGTGGGCCAGCTGCCGCCCAGCGCTGTCACAGAGGAGAGACGCCCCGTTGGAAACATCTCATACTCGCATGGCCAGTCAGTGTCAGGAAAAGAAATTGAACCTTGAAGTAATGGGAACCAGATGACTAAAGAGATCATTAGAGGCAACCGGCTTGTCGACAGGCGATCGGGCTGGAGGAGATACGCGTAAAACACACATGCAGAGTATTGTAAGAGTGCATTAATTTTAGTGGAGTTTTAACATATGCTGCTCTTCAAATAATAAAAGAAAGGAAAAAAATGAAGGTTAAACTGAGGATTTTATTAAAATAAGAGTATGCTCTTTAAAAATGCATTCTTACATAATGGCGACCATGCTCCAGTTCAGAGGCTTTTTCAACTTTTTAACATGACTGAATAACAGACCTCCTCTTCTATGTATTTATAGCTTGACAGATGTAAAACTTGTAATTTGAATGACTTCGCATTTTTGGCCATTATTTGAGGGTTAGAGGTGCAGAGGCTAAAAGGTGACACCTCCCATTAGGGGGTTGTTATCTGCAGCTCATGCTGGGAAAGTGGCCCCAGAACTGAAAACCTCGGCGCCACACCTCCCACCTGTCCCTCGGTTAGCTGCTGCTCCTTCCCACAGAAATTCAAGCTCATCCCGTTAGTACAGTAAATGATTTATAATACAACGGCAGTGCAAAACTACAACCCAAGAAACGTTGTTGGCATGAAAAGAAAATCTCTGCTTCTCTCTCTTTCCTTTTAAATATTTAATGGTGAATTCAGTGCTTGTCAAAATTACTGGAATCTCAGCCCTTTTACACCCAGGTCAGGCACCCTGGCTGCAGGACTGGCAGCAACCAGGAGTTCCCACAGCCCATCCCATTCACTTTGATCAGGTGTAACAACAGGAGTATTTGTCAATCAGGCTGGTCCAGGACAAGTGTTCATATTCCCTGCACTGACCACTTTTGCATTGTTGTAGATCAAAGAATTACAAACCCTCTTGAGTTATTTAAGAGCTAACCTCCAATTCCACAGAAAGCAACGATTATTTGGTAATGGCACCAAGGTCTAGTCTTAATAGGTTAAGCCACATTCATTAACTGACTGGTACCCATAACAGGAAAATCAAAGGAGATGAGTAAGGCCAAGTGGATGATTTCTTACTCTGATTTAGTCTCTGGGAATGGGTTTGGAGCTGTCACAAGAGTGAAAAAAGCAGCTTAGTGTTTGTAGATCCCCTTCCAGGCGCAGCTATGCTGGCCGTGCAGGTTACTGACGCCAGCCCCCTCTGCCTGTCCCACCGCTGCAGCCCCCCAGCCGCTTCCAGCCTTCCCAGGCAAAACCAGCCAGGTTAGCTGCGGCTAATTATTTCAACTTCTTAAGGTTATTTGGCTCGTTTTGACCAAGATGGGTTTGGAAGCAATTACAGCAGCAACTAGGCAGGCGGTGGGTGGGAGAGGCAGCCCTCACTTCAGCAAAGGGATGGTTGGAAGGAGCTGGGGGCTGGCTGGAGGCACCGACCTCTTTGGCTGGCCCTGGTGCACCTAGAAAGGGTGTACAAGCTCCAGGTGAGCCCGCTGGGGGAGCCCAGTTTGAACTAATTACTTCACAGGCGACCAATCAATCATCAGCTGACAACCACTTTTGGATATTGTGGATCTGACTGATTCAGACAAGAGACCAGAGCCGAAATTCTCTCTATTTGATAGCCAAAGCTCCGAGCCAGCTAATTCCCTTCTGTTAAAACTGCCTACATGCGCGCACAAACACACACACACACACACGTTTTCTCTCTCTTTTTCCTTTGTCTCACGTCCTGAGCTGTAGTTGCAGGTCTGAGATGGGGCAGGCTGAGCGCTACATTCTCCGCAATTACCCTGACACATAGTGAAACCCACCTCCAGCTATCAGGGCCTGGAACGCCGGTGATGGTAGCAAAACAAAAAGGCTGATGTAATGTTTGTCTAACCCTGGCAAGGCAAAAGCACTTCTACAGCAAAAACCTTACAATATATAGCATCAATGAACATAATATATATTATATCGGTAGGCTTATTCTTTTAAGATGCAGGCATGGGGGCTCTTGTGTGTGTCTGCAAAGCAGAGTATTTAGCATAAAAAGATTATGTCCTGTTTGTGCGAGAGGAAATGGGCCATTCTTTACTTTCCTATGGCACTGCAATTGCCAGCCCTAATTGTCTATCACTTCCTGGGTAGTAAATTACTGTTTCTTTAGCAAAGATTCAGATCCACCGGCCTCAGCAGCTCCCTTTTAAACTTTCAACAGTGTAATTAGCCTAAATCATATAACAAGGGTTACATAGTGTGGTAGTGCACGAGTAACTATGGCATTACTTCTACATGGACAGAAGTTTTGGAAAAAGTAAATTTTTTTAGAAAGATCCAAAATTCAGCCACAAAAAATGAGCAGCAGCAAATGGTTCCCCACAAGGAACAGAGGGGGCCTGGGTGATGAAAGTCTCACCTGCAACACTTTAGGTAACACATATGGAGCTCAAGCAGCCCCAAAAAATGCAGGCACCTCCCACAGAATTTAACACGGTAAGCCACTCCCCAGTGAAATTAAATTTAAACACGTGAGGAATCCTGGTTCAATACCTCAGGAGCGGCAAAATCTTTGTTGATTTTTTCCAGCTTCAGCTGAAGTCAAATCCGGAAGCACTCGGACTTGGATCTCGGGCGTCTGCAGACACGAGCTGGAATGCCAAAAAAGGATTCAGCCACGAAGGCAGGAAAATTCAGAGCATCTTTTCAGTAATACTAACAGGGCAGGCCCTATCACTGGTTTAAACCCAAGGAAAATCAACTCATAGGATGGTTGCAATTGTCTGTGCTGGAAGGGAACACAGGGATCCATGAGGTCACTCCCAGCCCAATGTCATTTTATCCATGCAAGCTTAAATTTACTTACTTTGAGTCTGTGAGGGACTCATATAAAGATGTGCCTATAGCTTTACAGGATGAAGGGCAACAGGTTTGATTCTGCTCCATTAAAAGCAACCAGCAGATTTACATAGACTTGGATAGGAATAAGATAGCCCTAAGTCACTAAATCAAACAGTCATTAAAATCCTTGCAAAAGAGAAAAAAAAATGCTCATTTTTCAAGGAAGCAACTAAAATATCCATAAAAGTAGATTAAAAATTACCAGCAGCTTTGCTACATAGAAAGCGTTTCTTCGTTTAAATACGGATGCATCAATGTCTAGCAACATTTCCAAAAGCATTTAAGCAACTCAGGAACTTAAGATCATTACATGTTTTCGAAAAACTTTTTATTCTATATCAGATTGCACAAAAATCTGTGAAAGTTTCAAGGGACGGATGGACAGATGGCCGAATGGGTTTCTTTTCTGCATTACTTGCCTACAGCTTCTCCCTCTGTTAGCTGCCTTTTTCACTCTCACTTTTTGGGAAATTAAAACAAAAAAAAAAAGCAGCAGTACTCAGACATGCAGCCCATTTCAAAGCTCCACTGGGTAGCAGGGAAATACTTTAGAGACTTTCAAGATGAGTGAAAATGGTCTTTGGTTCTGCTCTGCTACCTTTTGCTGAAGAATCGCTGCAGAGATGTGAATCATCTCCATCCACACTGTGCTTTGCTTCTTGCAGGCGTTTATCACAGATCCCTCCTGCTTCTTTTGTCTCGTAGTGTCAGACACGGCGATTTTCCATTGGTCACTGTGGCATTAAGGGTTTACTGCCAGTTAGGACAAATGTAAGAGCAAAGGAGCCTGCTGCAAAATAAATAAATAAAATAATAGCAGACACCTTGTAATAAGAAATAACAATTAGGTAATAAAAGTCAGGGAAAAAATGGGAAAGTGCAGCTTTTGTTCACCTGGCTTATGGCAAAAACCCAACATTTTTTACTTTAGATCAACTAAAATCTCTGCTTAAAGTAAACTGAGAATGCAATTACATCCAGGCAACTGAGCTCTTTGTCTTTTTAGAGAAAAAACTCCTTCCCAGTCAGAATGAACAGCAAAATAGAAAAAGGGCAAAAAAAAAATATTTTTATGAAACTGTTAATAATCAAACAACAGACATAATTGTACAAGACGACAATAGAAACCATTATTCAGGGAAGAAGACAAACATCAACGTGATAAAATACTGGTTTTATAAAGTATATGAAACTTCAGCTCACTTATCCTAGTTATCCCCTTAAAAATAAGTAAAAATCATGTCTTGAATTTAATAACTGTGGTTCCTTTTAGAAAATGTAAATCACGTTTTTTTTTCAGAGAATTTGAAAAAATGAGTGGTATCTTCATTCTTAAATTTAATTCCTTCCTTTGGGGACTGTAGCTAGTTTCTGCGTTTATGATAAAATAGATGGCAGGGAAAAATGAGGAATGTATAGGACAAATATGCATTTTTTGAAGTAACATACTTTACCTGAAAGAGTTTGTCTTCTTTCTTTCAAAGGAGGTTGTAGCGAGGTGAGGGTTGGTCTCTTCCCCAAAGTAACAAGTGATAGGACAAGAGGAAACGGCCTTAAGTTCTGTCAGGGGAGGTTTAGATTGGCTATTAGGAAAAATTCTTCACTGAAAGGGTTATCAAGCATTGGAACAGACTACCCAGGGAAGGGGTTGAGTCACCATTCCTGGAGGTATTTAAAAGATGTGTAGATGTGGTATTTAGGCACATGGTTTAGTGGTGGACCTGGCAGTGTTAGGTTTACGGCTGGACTCGATGATCTGTTGGTCTTTTCCAACCTAAATGATTCTACGATTCTGTGATTCATTTACGTATAGTAGCACAGATGATCTCCTACATGATATTAAATTTTAACTCTAATAGTATGCCATAAAAATCATGTACCATCAACCACTAAAGCCAGTTTCTAATCTATAGACATTGTAGTACAGAAGAGAATTGAGTTCAAATTTGAAGAGCCCCCTTTTTCTTTTCTACACTCTGTAGTTAATGTAAACACTTTTAGAAGCATCTCTCAAGTCTTTTGGATTCTCCAGAAAGAGTTCAGCCAAACACAGACTGCCCAAGGGCCTGAACAAAGCATTGGGTAAAATCTAAAAAAGTCCCCCCAAAAGTAGGCAGTTGTTTCTGAGACTTTTTTTTTTTAATTCTGTTGGATAATAAAACTAAAATTACAGATGATGCCAGGTTCTGTTCCAACAAATATCATTTTGTGGGACTTTCTGATAGTGTTTAAAACATTTTCTTGTGTTTCAAGGACGCCTAAGATAAAAAGGGTCAGTGCTGAAGCGTCATTAGTAAAATGACCGTTATTTTCAGGGCAATTCATTGTGCTTGTGACACTTTTAAAGTGTATTTCCTGAAAGATATTCTCCATACTGTCATCCAGAAACTATTCCAAGTGAAGAAATTTTACATGTTTGAAAAAAGCCTTGTTTTCCTAGAGCTTTTATCACCCATGGTTTGGTCTCTTTGATAAGCACAAACGACCCAAGGATTTAGTTTATTCTGCCCCTAAATTGGGTGAAAACACCTTTCATTGCACAATTCCAAGGGATCTCTGAAAAGAGAAGTTGCACTGGAAGTCAATAATTTTTGTAGTTGTCAGATGGATCCTTGACATACTTTAGGCATAGGCATGACTCAAGACTTGGCATCAGCCAAAAAATAATTTCCAAAGACATTATTGAGCCAGCATCTCTGTTTCAAAGTACAAGAGAGCTCTTTTAAAAAAAAAAAAAAAAAAAATCAGCACGGACATGATCTCTTATGTGACAGATGCTCTCATGACCAAAGAACGGTCCTAGGCGCATTCCTTTTATGAGTGCAGTCATGGCCAGAGGCTCCCGCACACCACAGCCAAGCCCTCCCTCGGCTCTGTGACATCCCTCCTGGGAGGAAGCTGTGCTGTTCCTCCCAGTAACCACTCACTTCTTTCTTTTTCTGTGGACTACGGGAACTATTGCTGAAGGCTACCACTGTGGGTTCTGCTGTGGAGACACGTGAGCCTTTTGTTCAGCCATTGAGTATATTGTTCCTATTTTAGGTAATTTTCAAATTATTTCCTAACAGCAGGAAAAGTAGAAGATGGAGACTGAAACACATGGTACATGTATATCCACTTTCAGTCCCCAGGACCCCCTTTGCAAATGAGATCTTGTACTTTATAGAGCTTTGTTTTCCCAGTAGTAAACTATTTAAATGAATAAGCACATTTAAGCTACTCCTGGGGAAGAGCCAATTTAAGAAAAACCATCCAGGAATTCACTGCAAATGAGTTGCTGCCTCTCCAAAGACTCTGTTCCTTACCATCATGATGACAGGCTTGGGATTGGCTTCTAGCAGAGAATACCAGAAAGTTGGGAATTTGCCCGTTATAACTTAAAATTAAGATGGTTTGAATGATATAGACAAAAAGGGGGCTTCCCCCCCAAAAAAAAACCTGCATAAGTATCTTTCACAGCGAATAAAAACTACCTACTATCTTGCAAATATTGGCTATAGCAAAGTAGTTAAAGTTAGGTTTTACAGATCCTTTCCTTAGAAAAGGGAACCATGTGACTGAGATGCAATTCTTTGGCGCAGTTAGCTATAAGAGATTCTTATGGATTCTGTATCGCATATTGACCTCAGAGAGGTGGTCAATGCCCCAAGCCTGTCAGTGTTTAAAAGGCATTTAAACAATGTCCTTAATCACATGCTTTAACTTTTGGTCAGCCTTGAAGTGGTTGGCAGTTGGACTAGATGATCACTGCAGGTCCCTTCCCACTGAAATATTCTATATCTAGCTTTCTTTCAGATTTTTATAATTTTCATTAGAAAAGTTTTTTTAATGCTGTTATTATCATTATGTATTTATACTGCTGTTGATGTCAGCAGCAAAACTGCTATTGATCCAATATTTGGAGTTCTGGGATATCAGCTTTAAGATGTCACTTGCATCCACAGTGGCATCCATTCACAAGTGTCCTACAGGCACTGAAACTTATCAGTCTACTGCGTAACAAAAATTAAGCCTAGCGTTTACACAAAATTTTTAAAGGGCACCAACTACTCTTGTCAGAATCTGTCCATTCAGCTATTTGAATTGCTACGAAGAAGTGGAAACTGCTGTTTAACAAAACCCAAAAACTTTGTTGCAAGGAATAACTTGGCTTTTTATCTTGGGGGAACAAATGTAATGCTCACGACACGCTGCCTAGAATAATCGATCTGTACTGATGCACACTGAAGTTTATCTCGGTGGTCACACACACCCACAGCTGAAAACCATGTTTAGCCTGGAAAATGAAACGATGCATAAATATCTCTTAGGAACTTAGGGAAAACTTTCCGTTAAGTGATGGTTTTCATCACTTCTATAGGTCTTCCTCCTGCTAGGTGCGTACAGGCATACAATACGCAAGAAATGAGAACACCATCTACTGCAGTGGTGAGGTGCCTCAAATTAGCCCAGTGGTTTAACTTTCTGTTCTGGTTGTTCTAAATTCAAAAGTCAGCCACAATGAATATGTTTATTTTTGATGGATTCAGTAGTCATTACCATTGCATTCATCAATTGGAGACATATCAAGGGCACTGAAGTGTATTAATTGCAACAGGTTAAATCAGCAGTCATCTCTGGAATTATTCCTTTTCATTTTCTTTCTTGAACTAGCTGGCCTTGATGCCTTTGATTAAATCACTTGAATAGTATTTTATTGGTATTTTTAATTTATGCCACTATTCTGCTAACATCCATCCATAAAGGATCAGGGCTAATTTCCATCTGTGGACATTTGAGAAAGACTCATTTATTCTTTACTGTTTGCTCTTCAAAGAGTGAAAGGCGCTTCTACAACAGTTTGCTAAGTCTGGAAGCTTGCCAGCCTTACTACAATTTTCAACACCAGTCATGTGAAGAAGAGTTGGGTAGAGTGCATAAATGCATGCCAAACTGGCTACAAGTCTATGCAGGAGATCCACTAAGGCTAAAAAACCTTGTAGGTCAAATGTAATTCAAGCAGACCTTCATTTCTGCACTTCCAATGTTTTGATTACAGCACCCTTATCTACCAAACTGAAACTCCACTTGGTACAAGCAGAACTTCACAAAGCAGAGCTCCTACTTCACACAGGTATAACATTTTTCCTTTCCTGAGAAGCTACTGACCTGCTGGCCCTAGTGCCAAGAAGAAATATTAATTATATTCCCACTTATAATAGCATCAAGGTGGATATCAAATCTTAAGCAGTACCATAAACAGCTTTACACAAATCAAAGCCTCCATCTTTTAGAATCTGCTAAAAGAGTTAAGTAACACATTTGCAAAATCTATTTTCTGTTTGGTTGTGGTGGGAATTTGGGAGTGCTGCTGTACCACTGCACATTGTTTGAAAATCAAAAGAATATAGTTTTGCATCTAGAGTACATTGTTTGTCTACTGGTATACCAGAATCGGCTAAGGATTCACCAGTCTGGCCAAAGTCAAGAGTTATCCTTGAAATTTAAGCACCTTTTTGATGTTGCCATTTGACTGACCTTTCTTGTCTTCTTAATGTCACGCAAGCCAGTGAACCGAAGAGTAAAGTTCAGCTAAATCCAAAACTGTGCTAAGAGCACTATACACCCACTTCCTTCAATTTGGTTTTCTTCCTGTCGAGCATGATGAATTACTAGAGCACTCTGAAGTTTACTGATGCAAAGCCGTCACTTGGATTCTCTTCCAAATTCAAATGAACAACGTTCTTCTCTAGATCTTGATAACACTTTTATGAAATTATGAAATTATTACCCTTCTGATTTCTCTGAAATAAAGGTGAAATCAGTTCAGAAATACGCTTCAGTACTCTATGCTAAAGCCACTCAGCCTCTCCTGCCAATCACCAAGAAGAAAGCTTATTTCAAGACCTCCCATGTCCTATATATTATGATCACAGCTTATTCTTTGTCAGATACGGTAATAGCAGGTACAGCTCTGCAGGTAGATACAGACTGGTAGAAGCAACCCTTGTACATGCACCTACCTAGCTGGACACAAACCAGCATGAGTATGGAAACTGTCATGCTAATTACCTTCACCACGTTATGCCCAAACCAGTAAACCTTGTATAGTAAAGCTTTCTTTTTTTCAGTGGTCATGTCTGCTGAACTATCCTTTTGAAGAATAAAGCATATATGACTGGGTGAGACTAGAGAAATTACTCAACTGCTATTTTATCAGGACATGGCCGCCAGATACTGGATTAAACTACACAAAACCCTTGAACTAAATTATCATTCTGAAATATTTTTACTGATACTCTTCTGATTCAGACATTTTAAGAGTTCTGCAGTCTGAAAACTGTTTTTTTTGTTTTTCATTTTTTTTCTTTAACAGACAGGCTCACAGATGTGATACATGGAAAAACAGGATCAAACTTACTAGCTATCCCCTGGGAATCTGTTCTTTTGACAATTCAGGTCAGGGAACTGCCTGTCCGCCCCGGCTAAAGTTTACAATCACCAAAGCTGCAGAAGGCCTTACTGAAAGCTTGCAGGCCACATTTTCAAAAAATGGTTATCAGCTAGGACTTTCTTTGCATGTTTCTTTCACTACAGAACTCTAAGTCCTAAATGCTGCCAGATATGCAAGTGGGCTAAACGCTCACTGGTACAGCAATACCTAGGGAATCAGTCCTCCAACTATGCTTTCACTCAAGCTTATTTCAGCTTGTGGACCACCAAGACCCTTGGATCTCTTCACCAGAGCCAGGCAGTCCCCATTCTGTGCTATTACAAGAAGTTCTTCCTTTCCAGGTACAGGGCTTTGCATTTGTCCTGATTAAACTTCAAAAGGTTCCCATCAATAAGGTCAATGAAAGTTCCACAAAAACTATAACCAGTGAATTATATTTTCTTTTTTCCTTACTTCTGGTTAAGTCCTTTCTACTGTTATCTGCTCTTACGGTTTTTATAATAAATTTAAATTATACTTTGTTAATTTTTCAAAATACAAAAAAACCTCCCCACCTTAAAATGAGAATCGAACGCCTATTATTCCAAAGTTACATTTAAAATAAAATAAATCCCTTATTTGCAAACTTGTTCACAGCTATAGGGAACTTATGCTAAGATTCCCGTTGTTGTTTAAGGAGGGAAGAATGAGTGGGACCCAACTCACTGTACACAAAGAAAAATAATACTGAAAATTTCATGGTTCTTATAATGAAATAATTTAAATAGCTCTAATAAGGAAAAAAAGAAATCAGAAACTTTCCCTTCACTTGTCAGGTGGTAGCATTTTAAATAAGGTCAACTTAAAACAGGAGACAACCAAACTATCACCAAAAAGTTCCATCACAAAATTGTTTTCAGGTATTTGTGGCTTTAGTAAAACCATCTGAAATTTCATTGCTTTATTTCTGTTTCATGTTTCTGTTATCTGTCTGTACTTGGGTATTTGGTCTTGAAGTTGAGTTCTTCTACGGGACTGGGGAAGACGGGGTATAGGAGTGGTTCAGTCAACAGTATTGGTCAGATACTTTGTTCCAGTTGAGGACCTTCGTACCTACAGGAGCTATGACACAGTGGAATGCTACTGTCAGCATATGAATGTTCTGATCTTTAACTGAAAGAATCATACACCCTCCTCTCTTCCACCCTCTAATCCAGTTATAAAAATCCAAACAAAAACACTTAACCATTAAAATAGAACCATTTTAATAGGAGTCAGTAAGATGTTCCATCTCCAACATAATCTATTGATAGGGTGGAGATAACCCCTGAGATATCAGATAGGTTTCCAAACCCTCAGGAAGAAGAAAAATAGGAGCCCGTGTGTCAGTCTAGATGGGAATTGTAACCAACAGCATACTGGATAGCAAAGGAGATGCGTCTATTCCTCCGCTGTTTGAAAGATGGTATCTGTCACCTTCAGAAAGCGTATATACTACCTACATTTTCAGGAGAGAATTCAAGGCTTAGAATATCAAAAGTCCATTTTGGATTTAGGTTTCCCCATTAATTGCAGTTCTGGGCCAGTATGAGACATCTCAAGTTCAGGTCAGAGAGCAGAGACCTTGTCTCTCTGTGTCCTCATTGCTCACCCCGCACAAGGAGAAGCTGTCTGAAGGAAGAGCTGCGCAGAAGTCAGCGGGCTTTATTAGTATTGTAGTTGACTCAAATACCAAGTTGTAGATACCTCAAATGGGATGCTCAAAATTAGCAAACATCAATGACAACAATTTATCCCTATTCCCCCTTATAAAAAGACAACAGCACAAACTTCTCACATGAAAATGCATTCATTCTTATTTGAAAGACATATGAAATACAACAGTGATAAACACCATTGAAGAGATCCAATGCAATTAATAATTCTCTCTCCATAACAAGATTTGTCTAGCCAGCAATAAGCAAGGCCTGGGAATGTGTAGCAGGGAGAAAAAGAGTTTTGAATAGCTTCTTTACCCACACAGAGGGCCGACGGTGGTGCTCATTGACTGGGAAAATGCCCTGTGAAAAAAAAAATGTCCATGACTATGTAATTAAACACTCTTATCAGGATGAACGTACACACAGGAACTGAGTTAAAACTGCACAGGCAACCTTAATTATGATTTTTCCTGACTTTGCAATCTTAATCATGTTCTTTTAATCTAGTTCTGCATTTGTAATTTATCATGGTTTTAGGCCGGGCTGGCCACTAAACGAATGACAGATGCTCTCTATTAGCCTCTCTTTCTTCCCATAAGGGAAGGAATAAGAGAGAATAAGGGAGAGAGGCTTATGGGTTGAAAAAAAATAAACCAGCTTTAATGAAACATTAACAATAAAAAGAAAAAATAATAATATTAGTAAGAAAATAATGAAATATATAAAAAACCAATATTGAGCTTCCCAGGATGATGATCACGTCACCGGACAGCACTGGGACTGGACTCAGCGGCAGAGGGGAGCTGGATTCAAGAATTGGATTCAGGAAGACACGGATTGGAATCAAAGGCAGAAGAACAGACAGAGTCCTCCTTGGACATTGGCCATTAAAAAAAGAGGCTGACCCCTTTGATCCCTTTGGTCAGTTTCGGGTCACCTGTCCTGTCCGCAGGTGTGACCTCTCTATGCTTTTCCGCTTCCAACCCTCCAATGCGGCACACAATAAAGCTAAGGGACCGTGGTTTTTATAGCAATAAGCATAAGCAAGGGTCTCTCTTCATTCCCTTCCTTGGTATTAACTATAAACATCAGACATTATCACTGTTCGAAGCCAACACTGTCTGAAAAACATACCTTTGATTTCAGAGAGCACAGTTTGTTAGAAGAGACTTAATTGAAAAGTAAAATTACTGGAAAGAAAATTGGTTCTGTTCTATCTCAAACCAGGACATAATCTTAATGTCATTTGGCTGTGGCACTATGAAAAAAACAGGCACCATGACACAAAATGAACTTGACCTCAGCAGAAGAGGGAAACAGCACAACACATTTAGATAATTATTTTTTATTTTTCGTAACCATCCCTCTAGATGAAGCAACAGTAAATACAAAAATTCAATAAAAATTGTTAATTTATGATAAAGAAACTGTCTGCAAAAAAACCAGCAGAACCTATACATCTGCTTTTTCAGTTAGTAGTTTCTTTTCAAAATACGTTTTCATTGCTTACCTAATTGCACTTAGATACAATGTCTTCTTGTCGTCTAATGCATCCATTCTTGGTTCCTGCATTATGTATCTAGGTTTTTGGTGAAGAGCACAACCAACATACAGATTTTTTAAAAACCCTCATGAAATAAAAACATACTGTTTGATTCATCAAAGGATTTATTTGCTAAACCTGACAAATTATTTGGCAAGTATAACTGCTCTTTCACTACAACATAGTTTTAATAATGATGGAAAGCCCTATATACATGTTGGAAAACACAGATACCCCCAAGGCATTCTTGTTGTGGAATAGCTAATGATGTATGGACATTTCTGAAAGACCCCTAACCACCCTGAATTCAGTCAGCAAGGGCAACCAGTGAAGGGTCGCAGCTACATGCCCTCATATTTAATGATATCTGAAACAATGGAAAGAACAAATCTTCCCATTTAGCTTTGAGAGAATCTGGAGAGGAACATGAACCTGGACTGACAGCGTCAGGTACAAACAGGGACGGTGAGGTCTGAGCAGAAGCTATGCTACGTGACCATGAAAACAGTCTGCAAATGGAGAGCCTGAGATGTTCCTTACATTACGGCAATCTGAGCACAGAAGAAGAAAACATGGAGATTTATAAGGGAGCATTTTAAAAGGAGAGAAGAAAGCACATGAGCATGGGACTGGCAGCAAACCAGACTTGGACAGGAAACCGCCACCTGTATTTTCCTGCTCTGCTCAGGAAACTGCTATGTGTTCTTTGCAAAGTGGACTGAAAGGACATAGATAACTTTGTACATGAGATAACTCTTAGTGGGAACAGGCCAAGGCAATAGCATCGTGGCATGATTTCAGACTGTGTAAGAAAACACCTGCATTTACAAATTGCAATTATTTCTTTGTTTCAGTCCAAATGATACACGTATCTGAATTTTATGAAGGATTGGAAAATCTGTGATTGGACAAGAGCTTCTCTAAGAACATGCATAAAAGTGAAAGGCATTTTTCTTATCTTACAGTTATCTGCTACTGCTAAGCCTATAAACAGCTCTAGAGATTAATTGAGCTTAGGCCAAAAGCTGGATTTCTTTTTAAAAAAAGTAATCTTGTGGGAAGAATCCATTCTGAGGCATCATCTGAAACACACTGAAATCATAAGAAAGGCTTCACCAACAACAGGCGAGTTCCTCAGATTTTGCTACTAGGAGTGTCCAGAGAGAAAGTGCAGGACGCCCTCAGTGTAGTCCTCAGGTGGGAATCCAGTCAAACTAGAATTTGTCCCACCTCCATTTTCTAGAGGTGTTGTCGTGGATGGAGTGATGCACTTCACTTGTAAGAGAGAAGCAGTAAAATATTTACTGATATAAAACAGCGATGTAACAAAGGTTGATAGTAAATGCAACAGTGGTTTAACAAGATTCAATGGCAAGGCACACTTGGTTATTTACTGCACAGAGGACAGGGTCAGACAGAATTGTCAGGAAGACCCATTGAGTGATGAGGTTCAGGAGGACCCCTTTGCTTTCTAAACTCCTTCTCAGAGAGGAGTCTAGGTGCAGCTGGATCCAATCCTAGTCCCAGACACAGTCAATGGTTTATGTCTAAAGGATTATTTATGCACAATCAATCTAAGAAATAATCTTAGTGAAGCTTCAAAGTTTAGCTATTAGTCACTTACCGAGGATCTGTCGTGTCAAGGAATCTCTCAACCTTCAGAGGTGTTCCTGTTCAAGGGGAGATCCTGGTGTGCAGCCCGCTGCCGTGCAGGAGAACTCACAGGGCTCTTGGGCTGTTCACCGTTTATGGGGGTAAGATGATTGATTTACAGTCAGACTTGCATATCAACCACACTACTAGTACTGTGGTTAGGGGGGCGCATTGACCAAGTTAGCCCTTGGCTATGGTGGTGGTATCTGTCTCCCCAGAATTCACTTTGAGCTGGATGCAGCCACCACGACCAGACACATCCATTATGACCGCCACAGGTGGTTATCACTTGAGCAGGGTTATGGGAAATAAAGGTCAGGTGAGGGGGGGGGAAGGAGGAAACACCATCACAGATGTTGTGATCATGTGCATAATGTGCGTGTGCCCTCTGGCTACTCCTTAATTTGGGCATATAACCTCTGGGGAGTGGGATAGAAATGTATTTCAAGTTGAATGGCTGACTTTATATAGAGGAATAAATTATTCAAATTAATTAATCTTTGTATTTTGTTGTTTTCCCCTCTCTGTGAATTAACCAGGAGCAGCTTACAATTTTTTTGTTTGCATATAAATCACAAATGTATTCATTATTCATTGAGCAATTTTTGTAAATCATACCTAGGCCCATGTAGTCTGATCCTGAGCAAGTTGAAAAAAGTTGTTTACATTCAAAATGTGCACTTTTATTAATTTTCATTGGCTGCAAATATCAGGTTCTATTTTTTTTTTTCTGTTGCCTGAATGGTTAAACATAATAGGATAATTTTACATCTGAAAGAGATAAAAAAACCTGATTTCCTCAGTTACTTACTTACATGTATTTTACATTTGCTGTTTCTGCCAGTAAAGCCTTTCACAAAAGCATTTTCCAGAAGGTTGTCCAAAACAGGTAGAGGAGGGGAGAACATAAGAATTTTGAATGCAAGTAAATATCTCAAAGCATTTTTATGCTGTTCACCCACATTCCCTTACTTGTAAGAGAAGGAACCACTGTGTAAGCCAGCAATAGCAATCAAGCACAACTTCTCACAGATCACAGATTCACAGAATAGAATCCTAGAACAGTTTGTGATGGAAGGGACCTTTAAAGGTCATCTAACCCAATACCCCTGCAATGACCAGGGACATCTTCAAGTTGACAGGTTGCTCAGAGCCCCATCCAACCTGACCTGGAATGCCCTAGCAGCACGGTGGCTTCCAGCTCCTCCTGTTTGTTGCCCATGCTGCATACATCGATGTAGAGGCACTTCAGCTGGGCTGTCAGCTGTGTCACCTTCTTAGAGGAACACCCCTTAATTCCTTTGAGGTATTTCACTGGTATTTCCCTCTTGGCTTCTATTACCTCAGGAGCCCCTGGCTCATCTCTGTAAGACTTCAAGTGGGCTGCAGAGTAGCCAGCACGGCTCAGAGCAACAGGCTGCAGGCTCTTGCTAGCACCCCATCCCTCTAACCTTGGTGTGTCATCCCACAGCTTGTCATGGGCAAGCCTGGTATTATCCCCCTTCCAGCCTAGTTTAAAGCTCTGTCAATGAGCCCCACTAGCATGTGAGCAAAGACCCTCTTCCCCCTTTCAGAAAGGTGAACCCCATTTGATCCCAGCAAGCCTGGTGCCATGTAGGCCATCCCGTTATCGAAAAACCCAAAACTGTGTTGGTGACACCAGCCACAGAGTCACGGATTAACAGGCTGTGCCCAACTGTTTCTTCCAATGTCACTGCCCGCAACCGGAAGGAGAGAGGAAAAAATAACTTGTGCTCCAGGTGCCCCTACCATCCCAAGGCCCTGAAGTCTCTTTTGATGGCCCTTGGACTACTCTTTGCGGCTTCATTGCCACCCACATGGAAGAACAGTAATAGCGACCAACAGATGTCCTGGTTAGTTTTGATACAATATGAAATCAGCACCAGTTAAATAATTAACGTAATGACTTAGCAAGGCCATATTTCTTGAAACGCAGATTCGCATTTTTGAATGTTTCATCTTAATCAAAGTAAAGTTTGAAAGAAACAAAGAACAACTGAAGAGCAAGCAGTTCAGCATGCCTGAACCGGCACTCTAGGGGCTACATCCAGCTTGCAGGCTGCTTCCATTCAAAGAAAAGGTGTTTGGGAGAATGACAGGATGCTATTAAGAAATATCTCCTCCTGCATATACGACCAAAGCCTATATACTTACCAGCTCAAAGCACTGATACCAAGGGGAGCTGGGGGGGTGGAGTTAGAGGCTCAAGTTTTCTGTACCTGCCTGGAGTCCAGCAGAGAGCAGTCAGCGTGGCTTTTAAGGAGTCCCTAAAGCTAGCAAAACTGGGAAAACTGTACATATTCTCCACTGTGGAGAATATGTACAAAACCAAAGCATAGTGTGGGCTTTACGATGTGCCTTGTTGGAGTTCAACAAGACATCCCCTCTGCTACACTTTTATAACCACACATTAGCAATGTGGATCATGCTTTCCAGATCAAATTCTTTTAATCCGTATATTTACATACTTATTTCAGAATTTCCCTAGTTAAGGCAACTAGCTGATATTAGTCATGAAATTGTTTCTACGAAGAATCTGCTATTTTGATATTTCTTTAGCTGTGGTAGCTTTCCTGTCACCTCCTAGAATACAGTTCTTCCTGGTGACACAGATCCTCCTTCTTGTCTCTCCAAAGTCCTGATGCTTTTAGAAACTTTGCTTTTAGACAGTTTAGTTTATTATATGGCATTATGAACCATGCCATTCTTTCCTTCACTGAACCTGATTCTGTATCAGCAAGACTAAACAGCTGCATAAACACCTCATTTTTTAAAGCTGTTTATTATCTTTATTTATTCTTATTTGATTTATGAACTGGAATTACTTCATCTGAGTACTTTGGAGCAGGGCGTCTACCTACTTCTAGTCAAGCTTCAAACAGATCTTGATCACTGTCTGTTCTTGTGGCACGCTACACTAAGATAGACTTTAAAGACCTGCACTTTTTATGGGCTTCCCATCTCACAAGTTAAGCGTTTGGCCCAATCTTACATCCCATAGCTATCCTTGCTCATTACCTAACTATGCGCATTAACCCGCATTTCTTATATGAAATAAAAACATGTTATTCTGACACTGTGGTTCCTGTCTCCTAGCAACAGAACTTCGTCTTAATAAGGCACTTGTTATTTTCAGGGTTCTGTGTCATGAATACTTTAAATAGCCTTAATTTTCTGTATAGGTTCCCTAACTTAATCAATCCTTTTCTTTATAAGTTTGATGACCTATGAAAATGTTTTATTATTACCATAATACCACAATAATTTGACCTCTAAAATACAAGACCTTCAAATCTCTTTGTACTAATGTTTCATTTCAACATTGCACTTAAATTAAGTGGAAGAAAGTTCTTTTCTCACCTAACAAGGAATTTCTGTTTAGCCCGTTTTATGCCCATGAGTATAGGTTCTCATAAGCATCTTCGTAAATTATTACAGTAGATCACAAATAAGCATATCATAAAAAGAGAAGAGAGATTCATGTACTAGTTCTTTTCAAATAAAAACAACGATCTTTCTGGCTTTGATCAAAACATAAAAAGTGGATGTCACATTAGAAAAGAAAGGGAAGCACAAATCTGAGAAAATAATGGGAAAACCCCTACTGAAATTACTTAGCAGTTTGTTTTAAATTCACCGGATACCTAGGATAGCAAGTCTAAGGTAATAGAACACAATATAATTGATATCTGATGGACTATTTCTTTCTTGAAAAGTTTTTCTCGTCTTGTCTATCTTATAAAATTATACGTTTTCAGGGTAATTCTGGAAATCATGCAGAAATAAGTGCAATTTTACTTCTAAAGGCAAATCATTCATTTGTAAGAAATGAGTTCGGAAAAACTAATGAAGGTATTTATTATTTCCATAATTTTTAAAATTGGTTGAGTTGTTCTAATGTTCATATTGTTGGTGACAACATAAACTGGTAGACAGACAGTGTTGCAACTGTAGTCTGAAAAAGACTGAATACACATCCTAAAGTTATGTATTTCATTAATGTACACAGTCGCAATGTCAATTTGCACGCTGACTGAATGTATATCTTCACAGATGTATACGTCAATATGCTGAATGAGGCATCTGAGGAGAAGGAAAAAGCAGCTGGAGGAAAGAACTGAATTGCCGCCACAAGGTTATGAAAGCCTTCTTGTGGAGATAACGTTCACAGAGCACCTGAACAATCAGGACAGTTTGCTTCCTTCTAGAACTGAAAGACTAAAGACGATAAAGAGCGTTTCCTCTGGCAGTAACCTCCTTTGGTACCTCTGACGCCTTCCCAACCTGTCTTCCACTGATCCTGGAAAACCTTAGGTTGTTGAAGGAGGAGAGTATCTGGAAAGTTATGTCATTAACGTGTCTTTTCCCTCAAGAACAAGGAATTTGCTAAATCTGTAAGGCTAGCTGTGGGTGAGCTGAAAATGGTGGGGGACTGAGAGGTAGGTTTTGGTCTGTGAAGTACTGAAAGGTCTATCATGATAGAGGGAGTTTTACGCTTCAGTTGGACCCATCTTTGTAAACTCTCACTCTCCAAAGTAATAAACATGATTAGGTAGCCAGGAAGGTTTTTCATTCAATAGAATAATTATGGCACAAACACCGTTATGTAAGCTAGTCTCACAACAACATAAATCTAATCGCACTGAACCTTTCAGAGAACATACTTAAAAAAATATTAAAAAGTACCTATCAGTGAACACTATCTGCCTAAGTAACTGGTAAGAAGAATTGAAGATATCTATATATAGAGGGAAAAAAAAAGTACTGGAAAAATTACTGAAACCAGTGGCATGGATCACAATACTCAGACACTGATATTGAAGTTTACCAGCAACATGGTACATCACTGTGTCTACACCATTTTTCCAGCAGATAATTTAGACTTTGAGGACTCTGACTCACAACACCAAAGACAGGATACTGGAGGTCATCCACTTCGCTCCTTCCAAATGCTGAGTATCACCATAAAACAGGCAAAATTTTCCTTTAAGAGCTGTCCATGATGTGCAAGAGGTGGAAAAAGTATTCTTATATTGAGGTGGAAAAAGTATTCTTATATTGAACATCAATATAAGAACACTTGGAAACTGGAAAACATCTGATATTTATATATTTTTAAAACAGTAGACAATAATTTGCTTGTGACCATGCTCAGCACCCAACAGAGGTAACGCAATAGTAAGCTTCACTGACAGAGCTAAAAACTGACTTTAAAAGTTAGTGGATGAATTGAAAAAAACCAATTATTACGTTGCATTTACTTCCTTTAAGCAGCATGTGGTACACCAAACACTAAAGAATACAGTAAAAACTTTTAAAAGAGCCAGCTTCCCAAAACTTTAAGTCACCAGAACTGTAATCTGGGAGCACAGAAGTCTTAGAGAAGTATTTGTAAAAACTGGGAACAAATGACACATACATTGCTAGATGCCCCAAAGGAATGATGAAGCATAAAAGCCACTTATATACAAATAACAAGAGAAAAGAAAAATAATGACAGTACAACTTACTGTTTTTTAAAAGACTCAGAATTTTCCCAAATCTTGCTAATTATTGATAAATCTTTTGAAAAAACAGATTATTTCTACGTGATTACAGCAATGTAAATTTTGTTCCCTAGTTTGGAGTTTAAAAAGTAAAAAGAAAAAAAAAAAGAGGGCAGTGGTGTTGATAAGGATTTAGAGTCTAAGTAACCTGATACAACTTCTAAGATACATAAATAGATCATTCAAAAATAGAGACAATCAACAAAGAAATAGATGCTAAAAAAATAAAACTATTTCAGTCAACAAGTTCCATGGTAACTAAGTCTTGTCAAATGCATCGTTAACCTTTTTTGACAGGATACAAGTTTGGACGTTAAAGAAATTTCTGTTGATAAAGTACTTGGATTTAAAAAAAAAAAATAAATCTGACTTAGTACTACAAGACATCTTGATTTTAAAATCTGACCATTTTAAAAACGGCAGTATACGGAACTAGCAACACCCACTAAAGGTATCAAAAACTATTTTACCAGCACATTCGAAAACAAAGTGACGGGGAAAATATTAATGAATTGGGCAACTAAACAGTGAGGTTCCTCAAAGATCATTTTTGGTCTAATTCTCATCAATATATTTAATTGATGATCTGAGAATATTTTTGATGAATGAGAATAGAAAATCTTTGGCGGTTAAGTGGTTTAGTTGACAAAGATTCATGGAGCAGTGAGTAATGAAGGAGCTGGTTACTGCTACAAACAATCTGAATCACTTGGCTAAATGGTCACAACCCATGAAAATGCTTTAAACTGATCCTAACACAAAAAAATAAACCCCTGTGAAGAAACAACACAGATTACACTGACCAGACAGGATTTTCCCAGTTTGCTACTTTTACTGAGCAGCAGACATAGAGGATCTGGTTTTACAGGGCTTTTTTTCCCCCCTCATTTTAAAAAACAAGCTGCCTGTAAAGAGTTTACATTTAGACAGACAAGGACAAAACAACCTTCAGTGACTTCAATGTGAAGGGAGAGGAAGATAACTTAATAGTCCCTGGTTTACAATGCATTTGCATGAGCTTCCCGTTTTTCTGAGTCTGTCGATGTTCTGGGTACTATGCCTTTTCTTGGGAGGGGGTAGGAGGGGGATTCCCCCACTTGGAGCCTTCCACTACAACATGGGTTACCTATTCCTGTATTTTTAGCAACTGCAGAAGAACCAGGAGCTCTATAACTGAGAATGCAGCTCTGCACAGACTTCCCCTTCAACGACACATGCTCTAACTGGCCAGTCTCCAGCCTGAGACGGGAGTTCATAGCGGTTCAAGCATGAGCACAAAAGAGGCGAGCACCTCTAAAAGCACGGCACGGCAAGGACAGGATCATAGAATCATAGAATCATAGCATGTGCTGGGTTGGAAGGGACCTTTAAAGGTCATCTAGTCTGAACCCCCTGCAGTAAGCAGGGACATCTTCAACTAGATCAGGCTGCTCAGAGCCTCATCAAGCCTGGCCTTGAATGTCTCCAGGCATGGGGCCTCCACCACCTCTCTGGGCAACCCGTTCCAGTGTCTCACCACCCTCATTACAAAGAACTTCTTCCTAATGTCTAATCTAAACCTACCCTGCTCTAGTTTAAAACCATCTAGTTTAAAACCTCGTCCTATCACTACATGCCCTTGCAAACAGTCCCTCCCCAGCTTTCCTGTAGGCCCCCTTCAGGTACTGGAAGGCCGCTATAAGGTCTCCCTGGAGCCTTCTCTTCTCTGGGCTGAACAATCCCAACTCTCTCAGCCTGTCTTTGTAGGAGAGATGCTCCAGCCCTCGGATCATCTTCATGGCCCTCCTCTGGACCCACTCCAACAGGTCCATGTCCTTCTTGTGCTGAAGGCTCCAGAGGATGGAGAATGTATGGAGGTCAAACACAAATGGTCAGTGTCAAAGGCATAAAAACCCTCAGTGCACTAGGCTCAGATGCCAGAAGTACCAAGTGGATGGGAAATGGAATGCTTAAAATATCAACTTTGCTGTATTGTCTAGTTAATTGCAAAGACACAAAATAATCATCCTGTGGATGCCGGCATCAGTACTGTTCTTACAATTACACTTGAAAGCCAGGAAAGAAATTTAACCATGTTGAGAGACTTGAGAAACTGGCTTCCTACATATCTACATATTTTAGTGACAAATTCACATTCTAAGTCAGTTTGCAAGGTCTAATCATCTCCCCAGACTTTTCCAGAAAAACATAAAAGTAGTTTCAACTGCAATAATATTTACCAACTTCTGTAAGCTGTCAACAGCTTTGAGACCTTCAAATGAGAAAGAAATAGATAGAAACCATATGGCATAACCAAGAAGTTCGCCAAGAAAATTACTGGAAGGCATGTCTGCAATGGGGGTGGATAGTGCTCAAACAACCAAGCAAGCGCCTGACCATGCTCGCTTACTTGCTCTGTTCAGCACAGCATCACTCGGCTGAACTAACCCTGGTCCAAAAGCGTTAGCGCAGCACTTCACTGGAGCTCATAAACCTGCTCCAGCAGAGCTCCGCAGCTCAGGTGCAGAGCCACATGGACATGCCTGTTCCACTTCCATTTCTGGTACTAACTCAGACGTTGTTACCCTGGGCGTCTCTGCACTGCAAGAGATTTATTGACTTGACCAAGAGGTGTCGTGACTTACAGTATTAAGCACCAGCTGTGAAGCAGAAGGATGTGCTTCCAGCCCTCAGCCTGAAAACTAAATCTGCTTTCCTGTCCTTTTGTGAGCACTGTGAGAAAAAGCAGAGCTGCGTTACACCCATGTAACTACCATAACCCACTGGGGAACAGAACGCACGCACTGCTGGAAACAGCCATCGTTAGCTGAGCCTGAAACATTCTCCTTTTGATTTAATGACAATATCCAATTTAATTCCCATATTTAAGTATTTCTTCATCACCTGACTGAAATGGAAAAACCCTGCAGATGTGAGAAGGTGGAGGAAATGTGGAAAATTCCAGTAATTAGTTCATTAAAAAGAACAGAATTTGCCAAATAGGTATGTTATACTAGAAATTTCTCTACTCTGGATGAGAATCAGCAGAGAAATACTCATGTCATTAAGCCAGTGGAAGCTTTCTCCACCGACAACAGTGGGACCAAGGTTTAAATCAAAATGTCTGTTAATCACATGGACAGAGTAAGATTTATCACATCTTTAATTTCTCACTTTTTAAGACTTTGGGATTAGTTGTTGAGGAAGACACTCAATTTAGGGAAGACTGTTACTTAGCAACCGTAATCGGTTTTAAAACAAAGCTTTATCCTGTGCCTTTTTTCAGTGAGGAAATAATAGATCCCTGTCCTTAAGTGTTTCTAACCAAATTAATAGCTAGAGCAAACGTCTAGACTGAACATCAATGGAAAGCCATAAGCAAGCTGCTTCTGAAAGCAGCATCCTTACACAGCTTGACCCTTTCCTTGTTTTTTGCATTCAGGGCAAAGAAAGGCTCAATGCTTAAAAAAAGACCACATCATTTTTTAAAAAGTTTCCTCCAGGCACTAGCTGTGAGCTGATATAGAGCAGTCACGTCCATGGATACGGGAAAAGCGATGCTTTTGTAAACAAATGAGAAAAATAAATACCTGGTGTGTTCCATTCTCTGCAATAAAAGTGCACAAGATAGCAAGAAAAATCAGGGAATGTGGACTAGTTCACCCTCAAAATCGAATATCAGATCAGAATAGCTGTCTTGCTATGCCCATCTAAGATTCAAGCACAGCCTCCACAAAGCTGCCAGTTACACGGAAGCTAAGCTGGCCCCAGTCGTGTGCTCTGAAAGATTTTGGTGCTCCTAATCATTGTACGTAACACGCTGAGCTACCCAAAGGTTTCAAGAAAAGGACAAGGCAGCAACATATGGCCTAAACAGACTGTTCATGTCTTTTCCTAAACAAGGCACAGCTTCACCTTAGGGTGACCTTGCAATTACAGGCTACTGGGAGCAGTTATGCACTTGGAAACAGTCAGCACAACAAATGGCAGGGACAGGAAAAGACTCAGAAATACCGAACGCAGAGAGCTCTCAATAGGCAAGGTATGTGTCCTGGCCCCACTGTCTGAGACAACTCGTCTCTGCTCAGGCCATTTGCGCTCTGCATCTGAAAATGCAACGTGGAAGCACAAGAATCCTTTACACTGTCACTTCCTATACAGATGAAACAATGATAAAAGCTCCTCCAGAGCTGCACTTTTAGCAATTTGAGGCCAAGGTTCTGAAAAAAATCCTCCCTAAAATAATAAATTTAAATAACTGCAAAGTAAGCAAAGTGGATTAACACGCCAGCTTCCTCCAGCAGCGAGAGCAGAATCTGAATAGTGTTTCCTAAGCAAGTAGGGAAAAATTGCAATGCCACCTCAAATAATTCATGCCTATATGATGACTCAGTTCAGGAATATTAATGAAATCCACAGATCCAGTGCCTGTACTCATTAGAGTTTAGGACATACCGGATTCTGAGCAATAACCTACCAAATTTACTGTAACTATTCTGCACCTAGTATCATTTGTGTGCAGCAAAATTAACTTGTCAATTCTTGACAAACCCCTAAATCGTACAAATTCGCTAATTTTAACTGTGAAGTTGTTTTGTCTTTCTTAACTGCTCTTGAGTACAAAAGCTGAAGGATAAGAATGTCCTCGTATCACTCTTACACCACAAAATGGCAGTTGATGTGTGATTTCTTTTAAAAACACATACATTAACATACATGTATTTGCTGCATGTGAAAGATAAACATAATAAATATTTGCAAATATGTCAAAATCTAGGCTGATCTTATAATTTAGTGGAGGAATTTTATATACACTGACGAATCTACAAGACTACAACCAGCAACAAGTAGTACAGGTAATTTGCATTTCTTGTCAGACAAACACTTAATTTCTCTCTAATAATCTTTTCTCCCCTCTAAATCAAAAGTGGCTTTATATCAAGTGTGCAATCTCAGATCTCAGTGATTTCCTTCTGAGAGGGCTGCAGTAGATGACAACATAAGAGAACAGATTCCAGGTTTATTAAATAAAAAAAAAGAAAAAAAGAAAAAAAAAGAAAAAGGAACTCTAGAGCATAGGAGAGCTAAAATATGTTTTCCTCTGTCTTATCCCTGTGTTTCTCCTAGTAACACAGTAATAGCTGCTGGCTCTTTCTCCTCCGCGATTTCACATGATACATTCCACACTGGAGTTCTCAGCAATTTATTCTTCATGCCTTGCTGCTTTGAGTAAGTAAGTTCAGTGTTGTACACATAAAAATTAGAAATGGGTAGGGAAAAAAAAATCCCTTTACTTCAACAGGTGGCATGAAATGCCTCTATCCCAGAAGATGTTAAAGCCATGGCTGGGTTCTGCATGCAGGGAGGGTATTTATTTATTTCATTCTTAAAGGCACAATATGTGCTAGACGCAGTGCTCACGTGGAGACTACTGATTTTAAAACTGCCGTTCAGGTTCCGTCTCCATCGGATCAGGTCAAGAACCTTGGAGAATTTATCTCATTGAGCCAGGAAAGAGGTCACCCCATGGGGGAAAGAAAGGCCTTAAGAAAGATTGCGACACAACCGCACCGCTGTGTGGGAGCACGCTGCTGCTAACAACAGAGGCCACTAGCCAGGGTTTGCCTACATTTGTACAGCTAAAAACCAAGGGGATAAAATTCCATCACTGACACAGCACCCTGATTTAACTTTCAGGAGTTAATAACTTTAAAAACATCAAATGTTTGGGTTTCTACATCTTAAAATTAAAATTACATCAATGAATTACATCTTCAACTTCGAGGACTCTGAGCTGTCGCAGCCAAAAATGAGAAAGAAACCCCCAGGAGGCCACCAAACCCTTACTTATTCATTCAGAACGCGAACACTAAACCTCATTGATCTTCTAATCACTACAAATTATTGGTAAGCTCTGCATTAAACCAGACTGCTGTAAATTGGAGTTGACAGTATTATCACTGAAAGAAATGCATGAGCTCTGTGTTTGCCAAAGTGTGACCTCCTGGACTAGCGGTGTAGCGCGGCAGCACTGCAAGGACTGAGATTTCTAATCCAACTGCCATTCTCCAGCAAATGATTTCAATCACAAAGAATTAACTTTGCTTAAGAACATTTCTTCACAGTAGACATGCACTGTCACTTAACAAACAAAAAACCTGAAAGGATATCGGTGCAACATTCCCATCTCCAGGTGCAACCTCACGAGACTCAGCTGCATCAGGACATTAATACCCTTCCAGACAGCCTCCTTCACTGAAACCATCCTCAACAGACATTCCGACACTAGTGTGCATGCAAGCAGAATAAAAACTCAAAAGAACAATCCCAGAAATTAAATGTGGGTGTTAAGACCACAGGAGGAACCTCCTACTAACAAGGTTAGTGACAAGCACTTTTATATTATAGGAAGCGAAGACATTACAGAATGTAACTGGCAACTGACTTAGGAAGCTGGCATGACTGCTAGGTTTGTAATCGACTGGAACAAAGACCTTTCTCTGGTTTTGGTTTGTTTTTTTTTTCCCCTTTTGTATACTTGAAGATGGCACATGTATATTGTTCCTCAATCAGGACCCCTTGGCATCACCTCAATGGTAAAGAATTACCGAAGGAAAGCAAACCACAAAGGAGACAGAAGGAAAAAGTTACTTAATCCTTTCAAGGTTATTTGTTGGCATGGGCCAAGGGTGACATTCAATGTGAGGAAAATTATCCGGTTAAAATGATAAACAAAGAAAATTGCTTTGATGACCAAAGCTTTTATGGAAATGTGGGAGCTGGTGTACCATGTCTGAAAGGTAGGGGGGTACCTGGGAAGAAAATGAGGACACCTAGAGAAGTTCCAACTGCAGAAGTCTGCAATTTTTGTACATTTTCCACTTCAAGCATCTAATGGAAATGATGTAGCATACTTACATACAAATGCTTTCACATGACTAGTGACATGTTTATGTTATATTATCATCAAAATAGTTCGCTTGAGTTTGAAAAGCTAGAAGAAATTCTCTTGACAACAAGCCTCAAGAGATATTTGCAGATGAACTGCAGAATATTGTATTTGGTTCATAATTAAAGGATAGAGCCAATAAATGCCTTGGGAATCTGAAATATTGTCACTGCAGTCCCTAGTTAGTTTAGGCACCTGTGTTACAAAGCAGTCAGAAATCCTGTTCTGGGCACACCTCTGTCCCTTCCTAAAGGATACCCTGAGCAGAGCCTACCAGTCATCCCAAATGACACCCAGTGGTACCCGTGTAAAAATTATTCAGCTCTCTGGGCCACAAACAGAGTAGATGATAGACAGAAAATAGGGCACAACTCTGCAGACACAGGGGAAGAGGTGAGGTCCTATCTTCTGGTTCCTGCTGCTTTGGGTTAGATTATTAAACCAGGTGGGTATTTAGTCTATTTCCTGCTAGGTCCAGTAGGCTGTAATTAGAGGAAAATAAAAGAAATAGGATGAGAATAAAGTGATCCTTCCTGGACATGCAGCGTTGATTGCCCCAAGTTAGAAGGCAAAGGGCATTCTGAGTCAAAGGTTGCAATTGCAGCAACTTTTAACAGCCAAAGTACTCTTCATGAATTCTTCATGAATCCCATTATTTTGGCGCTCAGATCATACTATGGCACCAAGTTCCACAGTTTCATCTGTGCACAGCAACATTTTTTTAAACTTGGTTGCCTCTCAGTTCTCCTACTGTGAGTAGTGGAGAGCAGCCATTTCCTCCCTTCTGTGTTCTTTGTAGGACCCTCTTGAGTACAGCAGCAGCTCCTTAACTCCTGATCACCTTTGTTACCCATCCCTAGGCTGTGTAACATTTCTTTTGAAGCAGGGAGACCAAACCTGCATGTGCAGCCTTCCAGATATGATGCACCACAGATTTATACAGTGGAATAATGAAGTTCTTTGTTTTGCTCTTCACTCCTAGCCTAATATTTCCTAACATTTGATTTGTCTTTTTAACCTTTTCTGAGCAGTAAGCTGGTGCTTTCAGAGGTGTGGGGGGGCGAAGCCCAAAATTTCCTTTTGCATTACTGTGGTCTCTTTACCCTTTATGTTTAAAAAACAGTGCTAGAAAGAAAAAAAAAAAGAAAAAAGAAACAAAAAGGTAAATTATTGTCTTCATCCTCAAGTTCAGAAACTCACTACTCAAATAATTAGCCCCCACAGGCAGGAAAGCAAATAATTCTGATAATTTCTCTTTGTCAAATTAAGGAGCAATTTATAGTAATAGTCAGATATTTTCTGATAGAGCACTTTTCTGTAGTAAAATGAGAATTCAACATTCAATTTTCTGAGGAAAAAAAAACAAGGGGCATGTGACCCAGCTTCCCACTTCTTCTGCAGCTCCTCCACAGCCCACCCAAGCAGAAGACCTAAGGACAAGGCACAGGTTACACCAGGTTTCCAGTGACACCAGGCCAAAAAGCTGCAGAAAATAAACAGTTAGGTTCTTCCCAACCTGACTTAACAATAATAATAAATAAATAAAACCTCCTTCCCATTGAAATTTTGCACATCAATCTTGGGATTTTGGTTACAAGGATAAGTTTTTAGAAATACCAAGACTACATCAGGCAGCTTGACTGATCCCTTTACAGTGCGACGGAGGAAAGACAAGCCCAGACTAGATTCATGCTTGTATCTAGAGTCATGAAGCCATTTGGAGCATAACAACAACTTTATTGAGTCGGCAAATTTCTGGACAATGCCACATATATATTCTCCCCTTACACGTCAGTAGATGGCACTCTCTATATTTACTATCTATGTATTTTGCACACTTGCCAAAAAATTGCTTCTTCTCATGGAATTGTAGCAGTAGATCACAGGTCCTTAAACAGCTTCCCTTAGTGGGGAGCTCTGGGCTTTACCTAAAAATACAGTGCAGATTTCAGTTTTCCCCAGGCACAGAAGCTGGTCAAGTATGTTGTCAGGGCCCGTAAACTCATGGAAATGTGAACTGTACATATGGTCTGTACTTTATGTGGTTAATAGATAATCCACTCTCCCATCCACAGTGTAATATGCCTCAAAATTGGCCCTTTCTGCAAAAAGGTTCAGCATTGACAAAACATCTGCATATGGTACCAAAAACAGGTCTGTTAAACCAGAGCCCTCTTCATTTACCTGGTCGGCTCACTATCCATTTAGAGTCTTACCGACTTCATTTAGTTGTTTGTCCTTCATATTTGTATAGCCAGTAGAGTCGTGGGAAGGCAGACCGAATGCCTCCTCTGTGCACATCAGGTATGTGAAGTTCCTTTGAATTAAAATTACTAGTTAAAGTTTTATTTGCAAGAAGAACAATAGCTAGTTTGGGTTAAAAGCTAACAGTTCCACATGACACACTACAATCCAAAAATAGTTCGGAAGAGAAAGCACATCTAGGGCTGACTGCTTGCCGGGGCATCTGGGGAAGGCCGGCTGGTACGAATTCCTCGCGCACCACCACCCCGCCGTGCAAAGCACTATTTTTACGACGTGGTCAGGACTGCAAATTTCACACCTTTGAAAGAGTCTCACCCGGGGGCACTTGGTTTCTATCAAAGCCTGCTTCGTACAGCAAGCTGAGAGTTATGAATACTGAGCAAGTCTCAACCCTTGCTTATCCTCACAGATCATATGAGATCGGAAACAAAGATGAGGAGAAATTAAGCATTTCTTTTTTATTGTGCACCATTACAGTAAGCGCCGCCCCATCAGCCCAATGGTATGAAGACATAACGCTACTATAGTCCTTTAATACTTCCTTTTTTGAAAAAATTCCTACGCTATAATAATATATAAAATTTGATAAATACAATTACTACCAACATTTAATTGATTCTTGATTACAATCAATTATATTTCTGAAACAATCAAGCATCCTACAATTAAAAATAATTGATTCGTTAGCACACCCCTAGTAGACAATTACACAAATGCATTATTTATGTAATTAGATACATTTACATTTCATTATTCCACTTTTTATTCTGTTGTTGTAAAGCTATAGAAGTAGCGCCTTACTTTTTAATCTTCCTTTGCCTTCTATTGACATAGAGATCACATTTATTTTATTTACCCTATTTCAAATTAGAAATCAAAACCTGAAAGAGACTCAATCCCTACAAAAACAGTAATTAAAGCTCATTTATTTGTCATACGGGTGAAAAGTAAGGGCAACAAAGTATTTTTCAGGGGAAATCTGCTTACTGAGTTGAAAAAAGCAGCTGTAAGCAACAGATTTTTGGAGGTTTCAAAAATATAAATTAAAATATCTATGTGTCAGGCTCTTGCTTAAATGAGAATTTAAGGCTGAGCATGAAAGAGAAGCCAGTGAACAATTATTGTGATCAGAGCTGCTTCCAAGCCCAAAAGTAACTAACGAACGGCCACGTACTTGTTATTCTATTGTGGCATCAAAACCAGTTCAGAAGTCTTGACAGTCATGACAACAGATTAAGGATCCGATTTTAAGATGTTCTAGTCCTTCACATATTTTACCAACTTCACTTATGACTGTGAATGTCCAAACTTGCTAAGAAAATGTAATAAACCCACAAACCAAACACCACCAAAAAACACCCTCCCCCCCACCCCAAAAAAACCCAAACACCCAACAACCCCAAAAACCCAAACTACCCTGTTATCTAGCTATTTAGTTGAAGTCTCCTATGTTGATCTGACTCTATTCTTAATAAAACAGAAGAAGATAACACCTACTCTGAATTCCTTTTAGGAAGCATAATGATGTCGCTGAGTGCTAGGTTACTAAATTTCATGCTAATGTACTTTGGCCATGTAACTCCAGTTGACATTTCAACTGCTTGTAGATGACTAAGGGCTGACCAGGCTGCCTTACATTCCTCTGAAACGAGCAGCCCACCAGAGAACCGAGAATATCCTACAGTGAACCTGTAGGCACAGATTTCAGGCTCTATTGACACTGCATTGTTCTGAAAGCTACATATTTGTCTTACCTGCAATCAGGGTGTCCACCTTGGGTTTTGATCAGTTTCTTTTCCATATCTCCATACTATTCAAAAGTGCATTTTATTATTAACAGCCACACACGGTCAGACCAAAGAAGGAAGGAGAGATGTGTGAGAACTGGAAGGGACACCTCTGGTCTCAGAAACAGGAGAGAAGAGAGAGGCACGCTGACAGCTCACCAAGCAAGGCATCATGGCCTGCCTGCTAATGGATGAGAGTACTGCATTAATTCAGGAGGGAAAAGAAGTGAATATAGAGAAATACAATGACATCTTCCCTTCATCGGCACGCTACCACCATCCGATGGCCTCAGCAGACTTCAGAAAACAAGTCTGCCAGACTTGTTCCCACAGGGCTCTGAAGCAATGGCTATTAAGAGCTCCCCTCTGATACCTCTGGACTGAACGTGGGGTCCTGCCACATAACTTCAACCCCAAGATTCCCGAAAAAGGGACCAAATAAAAAACCCAAGGAACACAAGTCTGTAAGCTCCTATGCTTAAGTTGCAGCAAGCCTTGTTTTCCAATAGCATTACACTTTACTTCCACTTACTTCACACAAATGTTTGTAATATTTATATCATTGCTTGTTGTCCATACATTTGCTTTTTTTTTTTTTTTTAAAAAAAAAAGAAAGATTAAAAGAGTGAGTTTATCAATCTGTTGCTAGTTTTACCTTTCCTGAGGAAAGCTA
Organism: Fratercula arctica; assembly: GCA_947846985.1. Taxonomy (NCBI): domain Eukaryota; kingdom Metazoa; phylum Chordata; class Aves; order Charadriiformes; family Alcidae; genus Fratercula; species Fratercula arctica. The sequence continues at coordinate 105,010,334 of CANTUZ010000003.1, forward strand.
TGTAATAAAGCTCCCAGGGTTAATGTAGAAAAAGTTATAAAAATTACTTTTTTGTAGAGTTCCCAGGCAAAACGCTTCTCCAGTCTTCCATGGTCTTGGTGCATTCCTCAAGAAGCTCACTAAGTTTCCACTCCCTTTGCTGAACAAATGAAGTGAGGACAGAGCAGGAAGATAAGACATTCAGTAATTGCTCATGCTTGCACTTTTTAAAAATTAGATACTGGGAATGGCAGGGAGTGTCAGGAAGTAAGTCACCGTTGCTCCATCCACAGATACAGTTAAAGATGCAGCTCCCTTGTGGTTCCTCAGATGCTATCACAAATGCTTCTTTCCAACTTCTAAGAGGCGCCGATGATGGTAAATCTTCACGCATTCCTGCAAGCCTGGGTGAATGGTCTAGACTTCTGTGTCCTGTGTGTTTCTCATTTTGTGACACAAACCAGCCAGCCACAGTCAGAAGCAGGCACTCTGAGAAAAATGCAGCAGGAACTCAAGGTGGAGAGGAGAAAACTATGATGAAAACTATGATGATAATTTATTTCATTGTTCTCCAGCAGCCTTGGGGCTGAAAGATATGCCCCTACTCAATTTGACAGCCAAGCATGAAAAGTATCATGCTAAAGAGAATACCGCCAGCTGTATTTTTCATAACAATAAAGGATGCCCTCTCAGATCCCATGAAATGGATAAGCTACTTGAAAACAATCACGGCCTGGCCAGCTACACGCAGCAGAATCTGTCGTATATCACATGCACATCAGGCACTGCAACTCCAACATAGCTGAGGTCAGGAAGGCAATCAAGAATACCCTCAGGCAAAACAGAAGATTTCTTGGAGAATCAGCTGACGACTTTACAAGGCAATCACTGACCAATAAAAAAACAAAACAGAAATATTTTAAAATGATCATGCATTCAGCTCTGAGTCTTCTGGATTGAATTTAACAGACATGGACAGAAGTTATAATGGGTTTATGTTTATATGGGTTCAGCTTTTTTGGTTGATTTGCTTCCTCACTTTTCACAAGCTAAAAGCTTCTGTTTTCTTATGCTTATTTCTCTATGCTTATTAAAGACTACAAAATAAAGGAAGAAGAGTATCTACCTGCCTGCAACCTTTCTTTAAAAGTGGTGTTTAGACTGCGTAAGGATTTCTAGCTCCGCTGAAGTTCAGAGTTACACAGCTCCAAAGAAACTAAAACACCCTGGTCCACCTTACGGTCCAATGTTATTCCTCATTTTGTCTGGGCATCAGTTACAAAACACTTCAAACTTCATGTGCAAAGAAGCACGGCTGCCTTCACAGTCATTATGTCTTAAAAATCAGAGGAAAGTTCTTCCAAGTGTGTTTATTTAATCCAAAACATTAACATGCTGACAGCTGTTGAGCTGCTTCATTTAGCTGTCACAACAGACCATAAAGCACCATAGCGAAATGGACACTTCTGTGTATGACATCTGCCACTCTTCCATTAACTGCTGCCTCGCCACAAACACTTTACCGAATAATTAATTTGGCTAGGTGTATGCAACAGAGTATTTTTTTATGCATTAAAACATCTGGGTTTTTGCACTGCAAGGTTCTGCCTAATGTAATGAAGTCCAAATAGAAGATTTTAAACTGCCATTTTTGGCTATGACACAAGAAGGGTTCCCACAGGGAGACAACATGCCTCATCTACTCAGGAAAGCATACCTTCTGTAACATCAGTTGAAAAGCCTTACTAAAAATATTGGCATTGTAAGCTTTAATAGAAATAAAAATTCTTAGGAAAGCTTCATCTCTACAGGGCTGGTCTTGAATCCAAAGCATCTGCACCTCAGTGGGAAACACAGGTTATATGAAAGCAATTTATAATGGTGCTGCAGCACAGGGAGAATAGGATAGCCTTAATATCAAGTAAAAAAAGAAAGTCACAGTAGATGCCTTTGCAAAATTTAATCCTGAGAAATGTAGAGTACTCAGGACTCTCAGAAGAGTCTGTAAGATTGCCTGAGAATCAGCAGCTCTCAAAAACAGGCTGAAAGTCAGGAATTCTCCTACTATCAAAAAAATCTAAAGTCTGGGTTTGGAACTGACTAAAGCTCAAGTGACGAAGGCTCCTTGAATCAAACTTGCTGCAATTGCAAGCTAAATCACAGAATGCCACCAAGATACTCACAGTAGTACCTGCAACTGTAAGACTGCACAGCAAGAAACAACCTTTTTCTTCCACCTGGAGATGACAAACAACTGATTCCTGAATGTGTATTTTCTCACCTTTGTAGGAATTATATGTGTCTCCCCAGATTTCGTTGAGGATTTCCCCAGGGCTCAGTATCAGGACCAGTTTTCTTTAATATCTCTATCAATGATCTGGACAAGGGGATTGAGTGCACCCTCAGTAAGTTTTTAACCTAGGCAATTCTATGACTCTATGTTCCACTGTATTACCACTGAAATGCTTTATCTTAACAATTTAACGGAAAACTGAATTATAGTGACTTAGAATGGACTTTGAAAATGTTCCTAAGCAATTTCTAGGACGAAGCTCCACCAAAAAAAAAAAAAAAAATTAAAAAAGAGGAGTCTTTTAGTTAGGCTTGTTTCTGAATTTACTTTGCTGCTTTTGAAAACCAACAAAGGCAGTGTGGGTGTTGCACAACTGTCTGCATCTACCAACGTAAGTGAAGACCTTCTTATTTTGGTGTAGTTACACCCTCTGCTTTACTATAGTCGTGCTACACTGGTTACTGCCACTCAGGGACAGATGCAGCCCCAATTTAAAGGGAGTATGCCAGGCTGTCTGATGCTAATTGGATGGCTTGGCTTTCTTAGTCCTTGACTTCCCTATAAATCCATGTCTGTTTAAATGAACAAAACCTCTATTACACTTGCATTGATGAAAACTGTTCAACAGTCATCACAGAAGTAATTCTAGGTTTATACTGGCACACATTAGAGTAGAATCTGCTCCAACGTTTTCCAAAGAAGATCGACAGAGCTGAAGCTCTGCATTCATACGTTTTCAAGGCTCTTGCTAGAGCGGGGGTTTTCAGCAGCTGCACAGTGCTGCAAGTTGGCATAAGTTCTTGTTATATTGCCACAGGCTAAATTCAAAATCCTAGTTTAACACTGGTGACAAACTACAATTAGTACTGTTCCTACACTAAAGAAGATAATCCATGAAATCCATCATTTTCATAGCCACATAAAAATTTATCATGAAAATGTTCAGCTTTACCGACTTCAGTTTGCTCCTGCTAATTTCTTTCTTTGGATTTCATATGAACAGCTATCTTTCATGAAAAAACCCAACACACCAAAACAGCCAGAACACCAGATTTGTGTAAAATTTTAGATCGGTACAAAACTTGTGTAATTTCCATTTCCTCTACACATTTGTGGAAATATCAGCCAAAATATGCAGACTGTCATTCCAGATGACAACCAAGGTTCATCTAATTAAATATGCTGTCTTGGACATCAGCTGGTATTTGACATTCAGAGAAGGACACAAGAAACCTACACATTGTAACTATATTTTGTCTTAAGCCAATTGAATAGTCGTTTGTGTCCTGACACAAGAAAAGGAATTTATCCAATGAGAATGTCCCCATTATTCCTACAGCAGCGTAATATGCTTTCGATCTCTGCTTCAATATCTTCCTGCAATAAATTACACTACTAAAATAAACTATAAATATACTTTTTAAAAACATCACAGCGGTAGAATATTTTATCTTATTTTTCAAAATTTGCCGCAGATTATCTTGAGTACTTTCTAAATCCATGGTAACTTATCAAATAATCTTGCACTTCACAACACTGAAGCCAAACTGTTGTCAACAAGTAAAGAGTTTGCACAGTAAAAGCCTTTTAAGTGTCACCCGAGTGTCCTGTAAGAGATAATTGAGGTGAAGTTCCTTATCACGTAACCCAGTTCTAGGTCTAAATATGTTCTTCTATGCCTGGCAGTTCTCTTCCAAGATTATACATGAACGTTCAGCATACAGTATTCTAATTATGCACTATTTTAAATAGGAGTCTTCTCTTCTGTGTCCTTCTTCATTGATATAGTCAGATCTTATCTTTTATTCCAGATTCTTTCTTCTTGAAAATACAAACAGGTAGGGTTCAGTACAAAAGCACTGTGTGTTTGGAGGTGGAGAAGATGGGAAGTTCACTAGTTGGCAATTAACACCAACTTATTACTACTTTTCATAGCCCAATATGTTTGTGCAATAAACAGAAGAAATTCCTGAGGGGATATAAAGAACGGTCGATAAAGGTTATAATACACAGAAGACCAATGAGGACAAACAGTATCACCACAGCCATCTGTATGTTCTGTGTCTCCCTGCAGCTGTGAGCCATGCCCAGAGAGGAATCTGAATACCTTGGCCATAGTCCTGATCTGTACCTGACAGAAGAGACACCTACATTTCTGCTCCGGTGAAGGCTGGGAAGGAGATGTCTGATTCAATGATGGCTGCTGGTATGAACTTTTAGGAAGCAAGAAGGAGAGCTAAAGGATGTGATACATAGAATACATCTGTGATCACAAGGATGCCAAAGGATAAAAAGGCCATTATAACAAACAACATGGACAGTTATACAGAACATGAGCCAGTAGTAAAGAATAAGCTGGCAATCGCACAGGGAAGAAGCTGGTTGCTAGTATCATCTGAAGGCCAGACAATGTTACAAACAGAAGCCATGAGATTACGACCAAGTACTCTATCCTGGAGAAAGTTGGGACTGAACCCTATGGAAGCGTGTACCTTTCGTCCTTGAAATCAGGCATTACTGCTGTTTTCTGTGTACAAAAAAACCACAGTGAAAAAGAGTTGGCAGCACAGGAGAGAATTAATACTGAGGACAAAAATTCTGCCCATTTCCATGTAAAAGGACAGAAGTGTTGTAAGAGACTACCCTTCGTAAATCATGACTTCCTCATTGACCTCAAACACAGGAAAGAAGCTTACCAACTAGGTCAGATCACTTAAGAAGAGCATAAAAGAATGGCACAAGCAGCTGGAGCACAAGCAAAAAGGTCAAGACACAACACATGACCATAAGAAACAAAGGAACCCTATGATCACAGCTGAGCGGAGACCAGGTCAGGCACACTTCTGAAGTGGATCTGACCATAACCTGCCCTTAAAGTGGATGCTCCAAAACACCAAAGTGCTTGCAATCTCTAAACATGAAGTAGAACAATGTAATTTTTTTAAATAGCAAAAAGTCTCAGACTGGTCAAATAAGAAAGATGTAAAAAGCTTTGAAAATGAATCTTCTTTCTTCTTATCACGTCCTTACAGGCTATGTTATTCCTTGTCTTGTTCTAATCTAGCTGCCACTATGCCCTTTCTAGGTGTATAAATACTCCACCCTCCTCCTGGCCCCAGTCTGTTACCTGCCTGTCTCATAAATCCCTCACTCTCCTAATCTGTCGTTTCAAAACCTAGCTGTCACAGGCTACCTTCCAGAAACCTGTCCCTCCTGAGCATGCTCTTGGGAAAGGAGCAATCTCCCTCTCCACAGATTTCCATAAGATTCCAAATACAAGGATCCACAAGAAGGGAACCATATAAGCTATTACACACAACATAAAGCATCTATGTAGTAAGCTGTAAACAAATAAATAAAGCAGGTATCAGCCTTTACAACTATAAAGATGACAGATGACACTAACCAACTATTCAGAGAGAATGTAGAGATGATGCAAAGAAAGCCAGAGGGTTTCATGACTTTTTGCATTAGTCTTCATGAAGGAGGTCTATTGGTATCAAGCAGAATTAATAGCAACAACAGTCAGAGCTCAACTGAGAACAGAGATTATTAGATTAATTACATTTTTCAAGTTTAGTTGGCCTGACAAACACCAGCTAAAATATATTAAAAAAATAGTTGAACAGACATGAGAACTGACAGCAGCTCTGTGATGTCTCATGGAAGATGGTGAAAGAGTATTGCTCGTGCTTAGAATGGGAGGAAAGAGGAGCTGGGAAACCACAGACAACTCAAGCTGGACTTCAGACTCGAGAATATTTCTGGATAAAGCAAATCATTGTGTGCAGCTATATGATGACACAGAGATAAGTAGCAATCCATATAGATTTCTTAAGAACAAACTGACAGAACAATCCAATTTCTTCCTGTGTGTGGCTAATAAGCCTTTTTAGTGGAAGAGGAGTAATTGTGATACATCTTGACTTCAGTAAGTTGTGATGAAATTTGGAAACAGAAATTAGATAACTGTACCCATGGAGGACCAATGTTTGACTGTCAAATACAAAGATGTATTGTGTGGTGCTTCAAAGGGCCTGTCCAGGGTCCAGTCCTTTTCAGCTTTTCTCTTAACAACCGAGATGATACATAGAAGAAAATATTCCTGACAGTAAGAGGCACTGCAAGTATGTTAGAGGACTGCAGAAAGATTCAAATAGATTTTGACAAGAATCATAGAATGGTTTGGGTTGGAAGGGAACTTCAAGACCATCTAGTTCCAATGCCCCTGCCATGGGCAGGGACACCTCCCACTAGACCAGGCTGCTCAAAGCCCCATCCAGCCTGGCCTTGAACACTTCCAGGGATGGGGCATCCACAACTTCTCTGGGCAACCTGTACCAGTGTCTTCCTAATATCTAATCTAATCTAAATCTCCCCTCTTTCAGTTTGAAACCGTTACTCCTCATCCTATCGCTACACTCCATGCTAAAGAGTCCCTCCCCATCTCTCCTGTAGGCCCCCTTTAGGTCCTGGAAGGTAGTTATAAGGTCTCCCTGGAGCCTTCTCTTCCCCAGGCTGAAAGAAATAGTGATTACCTCTATCACAAATATAAGATAAGGAAGAGCTAGTCCATATCCGTTCTGTTAAAAAAAAGAAAAAAAGGTGGGGTGTCACCTGGGGGGTATTTGGATATTTCCAGTCTATGAATCACAAGCATGACACTGCACAATGGTTTTGGATATTCAAGAAAGATGTGAACAAACAGAAGACATTAAAAAACAGAGCAACAAGAACTAACAGAGCTGGAAAACCTGAGCCACAAAATACAAAAAAAAAAAAAAAGGAAGAAAATCGTCTGTTCTCCATATCAGTGGTGGACAGAACAAGTAGTAATGGGTTCAAATGCCCACCAGAAAGATCCAGGATAGACTTTAGGAAAACCAGTCCACTGAGAATAATAATAAAGCACTGGAATAAAGTGTCAAGAGAAGCTATGGGTTTTCCATCTCTGATGATCTACAAAATAGAAATGACAACCTGATCCTACTTGGGGCACAAGGATGGCTTTTCCAAGTTTCCTCCAAGACAAATTCCTCTCTTAACCTCCTCTTTTAAGGATACATGTACATTTCCTCTGCATCAACACAATCTGTTGTGCAATGGACATTGATTCAACATTTTTAATTCTAAAAGAGTGGGTTTATGGATGTGGTAGTCCCAAATATCAGCAAACACTGTTTGCATCTTTGAAAGCAAAGGCAGGAAAAAACCCCACCCCAAAACACAAATACAGAGAAGAGACACTTCAGTTTTGCTCTTTTATCAGAATGAAACTTAAGTCCCATCCATTTTTCCCTTTCTAATGCTGCATTTTCTAGTAAGGGTTCATTTCTAACTGCTAAGTGTGAATCTCCAATACAATTCAGAGTTTCCAGCCACAAGATGGGAATCATTAATAGACTTTACCCCAGAATTTTCCCTGATGATGACCTGTTGCTATGGAAGTCAACCTCCAGAGCAAAACTGGAAGGAAGAAGTACTATATCATTAATCACATCATTAATACAGCCCTAATAAGCTGAGGTTCATAACCTCTGGATGCTGATGAATCGGAGTCAGATAAACCTGCTCTGCCCAATGTTTTAATCAACTGCAGTGTTTGCTGAAGGCCACGGTAGCATAGCTTATAAATATATAGATGCTTTGTTCACTTTACAAGTAAAAACACAAACTAAGAACTGAACAGACTCAACAGAGAAACTGTTAACTTCAATCCTTGGAATGTATCAAAGCCAAAGGATTTTGTAGACAAAGATAAGATCCTCCAGCAAAGCTTCCTTATTTCATTAAAATTGTTCTGAAATAATTTCCAAGTATCAGGGAAATACAATACCATTCCTTGTTAAGCCTCAAGACTTCTCTCCCCAAAAATTCGTGGTAGATGTCCAATTAAATTAATTTGGTTGAAGTTCGGCACACTGCTCTGTATTGTGGCATCCATACTGAGTATATTACAAGCAAGCAATACCATGGCAGCTCAAAATAATGTGAGATAAGAATAGAAAGGAAGGGAAAACTGAGTTACAGAAAAGACATGACAGGTGGAATCTAACCTCCAGACAGATATTCCCAAAATAATTACACTCAATTATTCACCCATCACCAAAAGTGCCTGCTGAAGAGCACGAGAGTCCTAAGGTAAAAGAATTGCTATTCGACATTTTCCTTACGTATCAGGCTAGAACATGCTCTGTCACAAACTCACAGGTATTCTCACACCAGTTGTTCCTCCCACCACTGGTCTGAGTAGCAAGCTGCCTTCTTAAAACCATATCGCTAGGCATCAAGTTTTTTTGCTTTATGTTTTACTGATGACAACTGAACTCTCTCTGGTTAGCTACCATTTTGGTTTAAAACAGAGGACAACTGGGCTTTTGTATGTAGTCAAAGTCATAATTAAAAAATCTTTTATTCAATTTATATTTAAATAGAGAAGTGGTTATAACACACATTTGGTCCCAAACAACCTTTTCATTCACAATAACGGGCAACTTCAGCAAATGTTATGTATTATTGACAATCCTGAAAACTCTTTAAGATACAGTTTCACTCCAGCAAATAACTACCAAAACACCTTCAAAAAACCTCATCCAACAGGCTATGTTTTCATACTGCAAGGTTTCGTTCTCAATTATCCCTAGCCCCACAAAGTAATCTGGAAGTCAGGCTTTGATACAGATGCGTTAGGAATAACAAAGTTAATGTGATCATAGAGTGGTTTATAAACAGTTAATAAACGACCAGGAAACTATTTCTCCTAGTCATTTTCCAGAGTAAAATTGCCATTTAGCTGCTACCAGAATTGTAACAAAACAAAACCTTATACTAGAAAGAGTCCAGATCTTTCCCACAGCTATATAAATCTGCCACAATTAAAAATGGCAAAAAACCCCCAAACCTATAGAGCTAAACAAGTGTGAGCCTAAATACACAACAAACAAAAGGAACAAGTCTAGAAACGGAGCTGCTTGAGGCCTTTTTGAACACGAGGTGTATTCTAAAATGTTGAGTAACTCCAAAATGTATATAAAAAATACATACATGTATATAAAAAATGTATACAGCTTTCCCATAATAATTTTTCCTTATCAAGCATGCTTGTTTACAGAACTAGAGATTTTCTTTTAAATCCCTGTCTCCTATTCAAATCTATTTTTGGACTTAAAGGTTGCTAATTGAAATTCCTAACACTGAAATCAATGGAGGTCTCCTCTGAGCTTCCCTCTGAGACCAAGGAATGGATGTCTTTAAGTTCTGTAGATTTTCTGGATTCTGATCATAGGACAGAGGCAACCTCAGTTCCTCAGCCATCCTATGTCTGTTGAAAAATAGGTCCAAAAGGAAAAGATATATCCCAGTTATATATTCACACTGGGATAACAGGAAAGGAGCCAGCTTGTAAATCTCCCCGCATTTACTCCTCCCAATATCCCTGGCTGCATTTAGGGTCAGGAGGAGGAAGCAAACTGAAGATGTCAAGTGAGGTAGCTGCTGAGGAGAATTTTGCTGGGCTGAATACGCTCTCTCCAGGTCTCACAGCAATATTAAACTGATCAGACAGCACAAGCAGTCCAACTATTCAACTTATTTTGTATTCAGTGTGTACTCTCCTAATTGTTTCCAATTACTGTGCTTTTTTTCCCGGAAACAGATAGTGCTTGTCTGTGCTTGGAACCTATTAACGTTGCTGCCTCAGTCACTGGAAAGATAGCAGCTACATTTCTGTGCGTGTATCTGCGGATGCAAAACCTGATTGCAGCGAAAATGTGCTCGACTTGCCTGAAACCTGCATTTTCACTCTCCTCGATGAATGGACCTGGCTCATTTTTCTGAACAATGAAGAATCACCCTCTCTCATTTTCTGATAGCATCATGGAGCTTTTCTCAAAAGAGGCTGGTGGATGTTTTGAGTTTGCTAATCAGGCCTTTTATGTCTAGCCAGTTATTTTTATGACAGTGGCATCTAAGTGCATTTTCCAGATGTTAGTTACTTACAAATTCATCATTCTCCTAATCTGTATGTTAAAACCTATCTGTGGAATAAGGAAAGTAACTTAAACCAACCCAATATCAAAAGAACGCTGGTTCAGTCTTCAAACTACTGTCTATAATCTCACTCAGCATCACTAAATAACATTTAGAGATGTGATTAGGAGATGTGATATTATGCTTACATTATTTATATCATATTTGTATGCTGTTATAACTTCTCTCCCTTTCTTAGTTGGATATATCGGACTGAACTTTTGAGTATGTTGTGCTGCTCAGTAGTGCAAGTTTGTTTATTCAGTTTAGAAGATAATCTGATGCCTTAACATGGATATTAGAGAGACTTGGTTATAAAAAGTCTTCCTCTCATTTTGTTCATTTTCTCTTGGATAAAATCAGTCTTATTCCAGTCAAGATCTGCTTGTGACTTCTTGAGAAAACCTTTTCTCCATGTATGGATTTGATTCACTTAAGCTCCTTCTTATAAAGCAGGACACCAGTACTTCAAGTATACTGTTTTGTTAGTTGTGAATACCACACATTTCTGTAAGACATGGGTATAGAACTACTTGTGTGCAACTAACTAAAATCCCTTTTTTCCATGAAGGAGAATCACACTCAGAGGATTGTCTTATAACTAGGCTCACGCAACTGAATTTGACTTTTGATTAATACTACTCACTGTTAGCACAAAACACTGAGCTTTACTATTTTGTTCCACTTTCTCTGATTAGTACGTTTTAAGAAATGAAAAGTTCTCTTTTTTAGTGTCTTCTGATAAGCCATAAAAAATGCCGCCTGTAAACCACAAGACATTTGGCTTGCCATGCACCATCAGGCATGCCAGGTAGCTTTCACACGCATACACTGCAGCAAGGTTGAAAAATAGATTACGATGACAGAGTAGTACACATCACCATAGAGCAGCGCAGCGGTCAGGGCAGTAACAAACGTGCAATTGCTTTCACTGTAACTTTCATGGCCAAGAGAGCAGAGGCTGGGGAAGGAAAAGGGGGAAAGTCTCTATTATCTAGCTGAAGACAGTCTCAGCTTGCTAAACAAGGAAACGTTACTTCTTTATCTTGCTTCACCCAGTGTGGTACCTCAATACATTATTATACCTTCACTAAAAAAACAAATGAAGCCAGAGCGCCTGCTTAGACTACTAGCATCAAGGGACATCATTCTGAATTCCCACACTTTCTAATGTAAATTCAGCGTCTGCTCATTTACTACTGAGGATTACAGACTGACAAATAAGCAAGCAGTGCTCTGGAGCCTGAGTGCTGTCTAACAGGCAGGGAGCTCTGTGCCTTGCAGTAACGCAGCACGTGCCAATATGCCATACAATCCACTCTTCAGTACCAATGTTATTTTTCACTGCCTCTGGCAAATAGCTGCACTTTAGCAGGAGCTACTGCCTCACACGGAGACAAGACATAGGTGCTCAGCAGATTTCCAAAAAAACCAGCAGCTCCCACCTCACATCCCTGCACTGGGGGAGCAGCCAACTCATACAGGAGTGAGCTGGAACATTGCCTTTGTGTGAGAAAGCAACTCCTACATGAGACACCACACCTCTTCGGCACTGGTTCCATCTTTATTATGCATTAGATCCCAGATACTGACTTCTAGAGGTCGAAAACCAAGATACGGAACAGAATACGAAGTTCTCATTCTCATTGCAGTGTTTTTCTGTTTAAAAGCTTTTATTTAAAATGCATGGCTTCCTGCTCATCTGACCACAGTTCACAATGAAAAACTCTACAGTCATCCATGGGCTGCTACACCCTCTTTGAAGGACAAGGTATTCTCCAGATTCTTCTCAGAATTTCTTCTTCTTTACTCCTTACCTGCAGCTTTCACTGCTGTTCACATCCCAGGCAAGATCTTAGAAAGGTTCCTCACTTAAATATCTTAGTTCCCTGGTATTACATATTAAAAACTTCTTCAAACACAGTGGTCTTCATTTACTGGCGCTGGCAGTTTAAGTGAGGCAGAGTTTTATTTCCAACATATGGCCAACTGCTTCTATATTCCAAAAGAGTGCTTATCCTGTTTAGGTAACATTCTGTCTCTCCTGGGTTAACTGTTAGTTTTTTAATTGTTTAGTATGTACAACTAAAAGAAAACAACAGCTATTCCTCATTGCATGAGAATTTACCTAGCTGCACATAACACTCTTACTGTACAATGACTGCTCACATAACTTTCTATTCCTGGAGTAATGTCAGCTGGGGAAAAAAAATTAAAGAATAATAAAAGACAATGTTAACTTTATTTATCTAATCAAAGTAAGAAAGCTTTTATGGGCATCCAAAGAATAAGGGCCTCTACTGAACTGATACATACATATTTTACCACACAACCTGGATTCCACACCTAACCAACTGTTAAAAATGCATCTTCTCTTCAATACAAACCCACTACCTACAGTGAAAGTACCCCCTGCCAACTCTCCCTCAGTCCGAAGACAGATGTTTTTGTGCATTCCAAAAAACAGGAAAACCAATGATAGTCCCCGCAAGCGGGAATCATACAAGGAGAAATCCTAACAGAAATTCAACCCCTTGACACGAGGAATGGATATGTAAGACAACGTAAGCTCTTAAATTTTTATTTTTTAGTGGAGGAACAATATGCAGAAAGATATAAGACATTGTTTTTACATACTGACATGATAGAAATTGACCTGTGTTTTTTTAACAAACTTAATTTTAAGGTTTGATTTTCACTCTTTCGTTCAAAAGTTCTAAATCTGAGGTTTTACAGAAAACCGTAGAAATCAAAACTCTTGTTTTCATTAACTAGATTTTTTTAGTTCAGCACAGTATTATGGAAAAAATATCAGAATGAGGACATGGATCAGAATTTTCCACACTTTTTTTTTTTTTTGCAAAGTACAGTCAAGACTGAAACAATCTTACAAAAAAACAAATTTAAGCAGCCCTTTCTTAACAGAAAACTTCCCTATACATTGGCTGATCAGCAAATTCACAACCGGTGAGCAAACCTCTCCTTGAAGACTGACAGCTGTTGGCTTGGTATATCCCAGTTTGACCTGGATGATCTGGGCTTCAGCTTGTTTCCTAGGTATTGGAACCAAAGTTTACTCATGTCGTTATAAGTTCAGGCTTGCCTCTTTCTCAATAGCTGTAACTCCTGAGTAAGGTGGGATACGTCAGCTTGATTTGTATTTCCATCCCTAGCCGGTGTCCTTTTGAACCAGTTGGGTTCAAAGTAGTATCACCTCAAAGTAATATTACCTACTTTAGAGTTGGCTCTGCCTCCCACGGGAACAGCTTCAGCGCTGGAGTGGGACCAAACTGATACTGCAAATGCAGGGCAGTGAGTCCATGGATCAGGGTAAACCAGGAATCTGCAGAACTCAGCAGCGTAGGAAGAACCGAGTGTTGCCTCGCAAGCCTGAGGTGCTGGTTGTTGACAGCTCCTGCTGTGAGAAGAGAAGGAGGGGAGAACGAAGAGCTAGCTGAAAAGGGGACTAAAAGCCCTAAAGAGTCAGGGTTGATGCTCTGCTCCCCCATGGAAGCACCCCCATGATGCAGGCCAACAGGTCTACCTTGGGTAACACTGGCCTCCCTCCTCTTAGTGATGACAGGCTCGCCTCAACTACTGAGAGGAGATGCGGCAAGCCTGGCTTTTTGGGGCCCTGGACTACACCGAGCTGTCAGCCCTCCTAAGCTGTTTTGCCACCCTCAGCAAACATCTGCCCCAGACATTGCCTCACCACCTGATGTGCCAAGATCCAAGCCTTGGGGTCAGGGCCTCAGGGAAGCACCAGAGTTCAGACTTCAGCAGCCACATGCTGGAAGAGCAACATAAGGATGACATCCAAAAGGAGTAAGTACATCCCAGAACAGTCAGCTACAGCCTCCACAAACTTTTAAAACTGGAGCTGGAAGAGAGTCTAATGTGAGCTAGTGTGAATCCTTCATCCCAGTAAGGGTATAATTATATCATTCTGCTTGACAATGTGACATAGAGGGGGCAATAAAATATCCATTTCACAGTGAGGCTGGTATGACATGGCCACTATGGATGGTTAGGCTACTTAATTTATGTTTCAGAACTCATCTGAATTCATTAAGCATTTCCTACTATATTCAGCCTTGCTACAGATAGCTGCTTATAAAGGTTATAAGAAATAAACACTTTAGGCACGGGCAATTTATTTCTTCCTTCAACCTGACTATCTTTTGTGAAATTGCATGCTATAGAGCAATAACTACAATATCTATAGAAAGCATGAAAACCAAAGACTTCAAACTGTTAGAGAATGGCAGAGAGTTGCAAATATGCTAGAGGAAGAATGAAAACAAATAAACAAACAAAAAGAACACATTTAAGGCACCGAAGGGGTGCCAAACAGTGAAGATTAATGTTTTACATTGTTTATATTTTTGAAGAATGCTTTCAAGAAAGCCACTTACCACTTTCTGTGCTTTTTGCATTTGAAAAATAATTAACCATGGGGTAGAATTTTTAAAGAAGACAAGGCAAACATTTCCTGAATTCTTACAAAGCGAGTAGGTAAACATACGAAGACTTGACTGGAACGAAACAGAATCCCTCAAGTCTGAGTGCATTGTTTGCTGTCCTTTAAAAACAGGCTAACCCAGTGTGCAGTTCATTAGTATTCTTATTGTCAAGTAGTGCTCAGTGGTTATCTCAGGCTGTCTGATTAAAAATTAAACAAAATTAATTTTTTTCCATTGCCAGATGCACTGAAGTCTTTTTTTTTTTTTAATTAAACTCCCTTCCCAACACTTAAGATCACATGCCATCATAATGGAGCAGTAACTGACCATACTTTGCAAGAGTAGATCACGAAAGACTATTTAATTCTGAATTACAGTGCAGAGATTTTATTCTTATAATGCATTGCCATTCTTCTGTTCATTTGAGCTGATCTTTGTGTTCTCCAAGGGTGAAAGAAAAACTGATGGGACTGTGACCACAGAGCATGGCAAACAGCTCCATGACCTACAACCAGCTATGGAGCACAGGAGACAGCTTGTTTCCTTCTCTAAACAGACATTTTGCTTTGGTAAGGATGTTCTTGAGGACATGATCTTGGCCACTGAACTGATTCAGAGATTTAAAAGTAACTAATCATCTAACGACTTTCTTCCAATTATACGTTTATGTAACACAAAACTGTACCAACAAGTGTTTTCCTGAACCACGACGCTATTAATAAATATCAACAGAATGTGATGTTTCAGAATGCTAAAAAGGATGACCTAAAAACTGAGTTTCTGGACAGAATCTCAAGATCCCAGGGTACATTTTCAGGAACATCCACAGTCACCTTCCGTTCAATTTACCTGAGTAAATCACTTAAACCACCTTGTGCCTTTGTTTCCTGTTATTACAAAGGGGATCCTTCTCTCTCTCTCTTACAGTTGTATATTATGCAAGTAAAATTGTGTTATGTGTACAGACACTGTAGTTGTAGAAGACAAAATGGATTCTATATTCAGAATACCAGGATTAACAGAGCCCTGAGCATTCCCAAGATACAAGAAAAATATACAGTTATCATTTTAAGCTATGGCCAACTAGAATAACATGCCAATCAGTTTGACCAAGGACAAGAGAAGAGTCATGTTAGACTCGGGGCTTGTTGAAGATTAGACCATGCCCTCTTGTTTTATTTGTGTTAAGTCTGCTGTCAGTGACACTAACTCTGGTATTTGTTAAAACCATCTTTTAAGATAGCAGCAAAAGAAAAAGTAGTGAACACGCTAAAAAGCTGCAGTGAACATGCTAAGATTGCATTAACAAATGTATCAAAAACTTCTGAAAAAGTACTGAATGAACCTATGCCAGTCTCCGGGAAGACAGAACTACTTTTTCTTTTGCAACCAGGCTCTCTTGCGCTGGGAACAATGTACAAAGGCAAATACAGACTATGTCAATAATGTGATCGAGTTAGTTCTTTTTACATTTTGGAATTGTCATGGTTAAAAAAAATGGTTGGTGCCAACAAACCAGAGCTGAAGCATCACAGAAATTTTTCAATACAATTCAATTTATGCTTTCCTCCAGAAATTTTTGAGAGTTATCAAGTACTGCTATGATATTCAAGTCTCTTGCAATATTTCCATGTGGCTTCTTCACTCTTTTAAGCAGTTGCAGGTACACAGTCAGCGACACTACAATTGGGTTCACTTTAATTTTTTGGGTTAAGACTCAACTGAATTCTTCTTGCCCCATCAAAATGTCAGTTAAATGTCAGACAAAGACTAGGAAATTAAATTAAACCCCAAATTTGTTCACTTGCAACAGGGGCCATATTCTTATGAGAAGTAAACATGTTACCTTCAGTGGTGGACTGGAGCAGACGGAGGAGAAAGCAAGAGAAAGAATTAAAATCAATTTACTATCCTTTTAAAGTTGAGCTGAAAACCGTCAGACCTTTCATATTTTATACTTGATTGTCAGAGTCCTTCCTGTTTGAACACAGAAAGTGTTCAACGCTCACAAGCTGCAATGACAGCCCACACAATCTAGAAAAGAACAGGATCAATCATATGATGTAGTAATAAAAGTTTCTCCCACTTTAGATTAGAAAAGAATAGCACTTTTAATGCTGTTGCTGCTTAGTAAAAAAGCTTCTTCCCTCTTCCCCCACTCCCACCCCAAGCGTGAACAACCTTCGTTGAGCTGGTTTTGAATTCAGAGTAATGGAATCTCACGGCTCTGCTCCAAAAGGAGAATTTCTATCCCCCATGCTGTAGAAGTTTTTGCTTTATATTAAAAAAAAAAAAAAAAAAAAAAGAACTAATTAAAAAAGATCTTAAACCAAGTTCAGATTTTTGAATTCTTTTTAAACTTAAATCAACAAAGAAATTGAATACTGAGAAAGATTGCCTTTTGCTGTGTAGGATATTTAAGATTAATTTTCTAAATTTTAGTGAGACACAACATTAATATTTTTGTTATGAAACATGCTAAAGTACAGGAAAAAATTTAGTACTCTCTCCCATTATTAATATTTGGTTAGGCATTCTTTTCTATTTAAATGGACAATATTAATGATGATTCTCCAAAAACTTAAACACAAATCTACCTAGTTTCATGGATTCACGAAGTGCAAACCTCAGCTTGTACACCTTGGTAGAAGGCACATAACTATTTTACAAATATTGTAACTAACCTAACAACTACTGCAGCCACAGCAAAGGATTCTTCATCATCAATGAACTTTGTATCAGGGTCTCCTGGCAGCACTTACATGGTGATGGTAGTTTTCATACGTGCCCCAGACAGGGTTATATAGTTTCACAATTCAAATTCATACATGTATTTAAGACATTTAATAAGTCTCTCAAAAATTATTCTTTAAAATGTGGAAAAGAGCACAGTTCTAAGTACGGAAGGTCAGATTGCATTGCTAGGGAAGACAGAGAATCGCTGCACTATATCATATCAAAGACATCTAACCCGTACTCTACCTCCACAACCGGCCATGCTTCAAAGAGAATGGAAGACCTTGGCCAGTTCAGCCTGTTCATCACCTGTTCAGTTCCCAGTAATCCACAATAAAGACCTTGGAGGCAAAAGTTGTGTGGGACTAGATACTAAGATAGCAACCCTTGAAACTACTGTCCATGAACATGCCTATGCGTTTTTTAAAATTCCTTTCTTCCTTTGGTTTTCACTCCATCAGTGGTAAGTTCCATCAAGAAAAATATCTGCTATGAGAAAAAGCACTTCTTGTTTTAAACTTGCTACCTTGTATTTTCACTGGACGCATTGTGAGAAACAGAGAAAGACTCCTCACTGTTCATTTTACTCCTCAGCATTTCTTCCTCTTAAAATAATCCTATTTTATGAGCTGCATCTCATAGTTACAGAGACAGTTAATATACATTTGAGGATATTGCTAAGGTTGAAAAAGTTTTCTGTAGGTGCGTAGAGAGGATTAAAGTTTGTCTTAGCTGTTCTTCCATTTATTCTACCTTCTCCCAAACTTCTCAGATCAAACTCTTCTCAAAAATTACAATAATTTGGAAACAAGAATTTACAAACACCACCAATCTGCAACCTAAATTACAATTTTTAGCAACTACAAAACGCTGATTTAAATTCTCTGCCTCCTGTTGAAGTGTGGATGCCTCAGGTGAGCAGTGATAGGAATATAAACCATGAAGGGTTTAACAGAGCAGCTGTGGACTTCAGAAGGGATCCAGTAACCGCGGATGCTTGTGGACCAGGAGCTTACAAAGCCTGATGGGTAAGTGCCCACACATGTTTAACGATTGCCACCTGAGTTTAAATAGGTGATATATCAGGCTCAAAGTAGGCATAGTATTGAGAGGTAATTGAAAGGGATTTTATTATGGAACTATTAACAGTAATTCACATAGGATCTTTAGTGGCAGTTAATACTTGTACTCTTAAAAAATTCCTTAAGTATGAATAGCTGCACCAAGGTAAATGTATTAGTGTTTGGAATTAAACTTAGCTCGACGAGCTTTCATGTCTAAATGTAAAGTATCTACTATGACCAAAATATTGCAGATTTTAAACTAAAAGCATTCTTTTCTGCAATGAAATAGTCTTGGCACCTTAAAAAAAAAATTCAGCAGCTTTAAAATTCTCCAATGTCACCTACTATGCTTAAACAGTGTATAATCAACAGCTGAGTAATCCAAAAAAGCAGAATCCAACCATGCCAAAACTTAAACTTCACCCAGCTGTGACTTCATTCCCCAGGCTGTGACTTTGCAAATTCTTTTTCAGGAGGTGAACTAAAGCAAATGGTGCTGGATTTGTAGTAAAGGGCACCTCTCTAGCATTACCATTTTTCACCAGAAACACCTACAGCTTCCCATTCCACCTATAAAGGAAACTGCCTACACTGCGGAGGAAGAACCAAGAAATATTGGCCTGCCCTGATGTTAAATCATTATGGCTATGACAGGCATTCCTACACATGATGCATGTGCAGCTGCAAATAAGGTCACCGTGTTGTTCTCCTTGGCGGTTAACACTATGTGCTGAACATCTCTGCTTCCATTTTAAATTTACACTAGCTTCACTCCCTTAAAAATTAGATGAAAAATTTGCAAAGTAATTAGATTTCTATGTCTAATTAGCGAAGACTTAATTCACTACTGATGTATTTCACCTTTCTGTGAGCTACTTCAGCAATGCCTTTCACGTATTCAGAGCTTTCCATACCACTGAGCTCCAAACTAATTTACAAACTTTGGATATTATTATGTACTGTAACAGTAAATAATAGAAACCCCAGATTTAGAGGCATGTTAAATGCAGGCTTTCCCTAAAACATCCACATTTTCAGCTAAAAATCAGAGCTGCTGGGCTCACCAGCCACAGCATGCGCACAAACCAGGTCAACACCGTGTGTGCAGTCAGCCCTATGTTTCTAACAGCACACGGGTTCCATCAGGAGCCTGGCACAGATGATGTCCAAGTGCTTCCTAACCATTATAATTACTGTGAAAGCACAGAACACCTGGCAGTGTATACACACACATTTCTGTCATCAGTTAGAGTAAGTCAGCGTGGCACTGATAAAAGTCAATGGCAATGAGCGTATTTAAAACGGAGAGGGAGCTGGTTTGAAGAACCTACCTCTGCCAATTACCTGAATTCATTTTAGCAAAGCAGTGCTATACTTTCTAAAAGAATGTCGTTAGTACTAGCTTAGCATTAGCTTGGCTACATTTGGAAAATTAGGATGCGATTCACTTGCTTATTGTAGTAGTACGGCCTAGCAAAGACAGGATTCACTAAGAACTACTACTGAAGGTAGCTTAGTGAGAATGTGCTGATAAAAAAATCATTATTTAAATATTGTCACTACAAAACAGCATCTCTCATCATGGATGCTGGCCAAGTGCTTCCAATATTTTGTGAGTTAGTGCAGCCAGAGGCAAAAACAAACCCAACAGTTACCAGGAGGATTTGTGGGCCTTCCCCTGGTAGCTTCCCATCCAAGTACGATGCATGCTTTGTGAGATCTGATACTCCATGTGGCAGGGCTGCTGCTAAGAGGGTCACCATGGGATTATTTTAATGTTCACTGAAATGGAAGCAATTTATTACATACTGCAGTAGCATGGCTTTCATTCAGACTATAAGAGGTTGCAAGTAGCCTTTTAAATCTGCTTTGCCTTTCCCTCCGGTACCAGCCTACCTTCAAGCTTCTTGGAAAGATGGTGCTCTGCAAAGCACGCTTTGGAGGTTATACTAAGAACAGAGCATTCAGTAAGTACCCTGTTGACCTCCCAGAGTATGCAGGGTTAGAAAGATACATCTGCATGTGTAAATTGGGTTTCCTCAATGGTCTAAGAATGGGATACATCTGCAGAACAAGTTTTGCACTTACTTGAATATTATCATAAAACATTTACATGATTTAATTAGATTATGTAAATGCTTTACTCCAATTTGAAGCTTTGAAAATCATAATGTCATGCTCTAAATTATGCAAGTATTAAAAATGCTTTTCACAGCAGTAGAAGCAAAAACACAAGTGAGACAGTCCTGCCACATGCCCTTCTGCTGTTCTCTGCTCACCAAAGACCACACAAAACGCATTACTGTAATCCTGACTTTTTCTATTAACATTTTCTGCACAGAGTGTAGTTATTTTGTGCCCTGATTTTATGCTAAGCCTCAAATCCAAATTTGATTTGGAAAACGTTCTGTGCAGTAGATTTTTCACAACGTCCTCCCCACCGTTCTCTGACATTTTATGGCAAAGAGACCTCAGCGAGGAGATTCCGTAAGAGTTACTCACGGAAGCATCTTCCTAACTGCTGAGCAGTGAAAAAGGGAAGTAGGTAAAACCTTAGCAAACAGTTTTCTCTTAAGTTAACTTACTTTTGCTGTACTCCTGGATAGGACAGTGCTGCCACAATACTGAGCACATGTAACTAAGAGATCCTGCACCCCACAGAACATTTTTTAAACTATATAAAACAGGCATTTATACAATCTACAGCAGGTAGGCACAGTACCAAATTATCTGGAGACAAAAGGAACCACCATTAGAGACAAAAGAACCATCATGAATTAATCCCGGGAATTAACATGTACTCACAGAAAAGTCTTCAAACTTCAGTAGCTGAATTTTGGCAAGACTTTGTTATTCAGAATATCACTTATTTTCCACTACAAAATGAGCGCACCAGCTGCTTCTTCAATACATCTGTTTGATGTGTCTGAAACACCTAAATCTGATCTACCCCACTACACAGATTGCCATAATGGGCTCTAAAGGACATAATACTTTACATTAAGGTCACAAACCTTTCTATACAGTCATAATATCTCGCCCCCAAATCCTACTGGTTCCCCCATATTTTGACACCCCCCCACCCCAAACTGAAGATCATGGACAGAATTTAAAAAAAGAAAATAAACTTTACGTTTATGAAAAAATCCTAAAATGTTTGAGTTCCAAGGCAAGGGAACTTTGAGAATAACAGCTCAGAGATAGATTTATTTCTTCATGTGCAAGTGTAGGGCTGTTCTTCACCACATGGTGAAAAAACGTCCCCACATCTCTTCAGCCATGGGTGACTAGACAATAGTTCATACACAGGCCAGGTTATGTCATATGATTGTTGGTATATCCATGCTGACACAAACTATCTGGGGTAACACATATCTCTAGCAGCTTCATTCCTGCCTCACCATAGAATAAACCTGTCCATTTTTATCTTACACAGATTAGGACTCTTGGGAAAGCTGCGCTCTCAGCAACCCTTTGCCATCTATGGCACGCTGCCCAGCTTTGGTTACGAGTTCTGAGAAAGCTGACGAGTTGTGAGAAAAGGCTGTATGAAAGTCTATGGGCAAAAGCCACACACAATAAACATGAAATTGCAGACGGAGGTAATACTGTTGCGGTGGGAAACATTAGCAGCTCAAGGATTCAATAGGGAAAAGACACCAAAATGCAAAGGTATAAAATCCTAATAGGATAAATGGAGCTGGAAGACGGCAACTCTACAACTCTGTTCCAAGCAGCGCAGAGGACAACCCGTCCCCAGTCTACTGACACCTTCCTGGCCAGCAAAATTCACTTCAGGTGTCTTATCAGACATGGGGAATACACTAGTGCTAGACCTAGTAGCCCGTTAAATTTTTGCCTGTATACTGTTTGCAGAGTTTCTTTGCATGTTTCAAAAGATGCCTGAACTGAGTAACACACACACAAGCCCCTGCCTTTTCCCACATACCCTTCCCTGCTTGCAGCTCTCAGATTATTAAAAATACCTTGCTCATGACAACAGGAAGATTTTTGTCTGCAACACAGTTGCTCCCTAGCTCTTGGGATGAGCGCTTGCTGGGCTTTTCCATTCTCTACCGACCTCAGCCAGTCATCATAACACTGTAATCGGCTCACCTTCCTGCTTCACAGCGTGCTTTACATTTGGTACTCTTTCTAGGACAATCCACCCAAAATGTAATTCTTTTTCGGCTATATGGGAAAGTTACAGCAGACAAATGATAAACTCGTAGGGTCAAATTTACTTTTAAAAGTTTTATATAACACTCTTCAGGGATACATGGGCGCTCCTTTCGCTGTAAGAACAGAATTGATGCTGATGATCACCACTCCAGAAAAATGCACAAAACCCAGAAGTGAAATATTCATAAAACTTGTCATCTGAAAATAATTTGCTACAAACAAGTGTAAAGAACGACGCCCTCCCAATTGAACAGTAAAGTGATTTTCAAAAACTAAATAGTAAAACTCTCATTATCTTTCCCAGCAGACGTGATCCCACAATGCATAAACCAGAACTGACTCAGCCTCTGTCATGGGCAATACCAGAAAAGCTCAAGGTACTTACTCTCCAGTTCTGATGGGTCTTAAGTCAGCTCATAAACTGTCATACAGGCCTGGCAGCAAAATTAAGTTGCTCTTATTCCAGGTTCCACAATGTCTTTCCTGTGACAGGAATCCTTGAAATGAAGCTCCCAATCCAAAATTGCACCCTCCTGTGGTTATGAGAGAAAATAAATTGAGCACAGCTGACTGAAATTATTCTGATTCAATTATTTCATGAACACTTCAACTAACCACATTTATCAGCCTCCTAAACTCATAAATCATAGCAACCTCTGTTGGGAAATTCAAAATTGATGTGGCCCCGCCTGAATCAGAGAAAGCAGTAGGCATCTGACAGCCTTGAGGAGCAGCCTTGTGTGAGCTGATTGGAATTTCTAGCAGTATTAATCTTAATAACCTCAGGTAGCTTCCTCCCCGCAGCCTATGCCTTTCTGCACAAGCAGTGAGGGAGGGAGCACACCAACAATTACTCCCTCGTTCTCTCCAGCTGACTCTGTTTGCTGATGAATATGAACACATCAGTGACGCTAAGCCTTCATCCACAGCTCTTCTCAGCCCTCAGCAATGACCAGTCCAAAACCTGTAGAACTCAAATTGTGATTTGAGCCTTGAGGTATAGGACACAAGAATAGAAACCAGAATACTTCCCGATACAGCAGCATGAACAGACTTATAAACAAAAGCAGCTTTTCCCTCTGTCTCACAAGTGCAGATGAACTGCAATAGAAAATCGTACAGTGTTTTCCAAGTCATTCAAACAATAGACTGAAGATATTCACACCAGCATTAACACTGAAAATAGATGATTAAAACACAGATCAGAAATATGGCTCTATCTAGGAAACTGAATCCAAGTAACTGTCACTCACATCTGAGAGGATGGTCAGAACAGTTGTTGAAGCTCTCTGGTATTTGCTTTGAGAAGGATTAAACAGCTCCCATTGTGATGAAGCTTTCATTTGTGCTTTTCCTAACAGACTTTCCAATAATAATATATCTACCAGATTTCTCCAATTTTACCCAGATTGACTTACAGAAAAAAAGGAACAGCATCAAAGTATCTGTGGCTCCATCTACCTACCAGCTGCTATCAGCAGACATTTATGCAGCCAAGCCTATCTCTTTTGTAATTGCAAATAAATGTGTTACGCAGCTACTCTCTTAACAATAAGGAAATATTCTTAATTTTAAGAAGATGCTTTCCTGTTTGTGCTGGTATATCATGATCCTAAGAATCATAATTCCTTTTTTGGAAACAGTTTTATATAGATAACTTCTGCTTAAAATGTTGATACGTGTGTACTGAGACGCGGCTGAAAGTACTCAAGTGAGTGTTTTACCCCATCAGCTGCATGCTGGAAACAAACATTCTTGTTCTCAATCTCTGCAAAGTCAAGTTCCAGGTATTCTGTCTCCCTCTGCCCCGATTTCCAGGCAGAGAGTCAAAGGACGGTTCATTACTTTATAGCAGAAACTCTTTCCCATTATAAGAAACTATGAGAATATGTTTGGTTTTTCTTTTTTTTCATGTGTGTTTGAAGACAACTTAAATTTACCATTATATACTACATTCCACCCATCCCTTTCGGAAAACAGAGAGGTGTAAGGGAAATCATACAAACATTTCAGATGATAATCTGGCTTTGTTGCATGGATGCGATCACATAATTTCTGATATTTGCTAGTATTTTGACTGGTGTTTATAAATAAAAACCTAAGTAAAAAAAAGGCAAATAAAACATTTATAATTTGGCTAAAATTTCCTCACTCTGCAACACATTTCCTTATCCAACTCCATGCACTGCTGTTCCACATAGCTTCAAATATCAATACCATTTCTGCTGTTTTCCAGTCTTTCTTGCCTTCTCAATCCTCTGCAAATTTTTAGAAACTGGCAGTAGTTCAGAGAATTTGTCTGCCAAGTCTATTACCACCCCAGGATTCAGCTCATCTAGACTTGCCGATTAGTATGTGGTATCTTTGGGTTTTCCGAGGTTTCCCATCCCGTTCTAAATTCATTCTGTTTAAAAGCTCTTCCATAGTTTCTCCTGCCAAAATCCTGAACCCAGGGCAGCATCAGAATAAATGGACAATTTGCTGAGAAGGTACATTAGAGGTCCTCCCTGCCCAGCCCAGCTGCTTGGCAGCTGTTGCTATAGCTCCAGGGCAACAGCAACCCACATATTTGCCATGCATCTCCACACAGGGAGCCTGGCTCCTGGATTTAGTAAGACTCATTCATCGCTTTCTCCCCAAAGCTATCTTCTGTGCTGGAGCACTAAAAACCCTTTATCAAGTTGGGGCTGCTGTAGCACCAAAAACTGTATCATCCAAATACGGAGGATTTTCTCAAGAACAGCTCAAAATTCTTTTGCTACAAGGTGAATCAGTGTGGAAGTGAAGATATGCCTCAGATACTCTAATGCCTTGATTTGTTCTGACTAGGACACTCCCGTGAAATCATAAACAGGGGGATAAACAGTGCCTGCCATAAGCAGATGCTTTTGCAGATCTAACTAGTGTGACTCAAGAAACAGCCCACTTGAAATTTTCTTCCTGCCTCTCAGGGTACTGCTCCCTTGAGTTGAGTACAACCGCTCACGCGTGCGGTTGCAACCTGATCTCTGAAAAGAAGAATCACCAGCTGAAAATCCTAACCCCTTAAAACCTATGAATTAGGACTAAAAACTTATAGATCAACAAGGATATATTTCTTTATGCCAAACTTGACAGCAACTGTCCTGCATGAACCATCTCCAATATCAGAACTAAAATGCTGCAATGTAAACCAGTAATTCTCCAGCACTTAAATCAGTTAACACAGGGAGAGTAACATGGAAGACTTTAAGGACCTTTAGTACCATAGCTAAAACAAGCAAACAAAAATTCTTCTCCATTCGCTTACTCCTTTTCACTGTATCTTTCTCTTTACTTCATTTACTCCCAATTTCTTCCATCTTTCCTATTTCTGTTTTCCAAACCAATCTTTCCCTGATCTTGTCTTTTTCAATTTACTTTTCACCGTGTATTTGTCAGTCTTCCTTTTACTTTTTCTTCTCCTTTGCCTTTTTCTCCAAACCTCTAAGTGTCATTTTCTTCTCACTTCACTAGTTCCTCACTGACCAAAGTGGCAGCTGGAATGAGCAGGAGCAATGTACAAATGGTTCTGGAGAGTATCCGTGGCTTCACACCCAGCAGCTCCCTTTATGGGAAAGCCAGGCTTCTCTAAAAACTGATTTGCACTTTCGTCTCAGTCACTTCACTTGCTATTCCAGAAATCATAGGCTTCCTACAGCCTCAGAATGGCATTCATACCACAGGCTCCACAACAAAGTTTTAAGTACTTTCTTCATATCCCCTAGAAAAAGCAAAAAAAAAAAAAAAAACCAAAACACCCAAACGCTCAATATCCTCTGTGAAGCCAAATAGCAGCTCTACAGCATTATAAGCTTGTAACCATATACTGATCTTAACAGTTACCATTACCTACTTTTCATTGCATGTCTACCTCATGGTGTCTTACCATGTCAGACGATACTGTTGAAGGCCATCTTAAACAAGCTGCAGACTTTCGGTCTCAAATACTGCAAGAGGTACCAGGCTGTAAGACTTGGGAATTACAAATGAAGAAGCAAATACAGAACTAATGCTTTCAGTTGTCGGTTAGAAAATACAAAGGTCAGGCAGCTTAATTCTTTACAAAGCACTGTCTTCAACTAATTTTAGTGTTGAACATAATCCAGGTTGCTTGTCTCCACTCACCTTTGTGAAATGAAAAGGTCTGAGGTAAGGAGAACTGGTATGGAGAAAACATCTGGAGCAACTACCCATGCCATCCAATACACAATCTTCATCAGTTCTAAAGTTGACAAGCAGTTCATTAACTTCATGGGCTTCGGTACAGGTCAGGTTAATTTTAGCACTGACACCAAAGGCAAAGTCCAGGTCAGTACTGAGGGTTTTCCTTTTCTGGTGTTTGTGGTTTTGGTTGTTTCTTTTTTTCGTGGTTTTGGGGTTTTTTTTTTTGTTTGTTTGTTTGGGTTTTTTGGGGTTTTTTTGGTTTTTTTTTTTTTTTTTTTTTTTTTTTTTTTTTTTTTTAATTTGAAGTTAGGACCATTTTTAGTTCAAGTGAAACTCAGGCTTCTCATTAAACGGTAAAGTATTATCAATTCCTTTCTCTTTTCAACGATTCACGTTCTGTGGAACAAAACCACCACATCTCAAGCATTTGTGTAATTCCATACCAGACACATATATCAGAAGTGATAAAGAAAAGATTTTCAACACTAAATCTGGAATAAAACATGTTTTTAGATGGCAACATTGCCAATCTGACATTTTTAAGGAATACCATAATTCACTTTTTCAAAACCAAAACATATTAAACCAGTCTGCAAAGAAAGAAAAATCACTTAAGAGGTGTTTGTTTGAAAACACAATTATGTGCTTACCGATGCTGTTATGTGAATCTATAAACAGCATTCTCTATGAGACACTGAGACAACCCAGTGCTGTGCCATCAGTCTGACCATGATTTGAATTTCCGAAGCGGCGATGGACTCCTTGCTGTACAGAAATCAGCTTGCCTCCACAGTCTTACTGCCAAGGAGTGTTTTGCAACAAGACGGTTTCCAGAAATAAGACTGAGATTCTGTAAGAAATTCATCTGAGACATGAATGTTTCCTGAAATCCCCTAAAACACAACTTTCGACAAAAGGAAACAGTTGTGAGAGAGAAACATGCAGGAGTAACTTGCTGTCTCAGCAGCAGAGACAAAGCTTTAGAGAACACATTATTATTTTTAACTTCTATTTTCTGCCTTTACTGGCAAATAGCACGTGTCCAGGGAGATAAGTAAAGACTGGACAAGCACACAGGGATTCTCTGCCAGTACTCTTTGTAGTGTCCAGCGATTCATGGTTCAAAAAGATTTTCTGAACCAGAGATTCTGCCTTTATACTTGGCAGCCTTTAATGGATTCATCTTTCAAGTACTGGTCCAGTTACTTTCAAGTCACGTAAACTTTAACGAGTTTTTTTTGTTTCTCTGGGTGTTTGGGGTTTTTTTATGTGTGCGTGGGGGAAGGAGTTGTTAAAGAGGAGTGCCATAGCTCACCTGCACGCCTGTGGAGGCCACCTCATTTTGTATGCTTTGAGCCACCACCTGCAGATTCCATTTAATAACCTCTAGGCCTGGTATCAGGAGCGAGAGTGAACAATCACTCCCTATTCATCCTCTCCCTCTGCCGTTTGTGATTTTATGGACTTTTATCATTCCCTCTCAACCATCTGCCTTTCAGTCTATTTAGTTACGCTCATACAGGTGTTGCACGCTATTCATCATTCCTGTCACCTTCCTCTAAAATCTTTCCCAGTTTTACTACATTGAGTTCGAGGTGGAAGAAACCGGAACTACCCACAGTATTCAAGATGCACATACACCACAGACTTATAAATATCTATTATTTAATAGATTAACAATGCTTTATTTTCTTCTCTATTTACTTTATAGTAATTCCCAACATTTTAATTAAAATTTTAACCTCTATTAAGCTGACATTTTTAAAGATCTATGAAAACCCTGAGATCTTACTTACCAGTAGTATCAGCCATACACTGGTGGTCCCCAGGAGTTACGTAAAATGACTGTTTTCTCCCATATCTGTTACTTCACGTTTTCTGCACTGAATTTCTTGTACCATTTTATCATCCAGCCACTCCATGGAGGTAAGGCCCTTCCATAATTCTTTAGTTAGTCATCTTTACTACTCTGAACATCTTCTGCAAACTTTCCCATATTTCTATGCAGCCCTTCTTCTAAAAAGGTCACGAATATACTGTAAAGCACAGGCTTAGGCACAGATCCTTGCAAGACTTCATTGATAATTTCTTTTTGCAACGAAATGTGATGATTTATTCCTGCTTCCTATTTCATATCTTTTAATCAGTTATTTAACCATCTTTGAACCCTTCCTCTCATCCTACAGCAGCTTGCTTTCTCTAACAGCCTGGGATGAAAACTTGTCAAAAGCCTTCCCTTTCTGAAGGTCATTTCCATATTGCTGCCAGTGCTGTAACACATTGCTCAGATCCCGCTTTACAGACAGCTGAAAATGATTAAAACTTGACCCTTCCTGCTCTCTTGATTCTACCATAATGTGTTTCATTCAAATTCAACCTGTTACTCCCTTCCCAGTGTTCAACCCCTTTCCTCTTCCTGATTAAGTGATACTATACAAATTCAACAAAACTAAACCAAAAGAAAATATTTCTTGGTATTGTTTACAGAGCTTTCCAGCTTGTATAAGCTTACAATATTAAATACAGCCACATCAACATTAGTCTGAAATCTGTCCCACATTTATTACGTGTTAAAAATGAAATAAAAAAAATCAAATCCCACATACTGTTATATAATTTCCCATCACTTTCACACTGCAAGCCATATACATTATGAGACAAAAGAGCTTCATTAGACCTTTATTGCTAATGTGAAGAAAGTTTTAAAGAGTTCTGTTGCATACTAAAGATATACTGCAAGTGGGGTTTTTTTTGGAGGGGAGGACGGACAGACAGGGACCAACAAGGTTTTGTATCTGAAGACAGAAAGCTCCACATATAAAGCTGCAGCCCAACCAAGGATTTTGCTATTCAGAGAACTGAAGCACTAGTGATTTGAAAATGTAATTTTTCTTACAGTATAAAGGTGAATAGCTCATGCCTAATTACAGATTGAGACAATTTGAAATAGTACAAGTTTAAAATCTTAATGCAGAAAATCAGACCATCAGAATTTCCAATGAAGCATTCATTCTCGAGCACACAGACGGCATCGTAACACAAACAATAATACAGATGATTTAATTAGATTACTTCGCTCCTGTGATTTCTTCCAAACAAGCTCTTTAAGCCAGAAATAGAACTCAGCTTTCATCTTTTCTGGATGTTTTGGCCTATAGCAGTCAGTCATACTCTCAAAGCATGTTCTCACACAAGCAGCTGTGTACACACAACAAATCACATTTGGACATGTTTCGATCCAAGAGTGGGTAAGGACAAGCAGAGGTGAGCAGCAGGCTGGCCCTCAACACTAACACCAATGGTTGTCATAGCAACGGGAGGAATCACGGAAAGAGGCTAGTATTGATCTTTCCATCCCATGTTCTTGCCATTTCTTCAGAAGGGCCTTACACAATGCTGCCGCAACCAACACCATCGCACACACGCAGGTTCTGATGTTAATGGGAAATAATAATGATGAAAAGACAACGGGGGGATAATTACTGCTGTGGTTAGTCTGAGTACACAAGGAATAGGCAGCAGAATTTTCATCTTAACAGCAAGCTAGGCAAGGGGAAGGGGGATGTCAGTCCATACAGGCATGCTTCACCATGCCTTCCATTTACATCTCGGGTTTTCTGTGCATTCTCCTGCAGGGCAGCATCTGCCAGTTCTCAGCATTTGTAATAAGAGAGTCACCAATGCCTGGGTCAGGTATCGCAAAGAGCAGGATATAGCAAAGGGTGTTGTGTGCTTAGTTGAAAGCCTGCTACATCATGTCAGCGCACTGCAGGATGGCACAGAGCCAAAAGGATAAGAAAGAGAGACTACTTACAAATACTGAAGAGATTTTTTTTCAGGTTAACAATGGCATAGCCCCAGAGTCTCTCAAAATATACTACAGCACAACTAAGTTCTACAAACACGGGATAATACATTACATGAGAGTATAAGAGATTTTGGTAAAGACTAATATTGTTTCCAGTAATGACACATAGCTCAAAGTTGCATTTAGTTTGCAAATTACAGAATGATACTTTGTTGATACTACCATAAGGCTTAAATGAAAAATATATTCTGAAGGTTTCACCTTCATGATTAACATTTCTTCTTAGAATATGCAAAATTGGAGAAAAACTGTTTAAAATATTAGACTGAATTAAGAAAGCCTTTTAAGACCCTTCCCAACTGTATCTATAAACATTGAAGAATGACCAGAATAGTTAGCAGAATGTGGCTTTAGCTAAGAACAGAAGGCTGCTTATTATCAGAAATATAAAATATTATTATTGTAAACGAGTAGATCACTTTTGCTACATGCATCCTACATTGTCCCAGCTTTATATCAGCATAACAACACCTCTTATAATCCACTATATTTGCAATAAAGCTGGAATAAAGGTATAGTATGGGAAGTATCCAGTATCTCTAGAAATAATTCACAAAGTGATTAGCCCCTCAAAAAAAAAAAAAAAAATCTAAGTATCACAGACTTCAGAAAATGCATCATAGTTTTCCAAGGCAAATACAAAAGACAAATTAAAAGTGTCTATATTAGTACAGATATTTTTAACAAAATTTCAGCATTTATACTTAACAAAAATAGATCCCAAAAAACCCCTAAACAATACCTACCAATTGTGTACATCAAGATAACAATTCCACCATAGTCCAAACAAATTATAACAGTATGTGATATTTAAGAGCTCTGGGAACCCTGTTAATAACAAGTCTGCCATCATAACTTAAAGAGGCAAATAGCCATGGGTCTGCTGAGGACCATTCAACTGCATATACACTATCTTCATGTTCTTCATAGGTAGCTATTACACTGTCCTGAAGGGGCTCTTTAATCCTAAAATTGAAGAACAAAAGAAAAGAAAAAAAAAAAGGAAAATAGTAAGGATCCGTGAACACACTTGGTTTAAAAAGCAATATTAAGTGTCACATCTAGATATGCAACCTCCCATTTAAGCATAAGACTGCAGTAGTAGGGACACCATTTACAGGGACAAAGTACCTGTTATTCTCAACTTCAGTGCGTTTCCAAGTCTCTCAGAACATACACTAAGCATCTCTCTCTCTCTAAAGCAAGTTAAACTAAAAGGTATGATCTAAATGCACTTAAACATGCATTTAGATCAACACCTTTTCTCTCACCATGCTCCACACCCCTTCCTTTCCCCCTTTGCTGTTAACTGAACTCTTAAAATTATATCTTATTTTATTAGAGACATGTAGGTAGCTAAGAAGTTGCAGTCCTTAACATCACAGCCTCTCCTGTGCTGCCATCCTGGACCCATTCTCTCCAAAGCAGTGGAAGGGAGATGGAGGCACTACTCCAAACACTTTAATTTTTATCTCCCATTCCTAATTTTTATCCTGTCATTATACTAACACTGGATTCTCATCTATTATTGCATACCTCACCTCTCACTGCAACACCCAAGGCTCCAGGTCACCTACATCATGAGGGGCAGACAGATTTTCTTTTGCATTGCAAATGTTCAAGAACAGATCCAGGCTATTCTCTGAAGTCCAAACCACCCAAGAGTCACCGATTGTGCTCTGCAGGCTGAGAACAGCCCTTCTCCCCTCCACGCACAGAGCCAATCCCTCCTCTCACAGCAACACCACAGCACATTATTCCGTAGCTACAGGGTAGGTGAGTTTTCAGAGGATGACCTTAGAGCTCCTTCACCCACAGAGGATCACCCCTGTCTGACAGGAATCACTCAGCCTTTCAGAAGCATCCCCCTGCCTCCCAGAAACAGCCTTGTATTAAGGCTGCAATCCT
This sequence comes from Fratercula arctica, assembly GCA_947846985.1. Taxonomy (NCBI): domain Eukaryota; kingdom Metazoa; phylum Chordata; class Aves; order Charadriiformes; family Alcidae; genus Fratercula; species Fratercula arctica. The sequence continues at coordinate 105,043,040 of CANTUZ010000003.1, forward strand.
CCTAACAGAAAGCAAAGCCAAAAGAGCCTTGTGAGTGCCACTCAATCATTTAAACAGATGCTGCTACTACAGAAATGAAGTGCTGTTATTGGCCGTCTTTGCCCTTTACCGCTGCTCTCTGAAAGCATGCGTCTCGACAATCACAAAGAGTGTATGGTATCACATTTAAATCGCTTGCAAAATATCGCTGCTGCACCTAGCCAGCCTAACCAGCTGTGAATCTAACATCGCAATTAAAATTCAATTGAATTCAATGAATAAACTAAAAGCAGTCTGATACTGCAGAATAGCTTCAGATATTTAGTTTCAAGGAGTCATCATTTACTTATGCCACGTTTAAGGTCAACCAACAAAAAAAGGTCATGGCACAAACACTACGCAGCCCCTGGTTAATTGCAAAGAGCAGGCTTGTTTTGCAATTCTCCTGAATATGTACTTTGATACAAACCATCTAACAGCAGAGAGCTAATAAACACACACACACAGACACTCCATCTCCCGCAATGTGTTTTTCTAACTTCCTGCTAACTGACATGCCTGGTTAAGTGAAAGTTGGTCATGTCCCCAGACAGCAATGTGCTTCACGCGGTGCTCACCCACTTACCCACAACTCCATTATTCTGAAGGTTTCAGATGTCTCTCCGGATAAGCAGGGGAGTAATGCACGGTGCACATGGCTGTCAGGGGACATGGCCGACTTTCAGTTAACCAGGAGTCTCAGTTAACCAAAGGTTGGATAAACAAGGACAAATAAGCTCCTGGATTATACTATTTTCTGTATGCTCAGAGTAATTTCAGTGTTTCATTTAAATAACACAGTTCATCTAATTTAATTTACAGAAGTCATAGGGGAATGAGTGTTCAGGAAAGAAGCCCACAGATGAACTTCTGTTTGGCATTTTCATTTATAACTATAATTCTTAACTGTCTCATATTATTGTCTATACACTGAATTTCTTCTTGGGTATGAAAGTAATTTTGTGCCTTCCCAGAAAAAGAAAGGATGCTGTTCCATGTGGTTCTTCAGGCCACATGACATCAGTTTTCGGTGGGTTTTTTTGTTTAAATGGTATAGATCTATGATAATATTATGTATAGACTACTTGTGCATAAGAACGGCATAGCCTTGAGACAGCTATTGAGAATCTGAGAAAATCCTTATAAAAGTGATCGCTTGGTGAAAAACAGCTAGAAACTATACAAGATAATCAGGAATGAAAGAAATAATCTCAGAATGACATGTCTCAGGAACAACACAGAAGATCCAAAAGAAACTGTCCATGAGCATCCTTTACTAACACTATGAATGAAAATAGATTAGCCTTTAAGTTACATAATGGCTAGTAAGCCCAGAAGGATTCTGCCAGTAGAATAAAGAGCAGACTGTTAAATAATAAAGACTGTTAAAAATAATTTTGAAAAAAAGGAGCCAGGTTGTTTGTAGTGGGGTTTTTTTCCTCACAACAGGAATCTCTTGAAGACAAACCACCGTACCCCATGCTAAGAGACTTACAAGAAAACACCTCAGATTTGTCTGCATTTGGCTATGTGCATGCTTTTTTTGATAATCCAAGAACACGCTAAGGATACAATTTTTGAATCTATATGAATCTAGGATGCTTAGAATTGTTCAGTTTCTGAGTCTCACAACAAACTATTTACTCTCAATGAAATTTTACACAGCTTTTGCACATTTTTATTTATTAAAGAATCAGCTCAGACTCATAACTCCCCAGATATTGAATATAATTTGGTTAATGGAAGAAATTACAGACTTAACAACTATGACACCGACATTTATTTAAGTTAGGTAACAAATACCTTTTAAATACATATATATATATATATATATATGTGTGTGTATATATATATATATATAAAGAGTCTACAAAAAAAGATTATTTTAGCCACAGCACGTACTAGTGGAACACATACAAAACAACATATATTTATCTTGGTTTTGTCTACTTAGCTATTTTAATTATCCTTCTGTTTTTAACAGCTGCTACAATTTTATTTCTCCTTAATGTACAGTAGGTAATTTCAGAGCCTAACATGTTATAGCACTGATGAGTGTATTTTTTTCTAATACGCTAATCATGATGTAGCAATGATTAAAAGCATACTGCATTATGCTTATCTCAGAAACTTTCTATTTCATCGTTACCAACTCGTGATGACAATGCTTAGTTATCTGGCTTCTTAGGTTAAATGCTAACAGCGGACACAGAAGAGGAGAGCATTCAAAATGGACTGGATACTGGGATAGTCAGTAGATCTTTGGCAGGTTTTGGAACAGGGAGTAGAGTTCAGGATCTTAAATTTCTTCCCAGTTAGAGAAGTTCAGAAACAGGAAGAGTACCTGTACAGGGGTGGATATGAAGGAAACTTTCTTCTATGCTACCTTAATACGTACGATTCAGGTTGCTGCCAAAACACAGAGATTTCTGGTTTTACGTAAAAGATGCAGATTATGGGTGTAAAAAGATAGTTGCTATGCTCTAGCTAGTTTGGTGTAGGTGCTTGGCCTATTGATCCCTTGATAGAGCAGCCTGACTGGACTATATTTGATAAGCACACTTGGTAATCACTTGTTATGCCGGGCAAGATTAGTAAACTATTTTCTTCCCTGTCCTAAATCTCCTGCCACTTAAAAAGTTCCTTTATTTTCTCATTTTTCTGTACTATTTTAAGGACTTTTTCTAGCCAGACTAAAACACCTTTTTCTCTCCTTATATATGTTCTTGCAATGCATCAACTGACAAGGCCTGAACTCTTATGTCATCAAGAACTCACAGTAAGAAATGTGTAATCTCTAGCTACATCCTGCATAAATTTAAGACCTGTGGCACACAGAGCTGAAACCGGATTGCTTTCTCTTTGTAGTCTTATTCACACAGCACGACCCCTAGCAGCTTCTCCTATGACAGGAGAAGAGCTTTCATTTTACTAGATAACTTTGAGGTTAATTGTTTTACAGACTTGAGAGAGAAGCCTGTTAAGCCTTGGATAATTGTTTTCATGTAGAGAGCTGTTATTTCCAATTATTTCTCATGCTAACAACCACTTAAGTTTGCAGTGCTTGCTATTCTGTTTTGTCACCACTATGTTCAATAAAATGTGCTTTTCAGAGTCACCAAAAATTGTTAATTTCTTATCACAGTCAAAATTAAATCCTCTTTAATCTAAAACTACTATGAAGTAGATGTGATTCTATAGAGCAGCAACTGTACTGCAGTGTCCAAAATGAATCCTGAAAAGTATGCCAGTGGATTCCAGAATAAGCCCTGTGGATGCCTTTTCCCTTTAATGGCAGAGAAAACTTAGCAACTGTAAGGTTTTGTTTCCTATAAGCTTAGACAACACACTACTTCCTTTTTTACTCTCTTAAGGAAAACAGAATTCAAGGATGTTTATACTGGAGCACAATTTCTATATTTGCTAATTGGCTATTGTCAATATTGCAAGCACTACCTATTTTTTTCTAATTTTTTTTTTTTTTTTTTTTTTTTTTTTTTACTTATAACCCAGCCTTCTGAACTGCTTCTACAGAAAAATGCCATCTTTAAAAACAGGAAGCACATATTTTAACATAACAGGTTTCATAGTTGTACTAATATGTAAAATAAATTAAGGAGGGTGTATCTGCTAATGAGGGTTAAAGAAAGAAATAGTACAGAAAAAAACCATACGTTTTTAAAGCAAAATAGTCTAGGAATTGGAAAGTGCTACTGCACTAGATTTGGCCCAGCTTCTTATGCAATCAAACAAGTAAAATCCTGAATATTTGCATTCCCCAAAACAGAAACTACTTAAGCCAGTTTAATTAATTGAGTCTCTTGGTTGATTCCATAGTATAATCCTATGATTTCCAGATTTCTCCAAGACTTAAATACCACAAGAAAAATATAATCAAAATTAACACTATTGGCAGCTGTGTGAAAATACCCTGAAAGCCTGCCTTATCTCGAAAGTTTAGCAAATACTTTTCAAAATACCAATGATGACAATTCACCCTCCTGAAGTCATGGATGTTTATACAAAGGTATTATGTTAGATCACACTGTTCATATGTATTATCAGGAAAATACATTATTTACTATTCAAAAGTCTCCAACCACATTTCTATCAGAAAAAGTAGAAACCATCACCTCCTTTAGATGGAATTTGGAAGGAAATCTCTTTCTACACAGAGACAACCACCATTTTCTCTCTGGTCCATTGTGATTGATGAAGATGTTCCTACACTTAAAATCTCATTAAAACTTCACCATCTGAATGAGATACTCTGTACTGGAATGACCAAACCTTTACATCTCTCAGCTTTAATTCCAAAATGGTGAGAAGTGCTTGGTTTAGATCTTGTTCTGTTTGTATCAAAGGAAAGTGTGGCTAAAATCTATGGTGAAAAAAATGGAAACATAAGACTTCAGGAAAAACACTAAAAAAAAAAAATATTTCCTAATGTGAATTTCTGGTACAATCTTCAATAGATAACAAAGTTAAGAATAAGCTTAGAACACGTTGTCAAAAAACGCATCAGAAGGGAGAAGGCAGCATGGTGACCTTAGTAATCAGTTCTGCCAGTGAAAACACAGCAGACATCTTAAGCCTGTAAATGCCAAAGAGCTAAGGAAGCCGGTAGCTCATTCTACAAAATTAAAGTGTAAGGATGGGTTCCTCTTCAGGACTGATGTATAAGCTCAAAATGCTATTGCCCATATAAATCTTTTCATTGGTATGGATACAGAAAAGTGGTGGGGTTTTTTTTTTCTTAAAAAGCAAGTCCTCCATTATCAATTGAGGCTTGTCATGAAGTTCTGGCCATAGAAGTCATGAAGAATGAAAACACTGCTGCAGACTGAGGGGGGATCTTATCAATGCTTACAAATACTTAAAGGGTGGGTGTCAGGAGGATGGGGCCAGGCTCTTTTCAGTGGTGCCCAGTGACAGGACAAGGGGAAATGGACACAAACTTGAACATAGGAAGTTCCACCTAAACATGAGGAGGAACTTCTTTACTTTGAGGGTGGCAGAGCACTGGAACAGGCTGCCCAGAGAGGTGGTGGAGTCTCCGTCTCTGGAGACATTCAAAACCCGCATGGACGCATTCCTGTGCAACCTGCTCTAGGTGACCCTGCTGTGGCAGGGGGTTGGACTAGGTGATCTCCAGAGGTCCCTTCCAACCCCCACCATTCTGTGATTCTATGTGATGCAGCATGTACCTTGCTGTTGGTGCTCCTAAGGTAGCAAATGGTCCTCTCGTGCTGCGTATCATCAAAAAAACCAGAGACCTATAGAGTTAAAAATCCAAACCTAGAAAGCAAATAAATATATTGCAATAACTAGAGAAAAGGAATCCTGATCGGCGAGTAAAGATGGTCACACTAAACTGCAAGAACCCAGTAGTTTTTGTTTACTGTTAGAAACAGCACTGTAGAACTTGTTTAACACAACCAAATATAGACTCACTCACTAACATAAGGACCAAAGAATGAAGAAAGGATATAAGACAGTCCCCACTCCCCTGTGGAGGGAGACGGTTCTCAGTGCCCTGCAGATGTCTAACAGCGAACTGACAGACACATTCAGGAACTTTGGAATTAAGGCAAGTTCAGTGTTGCAGGGAGGAAGTCCTTGCAACACCAGAATGTAAAGCCATTAAAGAAGAAGAGGCCAACAAGAAGCCTGCCTTAGTTACATCCATAGATGTGGAATGACCGTGTTTTAAACGTCTTGTTCAAACTGAGGCATCAAAAAGCGTTCCCTATATTCTTACCCTGGAACACCAGCTTTGGTTATGAAAGCTAAATGCACCCCAAATACCTCATTTGTTCTGTTTTCATTTGATTTGCACACTTTTTTTCCTACTTGTGGATGAATGTGCTAGAAATTAAGCTATGAGTAGAGCATTTCATTCCCCATTTTTCAGCTATTTTTTTTTTCCATATTTGAATTGTGCATTAAATTATCCAGTCTATGGACTTGACCAGAATACACCATAGCTCTCCTCTGGTCACATGCCTATAGCTCCTCTCTGTGGACAGCTTGATCCTATTTAGACTATGTGCTTATGAGAGAGGCTCTGGGCTTTCCAGACAGAAAGCACTGAAGCCTTTCCTTATTCAGTGCAATAAACCAAACACAGTTGGCATATTTCTGAAAAAAAATTTTAGACACATTTCACAAAGGCAGCGCATGCACAGCTAGCATGCTTTGGAACAAACAAAAACACAGTTAGTGAGGAGAGCTAAACTCAAGAATATGGCTGATGGCAAAAGAAAGTCCTAAAGGGAAGAATCATAAGTCTCCAAAGATGATTCAGAGGCAGTAAAGGTCCCTGAGCTGCAAATAGTCAGGGGCTAGAAGCATACCCAAGGGAAGTATCATCTCCTTTTCCTGTTTTTATACTCTTTCCTCTTGGCCACTATCAGCGACATAATATAGGCTAGGGAGACCTTTGATATGATACAGGGAAGCTGCTCTTACTTTTTTATGATTGATGAGAGAAATAACACCACCACTAGCAGTTAAAAAGTAGGGAAGACAAACAAACTAGTTGCTCTGATCTGAGTCAGCAGTTAAGACGAACTGCAGGTCACTCAACTGCGACAAGAGACAGATCCTCATACAATAGTCCTAGTTATATTGCTTATGCAAGTGTGTTCACATCTCCAAGATGGGAGCATATAAAGTCCCAAAATGTCAACACATACATGGACAAACACCCAAAGGAGAAACCTCAAGGAAAAATTCCTTAGTAAGAAGAGAAGACAGCAAGTTTGGGGTTTTTGTGTATTCATTACGTGGTAAATCTGTATTTTTTTTCTTAAAAAAAAAAAAAGTTATCTCCCAAGAATTATTTTTCAGTTGTGAACCTTAAAAAGCAGTCAGTTACTACAGAAAATCTGGCAAGAATGAACGAGTGAGTAGACCATGTGGCTATGTAGGTAGACCAGTTCTATGTAGCTGAACAACGAAGGGTTAAACTGACACATTACTTGCTATTGTCTCCAGCCAAGAAATACAATAAAAATTAGAAAGTTTACTCCAAAATATATTAAAAATTAACATAAGTCTTAAAGATCTCAGAAGTCTTAGCTGTCTAGAACAGTATTTCAAGTCAATACTTTTAAAATATTGGGATTTTCACTAAGTAGAAAGGAACCCCCAGAACTTTGAAGATATGAAAATAAAGAGTATGTACCAGTTATATTTAACCCAACAAGTATTTTTACAAGTTATTTTATTCAGAACATGAAAAATAGGTCCCCCATGAGGAAAGAGCATTTTTCCTTCTTTCCACTTGATATTTCAACCTTCTTTTCAGAGAGATTTGGTCACTGGAAATTTGGCTGGAGGTACTAGTCGTACAGACACCTGCTCTTCCTGGTGTATTTCAAGATACACCCAAAAAAGACATTTTGTTTTTCAAGATTTGTGTGCTATTTAATAGCATGCCAGATGTCCTCCAAAACAGGATAAAAATGAACCCCATGAGAATATAACACTTTCTTGAAAGTCTAGAACATATCCAAGCAAGAGAACAAACACACACACCCCACCAAACCATACAATAAACCCCTGTGTTTTACAGAAGAGACAGTACCCATGGAATGGTGCAAAAGAGGTCTCCAGGAGGGAAAAGGGTACTAAAGCCTAAATATTTGGCACTAGTGATTGACTAACAAGAAGTATTCCCAACAGTTGTTATTCCCTGCTTCATTAGTGCGCTCATAGAACCATAGAACCATAGGGTTGGAAGGGACCTCTGGAGATCATCTAGTCCAACCCCCCTGCCAGAGCAGGGTCACCTAGAGCAGGTTACACAGGAACACGTCCAGGCGGGTTTTGAATGTCTCCAGAGATGGAGACTCCATCGCCTCTCTGGGCAGCCTGTTCCAGTGCTCTGCCACCCTCAGGGTAAAGAAGTTCCTCCTCATGTTTAGGTGGAACTTCTTGTGCTCAAGTTTGTGCCCGTTGCCTCTTGTCCTGTCCCCGGGCACTACTGAAAAGAGCCTGGTCCCATCCTCCTGACACCCACCCTTTAAGTATTTATAAGTGTTGATAAGATCCCCCCTCAGCCGTCTTTTTTCCAGACTGAAGAGACCCAAATCCCTCAGCCTTTCCTCATAAGAGAGGTGTTCCAGTCCCCTAATCATCTTGGTAGCCCTCTGCTGCACCCGCTCCAGCAGTTCCCTGTCCTTCTGGAACCGGGGAGCCCAGAACTGGACACAGTACTCCAGGTGTGGCCTCACCAATGCAGAGTAGAGGGGGAGGATGACCTCCCTTGACCTGCTGGCCACACTCTTTTTGATGCACCCCAGGATGCCATTGGCCTTCTTGGCCACAAGGGCACATTGCTGGCTCATGGTCATCCTGTTGTCCACCAGGATTCCCAGATCTCTTTCCACAGAGCTGCTCTCCAGCAGGTCAGCCCCCAACCTGTACTGGTGCATGGGGTTGTTCCTCCCCAGGTGCAGCACCCTAACTAAACAGACATTCATCTGGCAACAGTTCAAGGCTGGTGAGCACCTTGCAGCTTCCAGCTCAACTCATCCTCCAGCTCAAGGAGCGGGGGAAAAAAAAAAAACCAAACAAACCCAAAATGTTAGAAAAGCTAGTGTGCTTTACCAGGTTGTACAGAGAGCAGATTAGCAGCTAAAAAGCAAATGCAGTACTGATACTCCTGCAGGCCCCTGTATCATTCCTATACAAGTCATTCATGATGTGGTTTACGTCCATCCCATTGCCAAAGGAAAAGATGTGTTATATTTGCTGTATTGCTGCATATTCTTGGTTTCAAAAATTCCTATTCCAGAAACAATCACTTGTGTTTTAATGAGGCAACCTACACAGTCTACAATCAACAGAAATTCAGAACAACAGATAACCTACTATGCAACATCAGTTGTATAGTGGGTGAAAGTGAGTCTCTTTCTCATTTCCATTCATGCTATTTATCTTCCATCCAGAACAGAACAAATTGCAATCCCCAGCCAAAGGTAAGGAACCAAAAGGTACATCATATTTAAAATACTGTAGTTTAGTTACATTACAGAAAGTAAGTATGTACTGTTGATGTGAACAACTTTCTAGACACTTAATTTGATACACCTTGATCTTCCAGGCACTTACATCACCTATTGCTTCTAGAAACATCTTGCATATTTAAAATTAGCTATTTTTATATATAGGATAGCTTCCTTATTTAATATTAAAAAAAAATGGTTTCAGGTCCTTTACATGAAGCCAAAATGTCAAAACTATTTGGAGTAAAACTACATCTTTATTAATAAAATAAATGTGAAAGAGCAACCTTAAAAAACCCTAAACTTTATTTAGCATTTTAACTGAAACATCTAGCAAACACAGATGAGTAACCGGGGGATCTTTTTTATAATTTCCTTGTTTCTCATCCCATCTGAATATTCCTCATTGTAAAAGATAGTTCAGGAGGTAATCTGCCTATTTCATTGCAGAAAGCTTTGTGTTTTAAAATAAATTAACAAAACAACTGCTCAGTGCAGACATGCAGAATATGGATATTCACAGCTGCAAAGAATAGAAAAATATAGACTGAAGCCTGTTGGTCTCAAAATATTTTATGTGAGTTTCGGTATCATTATCTTCACTTTGTAAAGGAAGAGTTCGCTGAAGATCACCGTGTAAGCTAGTTGCAAAATTAGGAAGCCTCAGCCCACACTAGATCTACAGAACTCACTATATACATACATATATATATTCATAAAGAAGCACAGAGAGGAAAACAAGCATCATATATTGCACAATGAAAAAGTTGAAAGCAGACGAAAATGGAAGATCAAAAATTATTATTTTGGCATTTCTGTTAACTCTTTAGTAAAAACCCCATCCCTCCGAAATTCACATGCAAAATACACGATTACTAACACACCCAAGTGCATGGTGCTTACAAATGCTTGCAATAACATGCATTATTCTGTACCAAGACTGCCAAAAACAATTTTCTGTTTTGCTTGAAGTAGGTCTGATGAGTTATTGGTTTCTAGAGCAGTCAGCAATATTAAGAGTGGAATTTACAAAAATTAATGTATTTATACTTCCTTTCTTCCGCCTGCGCAGAAACTCATCATTAGACTGGTAATGTTTCTTAAAGGTTAGAACACATACACAGAAAATGCAAAAAGCAGTTTTTCAACTCTCACTTAACCCAGATTATTTTTTGTGCTTGACTTGATCCAGAGGTCCCTTAAAGTGAATCTTTTCACTGATCCAGTGGACTTCAGGACTGGTCCTCAGCATCACCATCCCCTTCCTACCAGTGAAAATACAGTAACCGTGCTAATCAGATTTAAAGAGTGTATTCCTCCCAAGAGTCTGAGTAAAGAAGAATGAAGCAGGAATTAGAACTACTTACCTGAAAGGCCTGTATACAAAAATCCTAGTCAGCAAAAAAATAGCAAGTTAACCATTACAACAAAAAGACAAACTATAAGCATCTGCATAAAATTCAGGAAACTTCATACTTCTCTTCTTGATGCTGGTCCTCTTGGTCACTTAGTTCATCATCATCTACCATATGCCCAAATGGTTCAGAAGAAATTGATACCATATTAGACAGGATAACTCTGCTATCACTACTTCCTGTAAGGATCAGCTGATCATGAGAATGATTGTATCTGACATTCCAGACCCTAAAAAAAATGAAATCAGAAAGAACAAGAGGCCATTCTTGGCAGGTAATGCATCAACGTTAAATGTTTGGGGTTTTTTTTTTTTTTTTTTTTTTTTCAAAAAACAGCACTAAAAATTGATCTTTGACTTAAATGTTGTAAATGCACATAGAAGTGACATACTTCATTTCAAAGACTGTTTTTTGCCATCTTCATTTGGCTTTTAAGCTTGCATGTCACCTGTTTCATATGAGGTGTCTTTAAAATTCAACAAATAAGTTTAAAAAAAAAAAATCCAAGGAACAAAACACATCATTCAGTGGTATCATTCCTTGAGGGTACACTCCAATTCATTGTTTAGTAAATCAGATAAATATTTAAGTTCTAAATATAAAAATTTCCCCAAAGCAAAACACGGATTAGAAATAACCCGTTAAACAAAAATCTCACAACATTCTTAGAGTAAAGTTTAAAATAGACCCTAAAACAAAAGTAGGATTAGATTTCTTTTCAATTTTTACATTTTACAAATCAAGTTAATACCAAATGTTTTACGGTTCTTGTTTTATTCTTTTTCTTTTCATCTTCTGGAAAAAAGTGCTGCTTCTGTTAATTCACATCTTCATTCCCCTCAAAGTAGCTTCAGGGTCCAGATTTATTTTGCAAGAATTACTCCAACCCAAATTTTAGGAAATATGAACCGCTCATCTTTTCTTAACCACTGAAATCTGCAAATGTCAGACAAGATTCTCTCCTTGCTCCAGCCACAGGCCAGAGTGGTAGATACAAGCTCTCAATATTATCTCCGAGAATAAAATGACTCACTTGCATATTCTGGCTCAAGGGCTGTAAAAAGCATGAAAACAGTGGGGCTGAATTATTGAGCATTTCAACCATTCCACAACAGAAGGATAGACAGCAGCTGCTCTTCTGAACGTCAGGTGCAGCAGATCAGGCTCAATTTGGGAAGGCACACCTTGTCCCAGCTGGCCCCTGCAAGCCACATTCTGTGCTGTGCTTCTCAAAGGTGTACCCTATTTCACAACAAGGTTAACAACAGTTTCCTGCCAATTAGACTAACGTTGTCTAAACTCTTAATTTACAATCACACAAGTAACATTCACATGTTGAAACCTTTCCTCTTGTGCAGAAAAATGATTATTCACAATAGAACAAACATAGTTAGTTTGCATTGTTCCTAAACAGTAAAATAATTAGCTGAATAAATTACACAAGCCATCCACCCGCAAAACAGCATGCAGATAATTTGTTCTACCAGTGGGAATGCTCCTCTAGTGTCTTCACTGGTTCAGTGACATTTCTTGTGTCCCAGAATTTCACCTTGCAGTCATCTCCGCAGCTAGCCAGGTAGTACTGTTTATTGGGATTAAAGTCTAGGTCTCGTACCAGCTGTCCGTGTGCATTTTCTATGCAATATATCTGTCTGTAAAACACATTAAAAAAATTAAATGCTCTATAAAAAGTTAACTGCACTCCACTGACAGGAATCTGTTTCCCTGGAAACTTGCATAATCCCCTTAGCACCCGCAGACCTAGAGTTCCCATTGCTAGTGAACAGTTTAGGGAAATCCCAGCTGTTAACAACAGAGACTTGTATGGATTTCTCAGCTTGCTTTGAAGCTTTGCTCTTTCCTTGTTTGCATTAGGATCATCTGGAGTTAAAAGGAAACAGTAGTTCCAGATGATTCTAGCACAGCTTTTTAACAACTGTTACAACATGTCTGCTACTAAAACACAATATTTTCAGATAAGAGCTTCTCCACCCCTAAGTAGTTATCCTAATTCTGTATTTATGACATCTAGCTCTCCCTATGTGAAAAGCTGAGATGCAAGTGATGCAACAGATATGAACAACAGCTTTTTATTATTGCTCTATTTTGAACTTACCTTCTTGAGCTCTGGCATTTATCATTAATTTACCTGTGTCCCTTAAACTACTCGGTCATGCACGTACTCATCCATTTGGACCACTTCAGAAAACATTTGTAGTACTGCTAACAACCTAGCATCCTTATTAAAAACATTGTGTTCCATCAGGTTTGCTCCCTATCTCACCACTTAAACTTGGGGTTTGGGGTTTTTTTTTGTTTCCACTATTGCTTTACCAGTTTTCTCAAAGCCACCATCTACTAAAGTTCTGCTTAGATTTGACAGTCTCCTACAGTCTTCACTAGAAATTGTCAATGCTTTGTGAGCTTTTTTTTTTTAATGAAAAATTTTTCTTTTCAGAAAACACAGACTGAGCAAAACTTTGTATTTCTTGCACTGTACAAATGGTCTCCTGTCAAGACCAGATAGAGAAGTCTCTTACTCTCAGTACCTAACTACTAATATAAAGCAAAGTAACTCCTTAACAAGAGATTCAGAGTATACTAGGCCTATACTAAGCCCTATCCTGACAGCTATGGCAGTCTCTTGGGATAGTCATCCCACCTGGAGTACTGCATCCAGCTCTGGAGCCCTCAGCACAGGAAAGACATGGACCTGACCTGTTGGAGCGAGTCCAGAGCAGGGCCACAAAAATGATCAGAGGGATGGAACCCCTCTCCTATGAGAACAGGCTGAGAGAGTTGGGGTTGTTCAGCCTGGAGAAGAGAAGGCACCAGGGAGACCTTATTGCAGCCTTTCAGTACCTAAAGGGGGCCAACAGGAAAGATGGGGACAAACTTTTTATCAGGACCTGTTGCAATAGGACAAGGGGTAATGGGTTTAAACTAAAAGAGGTTAAACTAGGTAGAAAGAATACATTTTTTTACAATGAGACTAGTGAAACAGTGGAACAGGTTGCCCAGAGAGATGGTACCTGCCCCATCCCTGGAAACATTCAAGGTCAGGTTGGTCAGGGCTCTGAGCAACCTGATCTAGTTGAAGATGCCCCTGCTTATTGCAGGGGGGTTGGACTAGACAACCTTTCAAGGTCCCTTCCAACCCAAACTATTCTATGATTCTATTCTATAGAGGATATTACTTAGATACTGAACATCAACACTCAGAGTTTGAGAGGTTAAGGATATCACTCAGGTATGCTTTTCTACTAGGTATTCTGGCAGCTGAATTTATCACTTCCTCTTAATTTCTTGAAACATCTTTATGGGAGTTTTTTTAAATCTCAAGCATGCTTGCAGCAATAAAACACTTCTTTCCTCCTTTATTGCACCTTTCACTTCTTTCCTGCACTTCTTGCATTGCTCATGGAGATGTGTCTAAGGGCTTAACAAGAAATACCACTGTCCACTCTATATTCAATAGTGCTTACCACGAAAGCTTTTATTCCACCTTAACTATTATTCTGACCACTCAATCCCTTCCCAAATATGAATATTGTTTTCTTTCACTCTATTATCCTATCTACAGCAATAATACCTACACTGAATTTCCCACTTACATCCTAAGATTAAGGCCAGACCACATGAACATTTTCTCCATCTACTGGATCCACCTTCTCACATTCTTCTTCTTCCGTATTTTTTAGAATTTATTCTTGGAGTCTGAATTTTCCTGATACAATTCTCTCTCTAAATCCATTCAGCCTAGTGTCTGTCTCCTCTGCTTCACAAGCTCTCCTCTGATTAAGATTGCTTCCTAGCCTAGTCTAGGCGTCTTCCCACCAACCTCTTTTTTTCCCCCTCCCTTTCTTTGTTTGCTACGACCAAAGCCATTTACTCCCTCTGTCTTACAGCTATCATAATCGTACTCCATGGAAGTAGCTATTCTAGCTACTTCTTCACTATCTCTCCTCTCCTATTGTTTGCTGGTATAGCAGGTTTCTGTCCTTGATTTCCCGCCACCCACCCCCAGCCCCACCCCCTTCCCTTCTCATTTTTTGCTTCTTAGACTGCCACAGTTTATACTGCCCTGACTTTAAACTCCTACTTCTAGCCTAACTAGTCATTATCAAACATTCACATAATTCTAGACATATTACAGTGTAATTGCAGATGAGACTTATTCTTGCACGTATTTTTCAAGTACATTGCAAACAGCTCTTTGGCGTAGCCTAGTACTTGTAAACTGGTTCAAGGACTATCTAACCTGAGCTTCGCTTGAAGTAATTAGAATTGTGGGGTTTGCTTTTGTTAACTAAGCTACCCTTCTTGTTAATATCTGGACTACCTTTCACAAAAGTTACTCAGAGTATTCGTTAAATGCAAGATACAGATGCTTTTTCTAATGAGATGGCATATGAAGCAGACTTCACAGTATTTAACATTTTCTACTTAAAAACACAGGCTTGAGTCTTAAGGCCTGCATGCTATATGTTAAAAATAGGATGATTACAAAAAACATTTTAAAAAAGGAACTTTAAAAAAAAAAACTTTTTTCTTTGAGCTTTCTTTCCTGTCTTGTACACTTCATTTAAAGGAGTCTTCATAAATGAAAATATGCACGTATATATCGTTAGATTTTTATATATCCTTTTACAAGGCAAAGAACAGGACTTTCAAACCTGATGACAAGCACACAGGAAGTGACTTTTAATTATTATATTTGTATTTTTAGCTTTTGTTTCTTAAATTAAATAAACCTTTTTGGCAAAAACACATAAGGCTGGCAAACATGGGGATTTATTGCTACACCCCTGAGCTGGCAGGAACCATAGAACTAAATTTAAAGTCATCCCCCTTTAAGGCAACAAAAGTTATTACAAGACATCAGTCTTCTCGGTTTAGTGATAAATTACTATGTGCTAAGGGGATAAAGCGTATCTTAAAAAAGCTTGCACAGGTTTTAGTAGTCATGGCAACAGATGTGCACAACATCACTCCTTTGCTTATCAAAATCACAACTGAGCAGGGGGGAAACACCTTATTAGGTATATTCAAAGCTTTAATTGATTCGGTTATGACTTTGATAGATTCAGTAGTTTCATGTAAGTAGCACGCTACAATCTTTAATATAGTATACTATGCTATTTGTTAAAATCAGAAAAGATTGAACTTAACCTGTGAATTACCTTCAGAGATTGAAGTTACCTTTAAATAGCATGCTATGAAGACAGTTCATAGCATACTCAGGACTGTTGTAAAATCATTTTCAGGTTGAATTACAGAACAGGTTGATTCAGGTAATACCTACGTATTAAGCAAATAATCTTGAGACTAGTACACAGCTCAGTAAAACTCAATATACAAGTTCGAATTGAAGCTGAGGGGAGAAAAACAGAGAAAACCCTTTACTAACTTGTAAGTATATCAGCTCCCAAGCCCAAGCACTCCTATTATAAACGATAGTTTTGCCACATTTCTAATCTCTAAAAAACAAAAACCAAAAACAAAGAAACAAACAAAAAAAACCACAAAGCAAAAAAAAACAAAAAAAAACCAAAAAAAACAACCAAAAAAAAAACCAACCAAAAAACCCCCACAAACGTTAGGAGCAATGGGGGGGGGGAAATCATCTATCTCCAAAGGAGATTTGTCTCTCTTACAGAACAAGACTGAAATTTCTCATTACCTCATGCTTCGTGTATCCCATCCTCGAACAGTGGTATCATTGGCTGTTGCAATCTGTGTACAATTGTGGTGTGGACTCCATCTTCCAGAAGTAAATTTTAATTGTCCTTTCCCTTCCAAGGCTGCAGAACTAGACAGCTAAAATAACGAAACAAAGCTGGCAATGTTTCTAAATGTAACGCTAAAATGAAATTAGTTCCACTGAAGACAAAAACTGCACAACAGCCTATTGTTCCAAGTGTAACAGACTACCAAAGTCCTACGATAAAAAATGGAAAAAAATAAAAGCTAGAGTTGATTTTGTATCTCACAAAGTAATTTTTACAAAAGCTTACGCAGTGTAATGTATTCACAAATATCAGAAGTACCATACGACTTTATAAACTAAAATAAACAGTTTCACATTAATAGGGGCGCCGTGCACAAATTTGTAGCTGCCTCAAACAGACACATAAACACATGCATTTAGTCTCATGAACAGTCTTACAAGAATGGTTTTCTATGTCAAAATGCCAAATCTTATCTGTAGAAACAGAATTATACTGTCAAAGACTCTTTGATAAATGTAGAGCAGCTTTTAAAAATAAAAAAATCAAGGCCCAGGTGCCCATGTCATCACATACATGCCTATTAATATAACAGCAGGTACTAGATCACAAATCTACAATTTGTGAGAATTAAAGATTTCAGTTCCAAAATCATGCTTGCATGTCATTGAGCAACTAGCTCTGCATCTCCACAGTTAATAAAAAGAAGGTACAAAGTCAACAACATTCTCTTTGAAGTTGTACAGCAATTAATTATACTCCAATTCCACATGAACATGGGGAAAAATGAAGTTGCAGACACTGCAAATTACTTCTAATCACTTATTGAAACTGATTGTTTAATATCCAAAGGGGGGGTGGGAGAAAACCCAAATTTTTTGCATTTTAGTAAAATATAAAATTTATGCAAATTTCAAGTGGCTAGGCAGACATCAGACTTATGTGGTCATCTTTCACATGATGGTCATATTTCAAAATGTTTCATTAAGAAGTATTTCACAAAAGCAGATTATTGCACTAGATCTCATTGGATCACTTTTCTCCTTTACCTAAATCCTAACACATCGTAAATATTCTATTAAATAGAAGATTTCTCAGTAGAAACATTACACTAAAAAAAAACAAAACAAAACACTAAAACATACATACTGCTTCCATAAACTTTAACCGACATCAACAGAAAAATATGCTGTCATACAAGACTACTCAAATCTATTTGTACATGGTACCAACATCCATTTCTGTATTTTGCTAAGTCTTCATTATTACAGTTCCACCAAGAATATCATATTTATTTAGCATTCAGATTAACAATCTAGAAATTACAACTCTTCTATCACTGAAGTCTATGATACCTAAGAAGTGTTGCCTTCCAAAAATTTTTTTTAAAAGAATGTAGAATTTCCAGCATGCAAGATCATATGTTGCTGATGTATTAATGAATGATATAACATTGTGGCCAAACCTTCTCCTTTAGCACCATTCCTCCTCAAGTACAAGAACTGTCTGAAAGTCTTTCTACAGCCTGCAGGTTATTAGCATTAAGAAAAGTACTGCACAGGACACTGGATGCAGGATAATAAACTAAACTAGACACACACCAGATTCTAGCCACAAGAGAATATGCAGAGCTTGAGTGGGTCATTCCAAGAATTAAACTAAGTTTATTCAGCCAAGTAATCAGTCTTGGCCATACAAAGCTCAGACTTCGGAGAGAAGAGGGAAGCAAATACTAACACTGACAGTAAGACAGTGCCAACAAAAAGAGTATCTCGTATCAGATATTTCCAAAATCTGTTCTCGAGACAGAAAGCGTCATATATCCAAAATGTGACTCGGGGAAGACGGTCTTTGTAAGCAGTGGATAATACTTTCTCCAGCATTCCAGCCATATTTTATTTTTTAAGTCTTCATTTCAACTTTTATCATGTAAACTATTATAAAAGGATATTTTTTTTTCTTTTTAGTCAAAAGTTCAGGGGTAAGGCCAGCACACACATCCTGCGCTATTTCTTAACAACACACATGAAAAAAAATCACATACATATTAGATTGGCCAAGTCATCCTTGCCTTCCCAAGCAATTCTTAAGTACTTGCAGGAACTAAATGACATCCTTCCTCGTATGGATGTCCAACTACGTATACAGCCAAGTTCCCAATCAACTCATGGTAGACTTCTGTTAATAAAATGAAATCCCAGAAGTTACTGAATAAGGTTTTGTTCAATCTTCTTTTGCATGTCTTCTATGAGCCTGAAAGGAACTGCACGGATTTAAAGGAAAGCTAAGAGGTAAGGGAGGGAAATTTTCATACATAAAAAGGAATCCTTATGTAACAAAAGGAAGTCTGCAAGCCTCCCTCCTGGAAATCCAAGAAATGAGCTTAAAGGAAACAAAGGTGGTAGTTCGGAATCACAAATGCAGGTTCAAAAAAACCTTAGCTTTAGTTTTAATTCATACCTAAATATATAGACAGTAAACAAGCTTTCTTGAACTCTTCCCTCCACTTCTTTAAAGGCAGAGAAGTTGACTACACAAGGAAAGGAAAACATGACAGAGGCATATTTTAGACATTAATCTCACATCAGGATTCGGGTTTGTGCTGCCCAGAAGATGAAAACATGTAGCTCTAAGGGCCTCACTGGATATTGCAGGAAAACAATTCATGGTAACATTTAATAAACACAAAATGTGACTTACAGTAAGGAGTGACTAAGATCCAATGTCTACTTTTAGACAACAGAATTAGCTATTGTTCTTGCATCGTGCAAGAATCACACATTGACTTTAGAAAAAGGTCTGGACAAAATCATAGAATTAGAATCATAGAATTGTTAGGGTTGGAAGGGACTTTAAAGATCATCTAGTTCCAACCCCCCTGCCATGGGCAGGGACACCTCCCACGGGCAGGGACACCTCCCACTAGACCAGGCTGCTCAGAGCCCCATCCAGCCTGGCCTTAAAAACTTCCAGGGATGGGGCTTCCACCACCTCTCTGGGCAACCTGTTCGGTGTCTCACCAACCTCATGGTGAATGAAATCATGAACAGTGTAAAATGGTTATCAGAATATGGATGGATTTAACACTGTTCTTAAGTGGATCAGTGCCTAAAGCTGGTGACATAAGACCAACAATAAAAGGGCAGAATGATATTATACTACAATTGCATGAGAGCAATGATGTGAGATAAAAGGTTCTGAAAGAAATTAAGCAACGTAATATGGTCGGAATAGAACTGTGTATGTTATCCTCAATGAAGGAAGGGGTTCTACAAAAGTAAAGTATCTGAATATGAAAAAGTCTGTCCTACTTTTGAAGGACTGATTTCTGTGTATTCAAGTGAAAACATCAATTACTCCAACTTATTTTTAACAATACATCAGTAAGGACTGAGATGTCTCTTTCTCTGCTTCAAATTCTGATCTCATAAGGACTAATTTGGAAAGAGGAAAAGGTGGACAGTATCCTTAAAAAAAACAAACCCCAACATATATTAACCTCTAGAGGGTACAGAAATTATCTAGAAAAAATACAAGCAGCCATCTTGCCAAGAAAGCATTTCATGCTTATTCCTAACATCCTCCTGTATTTGGATATGTCACTTTCCTCCAGAGAGAGTGTGAAATCTTCCCCACAAGATCTTCCATCTTGCCTAGAATGCCACTGCCAGGTATTTTCTGTTGTTCTGAATTAAGATTACCTATAGGTTAAGTGTTACTAAAGAATCCAGAATGGACCAGAAATCTAAAAGAAATCAAATTAATCATTTGAATAAAATGATCAAAACCACGCCTCTACTCCTCCCCTTTGTGAAAACATGAAGCAAATTGAAAAATATCTATATTTTAACATCTCCAGCTGTGCTCATCTGCCGTCCCAAACCATATTGCATTTACCCAAGGAAGAGTTCTAGTGATTTGGTGACATGTGACCTAAAGTCTGTATACAAAAATATTAACTGTCGTCTTTTCAGCAGAATCTACCCAGACCTTGTGGATTGGTTGGGCTTCTCTTGGGTACAGGTAATGATTATAAATGACAAAGAATAGCTAATTTAATTGCAAAAGGTAACCATGCAGCGAGCATAAGATTAGTTTCACCCCAGAAGGTAACGTCCTCAAAACAACAATAAAGGCAGTGATCAAAAGGAGAGGAGAAGCTTGTCTCAATGCAAATATAGGCATATGTTCCTATATTAAATACTGTAATGAAGAAAAAAGTTAGCGAAAAACATTGAAAGCGGAAAAAAACCCAAACAAACACACAGAACTATATAGTAAGTTTCAGAAAGATTTCAGAAATACACAGAGGTTTATTCTAGGCCTGGAAAAGCCTGTTATACTGGACTTTGGATTGTCATCATTTTACTTACTAGAAAGTCTAAGGTAGGCATTTTAAAGAGATGTGTTGTTCAGCTGGACTCCGGTTAACTCAGGAACCCACAGACACGTTTGAGACAAATTTGTTGCAGACAAAAATTCAACAGAAATGCAACAATACCAGTCATCTTCGAAGAGATTCACCTGGCTTAAGATTTAGATGCCTAGAGATATGTTTTCTGAGAGTCAAGTTTCCATGGACTTTCACTATTAAACTACACTTTAAAAGTGGTCACTGACTCAGTGATGAAGCAAATATTGCCTAAGGGTAACTCAAAATTGCTAAAGCAGAAGACTGATAATGGTAAACAGTTATTTCCAGGCAAAATTTTAATCATAAGCAATACTAATTTACAGTGCACTCACATGAGATACTAGATTATTTGAGACAGAAATATAGAAAAATCAGTCAAATTCTATACCAGGTCTCCTGAGAGCCTGACTGTAAACTCTAAATGACATTCCTAACTTCTGCAAACAAAGATTTTTAACAGACCTTTCAAAATGCTCCTATTTGAAGACGTCAGTCAAGCATTGATATATCTGCTTTCATAATCTTAGCTTCACTAGATGAAGCAGGTTTTTTAATGCAGAATTTCACTTTTGTTTTTCTTGTTTCCTTGTATCAAATATAAGCATATAACAAATGTCACAGATTAAATCCTCTTAGTCCCATTATCACTTTGCCTTCTGGAGTCTTTATTTTGCAATCAATATTTGATACAGTACAGGCATATTTTAAAAGTAACAGAATAACAGATATTCCAGGTAAGGAACGCTAATTGAAATACTAAAGGGATCAGCAAACTGAAAATTGCTTTGAGGACAGAAATACTGATTTCCAAAATCATGCTGAAATCACATAGATTAGTGAAGAGTCTAGTCCTCTCCAAAATTATGCAGATCGCAATTCTAGTGATGGAAGGAAAGAAAATGGAAGTCATAGTTATACTCACAAATATTTGTGTGTCAGAGCGAGGAGGTTTGTTTTTAGGAAAGGAATAGTAAAAGGAAGACACAACACGCAAAATTTTAGTAAACAAATTTGAGACAGTTACGAGAAAGTGGTTGGGACAGTGAAAAAGCTAATTAACATTCAGAAGAACTTTAGCAAGAGAGGACAGAGCTGCCCAAAAAGAGAGAGGAGAAAGGGAAGATGCTAAGTAGTCTAGCAACCCCAGCACTTCAAAGAGACATGGAGTTATAGAATCATAGAATCATAGAATCATAGAACCATAGGGTTGGAAGGGACCTCTGGAGATCATCTAGTCCAACCCCCCCTGCCAGGGCAGGGTCACCTAGAGCAGGTTACACAGGAACACGTCCAGGCGGGTTTTGAATGTCTCCAGAGATGGAGACTCCACCACCTCTCTGGGCAGCCTGTTCCAGTGCTCTGCCACCCTCAGGGTAAAGAAGTTCCTCCTCATGTTTAGGTGGAACTTCTTGTGCTCAAGTTTGTGCCCATTGCCTCTTGTCCTGTCCCCGGGCACTACTGAAAAGAGCCTGGCCCCATCCTCCTGACACCCACCCTTTAAGTATTTATAAGTGTTGATAAGATCCCCCCTCAGCCGTCTTTTTTCCAGACTGAAGAGACCCAAATCCCTCAGCCTTTCCTCATAAGAGAGGTGTTCCAGTCCCCTAATCATCTTGGTAGCCCTCTGCTGCACCCTCTCCAGCAGTTCCCTGTCCTTCTGGAACCGGGGAGCCCAGAACTGGACACAGTACTCCAGGTGTGGCCTCACCAATGCAGAGTAGAGGGGGAGGATGACCTCCCTTGACCTGCTGGCCACACTCTTCTTGATGCACCCCAGGATGCCATTGGCCTTCTTGGCCACAAGGGCACATTGCTGGCTCATGGTCATCCTGTTGTCCACCAGGACTCCCAGATCTCTTTCCACAGAGCTGCTCTCCAGCAGGTCAGCCCCCAACCTGTACTGGTGCATGGGGTTGTTCCTCCCCAGGTGCAGCACCCTACACTTGCCCTTGTTGAATTTCATAAGGTTTCTCTCTGCCCAGATCTCCAACCTGTCCAGGTCTCTCTGTATGGCAGCACAGCCCTCCGGTGTGTCAGCCGCCCCCCCCAGCTTTGTGTCATCAGCAAACTTGCTGAGGGTGCACTCTATCCCCTCATCCAGATCATTGATGAATATATTGAAGAGGACTGGACCCAGTACTGACCCCTGGGGAACACCACTCGTCACTGGTCTCCAACTAGATTCTGTGCCCCTAATCACAACCCTCTGAGCTCTATCTTTCAAGCAGTTTTCTATCCACCTTACTGTCCATTCATCTAACACACACTTCCTAAGCTTCCCTATGAGGATGCTGTGGGAGACCGTGTCAAACGCCTTGCTTAAGTCAAGATAGACCACATCTACCGCCCTCCCCTCATCTATCCATCCAGTCATACCATCGTAGAAGGCTATCAGATTAGTCAGACATGATTTCCCCTTGGTGAATCCATGCTGAGTACTTCCGATAGCTTTCTTTTCCTCCACGTGCCTTGAGATGATGCCCAGAACAAGCTGTTCCATCATCTTTCCAGGGATGGAGGTGAGGCTGACCGGCCTGTAGTTCCCTGGCTCCTCCTTCTTGCCTTTTTTGAAGACTGGAGTGACATTGGCTTTCCTCCAGTCCTCAGGCACCTCGCCTGTTCTCCAGGACCTTTCAAAGATGATGGAGAGCGGCCCAGCAATGACTTCTGCCAGCTCCCTCAGCAGTCTCGGGTGCATCCCATCGGGGCCCATGGACTTGTGAATATCTAAATGATCTAATTGATCCCTCACTCGCTCCTCCTCAACCCAAGGGAAGTCTTCTTCTTTCCCTGTTACTTTATTCAATGCCTGGGACTTCTGAGGGCTGGGCCAAGCAGAAAAGACCGAAGCAAAGAAGGCATTCAGTAACTCTGCCTTCTCCGCATCCTCCGTCACCATGACTCCTGTCTCATTCAACAGTGGGCCCACAACTTCTCTGGTCTTCCTTTTGCTTCCAATATACTTGTAGAAGCTCTTTTTGTTGTGCTTAACATCCCTAGACAGGTCTAATTCCAAGGCGGCCTTGGCTTTCCGTGTTTCATCCCTGCACGCTCTGGTGGCATTCTTGTAATCCTCCCAAGGGGTCAGTCCCTTCTTCCACTTATTATAAACTTCCTTCTTCCACTTGAGCTTTTTCTGAAGCTCCCTGCTTAACCATGCAGGTCTCCTGCGTGCCTTGGCCGATTTCTTTCTCTTAGGGATGCACCGATCCTGAGCTTGGAGGAAGTGGTCTTTGAATATCAACCAGCTTTCTTGAGCCCCTTTGCCTTCCATAGCCCTAGCCCACGGGATCTCTCCAAGCATAGCATGGAAGCAGCATCATCTCCAAAAATAGTTTTTCACCAGGTTTAAAGAAGGCATTCCAAAATAGTCTGTGTGTTATTCAGGCATTAGAAAATAAATACTGACTAATATAGGAGTAATGCAAATCCAGTGGATACAATGCTACAGACAAGCTCCTGGAGGCCAGCCTTCAGAAACTCTCAACATCAGTTTGATAAAAACAAACACCACTTTGAAGAAGCCTTGGAAGGTAATATAACACTGACTGAAGTTCCAGGCTGGAAAAAACCCTAAAGTTTCCTCATCTAGTGAAGGAACCCTAAGGGCATAAAAGATTAACCTATATTACATTACAGTGATACTATGCAAAATCTAGCAAAATAATAACTTAAAACTTCACCTATTTGCACACATTCACATCATACAACAGGGAAGAGTTTATGGACACAATGTCTTGACTCTTCAAGCAACTGCCAGTTGAAAAGTCTGATTCTGCAGCATCCAAGAAAAGAAATTAACCCAGAACAAGTCAAACTGGGGAGTTAATTCAAGAAGTGACAACGGATCGTCTGAATAATAATATCCTTGACATAATCAGTTTCCATTTTCAAGGGTAGACACTGACCTAAATTACTCTATCCAGAAACACTCAAAGTTTTCTATATACAATCTATGTCATTATACATAAATAAGCAAATTTTTTTCTTGTTTATCTATAAGAGGTGGCATAATTGGACAGAAATCTATGTCAATGACACCTTTTCATGTATGTTCCTGTTTATATATGTTCCTGAATAAGGCTTTAACAAGTGAAATAATCTGAATAGACAGTATAATAATAAATAAAATTAATACTGAGAACTCAACACAGATCATAGTAAAAAGAGAAATTTATATTATGTTTATACATAATAAGAGCTGCATGGTATTAACCAACATAATTTAATATACTACTATCTGAATTCAATAACCTTTAGGCTTTACTGATCACAAATTTTATCAAATTAGCATTGCTTTATTTTAGATTATTCACTATAAAAATCAATAGGAAAGTAAGGGGAACTCCAGAAAAAGGAAAATATTTAACCCCTAGCAACAGATACAAAATACTACTCTTAAACAATCATATTCAAGACAACTGATAGAGTACTTATTTACCCCACCCACATTAAAGGCAACAAGATATTTCTGAAGGTATAGTTAAAAGATTAGCAAGTTCTAGGCTAGTGAATGTTGTTTGTACTACGTTCAAGTATATCACGATTTCTTAAAAAAAAATTCTTACCACAGCTTTGGCTGAACTTTCCTGTAAATCCCACAGTAATATGTTATTATCAGCCAGTGAAATAATCTTTTTACCGTCTCCCATTGGTTCCCACATAACACTGTAAAACAGAAAATGAAAACAAACAACCTAACATTAAAACCAATCAGAATTTGCATTAGAAAGCCATTTTAACTCTGTGGATCTAATCTATTCAAAAACACTTTAAATCATACTCCTTATGGTTTCCTTCAGCTGAAATCCGTCCTATATTTTAAGTGCAAAATCTGCCATTAACTAGCAATTTTTTTGCACATACTAGATGAACATTATTGCAGCATTAGTTACTTAAAAACTATATGACAGCAAACTTAGGCTTGCTTATGGAATATTTTAGTCAATACTAATGTGCACATCCTTTTCTTTTTCTTTTGAGTGTCCTTTGACATCCCATCCAAATCTGTCAGAAAAGGAATGCCATTCAGCTTCCCTAGATACTAGCCGAACTGTAAAATGAGAGCTTCTCAAAATCCTTACTCTATTTGTCGTCCATTTTGCATATTGAATCATACAGCAATCATGCAAAACAAACAGTGATTATGTCACTGTAGCAGTTGATACAGTAGCCTTGAACAACACAAAATGTTGGGGTGGAAGGCCCCTCAGGCCTTACTGATACCGACTTAAAAAGAACATATGGTTCCCTCCTTCCTGGAATAATGTACCTAAGTTTGAAAGACTTAGCTAGGTTTAGTTTGATAAAAGGAATCCTTGAGACATTGTATCCTTGAGTAGACTAGACAGGGAGAGGTGCTAGAATAAGCTAGTTTTGTGAAAACAAGAGTTGCAAACTAGGCCAAGAGACGAACTGAGTATGCACGAAGATCGAGTTCAATCAGCAGACACGGTGAGGAAGACTATCGACGACGACCAGAGGACCCTGGAAGACCACCAATGGACATGGATGCGCATGCGTCAAGGACATTTACATATATTAATGAGTTCTAGGTGATAATATGAATATGTTAATCATTTCTGGGAAATATAATTAGTATGTATATTCTGATTGCTTATAACCTTTGTAGTTGAGCAACTCAGCGTGCGCACTAGGCGAAGTGATTCCCTGTCCGCCCAGCGCCGCAATAAAGAATGCCTGCTTTCTAACACTCCAAAATTGAGTCTTAGAAAGTCCTTAATCGCTGGCTTATGGTACCACAGTCATTCTGCGTACATACACAGAAAAAAAGACCTTGACGTACACTCAACTTCTGAGTGCTTTAGCTTTAAACTTCAGTTCTTCATATGTAATGTTGTGCAACCTTTCTGAAGGTGCACCAAAACTCATAAGCCTCAGAGCTTTGATGCAAACCTCTTCCAGATCAACAGCTGTCATCATGACTCAATCAACATATACTTTTTCCCTGTGATTCACCAGTTTCATGCTATATATGAAGGAATGCAAGAAAGCAGCCCTCATCTCTAGTTGTGCCTATGAGAAGCAGTATATTCAAGCCAGTCAGTATGGGCAGCACAGCTAAGGTTATGTCAGTATGGGCGCTACAACAGTAAGGTTGAAGGAATAATACTTGTCATTTGATGAGAATAGTCTTCCATACGCAACACTTTTAAAAGAAAGTTGTGCAAGCTCACAATCATCTTATAGTCACACAATACAGCTGAAGGCAGAGATCACAACTTCAGTATCAATAGCTACATAGAGAAACTTATTTCCATCTCTAGAAAAAAAAAATATATATTCAAAGGCATTTGATATGCTTTTCTCATCCTCAGTGCATATATGAAGAAGTACCTCTTGAGGTTTGTCAAGAGTCCATCACTAAATATAAGTTTTCTAGTCTGTTTAGTTTTTTGCATGAATCAATTCAGCATCTGGACTGGAGAAGAAGAAGGTGAAAGAAGAAGCAAAGAAGATGTTGGGCAAGTGAGCCCAACATTAGGCAGCCACTAGCTACTTTCCTAACTCATGCTGCATACAACGCACGCTCCTATTTTATCCCCAATTTTACATTATTCCCATCTTCCTAAGACAGTGGGTATGACCCAGCTGGCCTCAGATCTAAGTCAATGAACTCATCTAATCTTATGGTATAAAGCACAAGGAAAAGAAAATAGGAAGTTGCAGGTAAGAGGAAGAAATGACACTGTCATTTTTTCACACCATAAGTGAAACACAACCTCAGTTATTCTGGGCTGATCCCTTCCTCTCAAAATCCTCTTGCCTCTTCCATGAAGAGCTTCATTGCTTTTTACTCTGCATTTTAGTGAAACAAGCATTAGATATACAGGCAGATGACTGCACCTGTTTGCTGTTATAGAAAAGTCAGACTATGCAGAGAAAGAACTATGCCGGAAAAAAAAAAAAAAAAGAAAAGAAAATTAACACCAAGTAGATGAAAAACTCTACAACTATAACTAAAAGGGTTCATTGGCTGACTCCCCACCCGTCGAACTTTTCCCTAAGGCAATGGAGCAGGTCAAAGAAAGGACAAGCTTCTGCATCTATTTTCTGCTGGAACCATGACCTGCATCCTTATTATGTCATCAATCCATGAAAATTAACTACTTACAGAAGTTGATTTGTAATGAGGTCTCTTGTATTAGGACAAAATCACTTCATTTAGCACATTAAGCTACCATCATGTTGTTAAATGTATTTTAACAAGGACATGGAACTAGAATGATTCTAAGATTTGCTTTAAATTGGGCTGGTTTGTCTGTAATATTGCCAATCTTATTTTCAGAAGTGTTTCTTGTTGAAGTTGCATGGTACAACTTGGAAAAAACTTACAAACAACTGAAAATGAGTGTTGATAATAAAAATGATGAAGTAGTTTCAATTACATGTTCAACCATTATTTGGCCCATAGTAATGAGAAGTAACCAACTAGCACTGGCAAGGATATTTCAGAATTTCATATAGTTCTGCTGCACAGATATACCAATTAAATCCTTCAAAGAGATGAAAACATTTTATGAACATATATAACAGGATAAAAAAAAAAAAAATGCACTATAACCTGCACGTGATCATAGCCAAACTTCCACAACTTTGCTTTCTAAAGTGAAATTTAAAAAATATCAGGATCATCACACCACTGAACAGGTAACTAAGAATTTTTCAAGTTGATTCTGATCACATTTATTTATTCTAAGTCCATCATTTTTCTTACATATTGCTGAAAGTATAACTGGCATTTGGTGTTGATACACGCAGATGTAATTTTAATTATAGACAATGAACTCTGTAATGAACTCTGTTTTGACCAATTAACTCTTTAAGAGTTCTTCCAGCCAGAGATCAATATTCTTTATGCCTGTCGATGTATTTGCACCTTTCCGGCACTGATCATTGAACTTTCAGTTGTAAAAGCTAGATTGGAAGTACTGTCTTTGATGTTTTCAAAGATAGGAAGAAATTTCACATCTTTGAGTGTCACTGAGCTTCAAGGTAAAGAATTAAAGAATTGTTACAGCTGAATACTGTGTGCTAATTAGATCCGATTGTAACCCAGGTGACATACCTTGGAATGAAAAGGTCTCTCCACATTCACTCTATCCTTGCGGGATGCCTGTTTTGCTTTCATTTAATTTGTCTTTTATGAAAGTTCATTGGTTTATGGGTGTGGTTCTAGTGATCATTCAGATTTTACAGTCTAAGCAAACACTACTCAAATCACTCCTTGTAACATGTTCACCTGTATTCTGTAGTCATGCCTGAATGCATCATGGTTTCAGCTGGGATGAAGTCACCTTTCTTGCTACCAGCTGGCGTAGTGCTAGGTCTTGGATTTGGGATTGGAAATAGCGTGGACAGCACACTAGTGGTTTTAGTTGTTGCTAAGCTCTTTCTGTTCCTCACACCACACTGCCAACAAGAAGTTGGGAGGGGACACAGCTGGGACAGCTGACCCCAACTGACCAAAGGGATATTCCATACCATGTGACATCATGCTCAGTATGTAAAGCTGGGGTAGGAAGGCGGGACCATTCGGAGTGATGGTGTTTGTCTTCCCAAGTCACCGTTACGCATGCTGGAGCCCTGCTTTCCTGGGGATGGCTGAACACCTGCTTGCCCATGGGAAGCAGTGACTGAGTTTCTTGCTTTGCTTTGCTTGCGTGCACAGCTTTTGCTCTACCTATTAAACTGGTTTTATCTCAACCCACAAGTTTTTTTTCCTCACTTTTACTCTTCTAATTCTCTCCCCCATCACAATTGCAAGGAGTGAGCGAGTGGCTGTGCGGCCCTAGCTGCTGTCTGGGGTTAAATCACGACAGAACGTTAAACATGAAATACGGTGGAGAAGGAAGAAAAAAAAAAAGAAAAAAATACTGGTTACTGAAAAAAACTGGCTTTCAAAGCAAGATACAAATTTTAGAAAAACTGAAGTTTTCATTTAGAACAATTTTCAGACACAGCAGAGGTGGTGATAATCTTTAAAAAGGAAAACAGATAAACCAGGCAATACCATTTTCCTGAGTGTGCCAACAGTTGCTGGTGCTTACAGTTTTTGGAAATGGACAAGATAATTGTCAAATTCACAGCTGCCACTCAGAAACTGAGTGTCAACTTCACGGCTGCTCTTTAGATAATCTATAAACAGCAGACAAGCAATTATATTTGTTGCCTTTTACCCTATTTTGTTATCATTTGACTCCTGATGCTTCAAATTAGCTTCTAGCTAGTAGCTTCTGGTAAAAAAATTAAATCCTACAGAGAATGTTTTCCTAGTAATGAAAAAAGAGAATTTAAAATATTCCCTCAAATGCACACATGAAAGGACTCTATTATCTGTGTTTTATGCTGAAAAGATAGTTAACACCATCATTTATTATCATACTGAGCTTTTACAAATGAACAATTCAAAGTTCTCCATTATAGACTAAAGAAGAATAAAGCAACATACAAATGCTTTCATAGATGTGAACTGCAGTCCAGTCACAATGCAAGCATTAACTACTGCTTAACCATAATTATAGAATTGACAACCATTTATTTCTGTAAGTGGAAAAGTTTTGCTAGACTGAAAATCCTTATGCACTGCAAAACGGAAAATACACCCAAACATCTGGTAACTCAGCAGAACATCCTGCAGCCTCCATGTAGCCCATCAGAAAAATTCATGTCTTATTGATGCAAATCCTGCCTTCCTTGCAGTACAATGATTCAAATTTAAAGGCGGCTCTACTAATCAGGTGATTAGAACATTATTCTAAGAGGAAGGAGATGAGACTGAGGACAACCTGGAACCCACAATTCTTACTTCTTACCCAAGTGCTCTACAGAGCGACCACATTTCTGAATGAAAACAGCTCTGGCTATTTTGTAGTGTATTGAAGTCCATGCTGCAGGAAGCACAGGTAAGTTATGCTTTGTCTCAAAATTCTTAGCCATGGAGATATATTTTGGTGTCCAACTCTTCAAGACACAGTAAAACAAGAGCCATAGCTTCCTAAAAAAACTGAAAGAAAAGGTGAGTTTATTTTAGGTGCCTTTTTAGCTAAGAGGCTGCTGAGAAGAATGAAAAATGAAGTTAAAGATTCTTTTGGACAAGAAGCCCAAAGACAGCTGGGCTTTATTCTGGTTCTTAAATTGTTTTTACATTCAGAAAAATAAAACTGCTGTACAAATGAATACACAAATATCCCAACAAGAAGGTGACACATAAAAATCCCTTCCCTCTAAAAGTGGTTTGTTTATTTGTTGGGTTCCCCCCCCCCCCCCCTTAAATTGTCATACTACAACGTTGACAATCCCACAAAGTCTTTTGGAAAAAGTCATAAAGCAGAATGCAAAATAATAAAGGGTCATCCTTGATACTCACTGCATTTCCTTGTCTACTGCAGCTGTGATTAAACAAGTTTAGAGTGAGAAAATGAATTGTGATTCTTGCTTTATAGCCCAATTAATTTCAGCAGTGAAGAGATATTTATGTATATGTAAACATAATGAAGACAGTCTGAATCCTAGGAGTTCACAATCTAACAGAAAGCATGGTAGTGAATTTGTTACAAGAAAGCAAGATATAGGATTCATTGATTTTAAGTAGGAGCTCCTAAATATCCATTTTGTAGAAACAATTATTAAATTCCTTTTGAGCTATTAATGATTTAAAGTGATGACCAACAGGCGACCATCTCCATAGTTTGTTAACAATCTCAGACTTTTGTCAGGCTGGCCGTGGGTTTGCACATTAATAATGCTTAAAACAGCAAAGCAAAATCATGCAAATTGATTATACAAACTCTACATGAGAACGAAACTGACAAAAACTGTCACTCGTAACATTTGAATTCATGAAACATTATAGATGGGAATCAACATCTCTAGTCTGTAGTGTAACCAACTGACCTACATTGTGTAGACACTTGCAGCACAATAAGAACAAAGCACGAACAAGCTATGCAACCAGATAGGTGAAACAGTAAATAGCAAGACCTACTTTATAGAATGGAAGCCATAACTAACCTTTTTCTGACTTAAGACACCAGTCAACCATGTTCTACTGCATTTATTTTTGAAGCACTAACATACACAAGTTCTATACATGGACAGTTCTTGTAGAGCGTGTCGTGAGAGTTCTAACAGGCGTGACCCAAAATTCTTCAGATTGCAGTAAACAAAGAAATCCTAAATTTTTTTCCCATCGACTTGTGGGTGAAGCTGATTCTTTCTCCTGTGTTCAGAGAAACAGTCCACATGAAAACTCCTCAGAGTAAGAAACCCGTGGGTAGCACTAATTGGAATCCATGCTACAAAGTAGTTTTGTAGCATAGTCTTATCAAGGTCATGGGGGTTCTCCATGTTCATTTGGTATTGCAGACAAGTCCTTACAATTGATTAACGATATTATGAGGCTAATTTTGCCTGTTTGTTGTTACATGTATTTATTCCAGACAGATGAGGAATATTAATTAATTTTTCCAGAAAAGTTATCCTTTCAAAGATATAAAAGGTATACTAGATTTTTTTAGGACACTGCCTTCTCCTCTAAGGTCTGCCTCTTACTAGCGTATCCAACATATTACTAGATATCCTGGATTTTTGCTCAACTTTATGCTTTTTGGGATAGACTGTTCTTGACCTTGGAGGAGATGGTCCTTGAATATTAAACAGCTTTCTTGGAACCCTCTTCCCTCTAGGGCCCTATCACATAGGACTTATTCAAGTAGATCCCTGAAGAGGCCAAAATCTGCTCTTGCTCTGCTCCCTCCTCTCAGGACCCTGAACTCCACCATCTCACGGTCATTGCAGTCAAGGCTGCCTTTGACTTTCCCATGCACAACCACATCTTCCTTCTTTGAGGTCCAGTAAAGTATCTCTCCTCACTGGCTCCTCTGTCACTCAAGTCAGGAAGTTATCAATGCTCTCACAGAGTTCTCTCACAGAGAGGAGAACTTTCCTCATCATCATCCCAGCCTGTACTTCCTAAAAAGCCTCAGTACTTTTCTCAGTTTTTTCTGCAGCTATTTTGTCTATCCAACCTGAGTAACCAACAAAAGAATAATCACACACAGACAACGTATTTCCTAGTCTTTTAAGTGCTGTTAAATAGAGACACAAAAATATCAGGGTACAGAGAAGAGACTATAACCCCTGGCTTCCCCTGTTCCAGTGACTTCCATTAGGGTGGAAGTTACAGCACTGGTTTGGTTTGACCAGAGTAGTACTGTTAAAGACTAATGTGTCTTCAATTAAGATAAAAAAAATGCACTGTCACAGGGTACTTTTATAACACCTCTGCTATATAAAAGGTAGCTTACCAACAGATCTCCCAGTATTTTTGTTTGTTTGTTTCTGGGTGGTTTTTGTTGGTTATTTTGTTGGTGGTGGTTTTGGTGGGGTTTTTTTCTGGTTTTGTTTTTGGTTGGGTTTTTTTTGTTTGTTTGTTTTTTGTTTTGGGGTTTTGTTTTTTAAATGAAACCTGGGGGGCTGTTTTATCCTCCTTGTTCTCTTTTGAAGGAGGAGAAAGAAGAGCTTTTTTTTTTTTTTAGGGGGGGTTGGGTGGGTGGAGTGGGGTAGGGGGGTTTATTAATAAAAAAGATTATGCATTGTTTCTGACCTCCTATAAAATATCAAATACAGTCTAAAGAATACAATAGATTAAGAAAGTTAGTATTTCCTCAAAGTAATTAATATTGGATTATTTACAACAAGAATGCATAAATATTATGGCAGAAACACCCACAAATAATACTCTAAGGCAAATATGCAAAACCCTTCTAATTTCATTATGTTTCATCCATGCCTTCCCATATTGCTCAAGTGCTAAATACGTGTCTACATATAGGAAGGCTCTTCCAAAAGTTTTATTAAGGTTCTGTCATACTACCATGATTAATATTTTGCAATAGTATTTTAATTATCCTGCTGTTACTGATGGCTGAAATATCTGAGGATTCAATGGCTATTTTTAAAACATTTCGGAAGTTCTTTTTTTTTTTTTGCAAGTATTTTAGAACAAGTCCATTAAGTATGTGTGGTGAGACAGCAGAATGCATTATAGCTGCAGGGTTTTTTTGGTGACGTATCTACCATAACAAAAGGTCTAGAGTATATGCAGTTAAATTACTGTAGGAATACAGTGTTTTGGCAGTGTAGTTTATGGTACCTGTTGAAATCTATATCCCATGCCAGAAAAAGCACTTTACTAAGCATAAAGCTTGTATCTGCTTGGAGGATTTGCAGATACTATTACACAGACAAATCTTTGTAACAGTCTTAGGAAGAACTCACTGAGGAGCTGAAACCTATTTATTAATATGAAAAAGAATTAATTGACAACATGCTTTGGCCAAGAAATGTGGACAAAGAGTCAAATAAGAACTATCTGAAAAAGTATGTACATTTTAAAGGACTACATGAGTATTAAAAGTTGTTTTCACCTTCTTACTTAACAGGAGGAAAGCTTCTAAGTAAGGAGTAACACCATTTCACACAATCAGACACTGATGACAAATTACTGTCACCCACAGTTAACTGCTATATACATTGAACAGCACGTGTAGAAGAACAGAACCTCCCAGTACGTATATGAGTTTCTTCAATGAAATTGGACTGGGGGAGCGGGAAAACTGTGTGTAAAGCTAGGATTCATTTCCAAAGCAGATGGACAGAAGTCACATAACCTCTATCATTCTACAACATATTGCTCATGGAGCAGCTGCTGCCATGGACACCATTTCCATTGTGTTGCTTGAACAGGGCTTAAAAAGCCCCAAAGTGAATATTATGGATATGTGACATGCCATGAAAGAAACATATAAGCGTCTTGTCCACCAAAGATCTGTAAGATGGTCAACCTAGGAAAAAACTTTTTAGTAGTATGAATATTTGTCAGGAAAGCACACAGGGAGCTGTCAGGTAAAAGTCCTGCCCAGCTTCTGGAGGCCATACTATGCCAATAGTTTTTGCCATATACTGACGTAAAGATTAAGGGCTGAAACAAGCTTATTTGTGAAAGAACTAGAGTGGGCAAAAGCAATTTCAGCAGACTCATTTTAGAGGAAACATGTACCTGCCTTTGAGGGGGGACAATTTGAGTATTTTCATATGGGATTTGGCAAAAGATGGGAACATAGATATAGCATACCCTTGCTGAAGTATTGCTGTTTGTAACAAAGAGGACATCCACACGGTTGGACAGGGAGGAAAAAAAAAACCCGAACAAAACAGAATATTGGTCCAAATACACTTCTCCAATTTGACACATGCCTAAGAAGAAAGTTATGGTTGCCTAGGATCTGCATTGACAGTTGAAGGAAAATCACCACTCCTTCTGTTCAAAAGTACAGCAAACCCAAGAATGATAAAGGTTTACAGGGACCTGGCACAGATGTACCCTCTAACAGCCCTAAATCCAGTCACTCTAGATACTGGGGGAATTTGAGGTGAACAGACTGCAAGAAGTGGCTGGGACTCTAGCTAGCGTGGTCTCACTAAAAAACCTCTCCATCACCACTCCTGAGACTGAACCCTGGGCTGGATGGACTGTCTGAGGTTGCAGGGCACCCCTTCAGCTCTCACATACATTTTACCAAATACACACATTTAATTCTAAGGATCAATTTTTTCAACCAAAAGACATTTCAAAGCCCTGAAGTTTTAACTACCACATAAGCAAGTGTCAGCAATATTACTTCATCTATAATCACCCCAGAATATCGTGCTAGGAAAGAATTCTACTCTGAGGAACAAATATTCTAAATAGTAAATGCTTAACAGCATTTTGGAGAGCAAACTGGAGTCCAAGACCAAGAAAACAGGGACATCTGTTCAAAGCTAGTTCCTCATGAACATTTAAAATTTTCCTGCATAACTGATTTTTTCCCACAGTTCTGCAACATCTTTTTTTAAGATTTCCCACAACTTTTTAAGCAAGTCAATAAAAACTGAAAATAAAACTATCTGGTATCTATTTAACCTGCAAAATCAGTTGAGGCAGACTGCAACCCTTTTTTTTTTTTTTAGTGCTAAGAATAGCTAAAGTAGCATTATAAATAGGAAAAAAACCCCCAACTTTTAAAAATAGCTCAGTTTTCTTTCAGTGGAGAGAAATCACAACAAATTTGACAGTAAAACTAGGGAATATGACAGCACAGTGGGAACTAAAGCAAAAAACTACTTTCAAGTTGGGAAGAAGTGAAATAGTACTCTACAAACCCATTGTTTTTTACTTCTAGGGTAACACTATTTCTGTACTATATTCTGTATCATGATTTATGAATCCAAGGTAAACACAAACAACTGCAGACTTCAACAAAACTCATTTTCATTTTAAGCATATGAAATCTATTGAAATCATCAGAAGTGGTCATAAGTTAACTGAATACATACAGCAAATTCACATACATAAAATACAGCATATTTTTCTCTTATTATTTGCTTCAACGTTAGATTTTACTTTCATTAAGTTTCCCTCAGCTTTACGAGACTAGAGACAAACAAATTCTGATCAAAAATTAACAGCATAAACTGGGCACATAACACAATGTTTTATTATTTCACTATCCAATTAATGAGTCACAATTATTCCCTAGTATATGCAATTACATTGCATAGCTTAAAGTTTTAAACTTGCACAATACTACCCACTCAAAATTACCAAAAAACACTCAAGGGAATGAAAGAGAGACATGAGTGTTATAAGTTACTCTGCTGGTTCCAAACACATTTTAGAGGGTGAAAAAAAGGGGAAAATGAGAGAGAAAACGTGAGAAAGACATAATAAATGGTTGAACATTTGGATTTAGATATAATACATGGATTTATTTACAATAAAGGATGATTTATTTACAATGAAGGATGATCAAAGATTCAAGGGAGCAAAATCCTGTAAAGAATTCAGGATATCACACAGAATTAAGAAGGGAGAGGGGAGAGAAGTAGAACATAAGATACAGTTAAAATTTTTACCATTTTAGAAAGGATCAGAACACAAAGGGGAGAGCAACAGTACTGCTGATCAGCTGTAAGTTACATTCCCAGTGAAAACACTTGTCATATAGTAAGTTTTTCCAAAAAACTTTCTCTATACTTCAGATTTTTACTATCAGAGGTTGCTGATGGAGAACATAAATGCATGGAATGAACAACTTAACACCAGTAAACAATTGAGCAAAGCCAATACCTCACACACCAGACCTGGAAGAAAAAAAAAAAAAACAAACAATCCCCGCCCCCCCCCCCCCCCCCCCCCCCCCTTGCATTCCCTAATAGATGCTACCAGAAATAGAAACACCTGTGAGGTAATTTTTCAACTTTCTTAATGGAGGAGAAAAACAATGCAAGATAAAGCTTAAAGAAAAGGAGTCAAGAAATAAAGCAGAGCAAAGAAAACACGAACAAAAGTAGAAGCAAATAAAGCCCTGAGACAGGCAGCGGATGCTAGAGTAGAGTACATAGCCAGTTGCATTTTCAAGACAGTTTTGCGTTTT
Source organism: Fratercula arctica (assembly GCA_947846985.1). NCBI lineage: Eukaryota > Metazoa > Chordata > Aves > Charadriiformes > Alcidae > Fratercula > Fratercula arctica. The sequence continues at coordinate 105,080,132 of CANTUZ010000003.1, forward strand.
TCCCTTTAATTACAGTCAAATCTCAATTACTTATTATCTGCAACCCAGATCCGTGAATATTGTAAAGCCTCTGTGCTATGGATACCAAGACACACAAAATACCTTTCCATCCGCTTCTATCTGAAATCACAGAAGTTCACACTGGGTGCCACAAAGGCCGAGATCAGCATTACACCCTGCATCCCTAAACGGTACTGTCAACTATCGCACTCGTCCCTGTCCAGCCTGTGAAGATGTGATGGAAGTCCAAGTATGTTTGTATTTTTTTTTTAGGCATGCATTCTGACTAATCATTTTAAAAATTAACTTCAAAAAAAAAAAGTCTCTATCAAATCTGAAGTGTATGATTTCAAAAGTTATCATGACTTTAAAACTTTTCCACTCTTAATGAGGGTAGCGGTTGTGGTACATTGCTCTACTACGCTCTGTGGATTAAATAGGCCCCTTAAAGTGTACATGGTCACATGGAACCCCTGGGTTCAGTGTCCAGCCTGGGTTTTGTAAGATGTATGAGAGTATGCTTTAATGGCAAGGCAAATGACAGAAACCAAATAAGTTCTGCCTTTCTTACTGTGAGTATACGATGCCAGACCACCACTGATCTCATACAAAGTGATAACGTACACTAGAATGTTGGTCTTACATTGAAGTTTGAGAAGTATTTACACTTTGCATTGAGGAAAATTGCTTTTCTGATTTCCAGTTGGTTCTAACAACAATAGTACCATAAGCGTCTAAAGTAGTTTCATGTTTTTGAAACATCTGAAATGCATAATAGAAAAAAATATTCAAGTTGCTATTTGTAGTCAACATCACTCAGTGGAACATGGCCTGTTAATTGACACACATTTGGCACAAAACATTTATTTTACTCATTTATGTGAGTTGTTTCCACTATGACTGAGGAAGGAATAGAAAAGCCTGCTCCAGAACAAGATCCTTTAACTCATCTGTGCTTGCCTGAGATGATGTGAGGGGTACTAATGCCAAACATTCCGCTTATACCTTTTATCTTTCTGTAACACAGGATATTTTCAAATCATTATGCATATATATACACACATACATAGATAATGAGTATTAAATGGTAGCAGATATTTGTAAGCACTACTACTGAACAAAGTCACACGACAAGAGACAGAAAATTGCACGTGAACTAGAGGAAAAAACTAATTTTTAGCATTCACATCCTGATATGCTCCCGTATTCCTTCTCTGGTGATCAGGCTACCACACAGAGTTCTGGCATCCCAGCATCAGGTAGAAACAGATTATGGAAGATTCAAAGACAAAAAGTACAAATCTTAAGGGGTAAAAGGTGATGATTAAAACAAGCAAAAAATAATATTCCCAAATATATTGGGAACTAATTCTCAAAAGGTTTCAACAATAAAAAGGTAATTGTTTAATATAATCAAAGCATTATAAAGAGAAGTATTCATAGGAAAATGAGTAGCAAGGAATTAAAAGATACTACCATGAAGAAATTTAACATTCAGGAAGCCGAGATTTTTAGAAAAGTAGCAGTTTAGACAACACACTTTTGATTACACTGGTATGTCCAGTCTTGTCCAAGAACCACCTAATAAATATTATCTTCTAGTTATCTTTTTTTTTAAGTTGAAATTTAATCTACAAGGCTCAAACTAGAAATCAGTGGCTAGAAATAGATGCTTAAAATTTACAATACAATGTACGACATAATTAAAAGTCAACTGAATTAACTATCACTTCTAAATTCTACGATTTTTTTTTTTTTTTACTAGTTAGTTAATGAATAGGATTTTTTTATGCGGCCAGATTTTTAAAAGGAACTGAGACTGATTCTTAGTATTATTCCCTTTTGATATAATCTGAAATTATTCCTCGTAGAATATATTTAAGAATAGTGAGATTATGACGGATACCTTACACAACAGGTGTCCGAATACAGAAACCAAAGACGCCCTTTCCACTCTTATGTAAGACACTTAGAGCAATATTCGACACTGATGTTGCGCTATCCTTGTTTTCCTTGGTTTCAGTTCAGAGTTGTCACATTTCATTTACAAATATCTGCTATGTTATTCCACTTTTTTTTCCTTGAAATTCTTTGATAATTGTGAAAAGGACTGTACAACTTGCATGATCACCTCCTACTCCGTATTCTTTCTGCCAGACAAGACGTTCCTAGGACTACAGAAGACCATATTCTTACAGTTTCAACTTTTCCTGCCAGTAGAAAATGGTCAGGTGGTCCCAAAATTATGTCAAACAACATAACATTGTAGTTGTTAAACACAGACTGAGCGTATTAACATTTCTTTGCCCTGCATCTGTTCAAGAAGCACTGGAAACACATCATAATACATATCCATAAAGCAAAGAACTTTCAAATACACAACAGACAAATTTAACTTTCTTTTAAATAACTGAAAGGAAAAGGAAACAAACCTCTGTAATACCATCTGCAGTACTGCAGCTCTCCTTGTATTTTCTTAAGCAACAGAAAAGAGTAGTTAAATAAGCACCATATAATATAATGGATTCTTATCCTTAACAAACAATAAATTACTTGCACTTATGGCAAATCAGTCAAGTGAAGACTGAAAAACAAAGACCAGAGTGCAACATCAAATTTATATTCCATAAAAAGACTGAAATGCTAAGTATTATACCTTTGTGCAACAAAGGTTTTAGATGGGGGCAGGTGGGGAGAAACACATTAAAACAGTACACAGGCTGTTACTCCATATGTGTTTGCAGGACTATAATAAATGTTTTTAATCTATGAAACATCTGGGACTAAAAATCCAATTTGTACCTTTTTTTTTTAAAAAAAAAGATGGAATAGTTTTAAAGTGTAGAACATAGCTTCTACAATATAAATCTGCACAAAACTAACAGTACAGGTCTATCCTTTAGGCTTTTTCTAGGAGTATAAAATATGCAGAATCCTACCAGGCCATATTGCCATGGGCTGTGTTGTCAAGGTGACAGAGTAGCTCCAGGGTTTGAGTGTTGCTTGATGAATCATCAGGGGATTCATGACTGCCTGATTCCAATTCCTTCGGCATCCTCCAAACTGCAGCACATGTCATGACTTTACTGTCTGAAGCTAAGCAACAGAGAATAATGTCAACAGATCATTGTATGGGAGACATATTTTGTATACAGTGCATCAACATTTACACAAATCTATAAGCGATGCACATCTGCTGCTTAAAATATTTAAAAATATTATACCAAGATGAATTCAAAGAATGCAGAATGCGGATACAGACACAGACCTCAAGTTAGCGGTCAAGTTGCTGCAAAACTCATAATTAGCACACATTTAACGTGCTTCTCCCTGTTTAAAGGCAAAAATTCAGTGCTCATGAAAACATAATTCTTTGGGAGGCAAGTTTTCCAAGCTTCATTCCTCATTGATGTTAATGCAAATGACTCACATTGCTCAACTCCTTAACAATAAGGATTCAGACATCATTTTAACATTTTCCTTTTAAGATTTATCTTCAGTTGAATCTGTAGCATTACATCGGATCCTTTACTACCAATAACTGTTTATTACAAAACCAAACATTCCACATAAGTACACTCCTCTAACTCTAGCAGATAAAGGCAGCTTCCAAGAGACAAACTGAACTTAACATGCATATAGGAAAATATTACAATGTATGATGAACAAGCCAACGACAGATTAAGGAGAAAATACCATATGTTCTATGCACATATGGCATTGCCCATCACCCAATATAGCAATTTTTAGCAGTGCAGAACGGGAGGAGACCAGAGCAGCATTGCATATGTTCGCGTTGTTGTAGCCACTGGTCCAGGGTTCACACAAGGCAAATATGTCAGGATGATCCACTACAGCAGGAACAAAGAAACCAGCCACAGCAGTGTCAGGCAAAGGCAGGGGGAGCGACTACCTGCTGGAGGATGTGTTAAATGAGAAGTCCAGAGGATAAGCAGCAATGAACGACATGTTTTCTGTTCTGAGGTCACTTTGCATGCCTCTTTCTCACAGTTCTGTCTCCAAGTACATTTTAGTTGATTTTAGGGCAGAGCGCCTGATTAGAGCCACAAGCAGACGTGACCGATTTACATCAGTGGAAAGGAAAACAGGAACAATTCTAATGAGAGTGTTTTCACAGAGGAAGGACAGTAAATCTGAAAAAGGCTTTCTTAGGTGAAAATGACATTAACATGCGTGAAAAAAGTCTCTATTATAAAGGTCGCCAATATAGATGTTCTATATGCAAAAGAGGCACTCAAACAACAGAGAATTGGACAAAAAAATCAATCGATAAGTAGTGATACATAGTAAATAAGCCCAAAATGCAAGAATGCAGATGTGTTTTAAAAGTAGACATATGAAATAAAAACCACAGATAGTCAGGTCAAACCCGTAAGAGAAGAAGACCATTTGTTTGAGAAGTAAATGGGGGTAGGAGGACGACTTCAAATTCAAGCACAGGATTCAGAACACACAAGCACTGGGTATTAGATAGACTGTACTAAATATAAAATATATGCATGATGCACATAACTGTTCTATAGTAATCTGGCATATACAAGTTGAATACAGTATCAGGAGACCCTAAATCTAAAGATGATGGATAATTCCTTATTTATTAACAGTTAACTGAGCTTTTAGTAGTTGTAGTGCATGCTAACTAAACAGCTATTTCCAAATCATTGGAGGCAAATCCTTTACCCTGAATCCATGTGCCACTGAACGAAGAGGAGGAAGCAGCAGCAGATGGCTACCTTTCTTTAGCAAAGGGCAAATCAACACACAGCATGCATTGTACACCATATAAATAATAAATAACCTAAACTGAAAGTTTCACCCCAATACTCAATATGTGACAAAACATTAAAGACCACCACAAAGAAGTTTCCGGTAGATTATAATCACTGAAAGGTCTGTACCATGCATACAAAGCTTTAGTTTTTCCATCAAGATCTATGCAGAGAAACACAAAATCAAATAATGGAAAAGAAACTACACGTTTCTCAAGCCATCTTTCCTCTCAGCACAGCACCACGAGTCTTAAGACAGCCTTGAAATGTCATTTTAACTTCTTAAAATGGGAACGCTTTGAAATTGAAATCTAAAACTACTAAACAAGCACTGGTTTGAAGACTGAGGGAGGCTGAAGAAAATATATACATATATTGAAATCTCCCTGAAACTTGTTGTAACCCGTGCTCCTATAACACTTTGGTGTTTTGAAAATTGTCAAAAGCCACCAATGAAAGGAATCTGCGTGAATTTTTAATGTGTGCAGCAATTCTACACAGGTTTTATATTTTTTTTGAAATTATTACTAGAGATGCTGCTAAGGAGCAAGATTGAAAGGCACATTGATACTCCAGGCAGAAGACATGTGCTTGAGTAGCGAAAACAAGTTTATCAGATTTCCACATTTTGCAGACCTATCTATGCCATCCCTTGGAGCCCAGCATATAGTGTCCTCTGTGGAAAGCTGTTCAGCTGCTCTGACGATATCATGTGTATCAGATGCCATTTGCTCTTCCAAAACACAAGAGAATCTTATCTTTTTGAAATGCAATTTGAGCACAGAAGATTTCTGTATTAATGGCTGAATTATGTAGCATGTTAGGCAATATTTTTTTTAATATTCAATTTTTACCATCAAAAAATTGCTCTAAGTCTTACATACTAGCACATATCTTTAAAACACAATTGTAAAATTTGGGATATTTGTCAAACTTACTAGGGATCCCAACAGCACAGCAGTCATTCATTCTTTCTCAAATAGTGGAATTGTTATTTTCTTCTGTCCATATTTACAGAAATAGAAAAAAAATACATCTGCCTTTTTAATTAACATTAAAAAAGGCTCAGTGAGGTAGCTGTCACTTCTTTTCACTATAAGTAGAAAAAAATTACTTCCTTCTCATGACCTACACTCACTACATTTTGGTATTTACTAAAAGTTTCTTCTCACATTACTGTTGTACACATATAAAACAAGCTTCTTCCCTCCACTTCCGCTCATAATGTAGATATTCTTGTAAACAACCAGTAACAGTAAAAGGGTCTGAAGGCACAGAATTTCACACGCAGAATTCTGTGCCATTCCATACGTGTTTCACCTCATCAGGACTGGTAGTGAAGGATAAAATTTGTTATGCATCAGAAAGGTACAACACTAAAAGTCAACACACACAAAACCCCTCACCACAGCACAGACATCCTCTGCTTGCAGCTGGGTTTGAAGATGCCCACGGAAAATGACAGACCACTTTCCAGCTGTTGAATGACCATCCATCATGAACAACTGCTTGTGCATTGCAAATCTTCAGATTCTAATTCTAAACTTTGGACGGATTCTGGAATTAGATGCGTGGCTGAAATCTGTAGAGCAGAGACTTGATTCAGAGCACTATTAATTTCTCCTTGCACTTTTTATGTACTTATCTGCAGTTCTGACATTTTATTAATTCCCAGATGTGTAAAAACAAAATGGAATTGCCACGGCCTCCCATAGAAGTAATTTTAGATATGACTGGCCTTAAGCAAGGCTTAATTTCCCTTTATATAAGGAACTTTTAAAAAGATACCATTTTCTCCCTGGTAAAAGAGGGCAAACGCTAGTGCCGAGTGTAAGTGTCACTCTGTTATGACAGATGGAGCAGAGCTTTTTTTGTGGGTCACAATTCCTCTTAATCAAAAGTACCACCAGCAACAAACCTACAAGAACGCATGGACACAAGATAACTCTCATTGCACAGAAATCCAAGTCCCACAACAAGCCTCTCATGGCTGTATGACAAAATCACTATCAGTACACGGTATTTGTGGAATTACCCATACAGCCTTATTTCCCAAGTGATCACATTAAAATTCAAAAACACAGTATTACTAAGTAATTTCACTACCACCTCTGTAGTGCTATTGCTTACCTAGAATACCTACAGGCAAAGAGAAACTCCAGATTTTTCCTTCTTTTACTATCTTCACATCACCCTACTGCACATATACATACAAAATGACAATCTTTTTATCTACCACCTCTGGTATTATTTCTTAAGAGACTAATATGAATGTAATATTTAAATGACAATGCCAGTTATTCTGTAAAAGAAAGAAAAGCACAGTGTCTATTTAAGTCACACTTCTAAGCCTTCCTTAAAGATATTTGCATATTTGAAAACCACTTTTCCATCCCTACCTCATTTTGAAAACAAAATTTTTATTTATGTCACAGCACGAATGCAGAAAACAATGGTTAAGGTTAGGCTAGTTTCTGCTGTAGTCTTATCACTGAGTGTATTAATAAAAACATTATTGCGTTTAACTAAGCACTATTGAACCTGTCTTGTGAACCTGAAAGTTACACTCTCATAGAGAACAACTGACTGTTTAATCTTTGCCACATTTGTTACTCAAGAGAAATTCCTTGTCTAATTCATCGTGCACCTTCAGTCTCCCTTTTGTTAGATATAGGTAAAGATGGAGCTAGATGTACAGTTCCAACTGCAATAACCCCTGTTTCCCCAGGTTCATTAATACCATCTCCTGGGCAGAGGATACCATCTGCTAGAGTGACTATACACAGTTTGATCTACCTGGTTCTGTTGAAATGATCCAGGCTTACAAATAAGCAAACCAGAATTCAAGGAATAAGCAAATAATCTCGCATTTTGACAGGGCTGAGTTAGGAAGCAACTATAGAATCATAGAATCATTTAGGTTGGAAAAGACCCTTGGGATCATCAAGTCCAACCATCAACTCCACCTCTACAAAGTTCTCCCCTACACCATATCCCCTAACACCACATCTAAATGACTCTTAAACACATTCAAGGATGGTGACTCCACCACCTCCCTGGGCAGCCTATTCCAGTGTCTCACCACTCTTCCTGTGAAGAATTTTTTCCTAATGTCCAGCCTAAACCTACCCTGCTGCAGCTTGAAGCCATTCCCTCTTGTTCTATCGCTAATTACCTGTGAGAAGAGACCAGCACCAACCTCTCTACAATGTCCTTTCAAGTAGCTGTAGAGAGTGATGAGGTCTCCCCTCAGCCTCCTCTTCCTCAAACTAAACAGTCCCAGCTCCTTCAATCGCTCCTCATAAGATTTGTTCTCCAGGCCCTTCACCAGCTTTGTTGCCCTCCTCTGCACTTGCTCCAGCACCTCGACATCTCTCTCGTATTGGGGTGCCCAAAACTGGACACAATACTCAAGGTGTGGCCTCACCAGTGCCGAGTACAAGGGGACAATCACCTCCCTACTTCTGCTGGTCACACTGTTTCTAATACAAGCCAGGATGCCATTGGCTTTCTTGGCCACCTGGGCACACTGCTGGCTCATATTCAGCCGCTTGTCAATTAGAACCCCCAGGTCCTTTTCTGCCAGGCAGCTCTCCAGACACACTTCCCCAAGCCTGTAGCGATGCATGGGGGTGTTGTGGCCCAAGTGCAGGACCTGGCACTTGGCCTTGTTGAAGCTCATTCCATTAGCACTGGACCATCGATCCAATCTATCCAAGTCTCTCTGTAGAGCCTCCCTATCCTCATGCAGATCAACACTCCCGCTTAACTTGGTGTCATCTGCAAACTTACTGATGACACACTCTATGTCCTTATCAAGATCATCAATAAAGGTGTTAAACAGAAATGGTCCCAACACTGAGCCCTGAAGAACACCACTTGTGACTGGCCGCCAGCTGGATTTAACTCCATTGACCACCGCTCTTCGGGACCGTCCATCCAGCTAGTGCTTGATCCAGCAGATCGTATGCTCATCCAGGCCTTGAGTAGCCAGTTTTTCCATGAGAATTCTCTGGGGAACAGCGTCAAATGCTTTTCGAAAGTCTAGGTAGATAATATCCACAGCCTTTCCCTCGTCCAATAATCGGGTCATCTTGTCATAGAAGGAGATCAGATTCGTCAGGCAGGACCTGCCTTTCATAAACCCATGCTGACTAGGCCTGATCCCCTGGTTGTCCGTTCTATGACTTGTAATGGCACTCAAGATGATCTGCTCCATGACTTTCCCTGCTACCGAGGTCAGACTGACAGGTCTATAGTTTCCCGGATCCTCCTTTCTGCCTTACTTGTAGATGGGTGCTACATTTGCTACCCTCCAGTCCATTGGGACCTCCCCAGTTAGCCATGACTTCAGGTAAATAATGGAAAGTGGCTTGGCGAGCACATCTGCCAACTCTTTCAGCACTCTTGGACGTAACCCATCCGGCCCCATAGACTTGTGTGCATCCAAGTGGTGTAGCAGGTCACTGATCACTTCCTCTCTAATTGTGATGACCTCGTCCAGCTTCCCCTCCCTGTCTCCTAGCTCATGAGGCTGGGTGCCCAGGGAACAGCTAGTTCCACTGCTAAAGACTGAGGCAAAGTAGGCGTTGAGCACCTCAGCCTTTTCCTCATCCTTTGTGACTATGTTTTCCTGTGCATCCAATAAGGGAGGGAGATTTTCCCTAATCCTCCTTTTGTTGTTAATGAGTTTACAGAAACATTTTTTGTTATCCTTAAGGGCTGTAGCTGGGTTGAGCTCTAGCTGTGCTTTGGCTCTCCTAATTTTCTCCCTGCATAGCTTCACTACATCTTTATGGTCTTCATGAGAGACCTGCCCCCTCTTCCAAAGGTCATAGACTCTCCTTTTGTTCTTGAGGTCCAGCCAAAGGTCCCTATTCAGCTAGGCTGGTCTCCTTCCCCACCTACTTGTTTTTCGGCACACGGGGACAGCCTGGTCCTGTACCTTTAAGACTTCTCTCTTGAAGTATGTCCAGCCTTCCTGGGCTCCTGTATCCTTCAGGGCAGCCTCCCAAGGGATTTTGTCCAGCAGTCTTCTGAACAGGTGAAAGTTTTCCCTCCAGAAGTCTAAGGTGGCAGTTTTACTAACCCCTCTCCTTGTTTCTCCAAGAATCAAAAACTCAATCATCTCATGATCACGGTGCCCTAGACGGCCACCAACATGATGCTGGCAGCAATGAGGGTGCAGTAACCAACCGCAGGAAACCAACTTTGGCAAGTTCAGCTAAAGCCTAAGAGAGATAACCACTGCTACAGAGCACAAGGCCCTCTTTAGATGTCTACTTTACAAGTCGAGCAAGTGAGAAAAGTCTCTGCATGCAGAGCGTGCGATTTGCAAAGGGTCACAACTTGGTCAAATCGATACCAATTTTCACTGCAGCACTCCAAAGGACTTCTCAATGAGGGCTATTTCCATGACAATTTTCAGCTTTCCACTACCAGCTGTTCCAATACAGAAAAAAAGTAAAAATTGTAGACAGGTGAAGCATCCCGTTTTTCTTCCTCCAAACACTGTTCCCCTTAGAGACTTGCTCCAACTTCTAGTAATAGCCTCACGGAAAGAAATAAGCCTCGGAAAAAAAAATTCTGCCTGAAAGGTAAACATAACAGGAAGTTATTAATGAGAGTTTGAAAAGAAACACATATGTAACATTAACTATAAGTACTCATTACTCCTTTATAGAGTTATGTCACACACAACAGATCAATTCACTGTATTGTTGCTGCTGAAACGCAATAGCCAGCAGACATTCCTTAACAACTATACAATCATTTCGGAACTAGATGCAAAAAGAAAAATGTGGACATAAGAACACAGACTGCTGATTCCAGATGCACTACATTTGCTCAGGACACTAAAAGTCATTCCTGCCCTTGTGGAAAATTACAGTTTTTAATGAATTTGCAGATTTTTAGGCTAGAAGGGTTTGCCTATGCACTTCACACAACCCTTGCTTTTGCTTCAGCATTTCTCACAGTTTAAGACAGATAGTGAAAGAAGTGAGCTCTGTCAAGTCCCCAGATTCAGAGAGAACAACCTAAAATTTTAAGTCATTTAGAATTATTATAAAGATTCCTTCAGAAAATACCGCAGACTACAAATCTACAAAGAATTCAACTGAACATAAATTGCCATGAAAATCTGTTTATACAGACTTCTTGAAAGATACTGTTTATTCTCTTTAATAAATAACAGCTATAAAAAGGACGTTAACACACAACCTCAGCAAACACACTAAGAAAGCAACTGATATCTGTACAACTGATGCAATAAATCAGAATAGATGAACAAGATGCAGTCTAGTTCGTCACTGTAGAGACTAAGTGTTCTCACTTAGACCTCTATTTGCTTTTATATTATTGAGAAAAAAAAGCCATACCTGTTACGTTGGATCTGTAAGTGATTTTCTAATTGAAAACAACCCAATCATTTCATTGTCTGCTCACACTGAATCCCTTTACAGAAATCTCCCTCCATAAATATGTTTTTTGGTAAGGAATTTAGAGAAACTATTCTACTTAAAAGCTTGATGGTTTGAGTTTTAACAGAAAGAAAAAAAAAAAAACCAAAACAACACAAAACCAACAAAAAACCCCACCTGAAAGTATTTTGGAAACGCTTCCATTAGTCAAATATTACTAAAACAAATACAAAACAGAAAAACAAAAAGGAATATATGGAATATATAAAACAAATCCTTATCAAAAGTGCGGATGCTAATCAATACTCTGCAGTTTCAGCACAGAAGAGGTCTGAGTACATGGAGAAAAACACCAGCTCCGTTTGCCCTCATCTTTCAGGTGCCTCAGGATTGAGGTACACCCAGAACTTGACAAAAGTCAGTAAGTACTATTGCTTACCCATGTTCTGCCTGCCACCAGTTCACCCACTGGAGTAGTTTCTCCAAAAGTGAAGTTAGTATCTCTTACAGGCAGTAAATATAGAGATATTAGGGGGGGGGCGGGGGGGGGAGATAAACTTATTTTAAGAGTCGTGATTAAAACCAATACCAATCTTTATTGTTTGATAACAAAGTTTAAAACAGGATTTTAAGAGGTTAATCCCCCTCTTAAGCAAAGTGTTAAGCACGTGTTGCCATAATATAACAGGAAAAGTGTAAGAATAAACAGACATACAAGAAATACTACCACCTGCCCCTTCCACCCCCTCATCCAACAGACTCAAGTGGATTTTGATCTCAACTATACAGGTCCACATCAGCCAACATTACAGTTCACTGCTGTTTAATCATCTACCTTCCATTCTTCTGGCACCATTTGCTGAATAAAACCTACCACGCCACTGAAGTATGTTCTGACATATATAACAACTGCATTCTTGACCTGTCAGAAGCTTACAGCAGTCACCCAAAGCAGACCAGATCCAGCTCTGCTCAGTCCTCCCTAATTACATCATTTTACAAAGCATTTTTAATCTTTGTTTTCAATCATTCTTTATGGTCTTCCTTAACTAAACACATATGATAAATCACCCTTGATTGTTTTTCTTTCTCCCAAAAGAATGTATTCAAGCCAGTCATTGCTAGTCTCCTGTTCTCTTTTTGAATCATTTCAAAACACATTTCAGTTTTGAATTCAGTATTTTAAAATTAATTCTATGTAATCAATAGCTATACAAATCAGATGGTAGTATCTACAGGAACTATGTTTTCATTTTACTTTCTGCTGTCATTCTACTTCATTCCCCTGTGTTTAACCTTGAAACCCGAATGACAATGCTTCCTACATCACTGCCTGCAGACATTCACACTGAAGCTGGAGGAGCTGAAGTATCAGTGCCTGACAGGGTTTGCTCTTTGATCAGCTCAGGTGGTGCAAAGCCAGCTGGCTGCAGTTATTCTGTTGCTCAGGGAACAACAACTGAAGTGTATACTTCCTAAATCTGCACAGGAGGCCCTTCTGCAGCGTCGCCACAGCAGCTCTCACTGCGCGAGGCTGAAGTGGTGAAGCTGCTATAGCTACAGCCCAGCTGGTGCCCATTAATTCTCTCGGTATGACAGGAAAAAGCAGCTAGTGTTCAGAAGCCTCCTTCTTAACATTGACAGTTATCACTCTTCCTTATTAATGAATGTAAACATCCTTCTCCTAGTTTAATAAAATGAAGAAATAAAAACTAAAATGGTGCAAGCACGCATCTTTTTTTAAGAGAATGACCTTGCAGCCTTTTTAGTCAATTCATAAGAAGATAAACCGTATTCCATTTATTTGACAACATGTCCTTCACAGGCAAAAGAAGAGGGGAAAAACAACACAACGTTCTTTTTCTGGGTTAAGAATTTCATGTTTTGTGTCAAAAGCTTGCGTAGTCTTTCATTTTACAGTTTTCTGAAATACATGGGGTGATATATACGTAGGAATAAAGAGTCGTAGGCAGTTTAACTTTTCTTTCCATCGCTTAGATGCACTTTTTAGCTACAAAAAGACAGCCTTTGATTTTTGAAAAATATAAATGTGGAAACCTAACAGCAGCTCACTCTGTATCCTAATACAAGTATGTTTTCAAGTGGAACCAAAAGTAGAAACTATTAGTAGAAAAACAGTAACATGCAACAATCCAGACATATTTATTGCAGGACATCTTCCATGCTTGGCTGTTGTCTCATTACTCCAACCTCTAGAAAGCACTACGTAACAGCAGCCTTCTTGTTAGCATGCAGATTACAGGTGACCATAAATTCACATTTACTGCACGCTAATACAACACAGATACAGCTTAGGTCTCTTGGACAACGGGCTCCCATGTTTGCATTGTATATACAGATGTCTGTGAGGTTTTAAAAACCTCAGGTGCCAGACAGTAACACAGAAACAGGAGACAGAAGCCACAGAAAGCAGTCAGTCAGTCAGTCAGCCAGCAGGCTGAAAAATTGGAGAAGGCATAAATTGCACTTTTTTTAATAGTCCGATGTTTATTATGCTACCTAGAGGTAATATGAGACAGTGTTCCAGCAACATACCTTTTTGGGGGGATACGCTCTGCAAGTACCCATCTATTTGAGGGAGCTCAAAATTTACGGACTGCATTTCTGGAACTCTGCCATAAGGGGACAGCCCAAGAGAAGAACTGCAACCATGGCTATATTGATGAGCTGAACTTTGCTCTTCAGGCAGAATTTGGCTGCAATACTGTGAGAGCTGCTCAGCAGCACAAATAGGCATGCTTTCTTTCTGACCCTTCACGACTAGATCTCATCAGTCACAACAACGACTTACGGCTTGTTTGATAGCTTAGACATATCTCTCCGGGTATTTTAACACAGTAGAAAAGCATGGAGAAACTAGCACTAACTACACACTTTTGTTTGTTTGCAATAATCTTCCTGCTATTGTTACCACCAGCACACCGTAACCACAACAGTGGGAGCCATACAAGAAGCAAGGCATCACCTGGCCATATAAAAAGCATTGTGAGATTTAACCCTGTGCTGAGGAGAGCTGCACCATACACCAATAAAAGCCAATGAATCATATTTATATGTTGGTTTCCATCATCACTAAGGCTACTGAAGCTGGCTGCCATTATCAATGTTCATACTTTTACACACACAAAAAAGGGCAAAGAGAAAGCAGGAGTCTCATGGAGGCACTCACTTTCACCCCCAAAGCAGCCACGGCAGCTGTCAGTTAAGTAGGGCTAGATGATAGCAACACACCAAGGTTCCCACTTGATGTTTCATGACGTATTGAAACACTGGACTCCTTAACAAGTTAATGGGAACTGCAAACCACTTCGAATCAGGCACCGTACTAGACAGTTGCATAGTCAATGATCTATCTAAATTACCTTTAGCATTCCCATTCTACTCCATAGGAGTTCTAAAAACAAATATGACAACTCGACAGATCCTGGAAATCAAACAGGACAAATGTCACTATAACCAATATCAGCAGTTTATGTGGCTGTCTCAAGCTTGGTGGACAAAGTTCTAACCACTAGCTTGATTTGAAAAGGCAGATCCACTACCCTTTATACCAGCCTTTCACAGTCTCCACTTTGTTCTTTCCCTCAACCAAAACCCAGATATGTGGCCACTATCGACACACAAAATTTCTTCCAGCAATAACTTGCGATTCAGAGTTAAGATCTCAAGAGTCATAATCTGCTTATATCTTTACATTATCTGTCCGATTTGGGTAGTTAACTTTCAGATGTGCTCACACATCAAGCACAAGTAATTCATGGAAGAAAATAATTATAAGTAATTACTAGCTAGACACAGTATCATTTGATTCTCTGTTCATTAAGTCAGTTACAAATGCTACAATAAAAAAGCAAGTTTTACTAATACAAGAAAAATAAGTTATTTATGTCTTTGGGTTTTCTTAGTTCCGCTAACCTGACATCTCAAGATATCAACAGCTAGCACACCCAGAAAGTCCAGAGAAAGAAAAAAAAAAAATATATATATATATTGCCCTATGCTAGTCAGCAGTTTTCTCAACTTGGGGCATTCAAACAATACATGTTGTTGCTAGTCGGCTACTAATGACTATGCATTCTACTCATTTGTTAGTAGCTCTGAATTACTCATAGGAGAGAAACCCCACCACAGGCTTTTCTTCTTCTTGGACTCCAGTGGAGAAGGACATATAGCTCTTCCCTAAAAAGCTTATAATCTAAGAAGAAAAATCATGAAAATATAACCAAATAAAATTAAACTCAAAAAAGCCTTGGTGGGTTTTTCTAAGTCCTAAGCCATCCCACAGTCAAATCTTCAGCTCAGAGACCGGATACAATTTCTTTGCAAGTACTGACCAAATATGCCTTATGTTTATTCCAAATGCGGAACATTATTGGGATGCACAATGTTACTGGGATCAGAGAGGCATGGCGCTTTAGGAGGGACAGATCAGGAAGGTGAGAAGGGAGAATTGCCCTTTATGGACAACAGCAAGTAGAGTGCATGGAGCTCTGTGGAGGGATGGGGGCTGGCTGAGAGCATATGGTTTAGGATTAGAAGGTAGACCAATGTGGCAATATTGCAGTTGATGTCTGCTACATCACCCTTCAGACAAAAAGAAGGAGCTTCATATTCATAGGCCCTGGTCCTTGTGTGGGACTTCAACCACCTCAGTGTCTACTGCAAAGGAAATGCAGCAGGATACAGGAGGTTTCTGCACTACATTGATGACAACTAACAGCAGTGATCAATGAGACAACAGGGAGGTGTTCTACTGGACCTCATGGTTACAAATATCAAAGAACTGGTCAGACATGTGAAGGCTGGGGGAAGCCTGAGCTACAAAAATCATGGGATGGAGAAGTTCATCTTATTCCTTGACACGAAGGAACAAGGCAGACAGCAGAATCACCCTGGGCTTCAGGAGAGCAGACTTTGGTCTGGTCAGGGATCACCTTCAAAGAATCCCATGGGAGACGGTCCTGGAGAGAAAAGATCCAGAAGAGCAGGTTGATTGTCAAGGTTTACCTCCTCCAAGCTCAAGAATGGTCCATCCAGATAAGCAGGATTCAGGGATCCCAGGCCCCCAAGACCAGTGGGAAAGTCTGGAGCAATAAAGACTCACCCTCCACAGAGGAGCATCAAGTTAAGGAATATTTAAACGAATGGGACCTGAGTGGATGCATCCACAAGAGATGAGGAAGCTGGTCAATGTAATTATGAGACCACTTTCAACTATCTTTGAAAGGTCATGGTGATGGGGAGAGGTTCCTGAGGACTTGAAGAAAGTAAATGTCTTTCCTATCTGTAAGATGGACAAGAAGGAGAATCTACATGCTAATCAGCCACACCCTCAGTCCCTAGGAAGGAACTGCAATGAAAATTAAATTGAAAATACAGGCTTGGTAACGATGGGGAGAGTAGTTCATGATGTTTACTTTAACAAGGCTTTGGTACAGTCTCCCATAACATCCTCACAGACCAGCTGATGAAGTACAGGTGGACAAAGTGGTGGGTTGAAAAGCGGCTGAACTGCCATTCTCAAAGGATTGTGATCAGTGGCATGGAATCTATCTGGAGGCCAGTCACTAGTGGTGTACGCCAGGCGCTGACAGTGCGGCCAATACCAGTTGTCATCTACATTAACGACTTCAGGGAACCTCAGAGGAACTGCAACAGGCTGGAGAACTGGACCAACAGGAACCTCATGAAGTTCAATAAAGTGAGACACAAGGCCTTGCGCCTGAGGAGGAATAACTCCATGCTCCAGGATACACTGGGGGTTGACCAGCTGGAGAACAGTTCTGCAGAAAAGGCCCTGGGGGTCCTGGTGGCAACAATTATGAATCCGAGTCAGCTGCGCACTTGTGGCAAAGAAAGCCAACAGCCTCCTGCGCTGCATTAGACAGATCATCACCAGCAGGTCAAGGCACATGATCCTTCCCCTCTACTCAGTATGGGCAGACCACATATGGAGTACTGCATCCAGTTCTGGGCTCCCCAGTACAAAAGAAATGTGGACATACTGGAGCCAGTGCAGGTGAAGGCCACAAAGATGATCATGGGATTGGAGACTCAAAAAGAGAAGGCACAGGGTAAGTCTTACTAATGTGAATAAATAATGATGTTAGGAACTAAAAAAATACAGAGTCAAACTCTCTTAGTAGCACGCAGTGACAGGGTAAGAGGCAACAGGCACAAGTTGAAATAAAGAAAATTCCAGTTAAGCATAAGAAAACAACCATATAAGGCCCTGAAAAAACTGGTTTGATATCATTGCTGATTCTGCTTCAGGTAGGAGGTTGAACTCTAGTTGAACGTCCCTAACAACACTCTGGCATTCCTTACAACCTGAATTATCCCAATTCTTAAACAGTAGAGAAGCGCTGTTAGTCTACTAGATGGTACATGTACCCACAATGGACATCATAAAACTATGCTGAGCTGCAAAATAGGCTTCACAAATGCCAAAAAAGGCACATAAACATTAAACTCAAATTCTCATACTCCCTGTAGCTATCTGTCACTCCGGTAGCTACAGGAGTAGAAACATCTGCAATGGTTCTTAAGTTTTATGTTTAACGGTCAGAAGTGTTGATGCTTGTTTGATGACACATGGAATCAATATAATCACATTTTCCTTTGAAAAAAAAACCACTCACACAAGATATTTAAGGAAGCAAACTATCACCTAAAATTAGGAGAAAACCCTTGAATTATAAGTCTTCAAAACATTTTAATAAGTTTTCACATAAGCACTGTAGAGAATAGTCGACAGATATAGTCTATCAGATGACTAGATTGAACTCCAGATTTGCCACTCTATCAAAAAAATATCAGTTTGCTAAATATTTAAGATATGGCTAGGACTTAAATTTTGGTGTTGATGCAAGTCAGCAAGCGAAGAAAAAAAGAAAAAAAAAAAGTCTTTAGCGTTTTCTTAAGAGACAGTCTATCAAGCAAGTGACTCTCCTTTTGCCTCTCCAGCTTTCCAAGAAAGATGGGATATGGAGAAGCTAAAACAGGCTATCTTTCCATGCCAGAAAAAAGGGCACAGAAAACATAATGCAGAAAAAGTGAAATATCAAAATGTCTTAACATTTACTGGAAGGAATTTGCACAGTATACTTGGTTTCACTTGCATTATTTGGGAATAACTCTGAAGTTTAGTACAAACCAGAGAAAAGCAAGCTTCTAAGTTTCACTTATTTAACAAGCTAATTGGACAAGAATGCCTAAAGACATACTGTAAGGCCTTATGTGTATCTGCAAAATGTTATTTACTGCAACAATAGCATTGACTGGAGATGAAGAAAGAACACATTTTCTTTCAGTTTATTATACTAGTTCAGTTCAGTATTTGAAAATTTTGAGTTAAAAAGCTATTTGAAATTGGAGAAGGCAAACAGCTTTTCTTGTTCTAAGCTCAAAAAAAAGGGGGGAAGGAGAATGAAACCTTCTAATGCTGAAGGATAGAACAGCCTGATAATTCAACAGATTCTCTCCCAGTGACAGTTCTAATTCAGACGCATTTTATCCACTTCCTGTATTTTAGAAGCACTCTTTTCAGTATCATGACCATCCTGCAATACTTCAATTTCAGTCTTTTTTTTTTCTCCTCCCTCTTCTTTCTGACATTAGTTCTGTTTTGCTTCATAGCACAAACGTTACAATTATCCTGATAATGGTTGTCAAATGAAGATGAAATCCTAAATCAAGGGATAGCAAGTATCTGTGCTTCAAGTTAATTATATTATATACGCTCCTCCAGTTCTTACACTTTTCCCTATGTATCTGCTCTTATGCACTGGCTGAGACACTACTGAGCTTGATTCCTACAGCAGTGTTACATATGAATATCATTACAGCACAGACTAAGGTTTATGTTATGTTACTCATTTGGACTGAACTCAATATACATCTATGCACAGAGGCCTTTAAACTTGAATAGCAATTAACATGCAACAATTTCTCAAGCCATTCACGACTTCTGTAGTGGTTTTCCATCATATGCTCAGATAGCCAATCATTTCACTTCAAAGCTCATTGAAGAGTACTTCAAAAAGAACACTACAAATTACATATAATAGCTAGAATTCCTAGAAAAACAACAGGTACAAGCTACAACGAACATTAGGAGAACACCAAGCACATTTATTTCTTCCCTCAAACTATGGGAATAAACTTTCTTCTGTACATCCCACCACTACCACTGAGAAGAGCGCTGGGGAATATTTAGAGAGAAGCATTCAACTTCCCTCCCCGTTTTAATGACTGTAGCATGTCACACAGCTGTACCAATGACCTCACTACATGGACTGTTTTCACTACAGCAAAGGAAAGTGAAACGAATGAATTCAGCGTCACCTGCTGTCTTCAATACTAAGCAGTTAAAAGCATCACCAGCAGCATTATTTCCAATACCCTTACTGATGAATTTTCTCTGCAGGAAGTTTTTTTTAATACACAAGTTTACTGTGTCATAAGCACAATGTGCCAGAGAGCCATAACTTACAGCAGATCTAATGTTTAAAATTAATGTATTTTAAATGCAAGCTTTATTTCCCTTTTCATCAAAATTGAAGAGCAGTTTTGTGTTTGTATGTCTGCATGTTCTGGATCTACAACCCCAAGCTATTTATATTGGGTCTTCATAACCGCTGCACAGTGGCACCTATCTTGTTTGGAAAAAGAAAGCAGAAAAGCAAGATGTGTGTTTGCACACGTGCCTGCCCACATGTGTGAAGCTGCAGATAACAGCCTTCTCCATTCGCTCTTTCTTTTGCCCTCTGGTGGCTCTGTGTGTCCCTACATGTAATGAAGTGCAGGACCTATTTTTGTAGGAGTTGAAAAACACATTTGCACTGGGAAGATAAATCAGTTTCCACATATATTTCAATAGACTTGAATAAGAAATTGAATTCTTAAGAGAAGCAGAGGCAAGTACAAACACAGAAGATGACAGCAACATAGAAAATTATTTTTCAAGTATTTAATTTCAAAGTGGTCTGGGAAAGGTTTTTAAACAACTTTTAAGAGTGCTGCTTTTGTTAGTCACTCATTTTACACATAGCATCTATTTTTGTTGCAGTGGTAAGAACCTGAATTACAAAAAACCCTCACTATTGTTACGCCTGATAGAGATTTTGCTTTTAAATTTCATTTTTCCTCTTCCTAGCGAGAGGAATTCATCTAGCTTTATCCCATGGATTTAAAACAAGGATTTATCTGAAAGGCTTAAGTTAAAAACAGAAGAGACATTCCATCATGAGCTCCCCAAGCAGTATTATTAGTGTCACGGTGTCAACTCCTAGTCTTACAGGAGTTGACACTTTCAGGTAATTCCATGCCTTGCCAAAGGTGAAAACAACCGAAGGACTCCGGAAAACTTGGTGGTCAAAAAACCAACACATGAGCTTCTCTGTATACAAAAGTTAGTTAATGCATGTAGAAAAAAAAAAAAAAATAATGTAAGCCATCCCAACATGATGCTGCACTCAGAACTGGTAGTTACAACTCAGGGAAAAGCTCTGTGTCAAGACTGACAGTTCTCTGGACCTAATGTGCAGCAGTAGCTACAGAAGCCAGCAAAACATTGGGCATCCTTACAAAGGGCACTGAGAATAAAATAGAAAGGATTGTTTCACAGACCCATATAAACTTGATATGCCCGTATGTCCAGTGGAGAGTGCAATTTTGGTGTTTGCATCTAAAGAGGGCATAGCAGAGTTGGAAAAGGGCAACATAAACAAAGATGATACAACAACTGTCGTCTTAGATGTTCAACAGGTTAGGACCATTTCATTTGTAAGGAAAGCACCTTAGGAAGAACATGACCTAAGCTTATAGAAACAGAAAAGCAGTGGCAAGATGAAAGAATTGCTATTACAGGCCAAATCTTGCAATCTTAGAACTAAGCGGACTCACTGAAATACAAGGTAAGTTTAAAAAGAAAAGGTGGGGAGTTCAACCAGTGAGTAGCAAACCGAAAATTGACGTTACAAAAGTTTGTGGCCAAAGGCAGTCTCAACTGGTTCAAAAAGGGATTAGAGATCTACCTGTCTATACTGTTCTACATAGGATCTCCTGTTGCTGCTGTAGGAGTCACGATACTGGTAGAGATGAACCAATCATTGGTCTGATCAACAGGCTGGCACTATTCCACTTGGAAGGAAAAGGTAAAGGTAGTTCTTATACACTTAACCTTAACTCTCACAGAAACAGCAGCATGAAGGTAAAATGCCTCGCTGCATCTCACCCATCCACTCCATACCAAAAATAACTCACACTAACAAACAACAGATCATTGTGCCATTCCTCTTTTTCCCCCCACCTCTATAGGTTTTCCACTAGAACTGATAGTTATGTTCCAGAAAATTTTTAGGTCTATACAGGCAAAGGTTACTGTGATAATCAATCAAGATAATTAGGTTCCCTTTCCTCCCGATCTATTTTGGAGATAAATAGGAATGATGTCTCAGCTCTTCCTTTGTTCCCATCAACCCCCAAAGCAGAAATGGACGGGAAGCTGTACTAGGTTTTGTGATAACCAATTTTTAAGCAAGGCATATTTCAAAACAAAAGGCAGGCACAGACTGGGAATGAAACACACACAGATTAATTTACAGCACTGAAGACATTCTGACTTTTCCCAACAGTATTTAAAATTCCTCCAGGTTTTTCTTAGTCATTGAAGCTAAGTAGCTGCTCAATAAAATGAAAGTCTGAAAACAGATTGATCAATAGCCCTTCCTTCATCAGCACACACACCCTGGGATGCCAGTTTCACTGGTCATCAAGACAAGTTCTGATCTGAAGGGGGAAAATGTTAAAAGAACACAAACAAAAAAAAAACAGGATTTGGTTTGCTTGCTTTTATGAAGGGAATGGAAAAAAAAGTGACCACTCTCCTCTTCCTTTCACAAACTGATTTTCAAATCTTTTTGCATTTATAAATATACAAGAGAGAAACCTTCACTGATAGCTATTTTAGATTTTAAACCGCTCTGCAATTGATAGACTGCAATCACATTTCCCTCCTTTGAAAGAAATCTCTAGTTTCATTAGCAACAAATATGAGGCAGAACAGATACAGTGGCATATCCTGATGCCATCAGCACAATAGATGCTTATTAATGTAACAAGTCTGCCTAAGAATCTGCAATAGTATGAAATAAATTTTCGTTTCCATAAGCATGCAAGTATACCTCTCAAAGTGCAACTGAATTAAAAATGATCATATGGCTTGCCCACTTCATATTTTTTAAAAATTTCAAAATAGTTTAAGTGATTTGTTTCACATCTGTGAAACTGGGATACAAGAAAGATGGATCAAGTGTGAAGGAACGCTGATTCGCAGTGTTGAAAGTCAAAACCCCAGGCCTTAGAACATCAGAGCTTATGCCTTCTTGGAGAGACATTTTCTTGGTTGTAAGCAATTTTATTTCACAAGTCAGAAAATAGAATTAAAAAAAATAACTTGTCATGGTTTGGCCTGAGCTGGCCACTAAAATGAATGACAGATGCTCTTTTCCCTTCAAGGGAGAGAAGGATGAGAGAGACTTAAGAGTTGAAGAAAAACTAAATTACTTTAATGAAATATTAATAATAAAAAGAAAAGATAATAATATCAAAAAAAAAAAAGAAATATACACAAGATATACAACCCATATCGAGCTCCCAGGATGACAATCATGTCAGTGGCAGGCACTGGGAAAGTCCCGGATGGAACTCAGTGATGGATGGGAATTGGATTCCGGATCTGGATTAAGGAACACATGGATTGAGACCAAAGGCAGACAAACAGACAGAGTCCTCCTCAGACACCAGCCATTGAAGAAAGAGCTGACCCTTTGATCCCTCAGCTTTTATACTGAGCGTGAGGCAGATGGGATGCAATACCTTGTTGGTCAGTTTTGGGTCACCTGTCCTGTCCGACCCTCCCCACTGGTGCGACCCCTCTATGCTCTTCTGTTTCTGACCCTCCAACGGGGCAAAAAAAAAAAGTTGCTGACCTTCGTTACTACAGCAATAAGCATAAGTGACAGCCTCTCTGCATACCATTCCTTGGTATTATCTCTGGCCTTAGCTCTGCTAGAAGCCAACAGTGTCTGAAAATATGCCATTAATTTCAGAGTTCAGTTAGAAGAGGCTTAGCTGAAAAGTAAAATTACTGAAAAGAACATTGGTTCTTTTAGTTGTTTAAACTGCTAAAACTGGAAATACGAGTTTAACAACATTTTTAATACATTTCTAGAGCTCCATAGGAAGAAACTTATGCAAATTCAGAAATAAAAATGTTTCAAAGGTATTACATTTATCAGTAAATTCTAACAAATACAGCTAGAACACATATCACAAATGCAAGGTGGTGAACACTAGGAACCAAAGTCCTAAATCAAATGCTTGGTAAGATATGTTGATACACCACTAGGATAAAATAAGTTTTAATTTGTACACTGACACCAAACGGTTATATTAGTACAGCAATAAGTGTAGTTTCAGATAAAGCATACAAGTTAAACTATTTAAATATTCATTTTTGCCTCACCTGATGGTGCATTTCCAGTAACAGTTAAGAGTAACCAGATATCAATGGGTATTTAAACATTTTAGGGCTGATTTTCCTGATAACACTTTTCTTTATACATTAAGTATCTCCTTCATGAACTACTACACAAGACATCCAAAGAACAAGGCGACAAGTATTCTTCCTAATGTTTTTAAGATCTGTGACTGTCAGCTTAAAATAAATAACTAAATCTAGCGAAAACACACTCACATCTTTCTTTTTAGCCCTGCATTACCATGTGTAGTTGAACATAACATGTCTTTCATCCTCTGTTCCCACAGGAATTTTTAAGAAAACCCTAAGAGAAATAACCGGTGAGCATTCTTCTCCAAGCAGTACAGGATAAAACATTCTGTGAAAAACTGACTTCCTTCAAAACAGCTGCCATTTTTTAATTGTACTTGATGAGACTGAATTCACACATTTCAAGGATGTCAGAAGTACCAGACAGCACGTGACACCAGCAACTTTCCTCAGGACTGCCTATGGTCTCAGTGTCATGAAGAATAAGAGGAGATGTCAGTTGGTTGTGGTTGGTTGGTTGGTTTTTAAAAAAAAAGAACAATTTCTCTCAAAGTTCTGCTGAAGATCATTCAATGACGAAAAGTGCAGGTGAAAGAATCACAAGCAACTCCTGAAACCATTTTTCAATATACTCTATATAAATTATTGATACTGTTTAAGAGTTTGAATTATTCCCTTTTAATTAGTCAAGGCATGAACATTTTACTCAGAACCTTTCTATAATCTCAGAAATTACCATGCTGGCAAAGAGCTCTGGTCCAGAATTTAGTATCTGAGAGCAGCTAGGAAAAATAAAAAAGTACCCTCTTCAGAAGCAAGAGCTAGGATAAATTAGAGAATTATCATCGTTAGACACATATTTTGCCTCAATGAATGTGTGCACCTAATACCCAGTAATCAAACATTCACCTCAAATTGAGGTGTGAACCTTTCTCTTTAATTCATCAGCATTCTTTAAGACATACCTGCACAATACCTAGCAATACTAATCACAATATGACCATCCCATAACACTAGACATTATATAAATGCTATACAAAAATGGTAACTCCATTCCAAAACATCCTCTTCTCTAGAAGGACCAAATAGTCTCTAAAATTATTTCTCTCAATTTTGTGGAATAGGCTGCACAACAGAACCATCATACCATTGAGATCAGCAGAACATAAATTCTCAAACATATCTTCAGACCTTACGTTATTTCATATATATGTTTATCATGTCTTTTGTCTAATTTCTGAAGTACTTGCATGTTTCCCTGCAATACATTCTCCAAAACAAACAACCTGTGTATTTTATAACAATCTGCAATGGAGAACCATGACAGATACTTTATTTTTTTTGCAACTCTCTTAAAGTCAGGTACAGTTCTCCAGCCCTGAGGCCAGTTAACACAGTTAAGCTCAAATTTTTTACAGGGTAAGCTGAAAGAAGGGGGCTGCACTCCAACTACTCATCATATTCTCGGACTACCTCTGGGCATCATTGCCTCAAAGTGCTAGGTGGCCCCCACCAACGCTGCTCAGGGAGCATCCTAACAGTAGACACTACTGCAAGTCAGTCCCTAGGTCAATGCCATGGCTCTGTTCAAGCTACTGGAATGCATATATCACCTTAAAATAATAGTCTAATATCCTGAGACTATTTATTTTACTCCGTGGTTTGTAATTTCCAGCAAAAATTATCATTATAGCAATACTGATAAAAAAAAAAACCCACAACAAAAAAAAAAAAAACACCAAACCAAGAGCAGACAGCTGTCTGATACCAAAATCTGATTATTCAATGCTAAGATTTCTACAGTCAGCAAGTTTCATCCCTGACAAGCTAGCAGGTAAGGGTTGCTTTCTTCTTAAATCATTTTCAGTGCTGATATAGCTCACACACACGCCTTTCACACCTAAGCATTAATAATGCTTGACATTATTAAAGTAAATAATTCCAAACATCAGACTTTAATGCTGTTATTTTTTTGTGGCCCATTATGTCACATTTTAATTTTCAAGCTTTTGATTACATAAAGGTACTCTTGCAGCTGTGAAAATACCCTTGCAACCCAGTTCATAATTGCAAAACCAATCAGCATAAATATCTTGTTTAGTTTGCCGGCACGGTTTGAAATAGTAAAAAGAGAAGTTGAAGTCTCCAGACTGCTGTTCATCTTATAGTAGCATCAAAACTAAAAGTTAGACTCATCAATTTAAGAATCAACAAGTTATTTCAGTGATCATTTCAGTAAGTGGCATGGAAAGAAGAAGAACATAAGTCTCAGGAAAGTAGGGGGAGTTGCCACCAGTTTAGAAACAAAATGCAAAATAGAAACTACTAATCAAAAAGCAGAACAGGCAGACATTTAGTCACAGTAATAGATTTTTCTACTGACAGATGCTAAATGGTACCTACAAAATGCTAACACCTAAAGGGCCATATCTTACCACTTTAACATTCCTACAGCCTTCCACAGAACTGATTGCCCAAAGGCTACATACCACCTCGTACCTTCTTGCTTTCTCACAAATGGTTGCAGCCATATGCTTGTTCTTTAAGTGACATATCCCTTATTTGGTTTTGAGATTTCCTTCCTTCAGGATCTCCTTATTTTTCCAATTATATTATTTCTTTCTTTTCTTCTCTTTGTCTTTCAGTAAGCATTTCCCTCATCAGATCCGGGACAGCTAACAGTACATTGGCACTGCCTACGATTACACTCTTGAGATATGGTCATTTACTTTTCCCACACCAAGCATATCCTTCAACCGCACGCAGGAGATACACCAAAGTACACGCTCACAACCATTTCCTGAAAACTCACCTTTAAAGTAATGGAGGTAGCTACCTGGATCCAGTTAGAGGTTCAGTAGGTAAACTGTATTTTCCACCAACACAGAATTTTTAGTCTGGATCATTTCTTTATTTCCTCCCCTATATCTCCCCGTCACTTCACCTACCACTTCACCTTACCCTTTGACTTCTCAAACTTTACCATCTCTTCTAAGCATCTGTAGAACACGTACCAGGACACAGTAACTACCCAAGTAGTTAGTCATTACATAATGTCAAAATTTAAACAAACCACTACTTTCTCAATGACATTCTAAACAGCTTCATTGGTATCTCAGAGCAATGCAAAAATCTGAGGTTTTATTCTAGCTTATAGGATATAATGAAAGCTATATTCAGGTTCTGCAAAGAATAAACTATTGGATTAAAGGTTCCCTTTATATTTATAAAAAGTATTTTAGAATGATAGTTTTCCCCAAACTATTCATCATGAGTATTCACTCTCTTTACCGAATGTTCTGCTGTGCAGAGACCAAACTGAAGTCATTCAGGAAGAAGCCATCCATTGCTGGCAAACTGGCATGGCTGCAAAACTCTCCAAATGGCCTACAGAAAAATCCCTCTGCATTCCCTATTCCTTTAATGATGTAGCTGAAATTTATTTTCTATAGCACTTCCTAAGTCCTCAGAAAACAGTTCACCTCCATTTTAACTTATCCTAAAATGACAGGCGAGAGGAGAGGAGGGATGTATAAACAGGAGCGCAGATTAAAATGAAGTTCTACCTGAAACAAAGCACAAGCAAGACACAAATGCACACCCACAAAAGACACATACAACCTGTACCTACCACGGCACATCCACTTAATTTTTCAAACATCCGATGACAGTGTGCTATATACTGGACTGACAAAGAGGGCATCATTCCGAAATTGACATACTTCCAAATATTCCCCAACTTCATCTTAACCCAGGAATCCCACTTTTTTCAGCCAGCCCTAGAGCTGAGGCTTCCATCACCTACTTTACATACAAAAATACATACACTGTAGTCTGTTGGTTTTTCTCCCTGCCTCAGAACACTATTAAAAGTCCATTCAAATAGCTTTCCTATTTCCCCTCCTGTAGCCTGAAACTCCAGCAATACCGAGACTGCATATGAATCTTATTCCAACAGGGTCTACGGCTTTGTCAGGATTTCATTCTTCTAGATCCCAACTGACTCCACTCTAGCGTGATCTATGGGGTTTTGGCATTTCACCTCATCACAATGAAAAATGTATCCTAGCGTAGGCTAGGATGCTCTTTTGAAAAGTGAAGCAAGGCTTCTTTCAAATTTTAAGTAGCAATACACATGACATGATTTTCCCCATAGCAGGTGAATAGAGCTCTTGGATAGCTACGAACTTGCACATTTGAAGACTAATTTATCTCCATTTTTAAACTTATTATTATATTTCATGTGTCATTATTCTCATTGGTTTATACAATTATTTGGAGGGTACATTCTTGACCCTCACCCACCCCATCATTATTCTTCTCTGATATTTAAAAGTGAATTTCTACTAAGATGCTATAATCTACTTAATTACTTTGTCACCTTTCTTATTCCCTTTTTTAAAAGTGTCACTCCTGTCACATTTTAATTTAAAAAAAGTAAAAAATGAATAGTCAACTGACTACAGCTAGTCAGAATAGCAAAAAAGAAGGAAGGTGTGAAGTTCCTAGAATTGTTCTGACAGGGATTTTCCAGTAAATACAGCATTCTCTGTTTTATTTCTGGGCCACTATGAAGAAAATCGCTTGATTTCTGCTTCACTGAACACCACTTTAAGATATTCATAAATATCAGAAGCAAATAAGTGCATCTAAGTTTTCAGAGATTGAACATTAACCAATTAAAATGTAACTGTTGCACTCTAGCTTATTACCACTTTTATTATCATCACCCAAAACCCTCTGTACATTGTACCCATCTCTCAACAATCCATCCCTTTACCTTTTTTTTAAAAAAAAAAAAAACAACTTATCTATATCATACTGCACTTTAAAAATCTAATTTAACTTCTAAAGCTAGAAGACTACCAAACTCATTTTTCCCCTTAATTCTTACCTACTTTAAAGCTGTCATTAACAATCTTACCCTGTTCAAGAAAAAAAAACCCCACCCTCTATTTTAATTCAGTTGTCTTGCTGCAGTAGAGGGGAAAAAATGATGCAGCAATATGTCACAAAACCGACTAACAGTGCATGAATTCATCTAGATACAAAGCCTTCTTCCTCTGTCCCCAAGATTTTAATCCTTTTCTTCCCCCTCATACCTAACTTCTTTCAAGTACTAATGTGGTTTTCTTCCCCCCTCAGGTAGGGAATCTGGGATAACATACAGCATTCCTAATTCTTACAATGCTCACAATACCAAATAGTTGCTAAATGCATTTGAAAAAACAAGTTACTTCACAGCGTAATGACTGCCTGAAATAGGTAGCTCATGTGTCAGGGGTTTTTATTTATTTATTTTAAACCATGGATCTGAAGGATCCAATTATGTTACTAGAACACAGTAAAGCCTCTAGGTTCACAGGTTGCTATGCTGGTATATCCCCCTCCACCACCATAAAGTTTTTTTAGAAACCCCTAGGAAATCATATTTATTTATTAAAATGGAGATCCAAAATTAATCTTATGAAGTGTTACCTGTTACTAAATCGGTTTCAACATTTTACCAAAAAACATTTAAAGTTTTATCATGATTTGGCTACATCCAGACTACTATTTGAAGATGGGAAAAGCAATTTTTAATGGCAAAGGTGGCAAATGACAAAAAAACCAGAAAAACAACACCACCGCTGATAAAACGCTGCGTACATTAGAAGTGTCTGGTACAGGCAAGTACTATGCCTCCAGCATAGTAAATTTCTGATCTTTGCTGAAAGTTAGGGAAGAATACACATAACTGGTAAGCCTATCACTTGATAATAAAAACTATCTTCCTATAACATCACTAGTAATAGTATAAAATTCCTTAAGTGATATATCCATCACTGGTGGGAGGGGGGACCACTATAGTTGAGACAGAATCTGAGCAGAATGAGTTTTCCCTTTGCAATTATGTTATTCTTGTAAATCAGTATTTTTACTGTGTATGCATCGGGGGGGGGGGGGGAAATAGTTGCACAGTTTTGTCTTTGTATTAAGACAAAATAGCCTAGAAAATGGAATTTCTGGTTAATATGCAAAGATGTATTTGTCCCAATGCTATTTGTACCAGTATTATTCTAGTTAATATCACCATCCAGAATGAAAAGATACAAGGCTTTAACAATGATGCAGTGCCAAAAATCAGAAATCGAAGTAGTAAGTGTAGATGCTAACAAGAAGAGTTTTCCTGGGTTTTAGCTTGAGAAAGGAAGGTTTTTTTTTTTTCCTTTTTAAAGCCTACTTATATAACGATACTAGTAAAATATCTTGAACAAAAGAATACAGAGCAGGATTTTAATTAACTTTATTGTTTAGAAAACATGGTTCCCAAACTGCATATTCAGCAAAAATTTAAAGTTCCCAAGAAGTCACAGAGAAAAAGAAAGTTATCTAAACCACCTTATATTACCTTTTAGGGAAGTTACTGTTCTTGAAAGCATAAACGTTGAAAGAGATTGAAGAATCAATATGCCAGTAAATAGTAAATATTATGATGGGCTTTGACTCGTTCGGGCAGTAGCTCTTATTTAACCTGTCAGCCAAAAATAAGAACAGAGAGTCTGTTTCCAATTGTTTAAATACCCTGTATTTGACACTGTCATGGTTTCAGCTGGGGTGCTATGTCTTGGATTTGGATCAATAAATGGTGTTGATAGCACACTGGTGGGTTTGATTCTTGCTAAGCAGTCATGGCCTTCCTGCTCCTCACACTGCCCCACCAGCAAGGGCTGGGAGGGCACAAAAAGTTGGGAGCAGACACAACTGACTCCAGTTGACCCAAGGGATATTGTGTACCATGTGACATCATGCTCAGTATGTAAAGCTGGTGGAAGGAGGAGGAAGGGGGGAAACATTCAAAGCGGTGGCATTTGTCTTCCCAAGTAACCCTTAGGCGTGATGGAGCCCTGCTCTTCTGGAGATGGCTGAACACCTGCCTGCCCATGGGAAGCACTGAATGAATTCCTTGTTTTGCTTTGCTTGTGTCGCTTTTGCTTTACTTATTAAACTGTCTTTATCTCAACCTATGAGGTTTTTTTCTCACTTTTACTCTTCTGATTCTCTTCCCCATCCCAACTTGAGGGGGGTGAGCGAGCAGCTGCAGGGTTCTAGTTGCCAGCTGGGGTTAAACCACAACAGGCACTTTTGACAGATCTTGCCAAGAGTTTCTCAAAAATAAAAGCTCATCTCAAAATGACTGGATTGTGGTCACTTGCAAGTTAAGCCATTTATGGGGAAAAAAAAACCCCTGAGTTTATCAGAAGTCAGCCCTTGAAAAAAATTCAAGTGGACAAAAGGAAATTAATTTTCACTGACATGGAAGCCTTGCCATTACGACTCACGAGCACATGACTTTGCTCTTCAGTAGCTGTACCAATAACAATAATCTACATTTGAAGTTCTACCTCCTTGTGCCTCTTTCACTCATATGCGTTAAAGACAAATAAAAAGATTCCACATATTCATGAAGCAGGAAAAAAAAAATAATTTGTAAATCCCCCAGAGTGTGACAGGGGCAGACTGATTCTACATAAGCATTACTCCTTTTGAAGGAGGTTTCCTACTTGTATGATTCAGGAAAAAAAAGCCGCATAATTATGACTTTGCAAGGCGCTGTATATACATCAAGGGGAAAAAAACCTATATGTATATACATATCCACACACATGAAGAAAAGCTTCAGATATGTAAAATCCCAAACCATCATGACTAGAAGTAGCTAAAATGCCTTCTTGGAAGAAATTTAAAAAAAAAAAAAAAAAAAAAAAAGAGAGAGAATTAAAAATACAAACATAGGAACTTCCCCATCCATGAACATCTTTCAACTTTTAAGAGTCCCTACATCAATTCAAGGCCTCTATCAACCAGAACAGTAAAAACTTCCAAACATAATTACATCAGCATCCTTCTCAAATACACACAGAGGGCTTACAACTTTCCATTTGATTCTCAACCCCACAAATAACCTACTGTTACCAGCATGAATATGAGTACTGTTCTCCCTCATGCCATTTTTAGCACTCAGCAGGAATTAACAAAAATCTTTGCGTATTACTTTATTTTGCTAACTTTTATCCCTAGAAGAGAAAAACAGAAGCAAATAACATCACATCCCTTGTATTTCAAAACATATAGCAAGACTGCTAGCATCACCTCTGACTTTTTGAGGCAGCAGTATTACCTGTCAAGTAGTTAATTAAATAAAACCATAATATTACAGGGGATGATATCAACTGGATACTGCAGAAAGATTTTTCACTGTATTTTAAAATATGCAATTAAAAAAAGGAAGAGTAGCTAAAATCTGGTGAGGGTATGTTTAAAAAGAAATCTTGTATCTTGCATAAGTCAGCTCTAAGAAAAAAAAAATTAACCTGTGGTTTGAAGAATAGCAAGTCCAGATGACTGAAGCACTAAACCAACCAAACAAATTATTCAGGAATCAATATTTTTTCTGTATCACTAGCTGCAAAATGCTTTTAAAAAGTTAATCAAGACTCAAAATCTCTCTTCAAAGTAGATACACAGTATTACTCTTTCAAGTCAACCATTATTACAAACCTCATTATATACATTATTCCTATTTGAAAGGCTACTACTTTTTTTTCCATGAAGTAACATAAGACCTTATTCATACCTTGGTTATGCTAGCTAAGTGTGAGAAAGTAAAAGAAGACTCAGCATCTCTCCCAATATAAAAGAGGAAATTTCAAAGTTGGGTTTTTTTGTTGTTTTTGGTTTGGTGTTGTTTTTTTTTGGTTTTTTTTGGTTTTTTTGTTTTTTTTTTTTTTTTGAGTGCTTCACCCTATTCCATTAGCTTACTTCAACGAGCAATGAAATGCAAGATGTACATGACTCCACTTTTCTTCAATGCCATATTTCACTGCTTATTTAAGCGACTTCAAAAAATAGCTCTTAATAATTAACGCACATCACATTTCTTCAATCTCCCAGTTTCAACAACAGTCAAGATTTGCCAGAAGTACTGGGCACACAAGAGATGGTCAAAATACCTATGACTTCCTGACAGCATCATCTCATTTGACTGGCACATCAATGAGGAAAATAGTTAAGAGTCTTTTTAAAATAACTAAATAAATACAATATATAAGAGCTTTAAAGGTTTTGATTGCTTAATTTGGTTGCATTACCACTTGAAATAAGTTGTTTGCTGAACTCAGTATTCCTTATTATTAGAACCCCATGCTGTGTGCTTCCTGTTCTATACGTTGCTATTTAGAGTCATCAATAATCATTTAAGAATCCGATCTTGTTTTCTGCAGAAAGTTTATGGCTGATGATTCTAAATGAAGATGCATGAAGTACAAACAATAAAGCTTAATCTTCAGAAAACAAGGAAACTAAGTCTAGAACATAAAGAAGCTGGAAAAGAAAACATGCATATGAATTAATAGGTCCAATAACGGAAATCAAGAAGTTAGAGTGTTTGAACAGAAGCTCAAGTCCAGAAATCTCAGCAAGCTCTCGCCCAAAGAAAATTTTCAATTAATATGCATATTGCTGTAAGAAATTGCTATAACTTGCTATAAGGAACATAAAACTTAAATATAGGCCTTTTTGAGAAAAGAGTATAAAATTATTTTGTTTCACCATACTTTCTAGAACAATACTTGAGCTCAAAAATAGATAAAAATTGAATAAATTAAGACTGGTTAGCATTAAATGGTACATTACATACATGAAATACTGGACTTGATAAGCTGTCTTGTATCACCTTGGTGTTCAGTTAGGTAGGGAAAAAGAGGTAAATTCTTTAAAATGTTTCACGCTATTCCACACAGCACAATAAGGAAAAAAAAAATGCAATCAACTCAGAAATGCTAGAGAAAGAAACTTGTTTTGGTTTCCTTTAAACGAGACTTCAGACAACTTTCTCAGATTCTCCTCCGCAACTAGCCAGAAAATTACTAAGATGACTTCAGAATTTCAGGACTGATTACTGATTTCTCATTTTCTCCATGGATCACTGGCAAGATGAGGAAGTTACATCCAGCAAGTCAACCAGAGAGTAAAAAGTAATCAAAAAACAGGTCAATACCATTTCAGTGCTCTCTCAGTCAAAGTACCCACAATCATTTTCCATTTAGAAAAAAGGAAAAGCTCTTTAGTACTCTACTTATCTTCTGTAATTGCCTTTAAAAGATTCACTTAAGATTTGGGAAAGAAATTCAAATTTTAGCACCTTTATTTCAATGCAAAAGAACTAGGAGAACGAAGCAATCCTGGAGCCTTCTCTCTAACATAGCCACAAGGCTGAGCAGCAGGAATTCACATCTCTGCAACTGTCCACAGATGCAAGAAGTCTGAAACTCGCTGCCTTATTCTTATATTCTTGAATTGTATTTCCATGAAAGAATGGTCTAATATTTACTAGAAGAAATAATATTTATACCAATTGACAGCAGAGATTTCTTCCTTGTCAGAGAGAAAAAGTATTCCCTTCCCCAAGTAACACAAGTGGATTTTTCAAGCCTCATGACAGAAAGTCTTCACACCTGTCTCGCCTAGGAAAAGCGCAGCTCCTTAATCTCAACAGCTGTACACTTAGTGTTAGGTCACACAAGGAGTGTTTCTACTGTTTCTGATGAGATATTTAGATAAAAACTTATAGTTCTCTGTGCTCATATCTACATTAAACGTATAACAAATAACATTATACACAAACTTCAGCTGCAATTTTAAAGAGAGCTTGATGCTGACATGATGCTGTTTTGAAAGACGTTTACTTCCACTTTCAAAAGCAAACATATAAAACAATAAAAAGAATGGAGCCTAAAATAACAGGAATATTTTATTTGCCATGCTTTGCATTAATCAGGCAAGCAATACTTTTATTTTGCTGCTTTTCTTGACATGAATGCAAAAGTAGACTTCTAACCAAAATGACCTAAGGATATGAGACAAGTGAGGTATAGGTAAAGGCACATTTTTGAAAAACGCCTGTGTTGATAATTCCAATTTAAAGTGTTCATACACACCTAGATGTTCAATCTTTGCACATTCAAAAATATCAAAACACTTAAGCTTTTCATGGTTAGAAAGGACTCACTTTTATTGTAGCAGGTTGCTAGTACACCTTTATCTGCAGGACTGGTACTAATGTGCCAAATTTCACCCACTTGATGAAGGAGAACATTTTTGTTTATAATGTTGTTTTCATCATCAAAATCTATGATGTGAATCTGCAAATACAATAAAAGAGAACATTAGGGTTTCAAATGTTTTCCTGTGGGTCTTAATTATACATGAAGACTGCGCAGGACAATTTAATGAGAATTTTATAACCGATATCTACTTTAATTAATTGTTATACTAACAATTCAGTACATCATTGATTTCATGCAGGATATACTTGTCTAGAAAAATACAAGCAATTTCCCTGTTTTGAGGAAACACCATGTTTATTCTTCTCATTTTTGCAACTTAAAGCTTGAAGGTTTTCATTTTTCATTTTGTGGTTGATAGTAAATAAGTCACTCGCATTGCAATTCAATGCTCCTTATAGCAATAAACAGAAATAACAACATTACAATCCTCAGTCTAAATGTCTGCACTAATTCTGTATCCAAATCATCAAATTCAAACATCCTATGAAGAAAGGAGGGCAGAGAGGGAAAGGACTCTCATTTGAAACAAATACTCTAAACCTCATTAAGAAACTTGGAGAGTTCAGCACTCACATATCTGTCCCAAATATAAATTTTTAATACTTTTTATACTATGTGGGGAAAAAAAGTTGACTGAAAGATTAAGAAAGCCAATAATGTTTAAATACATAGAAAAGATTTTTAAAAGACATACAGCTAGGTTTGCTTTTTGGGTTTTCGATTTTTGTTTGTTGCGGGTTCGTTTTTAAATAGGTCTTCATTACTCTCGTTTTTCCTCCCTTTTTTTACTTAGTTGTTTTACTATAGGTGCCTCAGAAATAGAAGAAATTGAGAAAGATCCTAGCCTGGCACAACATACAAAGCTAATTTTACTCATGGGGCTAATTCCACTAAGCTCAACAGTGAACAAATACATTCTAGAAGATCCACAATTTTTAGAGAACTGTATCCTCATTAAAAATTCGTTAGCAAAGTCAGGTGAACAATGAAGAGAAAAAACCTAAAGATATCCTATCATAATGATTGAATTAAGTCATTATGATATCCTATCATAATGATTGAATTAACTACCAGATCACTGCATGCATCTTCGCTACAAAGTATTACAGAAAATTAGTTAGTGCAGCATATGGATACCATCGATGAGGATATAGAAAACGGTAAGTGTAAGTAAGCTAAGTCCACACAGAGAATTTTCTCAACATGACTGCAGTGTAATGGTTAATGATACAAGTCATCATAACTCTTGTGGAACATGATCCCTGTGGAAAACGTCTGTTAGAAGTGACCAGTTTTATTACCAGTAACTAAACAAATGAGTTACTGACTTGCTTTAATTACACTGGGAAAGATTCCCACTGAACACAAGTTCAAGTATTGAGGAAAAAGTACTGAGATTTGAATGAAAACAGATAACTATTTAGTTCTCCTCAAAATCTGGAGAAATTACTAATTGCAAAGGAAATTACTAAGGAAGGGAGACTTATACTAACCCATTTCAACACAAAATATCTCTTTTTCTTCAGTTACTCAATCTCCATAATTGATTTTCTTCTATCAGGCACTCATGGGCAGCAGAGATGGGAGAAGTGTTTTAGTTCAGCCAATGCCCTGCTTTGTGCCTATACAGTGCCATGCATTAAGGTAAACCATGAAGATAAGCCTTTTAGGTTCTAAAACACAAGACTGAAAGTAACTTGAAGAGTTACAAGAATGAGAGATGAGAAAAGAATAAGTGACAATGCATCAAACTAAGAACAGTATAAAAAGCCCCAGTTTAACAAGGAAAGTACTGAGGACACAAGTTACAAAACTATGCTGTGTAGAACGCTGTGCATCAAAGAGAAACTACTTAAACAATTTCCAGCAAGTTATGAGGACCAAATGCCAAGTACTGCAACACTGTTAACGTGTCAAATATTGACAGAGTATACAACCTTACAAACGTTTTCCTTTGCTTTTAAATACCAGTATTAATAGCAAAGTATTTTCACCAGATCTCCTATGAATGCCTAAATTGCTTCATACAGCAATAAACTTTAATGAGGCAGAAGTTACCCTGTCAGCTGTACAACTACTGCTCTTTCATTTGCACTATAGCTGTCCGTGACCGGAAGGGAAGAAATGATGGTGCTGCTCAAGAAACCTCTCACTGTGCAGTGCTTTGTCAAGCACTAGAGGTTGCAAGCCAGCTCGTTAAGTTAGGTTAGGTAACTAAAAAAGTTTTTAAGCAAATCTAGAGAACCTAGTGCTGAATTAAGCAATAATGAGTTGCGGCCTAGAGCACTTCATGGGGATTAGCAAGTAGCTGAGAGGAGCTGATGGCCTGAGGCACAGCTAAAGGCCAATAACCCCCAAACATTTGTTAATACCCTAGGAAGTCTCCTGCATTTCTGTTATTAATGTTATTCATCAGAAAAAGAAAACCATACTCAATAAAGCCGAAATATGTGTAAATATTTCTAAAATTCATAGTATATGCCCAATCAACTTACTAAAACAGAACATTTAAATTATTGAAGATCTGCTGGATATCAACTGATAAGTGACAACCATTATCCAACTACAATTTTGTATCAGGATTGAATTAGTTGAACCAAGACATAAAAAAAAAAAAAAACACCACATAGAAATCACAGTAGAAAACCACATAATAAACAAATGTCTGAAGAACATCCAAGACAGCACAATCAAAAATATAATTGTGTGTATTTATTCTTAACTAAGTTTGATTTTGCCACTTTTTTGTCACTGGCCTCAAGTATTACCTGAAATGTAAAGAAATTGAATACTCCGTCCCCCTTATGCCTTTGATTCCTTGAGCCTCATCCAGTATTACCATTGAGTAACAAACTCAAGACCTCACTGGAAATTGACAGGTCACAGCTCCCAGAGCTATCGTTCTGAGTTCGTTTTGTGCAGTCCATTACAGACCAGTTTCAGCAGAGTGACTGTATCCATTATAGGGGCTTCTGTGGTGGGTGTTGGTTAACAGCCAGACTCCCACCTCGCCACTTGCTCTCCCCAAGCAGGGCAGGGGGAGGAAATAGAAAGAATAGGAATGAGAAAGCTCATGGGCTAAGGACAGGGAGATCGCTTACTAATTACTGTTGCAGGCAAAACAGGCTTGACTTGGGTAAAATTAATTCATTTGTTGCCAATTAAAATAAAAATGTAATTACTTATCTGTGTAGTGGGAAGAAAAGACAAATTTTAAACCGGCACCTCTCCCGCCTTTCCCAGTCTTAACTTCACTCCGGACTCCTCTAACCCCCTTCAAGGGGCACAGAGGGGTGTGGGGCAGTGGTGGTTATGGTCAGCACACAGCGTTTTCCCTCTGATGTTCTTTCCATCTCTTTTCCTCTGTTGCAGTGTGGGGTCTTCATGGGCCATGGTTCCCTCTGGCACAGGTGCTCCACAGGCTGCAGTGGATACCTGCTGCACCATGGAGCATCTTCTGTTCCTCCTGACCTTGGTCTTACCTCTGTCATTTCCTCTGCTGTTTCTCAGTCTTTGTTCCCTCCTCCTCTTTCCATCCGGCATTTTCTCCCCTTTCTTAAATATTTTCAGACGTGCCACCAGGCTGACTGGCTCAGCTGTGTCCTGTGGCAGGCTCACTGGAGCCAGCCATGTCTGGCAGAGGCAACCCCTGACTTCTCACAGATGCCACCACTGCAGCACCCCTACTACCAAAGCCTTACCACCTGCACTTAGTACAGCTTTCCAGTTCTTCTGGCCTCAAGATCTTCTTTCAGTACGAAGGTATTTACTGAAATTTAGTCATGCAAAACAAAATTGCTGTGCAACTAAAAGTACTGTACTCTTACCTGCAGAAGAAACAGTCCAATAGAAATTGAGCCACAAAAGTCACTCAAATTCTAATTTAAATTGTTGTTAAACTTAACATCAGAAAGGACATAGCTGATTGCCAACAATTAATAATGAAAAATCCAGTTTATGAAGCTTCACATACACAGAACTGCGCACATAGCAGGAGTCCCATTAGAGGCAATCAAGGCTTAAAGACTTTTGTTTTACTTTGCATCTCTTCTGTGGTTTAAAGATGCTCCAGAGAATCTATAGATTTAAATTAACAAAAATATGGCAGTTCCTTTACTAAACCAATCTGATTTAGACATACAATTTAGAAGAGTAATTTAATTTTCAGAAAACACACACAGTTTTTCACCTACATTTCTTACTGACACCTTTACATTCTACTCACAGAAGTTCAAATTCAACAGGGGGGAAAAAGAAGGAGAAATAATACTGCAATAATGTTTAAAACAGAGGAAAAAAGTTACATTGACATTGTACAGAAAAATTACCTGATTATCATATCTAAGAGACTGCGTTCCAACCAAAAATCTTATTGCATCCGTTTCTGCTGTCTGAGGTGTTAAAGCTCGTGCCTAGGGAAGAAGAAAGCTATTAGAAAAGCCCAATTAATACAATTTATTGATTTCAGCAAAAATCTTGAAGCTTACATATCAATTATCATTTTAAGCATTACGTTCTTACAATCTGCAGACTTTCCTGCCTTTATGTCTATTTTGGTTAATACACTTTTAGTGCAGTTTCTCACATTTGTGAGGTGTGTGGAGCACACAGGTGCTAAATACATTACCTGGCCTTCATTGTAACAGTGATAACATTCAATATTATAGCAGTTCTTACAAACTAATTCTCCTTTATCAACTGAAAAAAACTCCTTAGAACAGTGGACAATTCTTAAACACATTCACTACAATATCCAAGAAAGACGATGTTATCACAGAAATTTTCAGACTAAAGATACCTGCCTAACACCGAATTCTTTTTCTTGCCATTAACCACCAAGTTGAGAAGAAAGTTAAAAACCAAACTCTTTCTTTTCCACACCAGGCCACTAGAGATAAGAATTGCCTGAATCATAGGAGAAATAATCTGTTATTCACCTATCGAAATTTCGTCATAATCTTATCATTTTGTTGTATTATCATTAATGAGAATGCTGCGCTCTCTGGCTTGCCTGGCACTCTCTGGCTTCAACTTGCACCAACCACAGTCTTGGAAGAAGCAAAACAAAACAGTTAAGGGCCATGGGAGACATTGAAGAATAAAGTATAGCTTGAACTAAAACCACAATTGCTAGTTTGCAGTAGTCATTAGTACAGACTCTCTTGGCTGATTTTGAATAAATGGGAGGTAAACTAACACTCAAAGGCACTTTTAGCAATTCTAAGCTAACTGTGAGGAATATCCACTACTTTCCATGCAAAAGATACCCTAATAATATTGTTCAATATGAATTTTTTGTCAAAACAGAAAATGAAACCTTTACAATACACATCCTATTTGGCATAAAATAGTTCAGATCTCTTCAAACATTAAAGCCTGTATTGCAAGCAAATACTTCAGAAGAATTACAGGTAACTGTTGAATGGCCCTTCCTACTGCTACCCTGTTGCGCAGCTAGCTAATGATTACATTCTGGATTCAGGAACATTTGTCTTCAATACAGTCCTGTTTGAAACTTATTTTAAAATTAATATCAGAAAGATGACTACAAGCTTGGAAGGGAATATTTGAAATACATTATATCACAATACATAAATTTAGAACAATGTAATTCTAGAATAGCAGCTTGAAGAGATTTGATTTTTCTTAAATACGGCAAAGCAATCCAAGCCCTTGTCTGGCAGTAACAATAAAAACCAATTAATTTTTCAGAATAAGCTCTGAACTTGTACAGAGCAGATACTTCTTATCTTGCACGTGAAATGTGTGAATTAGACAATGTAATATTTTGCTTAAGATTGAACATAGGAAGTTAAAAAATGCAATGAGTTTGGTAAGTATAGCCTAGTAGCATAATATTTATGTAAAAAAACCACTAGAGAACATGATTCAGAGAGTAGTTTGTGTTCAAACATGCTCAAATGCAGATCAGGGATCAGTGTGAATCCATCCTGATTTGTTTGTCCTCTCCTATTTATGCAGCACTTCCCTATAACAAGCCTAGATAGTGCTTCTGGTTGACAGAAACAACTAAAGTTCACCGAGAAGATTGTAGAAAAGCTTTTCTTTTGTCTTGAACAGAATTTACATTTGCAGATCTTTGGCAAGAGCTCCTTTTCATTTCAGATATGCTTTCAATTATTTTGAAGAAAACACTAGAAATAAGCCAACAGCTATGTATCTCTTTCAATCAAGCAAGCTTCTGCTGTTTCTATAAGTCAAACAGAAGACGAGACCTCCAGGACCTTCAATAAAATAAAGTAGTAAAGAGGGGTTTTACCCCTTATAAAGCTTTTTGAGTAAGTCTTATAGTGCTGCTTTCAAAAAAGCATTAGGTTAGACACAAAGTGCCCAAAATAAAGTTATGTCAATGCATGTTACTCTGTCCCTTCTTTAAAATATTTTTAAATTATTTCCCATTTTGCAGGGGGAAAAAAAAAAAGAAAAAAAAAAAACAAAGGCCCGAGAAAAATATTTAAACATATTTCACAACAAGAAACACAGTACTGTTTATTCTCTGTCATAAAAAACTACAATATCCACAGAATACAAGGTTCAAACTCATCAAGCGTTCATAAATCAGGAAGATCTGATTCATGATAGAAATAAGAGTACAATGGGCTGTTAGTTGTCTCCTGCACAAAGATATGTCTAGTTTTGTCTATTTTGAGTTACTTTTAGAGAAACAGAAGTTATTTCAACAGATGATGAAGTCACTGATGAAGTATCTGATGTATCTGATGAAGATGATGAAGTAACCCTTGTGAAAAACAACATAACTGACTTTGGAGTGCTGTCAAGATCAAGAAGAGTGCTTTAAGTTTGTCATCTTGTACTGTAATGTGTCAGAGCAGGTTGCAAATAACATCCTTCACAAAAGCCTCCTGTCTCATGACTGCAGCTACTAGATACAATAGACATTTATTTATGGAATGCAAAGGGCATGCAAAAACCTGGAATACAAGTGCGGCCAACAGCAATATAAAGATAAAGCAGAAGAAACAGCAATCATTGCACCAGAATGCAGGAACAACTAACTGGAGACCTGGCATCATGTCCATGCCTACACCAAGCTCAGTGTGGTGCTGGGCAAAGACCACCTTCTATCTTACTGTGACAATTCAGACCATCTGCAGAATAATAAAAACCTCTGAGAGAAAGAAATAGAACAAAGCCTGCAGAGAGAAGGGACCTTGACAACAGCAAGAGATGATCCAGAGGAACACAATGACAAACCTCAAAAAGATAAAGAAGGTTGGTTTAAAGTGCTTTATGCAACCATAACGCACAGAATCTCACACTTTGTTCATAAGTTCTCCTGAAACTTTCCTTTCTC
This sequence comes from Fratercula arctica, assembly GCA_947846985.1. Lineage (NCBI taxonomy): Eukaryota > Metazoa > Chordata > Aves > Charadriiformes > Alcidae > Fratercula > Fratercula arctica. The sequence continues at coordinate 105,122,383 of CANTUZ010000003.1, forward strand.
CATGTCTTTTGAAATACCAGCCAAATACACAAAATTGCTTTTTTAATTAGACTTTTACCACTTAGGGCATTAACGGGCAAAGAATAACGGATCACTACTCCTTCAATACATATTTTGTCTTGCTGATGCATTGCACTGGTTTGGTATGAGCAAACAAGAAAACATACACTGATCACAACATTTGAATATTTGCATTAAGTGTAATACAATCAAAAGAATTTCTGCAACCCACATATCAGTTGAAATTCATACAATCAATCTGTACTAACAAGCAGTGAACTTGCAATACAAAATGTGAAGAATACGGTATTTGGCTCGCAGTCTCCAAATCAGAATTTAAAGTTATTTGACCATCTGCTTATGCTCAAAACTAGAAATAGTATACTGCTACTTGGGAGGGTGGGAGCAGAGAAGGGAAGGGGAAAAGGGCTGGCTTTGCTGATGCCTCATTCTGGAGGCAAAATACAAGGTTTTTTCCCCACCCCTAGAGAAGCCCTGGGCTGACAGTGTCATGAATATTATTTCTGCCTTCTGGCACAATTTCAATTTCCAAGTAGGTACACTTTGATCTTTACTTAGGTAGGACAGCCTTGTTCCTCCCACCACAGTAGGATACCCTCTATCATCGACTGTAATAAGCTGCCGTGACTCTATGAGTGAAGAGGCTGGCAGCACACATGCCCAGGTGCCCTTTAGTGCTCTCAGACAGCTGCTTCCTCCAGGTCTTTCACAGCACAAGAATTCCCACCACTAACGTATTTAGTGCCCTGACCCTATTCCAAAGACTGGCAGATTCTGTAAACCCTCACAGTAACAAAAACAGCCCTCACACAAAACCTTGCATCGCACAATCATCCTTATAAATCACACTTTCACTGTTTATTTACCATGAACCATAATGGTAACAATCTTCTTTTAATACTTCCTTCAAGTTCATATAACTGTGTTTTCATTTTGACTTTAGTCTGTACCATACCTAACATTACCAAGATCCTGCTAATTGCTTGAGGATCCTAAAAGAAATAGTTTCCATCTAATCCACTTCCTGTATTATGAGGATCTTTGGGGGATTATTTAAGAGAGTTTTGCCACTTAGCAATTTTTTTCCCCCTAGTAGAACTTTAAAGCTAACAGTATGTTAGATTGAAGTTCCGCATGAACTCCTCCCAACTGAAATGCTGCTCTCAAGAAGGGTCCTGAAGAGAGAGGCAGATAGGAAAACAAGTGACAGAACAGACACTCAGCCTGGATTAAAATATACAGGATTGGCACTTATGGGGCAAGTAATCTTAGAGTAGAGAACCAAGACAAAAACTAGGAATTTCACCAAGACATTATCATGCAGTTTCTTGAACTGATTAAATTTTCAAAATAAATCCTCCAAAGACATCTCTAAAGCAATATCAAAATTATATCCCTCATTCTGTTTAGACCATTCTCTCTTACCGCACAAGAGACCAGAAAAGTTCTCCCAGTGAAGCTGAGAACTCCACTGCCAGCAGGAGCTAGAGCACCTGCACTTGCTCCACTCCCATACTCAGAGCACAGCTGAGGCTGAGAGGCAGCAGAGGTTTCCCCAAATACTGCACAAGTGACAGACATCACCCGATAAAGTCCCCTTTTTTCCCTCCTCCTAATACATCTTCACCTGCCTTCTACTTGATCGAAGGTAGGTCAATTGAGCTATTCTCAATACATACTGATATTATACATATATACACATCATATGAGACCTGTGACCAATCTATTTCAGTTGGTATTTTGCACTGTTTTAAGACTCTTAGAATAAGAAGTTACATTTGGCTTTATGGAAATTAAGTTTCATCTTACTCTTGAAAGCACACAAGAAAGTCCTAAAAATCAATAGTCTCTCTTCAAATTCATAAAACCTCTTAATAGCTAACTGACAATACAGTATGGGCCAAGTATTGCTTAGTCCATAAGCACAACAGGACCGCAATGCAGTACACAAACTCTGACAAAGCATTAGTGCACTTTTTTTAAGTCTGCTTCAGCCAGACCCCATCTCAGGGTGCAGCTGGAGTTGCCCTTGTGTAGTACAGCCCTGGGGTCAGCTAACAGGCTTTCTACTGTCCTTCCTTCTTGCTCCTTATGCTTCTCCCTTGCGAGTCTGTGTTTTTTTGACATGTAACATGCAGCAGGGATATCTGGCATTCAGGAGTGTTTGGCTGAATTTCAGCTCAGTATTGTGGTATCCCCAAAATCCATTAAATATGCCAAACACATGCTCCATAGTTATCACACTCTGAAACAAGCAATGTTCCTCCTCCCTTCCCCTATGACGCTGGCTAGCTTCTACATGCTTTTAAACAAGCAAGATGTGGGCTGTCCCCCCAAGAATCACAGTTGGCACTGCAACTGAGCCAAATACCGCTTCTGGAAAGCGCCCCTCCGTACACCTCTTTTCCAGGGGTATAAGCATCATGCAGTCAACCTTAAACTAAGGCCAGTACAGTATTTCCAGACATTTGGTAGTGCTTATACACCTACTCAGAACATCACTGTTCAAATACTCAAAGAATAGGATAAGGAAAATTGTGAATACTTGAAAATGAAGCCTTATTCAACACAAGGTAAACATACGGTATCCTCCAGGTTAGATAATAAACATAGGTCAACTCTACACTGGACAAGCAAGAAGCACGTAACTTCATTGACAAAAAATAGCACTTAGCAGTACCCTTGGGACCCCACTTACCACATTCTCATAACTGAGGATATTGGTGAAGCCTACCAAGGTTCCTTTTAGAAGAACAACCTTTCAGTACTGAAATATTGTGCAGTTACTGCTGTTTCCCTGTATTCATCATCATGACCCACAGTCACATCACTCAGTCCTCAACTCAAGCAGAATCTCGCATTTTCACTCACCAACCATTCCCCTGTAATTTTCTCATTTTCACTAGAGTTGGATGATCAGAGCAACTATGGTGGGATACTGTCTTTAAAAAACTCACAAAAAGAATCACTCATCCTAAAATTCACACATATTTTGTATGGCTGTGCAATGTTCATATAGCTCACAGACACACTGAAGAGACAAAAAAGCCCCCCTGGGAAACTATAGTTTTTGCATTATATGAACTTTATAAACAGCAGAAAGAGTTGCAGATGTCTAGTAAAACAGGGGAACTAATCAGGTCAAACCATTAACTAATCATGCAGAAAACTGACTTCATCATTAGTTTTAATCTGTTTTGCTGTTAGATGTTTAACTCCCCTCCCCCTGACCCCAGATAAAAAAAATCCCAAAACTATTTCTCACTGTTACAAGGTAAAACTTTTTGCATAACAGTTACACATGCTAAACAATTATACATGGTTGTACAAAGGTTCAGGATTTGTATCTTTAACTTCCATTCTCATGTGTTAGAACCATGAGCGATGTGCTGCTTCTAAGTAAGACTTCCCTGTTACGCTAAGCCTTTTTTTGATGAAAACTGGATTCAAAAAGGAGCAATATGTATTTGTTCATTATTCTAAGTTACGTTACTTATGCCAATATATCAAAACACATTTTGCACATAAAAATGAACATAAATTGTGCAGAAATCATTTTAAGTTAGTTGATGGATAGCACCCTAGGAGGAATCAGCTTTATGTTCTTATGAACCTGGCCACATTGCGTCAGATGGAAGGCATATCTGCACAAGTATGTTTTCTCTGGCAATGGCCACAGACAGATTCTTACTGACTGCTGGAGCCACACGTAGCTTCTTAGTCTGCAATCCCTCATGTAGGTTCTAGATGTCATGGTTTTGTGACATATAATTTTTATTTGTAACAACAGTAAGAAGATCCCTCCCTCTTTTTAAATACTTTATCCTTCAAATCTCAACTTTGAAGAAGCTTGACATAGAGTGGAAGTAAAGATTTGGAAATAACAAACAAACAAACAAACAAACCCCAAACATAAGAAACACCAACAAAATTCTTTAAGCCAGGCTGAAAAATTTGGCTGAAGAGATGCTTTCAGTCACAGTGCTTCTGATACACACTAGAAAAAAGCAGTTGTGATGATGCAGCTAGCCATTACTATCTAGCAACACAGAAGAAGCCAGGCTTAAAAAGAATAATAATCTTCCTTACTAGACCTGGAGATGCAAGTTGGAAAAAGCATACCAGTTTTAGGTTTAAATGTCTCCATCTGAGCCTTTTTCAGAAAGTACAGACATGCAATTAGTTTTAAAGGCACACTGGTAGTTAATGGAGATCAGAAATAGAACCTTCATCTCTATGCTCCTTTGCAGACTTAGCAATACACCATCTTTTCTTTCCCCACTTTCTCTCTAAATGATCTGTATTAACTGTAATTCCCTTGGATTACAGCCACTCTCTTAGCCCGTTTGCTTTATCCTCGCACCAGACAGCCCTGTTACATACTTTGCAGAAAAAAAGAAGAGGTCTGTAGGAGATGCATGATATGGGGAGGTAGGAGGGCACAGGTCCATGGGGGTCCCAGACAACACACAGGCTTGCTTTCCAAAATTCTTGAAGACTTATAGTTTCTTTCTAGTAGGTCATATATAGCAGAATTTATTAAGCAAAGGATATATACTTAAATCTCTTTTGCAGAGTAGAATATAAGTTTAAGTTTCATTAATTTTGAAGTAGGAGTTACAGCCATCTCTAGCCAATCACAAAATTATAGCATATTATCAGACTTCAGTAGATGTAACATTTGGTAAAGATGAATACTACACACTACCTCCTATACAAGAGGAAAACCAAACAAATATACAATTTGCTAACGAGATCTATTGGTATAGTCAGGATTACAGAGCATACAACTCAGTAGCCAGGACACCCAAACCTGCTAGAAAGAACCTTCATATATTACTTTCTACAAGCACTTTGGTAAAAGTGACTAAAAAAAAGAAGTGCATGTGTACATATTTATATTAACACATCTGATGAAAACATTGCTCTGTGAGCTGCAGAAGAAACACAGCGCCTCCTATTACTGCTATAATGGCAATGATGATAAACCAGCTGTTGCCAAAGAGAACGTGTAACAGCTGCATAAAACCCTTACTGTGGGAACAAATCATAGAATGGTTCCATATTTTAGGGTCTCTCTCACCCATACCTAGGTGGTTATTTTCCAAGAAGTTGTAGAAACTTTATTAAATGAAAGACCTGCATTGCTTTATGAAGATGATCAATAAGATCCTAAGTTAGACGGTCTAACAGCAGTCCCATCTCCATGTAGCCATGAACACCAATATTATGGACAGATTTGTCCTATGGAATGAATGCACACACATGGAATCCACACCAAGAGATCCCGCAAACATCAAATAGCTTTACAGTTGGGTAGAACCAACTAAGATTTGCAACTCATTGGAAACCATTTCATGCCCTCACCTCACAGAAGCTTTTAAAAAAAAAAAAAAAAAATTCTAAAAAGGAATAAACAACTAGAAGAATCTCTTTGAGACTGCCCGTATTCTGCTGCCACCCCAGAGCAGGACGAAGACCTCTCCAGAGATGGGCCAGGGACAGGTGACAGAGCAGGACCCCACCGGCCGGGCTGCCCACGCCTGTAAGGGGAACGACCCCCACCCTCGGCCCCTGCCCCCGCACCGGCCCTGGAAACAGCAAGTCTTGGAACAAGGACCAACTCCTGCCCCCCGCTCAGCCGCCTTTAAAAAGCCCAACGCCACCAGGCAGGTGCCAAGCACAAGCAAGAGCCAGCGGTGTCACCGGTATCGGCTGAGGGGCCGCCAGTCTCCCCGCCAGCGGCCCCCTCAGCCCGGCCCGGCACTCCCCTGCCCCACCACACCCCCAGCCCCGCAGCCACCGCCTTCCCACAGGTAGGGCCGACACCCGCCAGCCCTCCTTCCGTCTCCCCCTGCACCCACCTGGAACTCCAGCCCGTAGATCACCGGCGCATCGTCCTCCATAGCGGCCCCCAACACAACACGGCACGGCACGGCACGGCACACTCCGCTGCCCTGCCGGCCTTTCTGGCCCTCGGCGCTGCCCGTCGCTCGCCGCTTCCGGGAGGTGCGTCTGCGCAGGCGCGCTGCCGCCCGCTCCAGCCCGCGACGCAGGCGCAGTGGGGAGCGGCGCTCAGCGCGGTGCCGGAGGTGGGGTGTTGCCGTCGGGCGCGGAGGTGAGGGGAGGCGAGCGGAGCGGAGCGGAGGGGAAGAAGACCGCCGAGGGGATGGGCGGCTGGCGCGGTTCCTGTGCTGGCTGAGGGGCGCCCGGGTGCTGAGGCAGCCTCGGGGCCCCGGCCCTGAGGGAGAGGGGGCGGCGGGCCGCCCCCGCCCTACGCCGGGCGGAGGCTGTGAGGGAGGCCGCGGCCACCCCCGCCGCGGGGCGGTCAGGGCCGCGGGGACCCCGCGGTGGCGGCGGAGGCAGGGCCGCTCCCCGGGAGCCCGGGGCGGGTGGCGGAAGCGGCAGGTGGCGGCCCGCACCTTGCGCGGGCGGCCCCGGGCTGGGCACTCCCCGGTGGTGACAGCTGTGAACCCGCCCTGCCTGTCCTTAGACGGGGACCGAGCTGGTCTTTGCGAGCGGAACAGCAAATACCGTTTTGTCTGTGTTTGGTGGGAGGCATTTGCTCTTCAGTCCCAGTATTTTTGTGATGTGAAAAAAGGATAGAGAGAAGACTGTTTTCGGAATTAATTTATTCTGTGAGTAGATGTTAAATGGAAAATGTGAAATAGTGAAATTACTATACTTTTAAAGCAAGAATTTCAGTATTTGTATGTATTCAGGGTGGCACCTGAGGAATACCTGAGTAATAATACTTGTCTTGGTGGGATTTTTCCCTTTTCAGCTACCATGGAGAATAATGAAAGTAATGCTAAGGATGCAAAGAGCACCTCAGATGAAGATGACAGAGGAGACATAGTTCAACAGAAAGCTCAGGAAGAAATTCTCTTTCATGAGGAAACTATTGATCTTGGTGGAGATGAATTTGAGTCTGAAGGGAATGAAACCGTGTCAGAAGATTCCAATAATTTTGTTGATAAACTTAATGAACAAATGATGGAGAGTGTCATTATTTCAGATTCTCCAAACAACAGTGAAGATGACACAGGTGATCTTGGTTGTCTTCAGGAGATTGTAGAACAAATGGATGCTAAAGATAATCAGAAAACACAAGCAGATGTGGATAAAGAAGAGTTTTTTAGTAATGAGAGTGAAACTGAACACGAAGAAACACCCAAAGACGTTTCTGAGATTGGAACAGATGATCAGGTGTCTTTAAAGGAAGAATTAATTCAGGAAGCAGTGAAGGAGGAACCAAAGTTGGGAAACAACGTTCCTGTTGAAACAAAACCAAATAATATCGATGAAAGCAAGCCTGAGGACCAGATATCATCACCCAATACTAGCAAACCGTCTTCAGAGCCTGAGCCTATTCCTGTGTGTACCATCTTCAGCCAAGCAAACAATGTTAATACCCAGCAACAGTTGTTCCTACCTGACGGTTTTGAGCCTCAGATGGTAAAATCTCCCAGTTTTAGTAGTATAATTGAGACACCAGTGAAGTCTAATCCACAGATGGTTCAACCAAGTCCTAGTCTAAGCAAGTTCTTCGGTGATACCGTTAACACTAATACTTTAGCTTCTGATTTTTTTGATTCATTTACTACATCCAATTTTATTTCTGTTAGTAATCCCAATGCAGGCTCTTCAGTTCAAGAACAAACGTCCTCCCTTTCTAATGGTGGAGACAGTTCTTGTGCTTCATCTAACCCTACTTTCTCTGTGCGAAATGGGAGACCTGAAGCAGGTGGTGCTTCATCGTCTCTAGAAATAACTCAGTCCCCCAAGCCATTCTCACAAATCCAGGCTGTTTTTGCTGGGAGTGATGACCCGTTTGCTACAGCTTTAAATATGAGTGAACTAGATAGAAGAAATGATGCTTGGCTTCCTAGCGAGGAAACCAGAAATGTTCTAATTTCAGTTGCCACACAACAATACAGCACCATGTTCATAGATAAAGAGAATCTCACCATGCCTGGATTAAAATTTGATAATATCCAGGTAAGAGTCTATGATTATGTCTCAGTGTATGGATATGTTTTAGAAACACTATATAAGAGCTGTACAATAATCATAGTGGTTCTTATTGTTGCTGATATTCACCTTCTGTGTATTACTTCAGTCCTTATTAGAAAATTTAATGTTGCTGCCTACTTGTACGTGAAGGGGCTAAAACCAGATCTGTTTTGTTCATAGTGAAATTTGTTGTGTATGTTGAAAACCAGTGTTGACAGTTTCCACAGAATCCAAAGCTGGTTGTATTTTTGTATTTTTAAGTAGTTTGTTTCTGGTCCTCCTAGTTAGTAAGATAAAGCTCACGTTTGGAATATATGCAAAATCAGTATGCTGTATTACGAAGTCTGAAAGCTTTGTTTGCTTGTGGAATTCACTGTTACAGCCAAGTGGAAAATAACACTTCACTGATGTTCACAGTACCGTAAATAATACCAACGCTGACGGAAATTGCATCATTTGTATCTTCCCTAAGCAGTGGAAAGGTATAACCTGGAGGAAAAATATGCTGGAGCAAGCAAGCTACTGTGAAGGGATAACCCCAAAACTAAAGGATAAACTTCAGATGGGTTTCTACTGATGTTTTTCCCTTAAGGATCTCATTTCCTTCTCTTCTGTCAGAGTTCCCAACTAGTGAGAAGGCATAAAGGGTTTTTTCAGAAGTTGAGAAATTTCACTTGGATCTATTCACTGTTTCTCATGAAGCAGTTTTATCCTGGCTGTTCAGCCAAGGCTAACTATCATAATGAAATTTTTTTCTTGAAATAGGCTAATCATACTCTTTCATATCTGTGTCTCTGGACAGTAGAATTGTTGTCTAGAGAGATGATGTTGTTGTTTTGGATACTTTAATCCTTAATCGTAGCATAAGGAAGACTATCAGTCAATGGTCAAATACAAGCAGAGAGCAATCTGCAGTAACTTCCCAATCTGCAGGAACTATCAGAAAAGTTTCTGGAGTCAGTCAGGTGCAGATTTGTAGCTGAATTATCTGACAAATCTTAGATTTCCATCACAAGCAACAAATGCTACCAATTTTAGACGTATTTCATGGGTTAGCTTTATCTTAAAACATTTGTTTGGCATCACAGAGACCAATAGTGAGTGTGAAAGAAAACACTGTAATAGGAAGCTACTCCTTCTGAAAAAAAAAAATATGGAAGGGTCCTTCCTGTCTTTCCCCAAAAAATCCCCTAAACCTTGATGAGTAATTCAAGAGTGTGTAGCATTTCTTTCCTGACAGCTAATGGGAGGGACAGAAGGAATGGTCCCTTCCGCAGGCCCCAAGGATGATGGCCATATTGTAGGCCTCCTTTTTCACTAGAGTTCTCTCTCACCTTCCTCAGTCCAGTCCAGGATTAAAGGCTATTGTGTGCTGATGATTCCCTGAATCTGGGCATATATGCAGATCTACCATTTAGTACGTAATATAAAATGAGATGTTATGGTATCATCCATGTGATGTATTTCTACAATAAGACCTGATGTAAAATCATCAGTGCAATTAAAGGGGATTCCTGCTGCTTTCTTCATTGATTATAATTTACAAACAGTCACACAGGCATGTCAGCAGCGACAGTTTTGAAGTGCTTTATGTTTATACAACTTTTCTCACTTACAGTTACTGCTTTGCAATGGCCTGATGTGTGCCTTGACTGACCTGACATCCCCTAGTTTGGTGTCATTGTTCCATATGCTTCTAGTACTGCAAATTGCGTATTTAACTGAAACTATAATTGTAGAGTAGTTGAAATGCCAACTGAATGGGAGGTGTGTTTTCAATGTTAAATCAGCTTCCAACAATGGTCATTAAACTCTTGGCATGAATAGTTTGCTAATGCTAAATGTTAATGCAAGATGTTAAACCAAACTGCATGCAGTTGACAAAGAACTTAGTTGAAAAGTGCGTTTACAGTGAACTGTAAGTGTGCTTTAGGGAAGGACTGAAATTTTGTATGATGTATTCTTGAAGAGCTCGGTACTTTCTTTTTTTCTCTGCTGACTCATAAAGTGTTTGTTCTTATTACCAGTGTGTTGTCTTAAAAGTTAAGTGGATAAATCACACCAAGAAAAACACTAAATGTTCTTGATTTCAGCTGTGTGGTACTTCTTGCTGATCATTCAAGAAACATTATTTTTAAACTATCTTGGATTGCATGTGTTACAGGTTACCTGTACCTGTTCTCTCTGAGTGTGGGAACATGTTGGAGTACTGCTTTTTATGCTCTTTCTATTATGCTTTTCTTCATCAGTTACTGTCTGTTGTCATTATGTCCTTTGCTTTATTACACTCATTTGTAATGTTTCTTACTCCAAAGTACTGTTGGGGGGATTAAAAATTCTTTTGTATTTATGTCATTTTGCACACAGTCTTTTCCTAATCCTTCAGACTATTCTGTCTGAAAGGTGGAAATGTGGTTTACTTGTAGTATAGGTGAAAGCATTAGAGGTAAAAATTTTCCATGTAGTGAAACGGTAGTTGCAGTCTCATTCCTCAAGAAACTAGACAGAAAACACAAATATGTTTCCCATAACTGTCCATGTGGAAATCAGTTAATATCAGTTATCTTTATCGTAGCTAAGCTGTACTGTGTTTTATGCATCTCACCTTTTTTTTAGGCAAAAGGCTTTGTGGCTTGCTTTCTGTGCGAACAGCTTCCTGCCTCAGTTCTTCAAGTGAATGTTTTCATATTCCTTTAGAGGGATTTTTGCAAATATTCCTTTGTATGCTTACATTTTTGCATAGTCACTTTCTGCTTTAACATCTTAAATATTTCATACCATTCTAGTTAACACAGATCTGAAAAGATATAATGGAATTAAAATGAATTGGAGAGAGAGGAGGGATGGTGAGGAGTGCAGAGGTTCTCTCTTCTGAGTGGTAGCTAAAAGGAAGAGGACCTTTTGTCTTAAAAGAGCAGTAATGATCTAAAAGTCATAAAGGAATTAAGGCAAAAGGTTTTATGGCAAAGGAACAGCTGAGTAATAAGCATAACAAAAGCAGTTACTGTTCTGTAGCCCATGTAACTGTATAAGTTGTAGAATTCATTGCCCTCGGATGTACTTTCGTTGAGCAAAACACACTGAAAAATGTGCAAGATAAATGTCATAGGAGGTATGTCTATCAGTGGGTGTTTAAAAATGGTAGGCAAATATGTCCCCTGGTGCAGGTGGATCATAAAGTTCTGTCTGCTTTAAGTGGGGAAAGACCAGTATGAGTTTATTCTGTTTCTTACACCGTTTCTGTGAACATTTGCGATTCACTGACAGGATGGTGAACCACACAGATCTTTACTCTGTATGGATGTGGGTTATAAATTGCTTTGTGTTTAAAAACAGAAATATAAGTATGTTGTTAATATAGTGCTTATAATTTTTCTTTTTTTCTAGGTGCTTGCTTTTCGAGATTAAAATTTCTAAAAATGTAAGATTAGCAAAAATCTTATAGAAATAATTTCTGTACCTGCTTTTGTCATGTGGTAACTACTGATGCCGTAGGGGATTCTCTTGTATACAGTAACGTGTACAGTCCCAGCAAGACTAGGACTCCCCTGCACCCTGTCCTACACTCCCTATTGGCAGATGTGGTACCTGAAGAGTGTGCAAGCAGTCGGAGCACAGTTTTAAACATCTGCCAATGTGGTCCGCAGTTTTTCAGTAGCTGCTTGACGTTAAGCTTGAATTTCCTGATTACCTGTTGAAAATTTCTAGTACACAGAACCACAAGGTTCTCTACACAGAAGCCAACAGACAGGAAGGCAAAGAAATTGATAGTTGAACAAAGACTAGAAGGGGAAATTGAGGCACAGAGGGTGCCATATACAGTTATTCAGTTTATTGCTAGCAAAGCTGCAAATAGAACCTGGATTTGGGCACTCTTCCTCTTAGCTGCTCCGTGACATAAAATGTAGAATTCATATTGTCAAACTTTAGAAATCTCTTTCAACTGTCTATGTCGCAACTAGTCTCAACTTCTCAGATTACTGAGGTCAGATAACCCAATTTCTCTGACTGATTCCTGGAGTTAATTCTTTTGAAATTAAGAATACTTGTTGAAGGGTTGCTGTTTACTTGGTTTTATGATCTCTCAAAGTTTATTTTCTGTCGATACTTAGGGCTAGCCAATCATGCACATTTTATCCTCGGTCAGTAGATTGTACCTTTCAACATTAATATCCATTATAAAGATCTGTAAAACTTACTGTGTTTTGTAAGATCTTTAAGAGTATTTTGTAAGATCTCTGAAGGACAATAATTTGAGAAGCAAATAAGCCTGAACGTTTCTATGCTAACTGAAACCTGAACATTGAAAAAAAGAATATAGCAAATAACATGAAGTAAATCTAGAAGTTTTCATTAAAATGCTGTAAATATATATGCATTTATATTCATTTCACACAAAAAGTACTGGAAAACAAGCATTTCTCAAAGGGAAAAAACTATGTTGCTCAGCTTTAAGTCAAGATTTCATTTTGCTAAAATAATGTTTAAAAGTGTCTTGTTATGTTTCTTCTTTTTCTGTTCCATGAACACCAAGGGAGATGCAGTGAAAGACTTAATGCTTCGCTTCCTGGGGGAGCAAGCTGCAATGAAGAGACAAGTTTTAAACGCCAACTCTGTGGAGCAGTCATTTGTAGGCTTGAAACAGCTAATTGTAAGTAACAATCTTCATAATTCAGTATATATTAAATGCCATGCTTCCCTCAGGATGATTGGGAGCTACTGACTGTGAAGAGCAGCTAAAAAAAAAAAAAAACCACAACCCTTCATATCAGTCTATTCATGATCCTGCAAAAGTATTAGCCAAAGTCCTGTGGTTTTTAGTGGGAATGACATTGCATTTTAAACGATGCAGTAAACATTCTTTTTAATATACAAAAGTTAGAAAAAAGGTAATTCTAACCTACTGTGAATTTCATCAGCTGTTAATTTTTATGTAATATAGGTGGTTGCAAACCAGATTTTAATGGCTTTTTTGTTTATCTGCATATGTTATTTATATTTTCACCTAGAGAGTTTGGGGACAGGGGACGGGGGATGGAAATCTTATTAAGAAATCTTGTCCCCATCAGTGCCTAAGCAGGAAAAGCCTTTTTCCGCACTTCCTTTCCTTCTTCCAGAAGAGGAGTTTTGATGCATGGGAAATCTTTTTTTATTTGGCCTGGTAGCTGTGTCCATGCAAAATGTTATTCTATGCTGCAGAAAATCTTGTACCTTTAATACAGTGCTGCCACTGATGCTGTTTTAGCTTTGAGTGTGCTCTTAAGCTCCAGAAGAGCAGTCTTAAGGCTTTTAGGATCAAAGCAGAGAAGATAAGGAGGCAATCTGCAGCTGTCAGGTTTTTTTGCTACCTGTAGCAGGTTTTTTTAAAAAACTTGCTGTATTAGAAGGGGGTTTTTTGGTAAAATTGCAGCCATTCAGCCAGAAATCAGGATGTTCTTCAGTTTTCAAGGCTTCCAATCATTAACTGTTGGTTGTTCTTAGGGTATGCAATATAACTATTTCTCAGGTTTTTTTGCAGAGCTGTTTCTTTTTATGATAAGAATTAGTTTTCTGGTGTTTGGTTTTTTTTTTCCTTGCAAACATTACTGTTTTTTTCTAAAGTTCTTAATGTGGAAAATTTATTTCTGATTGGCAGCAGTCTTAAAGGTAAAAGGTATTTTAGACTTAGGAACATTGAAATCCCATGCTAGATGATATTAATTAAAAATATGTGTGCTTTTTACTGTTACATGCACAGTAGGCCAGAATGGCACGTATTAAGTGCTCTGTTATCAGCCACCCATTTTACGTTCTTTATGAGTGAATTCCTGACCACATATGTTCAGTGAGTATATCTTCTCAAGCAAAGAGCGACTTACAGAGAATATTTTCATTAACATCTGGATAAAAACTGGTGAAAGTTGGAAATACTGCTTTGCACTTCCCATAAAGTTAAAATTTTTTTCCTTAGCTGTTTGTTTGGTATCCATGTGAACCACAAATGAATGACATCATTTCAGTCACCCAATTCAATCCCCTGCAGCAATGGACAGCCACTTAAAAAAGTCTATTCCAAAGGGGTCCACAGTACAAAAGAGAAATGCATAGGATTAGGATAGACTTCAGCTTCAGACTGTTATTTAGTTTTTTACATGTGAGCTGATGTCTGAACTCCTTAAGTCAAAAAAGATATAACCAATACAGTTACTGATCACATCTAAATTTAGATGTGTAAATCTGAGATCCCATCTAAAAGTCTCAAAAACTGTCACATGCTATGGGAAGGCATCGGTGGCAGCTGAAAACAGAAGTGAATGTTAAGTCCTGTTCTGAAGAAATTTGTTATGTTAAAAATTTCAGATGATCTTGGGTAAACCCCATCTTACTATGGGAAGGAAAGAAGAGGAAAAAAAGAAAACCAAAACTGAAAAAGCACCCCAAAAAAAGAGTATTCCAAGCCTGTTTGCTCCAGAGGAAGGTGCTCATTTGTATCTGGTTACTGCTTTAATCCTGTGTGAATGGGAAAAGTACACTAAATGCTTCAGTATCCCAAAGCTTCAAACCACAGGTCTTCAGCTGCAACTCTGGAGCTCCTTTATTGTACCATATGATTGCTTCTGTTGGCTTATTTGGAAGTTTTAACAAACACAGATTGCTACTACTTCCAAGGCTATTCCAGAACTTCATTCCTTTGTTGGTTAATCAAAGGAATTCTAATCAATCCTCTCTCAGAATCTTTTTTTCTAACCAAAGATGAAGTTGTTTACAAAAATTTAAGTGTTTTGATCTCATGTTCCCTTTTAAGTCATTTTCTCTTCTCAATATTTGCTTCCTCTCCCCTGCTACTTTGTACAGGTAGACAGCAGTGACATTTCCACTTCTCAGATTTTCTTTTTAAAGGCAAAAATAACTCTTCTAGTCATCTCATCATGGATGTCTTCATAATCATCCTAGGAGCTCTTCTCAGAATCTCTTCCAATTGAAGATAACATCTTCTTATTATCACTGTCTAGAACTCAAACACATTATATTGTAAGTTACATAACTTTCCATGTTAATGATTGTGTTTTACCTTTTCTGTTATTTTGATATTGTAAATCATCTGATCCCTGTTTAGTGATGTGGTCCTTCCATATATTGACAATACTTCCTAGATTACATCTGCAAATGCAGATACCAGCTCCGTTCACCAGGGTCACAAAAGAATATCTTAAATTGGATTGATTGCAGTGTACATACTTGAGCAGTAACTTCACACCTTCCTTATAAAAGTTCCAGTAAAAAACATTTCCTTGTACAACTTAAAAGACAGTTCTGTGTGTAAGATGAAGTCAGTGCTAGCAGCAAAGAATGTTGGAGACTGAAGTCCTTTTTGGTGGTTTGTAGTACAAACAGTCTGCAAAAGTTTCCTCAAGTACAATTAGTTGTCAGAAGGCAAATGTTATCAAGAAGGTAGTAAGCTAAACTTTCAAAGGTGCACTTTTTCTGTTGAGACCACCAACAGCAGCATCATTTCTAAGCCAAATAGTTGTTCACCAGGAACCGAACTCAGATTGTTAATCTCTGCTACAAAATTATTTATTCAGCATGAATTTGGTCTCTGGTTTATTTGAGTAAGATTTGTACCAGTAACCCAAAGACGGATAGTTGGTTTATTGAACAACTGTACTTTCACATTTTAAATTTCTGCTGTGGAATGGGTAACAGTGAATTGGAAATGCTTTACTGGTAGGCTAATGGTGGGGAGGTTGTGCAGTTGAACTAGTTTTACAGCTTTGAGGCTTTTAAGATATACAGGAGTGCTGAAGCAGTCCAGCAAAGCAATTCTGTAAATCTATGTGCTTATCATTCAGGTGATAACTTGTAAATAGTTACACATCTGTAGAGGCTAAGTGTTTATATTTTTCAACTGAAAAACATAAAATCTGAGTTTTCAGTTTCTGAAAAGTTTTATTAATCTGGTAGAGGAACATGCATTTACCTCTAGAGCAAATAAATGTAAGCAAGAGCTTGTCTTCACAGCTTTGTTTTACAGCAGCAAATAAAAGTTATACATACAAGGTGCAAGCTGCAATTATGTTAGTTCCTGTTATTCCATATTTTAGGTTAAGTGTTTACCCTCATTTGAACAAATACCACAGTATTTCTTACTAGAGACCGTTCTGATATTTTAAGATGTTTGCAGCCACAGGAAAATTATGTCTTTGATAGTTGTCATACCTAACAAACAACTACTGTATCTCACCAGTATAAATATGCAAAGTTTACTCTAAGTATGCAATCATTTCTTCAAGCTGCTAGACCAGGAAAGGGTTACTAACTACATTTTCTTAACTGATGTGAAAGTGCTCTACCAATGTAATTTACAGGGGAGGAGAATGTCATAGCTAGTGGAGGAGGACATTTTAATCACTTTAATGGTGTTACATGTAGAGTTAATGACTCCCTTTGAGTCTATCTTTAAAAAAAAGCATATACTGTTACTTTTGCACATGATTAATGTTGTGCTCTTACATATATTTTCAGATATAACAAACTTGGATACAGTAGTATGGCATACATGTTCACTTTAGTAAGTTAGAAATTATCCTTAAAAATATGGGGGCGGGAGGGGCTGTGCTCCTTTATTTCTAAATCAGTGAGCAATTTCCAGCATTTTTGTAGCTGATTTGAGAAGATGAGAGACAAGATGTAGCACACACAGTAACTGGGGACTTGTGAGGTGTAGTTGCATTTCTATACTAAAAGGCATCAATTTATTGGATAAAATTTCAGTGGCTTACCTCCGAGTCAAAATTGTTTTCCCAAGAGACTGAATAATGTTATAAATTCTCTTTGTGTATCGGGTGAGTTCCCTTTCCATTGAACACTATTTTGGTATATGTCCAATCTGCACGACTTTTCACTTGACAGAAGAATTCTACCTGGGTATTACCTGTATTTGTTGCATCACCTGATCTTTGCTACTTTCATTCAAGAAAACAATATGCAGTATGGTATACGAAGGAGAAATATAAATGCAATCATATGTCAAAGATCTTTGTTCAGCTGTAATTAAAAGATCAAGCAAATTTGACCTGCTCAAAGAGACTTCCAAGAATACATGTGAGACAGTGGTATTCACCTATTCGGTGGTCCTGCACCTGGGTCATGGCAATCACAGGCACAAATACAGGTTGGGCGGAGAATGGCTTGAGAGCAGCCCTGAGGAGAAGGACTTGGGGGTGCTGGTGGACAAGAAGCTCAACATGAGCAGGCAATGCACACTTGCAGCCCAGAAAGCCAACTGCATCCTGGGCTGCATTAAAAGAAGTGTGGCCAGCAGGTTGAGGGAGGTGATTCTGCCCCTCTTCTCCACTCTGGTGAGACCCCACCTGGAGTACTGCGTCCAGCTCTGGAGTCCTCAACACAAGAAGGACATGGACCTGTTGGAACAAGTCCAGCAGAGGGCCACAAAGATGATAAGAGGGCTGGAGCACCTCTCCTATGAGGACAGGCTGAGAGAGTTGGGGTTGTTCAGCCTGGAGAAGAGAAGACTCCGAGGAGACCTTATAGCAGCCTTCCAGTACCTAAAGGGGTCCTACAGGAAGGATGGGGAGGGACATTACACTTAGGGAGTGTTACAATAGGACACGGGGTAATGGCCTCAAATTGAAAGAGGGTAGATTTAAATTGGATATCAGGAAGAAATTCTTTACTGTAAGGGTAGTGAGGCACTGGAAAAGGTTGCCCAGGGAAGTTGTCAGTGCTCCATCCCTGGAGGTGTTCAAGGCCAGGCTGGATGAGGCTTTGAGCAGCCTGGTCTAGTGGGAGGTGTCCCTGCCCGTGGCAGGGGGCTTGGCACTAGATGATCTTTAAGGTCCCTTCCAACCCAAACCATTCTGTGATTTTCTTTTTTTCAGTCCAGATCAGTGAATAACTTCATAATTGAATGAAAACTCATTCTTTCAGATATAGGGAAAACTCTGGTAATTAAAGTTCTCGTGACACTTTGTTAGAAAAGGAAGAAATGTAAGAAGTATTTTTTCCAGACAGACTACAAATTTGGCTTGTATTGGGTCATTTTACTCAATTGGAAGTTTTCTTCATTTCTGAATCTCAATCTCAGTGCTGTTCTTGTATTTGAACTAATAGCATTCAAGTTTTAGTTACTGGAATTCTTTTCCGTGCTACATCCCATTCCTTCATCCCTCTTTGTAGAAAAGAGGCTTATAGAAGGCATTGGGATGTACAGAATATCTCGGTTACTTTCAACTTTGACCAAATGGACTGGAAGCATTACCAGATCTTTAGATGTGCATTTATTGGAATTTATAACTCATATTTTTTACTCCATTTCAGATGGTTTTTAGGCTGTTTCCTTTTATTGCTTTTAATAAAAGGGGGTCATGATAGCCTTAGTTGGGTTCTTATTTTGAAAATGGTGGAATGCAAGTCAGTAAAATGAGGAGTTGAGAGTTGATCGTCTTACACTGTCATTTTTATCTCTTAAAGCTGCAGATACAGTATTTGGTTAGGTTCTAGGTGCGATCAAAAGAAGCAGTAAGATAATAAATATATTGCATTTGTTCCAAAAAAGGCATGTCATATTTGCGTGCAAGGTGAGCCCTCATTGAAGAGAGAGGAAAAGACAAAGGGTAGGTGGGGCGGGGGGGGGGGCGGTTCTGTAACACACAAGTCTATCACCTCAAGCTACATAAAACTTTAGTTCCTACCTCAACGGGGTCATCTGTAGAGGCAGGACAAAGTCCTGGCACTACTGTCTACCTTTTTTTATTTAAGCCTAGAGTCATTGTATTCAAATCTCAGACAACTTCAGAAGTTCAACGAAAAGATAAAAAAAATATTGACCTGGTTCTGTCTTTCCTAAAGAAAAAAAATACAGTTCTTTTTATTTGAAACCTGGTTTACTGTGCAGTTTCCCCATCTGTATGTAAACCTCCCCCAGGACCTCTTCTGATTTTGTGAAGAAGAGAGTTCTGCAAGGAATAACGCAATCGCATTGTCGGTTGGGTGGCTGATCTGCTTGTCCCAGCTTTGGTGTGTGTATAGAAGTCAGTACTGAAATGTTTTGTTTTGTTTTTCCTTTTTTAATTTTTGGTTATGTTGTATGGACCCCTCACAAGTTAAATGTCCGGACTAGTAGTGTGTGAAAAGCACAGAAATCATACAAACTGGTGCCTTTCATTGAAAGAACAACAGCTTCATATTTTTTGTGAAAAAAAGATTTGCTAATGTCTTATGTGGAAAGAAGTTCTGACAGGCTGATACTGTGTTAGTGAATCGTTCAGCAATAATATTTGGTTGATAGTATTTTCTCCAGGAAAAAATGTTTTCACACAATTGCTGCTGGAGGACCATGTCCCGATCATCATAGAATAATAATTTTATTCTTTTAGAATATTCTTCAGTATTTTAGATGCTGTATCTGAAGCTGTAGTATCCATATTTGCTTTGACCTTCTACTTAGGACTTACAAACAAAATTCATCCCTATTACTTTCAGGAACAAGGCCCTGGGTTGTAAGGACTGTAAGGCTGTAGACCAAAGGAAATGGGAAAGTGACTGACCTGCAAGGTTTTGAGGGGTGTTTCAAATAACTGGATGGAGATTTCTGGTGGGCTGGCAACACTGGCAACTGTAAATCTGGTACAATTTGCCAGAGACAATAATATGTCCTACTAATTTCAAATTAAGTTATACTGCCAGCAGCCTTCTATTAAGCTTCCACAGAGAATTATGCTCCAGGACCAGCAGGCATCTCTAATTTTGAAATCATGATGAATATAATGTTTCATTTTCTAGCAAAGACTGTTTTTACAGTGGTCATCAGACTTGCTTCTCCTGGCTGTCTTGTTCTGGAAAGAAAAAGTATTTTTTGTCCATACCTGAAATGGAATTTTAAAAATCGTAGGACCTAAGTTTGTCATAAATATTCCATTATTATTTTTGGATCCTAACTCTCACTTGGGACGAAAAGTTAAACAGTTTTAGAGTCTGTGTCTGCTTCTTTTCTAAGGATAATAAGAAATTAATTTGTCTCTGCAGAAGAGGAATAAGTTTCAGGTAATCTGTGTCAGTGTCTTTCAGCTTTTCTAAATTGGTATAGATATATGTTGAAGGATTTTAGAAATGTGTTATCAATTCCCGCTCTTCCATAAGAGTGTAGACATCTCAGAAGCTGCTATGCTGCTTCGTGGTCTTGCTGTCAGCCAACTTCTGTATTTCCAGTGGAACTCAAATTTTTATCTGGGCTTTGACAAGGCAGGCGAGAGAGATGAAGTGGTCAGTGTGCAGTGATCTCTGTAGTGGCCCCTTGAACGATATGGCTGCAAATTAGGGGCCAGAGTGTATGAAAACTTCATCTTTACTACTAGTTTTTATGTTTGCTGTATTGACATATTTTCTAAACTCTAAACATTGCAGAGGATTTAATAAAATACCAATTCAAGGTGAGTACCTGAACTCTGCAAACACTGATCTAAACATACTCTATTCCTTTACATTTCATCAGACAACATACCA
Organism: Fratercula arctica; assembly: GCA_947846985.1. Lineage (NCBI taxonomy): Eukaryota > Metazoa > Chordata > Aves > Charadriiformes > Alcidae > Fratercula > Fratercula arctica. The sequence continues at coordinate 105,142,924 of CANTUZ010000003.1, forward strand.
GTTTTCTATTATATTAATTTATTTTCTTTTTTGGTATTTAAGAAACCGTTTGAAAAAAGATTACTTTCAGAATTTGTTTTGTAACGACTTGCTGGATATGTCTCTTGAAAAACTCTTCTGTATGATAGAAAAGTATGATGGCTTAAAACCTGTCAAGCAGTAGTCCGTGTTTTAAGTTTTTTGGTAGTGTTAGCTATTTACATGGCTGCATTAGCATATACAAGGCAGAAGCTTTAATAGGATGATGGTGTGACAAGACAGTTTGACTTGTCTAACTAGGAATGGTTTTGTTTTATGAATGAAAATACATATATATATAAAAGAGTACTTTTAAGGTAGCCATGCAATGGAAATTCAAATGTTTACATTTTATAGGTGAAAAAATTGTTGTTCTGAATTTCTCATTTTATGCATTGTATTGTTTCTTGTCCTTTGTTCTTAATTGGTAGGAATTCTGTGTTCTGGGCAATGTTAGGAAAGTCCGCTTTCATTAAATGAACTGCATTAGGGGTTATAATCCGAAATACTGAAGTCAGTGAGGTAGGAATAGACATTAAATACTTTGTAACAGTAGAGTAAATTGGATGTGATCATTGAAATATGGCTGAGAATTTTTTTCTCCTTTTGAAGAAAAAGCAAAATTGTGAATATTATAGTATATTCAGGTATATTAGCAAATATGATACAGCTTTAAGTTCAGAATCCCATATGGTGGTGTGTATTCTTTTGTCTTAGTGATCTGCTAATATTAACTCTCTCTCATGCTTGATTTCACTTTTTGCCTAATTAGATGTGCAGCTTTGACAAATGACATTCTGCTTCTCACCGACCAGCTCTTCTGACCTTGTCATTATTACTGATGGGTACATGTAGCTGCTTCAGGCAAAATAAGCAGTTGGGCATTTTAGGGACTTTATGATTTTGCTACTTACTGTTTTCTTCTTCCCAGAGCAGTAAAAACTGGAGGGCAGCAGTTGACTTGTGTGGGCGGCTTCTAAGTGCACATGGTCAAGGCTATAAAAAAAGTGGACTGCCTACTAACCATACAACAGATTCTTTACAGGTATGTTTAAAGATACAACCTTGTCGCTTTTTTCCAGCAATAATCACAGTGGCATGTTTTTTAACATGATCCACCTTCTTTTCCTAATTATTAGCTAGAAACTGAGCTTGTTATTAAAGCATTGTAGCAAATCAATTTTTGTGTTTGCTTATGTAAAGTAGGTTTTCATTTAAAACAAAATATTTTTTTTAAAGTAAAATTCTGTCTTGATTGTATGCTTTTAAGGGTAATCACACCAGTCAAAAGGAATATGTTTTGCTAACTTGTAAGACTCACTGTGCTAAAGTTCATGGATGGTATCTAGATTATGAACTTCGTAGTAAGATTTCAAATGTTAGAAGAATGTTTCATGATGTTAAGAACCCAAATTAATAAAGGTTCATGAAATATTACAAGGGTTTTACTGAACAAAACGTGACCAGATGACAAGTTGTGGTGCTGGCCCTGGTAACTATAAAGCTGTTGGAATTTCAGCAAAATCATAACAGATTTTAAGAATTGCATAAAATTGGAAAAACAATTAAAAATCAGATTGATAATTCTTCCACGCTAACTCAATTTAAAGAGAGATGTTCTAATTTTGAAGCAGGCTAGGTTTTAAACTTCATCTTCAAAATCTCAATACCTTTACAAATAATTAAAACATCAGTCCTCTGGGTTTTGTTTTAATGATCGTATGAAAAGTATTCTGTGAAATACCATGTAAATAGAAATCCTGATTCTTATCCGTAAGTAACATAGAAACTCTTTACTCAACTTTATCAGAAAAACTTAGAAAGTTGATTGTATTTGGATGTGGCTTGAGATTGAAGTTAATAACAGACCTTGTTTTTTCCTTTTTTTTTATGTATTAATTTTTAGCTGTGGTTTGTGAGACTAGCATTGCTGGTAAAACTGAATCTATTCCAAAATGCAGAAATGGAATTTGAACCATTTGGAAATTTAGACCAGCCTGATCTTTATTATGAATATTACCCTCATGTATACCCTGGACGAAAAGGTATGATACTTGACTTATAAAATGCTTTTTATTTTGGCCATTTTTACCAGTCATTATAAAATAAAGGATTCAAGTGGGTTTTTTAATTCTAAAGCATTGATGAACCTTGGATTCTTTCTTTCTCCATGCCCACCCCCCCCCCCCCCCCCCCCCTCCCCCCCCCCGAAGAACATAATTAACTATATTATTTCCTCCTAAGTTCATCCAGGTATTATCAATATGTTATTTTAACACGCACGTGTCCATGCACATGTGCTAATACAGGTATTATTTTCTTAGGTTTCCTGGTTTATATGATTATGAATAAAAAAATAGAGCTGATTTGATAATTTTCCTTAATAAAAAAAGTACTGGTTAGATGTAATATTATTTGCTTAGTAATTGAAACTAAATAAAAATCAGTAATATACTGTGTGTCCCATTGTTGAAGAGGAAAACAAACACCACAAACCTTATTTCCTTATAACTGGTTTATCTCGAGTTATAAATGCACTGCTTCCCACTGCTCCCTAATGTATAGCCAATACGTTAACCAGATAGTTCCACTACTCAGGATATTTTAGTCTTCTGGGAGTCTGAATTTGAAAAAATGCTACTTTTAATAGCAACTTCACTCCTGGTCAGACTATTTTGAAATTTTATTTTTCCTCAATTTGTTATTTAGAAATAAATAACTCTGACGCAAGTACACTGTTGAGTGATCCTACTGTTCTTTGGCTTTTGTATTTGAACCACAATGTATAATAAAACACTTGTAACATTTGTAATAGGCAGCGCCACTCTGAAAAAAGATATAGTCTGTTTTTCATAGATGCTCGTAGTCTCAATGAGGAAAGCTGGAAAGACACAGAGGTTTTGAGGTTGCTGAGGAAGAGGGAAGTTGGTGTTGAGAATGTTCAGCATTGTTTCATCTGTTTAGTGATGCAAGGATCAGTTGTAGCCCAGCAAGGCCAGTAATGTGGACTGCCTAGAACAAGTCCATCTGACTTACATCTTTCAGGCAATCACAGGCAAAAATCTCATGTTTTGCCTTTAATATATTCAATGCACTGAGAAGGAACTGTGGTATTTTTGAGAGGTTTTGATCATCAGGTTGGACAGCTCTTTGATCTGCTTATGTTTTGGTAGCTTGCATGTGATGAAGTGCTGCACAGAAATAGTCTTTCTCCGGCTGTATGTATGTTTCCACATATTTTTTTCAGTATTAAAAATAAGTTATTTTCTCTAAGAAAAGAATCCTTGCAGGTCATTTCAATATTTGAGACATTTCAGTCCTCTTGCCACAGAGCATACAGGTAGCAGCAGTTCTGGACAATCTGGCCAACTGTTGCAGACACCCATCCTGTGACTGAACTTTGGATCCAAACTGTCTTTGCAGCAACGACTCAACCACTCCAGCTATTTCATACAAATTATGAAGGGGTCTATGACAAGCATGAGAAGCATAAGGAAAATATTCTATTTCATGATTATATGCCTTGGTTCATTTTTAAGCGTCGAACATACCAACCGGGACCATAATCTGATGATCTGTAAGGAAAATAAGATCAAGGTTGGATGGAGCTGACCTGGTGGTTGTAGATATTTTATATAAATACAATGTGATTAAGATGTGGGAACAACCATCAAACCTTCCTTATGCAGTTTTGAGGAGAGAGAGAGATGCTATTTGTAGGGAAGTAGGAGAAAGCAAGCAGTTCTCTTCTGGCCAGCGTTCAGCTACACAGTGCTGGATTACGGATAAAGAAATTTTGTATACATGCATCATTAACCAGCTAATTTAAATAATAAAATAGATATAAATCATTCATATATTTTGGTTGAAATATATTAGTATGAATCCACAATCCACTGCTGTTTGCTAATTTTGCATATCATTTTGTGGTGTAACAAGCATAAAAGGAAGAGTTTTGTTTCAACATTTTAATTTTGATTCATGGTATTTAATGGGGTAAGCACTTTAAAATCAATTTAAGAAATGAGAGTATAGATATAAATGATGTACACATTAATTGTAATACATACAATATTTTGCATCATTTCTTTGTATTCAAAATATTCATAATAAGAAAATAATAAATTAGAAAGTTTTCTGTGTTTTCTATGCTTGAAGTAAGGAAACTTTATATACCTAAGCTTCTTACAGCTGTGAGGATAGTCCCTCATCCATTAATCTCTGAGAAATATACCTCCAAGAATTTAAATTCCAAGTAAATGTATGAGGTGTGGAAGATGTTTTTTCCGTTAATTTAACTTAACGTGGCCAATAGGTCCTCTTAATTTCCCTCTGAAGCTCTCCCAAGGCTCTTTCCCTTTTGGCAATGGTCCTAATCTCTGTTTCGTCCTGAGATTTTGTATGGCATTTGCAGCCAAGCTGTGTATTGATCCCACTATGTGTATTGATCCCACTACTGTTGTCTTCATCATGGCTGTAAGATTTAACCTTTATGAAATCTTCCCTTCCTGGTTTCTACCAGGAAAGCCTTCTTTGCTCATCTCTGTTGCCTGTAGGTGTGTACCATCTGGGGCAGTGGAATCTACTGGGATCCTTGTACCAGCCAGCAAAATTAGTTAAGTCACTCTTTGATCATTCCTGTTTGATACGGGGCAGAGAGCACACCATTCTCATTTCCTAGTAAAATCTGTTATGGATTTATTTCCTCAAAATTCATCTGCAGAGAGAAGCCGAAAAGTCTGATTTTTATATATATTTTTTTTGTTTTGTAATAGGTAGGTACTTAGGTGAGGAACTCTTATTCCAGATTGCTTCCTGCACATCTCCATTCTACTTTCTGGAGTACATATGGCTGAATCTTTGTCATCATTCTCATGACTACTGGATTTCAGGATTTTATTTTTTTTTTTTAGGGTTTTGTCTTTATATTTACATGGTCTTAACCCACTTCTATTCATATCGTTTGTTTCTGTGTTCCTCATGATACTTCATAAAGTCTTTGTATGATAGATCAGCTAACCTGAGATCTCCTTTCCATTAGTAATGCCTATGTGTTCCCAAAGAGTGAGAGACAACAATTAAAATGGAACATTAAAATGCTATTTCATTCTTTTATGAGATAATTTGGTCTTGTTTCTGCTAAATAGACCAGTAAGTTACAGAAAAGTTAATGCTACCAAAATCAGTGTTCTAAAGCTACAGTAATTGAGAATAATTTATTTTGAATTACGGAGGGAAAAAAAAAAAAAACTGTGCACAAGTAAAAATAGGACTTTTATTCCCCTGACCAGAGGTTTATATGTATAGAGGTGGGTTTTTTTCCTTTCCCCTTTTCATTCTCCTTATGATGGTACGGCATCATCTGTATTCCTCTAACATGAAATCAGTTTTCTGTTGTCTGGAAAGTGCCTAAATAAGGAACATATTCTTAAAAATTTAGTTGTATGTGCTCTAGAAACTTACTTCATACTGTACACCTTCCCATGAACTCTCTTACTGATTCTAACACAAGGGGGTTTTTAAGATCTGGCTGTGTTGCAACCATAGGGATACACCAGTGTGTGCTGCAATAGGTTGATACTTTCAGATAGATAGTGACAGTTTAAAAAAAAAAGTATATATTATGTATATGTAAAATATATGTATTTCTCTCAAAATAGTGTGAATCTAGGCATCACTCAGCTATTGTTTTAGCATATTTCATTAGGTCTATACTACTTCTCTGACTTGACTAATATCCACTGTAGTTAGAAGTTTTAGTAGACATACATGAAAAAATTGATACAAAAAATAGTTGGCTGTGTGAGATTTCATTTTTTACGTGTCCTTATTTACTCAGGCAGTGCTCTTAATTTTTTTCTTTTATTTAGTTTTGAAATTCACATCTCTGTAAAGGAATCCTATCATATGTGGTCTAGAACTGTCATTCAGAACCATGTCATAAACAGGTTTTCAGTGCTGATGTCTAAGGTGAAATGTAATAAATTATTATTAGTATGTTTAATAAGCTTATAAAATAGCAAAAGATGTAATAGGAAACTTGTCGTATGTCTGTCAAAGCAGAGACTTTGTGCTTACTGTGAAAACTCTCATCCAGAATTTTTCTCTACTACCCGCAGAAGGCATTTTACAGACATCTGGGCTGCGTGTAGTGCAGAGGACTGTGTACAGCTCCAAGGTCTGCCTGCTCTCTGGAGCTTGATCCTGCTTCTGAATGTCAGCCTATACCATAAGGAAGAACAGGCATGGATTGGGGAAATTATCTGCTATGGATTGTGGAAATTACCTCCTATATGCTTTCACAGTAAACATAGCGATGCCTCTACAGTGACGTTTGGCCATTTGGAGTTTACTGTCTTCCTTTCTTCTTCTCTTCTCTCCTATTTGTCTATGGTAGTAGGAGGCAGCCTTGCTAAAGCTTCCTTTAATTTTTTCTCAGCAGAGTTTATAGCATGATGCCCTTGTGTTTTCATCCTCATCAACTTTTGGTTAGTGGGAGAACTGCAGCAGAATGGGAAGTGGTGTGGGGGAAAAAGAAGAGTAATTATGGTCGGTGGGGAGGCTAAAGGGAGTAATCAAGGTAAAAACAGGGATAAGAGAAGAAATGCACAGACTGAAGACATTGTAGCATATAGACTGCTCCTATCTGTTAAAAAATTTTGCAGGAAAACAGAAGGAAAAAAAAAAAAGACTCCAATCATTGTTATATGTAGTATTGGCTTTCTCATGTGTTACCACAAATACTGCTGTGCCTGAACTTGCACTTTCGTGTCAGACTGCTTCAGTCTTGGCAGTTGCTTGCAAGAGTTCTTCATTCAAACTCATGTTGACAGTAAAAAGCATGTTAAAACCTCTAGAGGAACTGGGTCGCCAATTATTTTATTTACAGTGCTATGTACATCTCTCTGTTGTCTCTTTAAATTCACCATCTCTTTTGCTTCAGAGCTACCTTCTACCTATGAAATTAGCTAATAAGGCTTGAATAAGTGTTGTGGTTCCAGTTGGCTTTTCAGAGTAGTCATACTTGCAAATAGAGTCTTCTGTAAAATAATATAGATATTTCAGTTAAGAGATGTACGTATAATTTTGAGGGGATAGAGTGCTGCACTTAATAGTGGTTTCTTTCCCAAGGCTGTGTAGTCTCATTTTAGACAGTACCAGCTTTTAATAGTGTTTCTTAAGTGAGTGAGTAACTCTAAATTCTGCCTTACTACAGTTATCAGTAGGTAAAGTTTATAGTGATCCCTTTGTGGTAGGGCAGTTGTTGCAGAGTTTTTCTGCATTCTTTCTGTTATATTTTCCTTTCTTCAGTGCAAGTAACAACTCCAGATTACTGGAGAAGAACCTTTCAGAACCAGATCTTAATTCAGAATATCTGTATTCTTAAATTCTGATGTCTATGAAAACATGCCATTTCAGATAAAATTTTCAAAACGTTTTCTTTCCATGGTTAGAGACATCTAGGATCCTTGCATATAAATGCAAGGATACACATCTCTGTGTGTATACTTCTGTATAAAGCAGAGTATCTTTCTGAAACTTGATTTTCTGTATTTCTCTTTTATTTTCTCTTCTACTCAATGAAGGAAGGGGTTTTTCTTTGTTTTTTTACTGTTATAAGATCCCACTTTATACTTTCAATAAATGATGATTTGCCCTACTGCTGCTTTTTAGTATTTAAGATTTGTTGAATAAGCTGTAGAAGGCAGATCAGAAAGCATTTCTGCTTACTGATTCAGCAGCAAGAAAATACAAAGATGAAATGGCTAGCCATTGGAATCCTCAATTTTCTTCTCTAAAAGGGCTGCAGATGAGGGCTGCAGTTTGAATTTGATTGGCATAAGGTGATGTTTATGTTATGACAGTTATGAAAATGTGCAGCTGTTCATAAAGAAGTAGAAACTAAAATCTGTGGTCTTAGAAAATTCGACCTGATCTTACTATTTATTCCATCTGTTCCCATGCATTTGGTGTATCCGTTTTGCTTTAAGCAGACCTTTTTTTACTTTTTAGTGTTGCCTTTTGTATGCTGATAAGATACGTATATGAATGAGATTAATTCAGGCCAAAGTGACAATCAAAAATCATATTCTTTGAAAAAAAACATCTCTATTATATTTAAAAGCAATAGCTAAGAAAAGAGTTGTCTTAAAATTAAACCACTTTTCCATTATGAATTTTTTATAGATAAAATTATTATGAAACCATTACAGAGGAGCAACAGAGGTCAACTGTAAAACATCCAGCTAGAAGAAGACTTAGCTAACTTGAAAATAAAATCTCAATACCTAGCAGTAACTGTAGGGTCTTGCATTTTGTTGAAATCATCTAGGCTTAGTTGACGTGGTTTTGCTGTGTAAGAGGGCATTGCTTCTTTAGAAATCCGAAGCATGAATTGGAGAGCAAAATCCATTCTCCTGTGCTCTTAAGCAAACACTTTGATTACAAGATGTGCTGCTTGTTTTAAATATTTTCTTGACATGTTCCCTTCTTAAATTCAGTACTGAGTGAAATATAATAGAGGACATGGGTTTGATTCCAAATAGTTTTGCAAAAGGCAGCACATGCCAAAATCCATTTTATTTTATATAAAATTCTCTTATCCCTAGTGATACATCACAGGAATATATATGCCCACTTGTATAGGAACCTATTACAAAGAAATATGTGTTACGCTGTGTGCCTTAAATATGTGGCCTAACTGTAAGCAAGTAGGTGAAACCTTTCAGACAATATAATTCTTGATCTAACAAGCACATGTATTTCTGTTATGGCTTAGTGTTAATATAGGCAATCTTACTTTCTTGTTTTGTTTTTTCCCCAGTGTAACTGTGTTTATTGAGGCAAGTATAGGTTTTTTCCACTCTACTGTTGATCTGCTTTTTAATTAATTTTTTTACTCTGAATTCTACGCCTTGCCTTTCAGACCTTTATAACACTATTATTATTGATCTACTAGAGTCATCCACAAATCATCACTTACCTCTTCCCAACTGTTTTCTTATTAACCTAGACAATGTAAAACAAAAATTACAGTGTTTTCTAAAACCTCAGACACGCCTTTTTTAGATCTCATTTCTTTTTCATTTGTCACCATCTTCATACTAAAATGTTAGGGAATACTTTTTTAATCAGAAGGTTCAACCTATGTGTCTTGCAAGACAGAACGGAATCTGTGTTTTTGTAGATTTCTGTGCAGTTTCTTTTTCTGTCATATGTTCTTTTAACAGGAACGAGCTCCTCCGCACAGTTGTTCTTGCAACAGAAAAAGGCTGAATTATGAGCTTTTGATGCAAGGTGATATGGTGATGTCGTAACACAACAAATCCACATGCCGTTGTTCAGACCAAAATTCTTCGTGAGCTCAGAGTTGACTCATTCAAGAGTTTGAAGTCATCACTTTCCGTGATTCTCATATTTTTTGTTTTTTTTTACCTTTTTATCAGTGAACTGATGTGGCTTTCGTGAAGATTCACAAGAGTCATACTACGATTTGCCTTTGCTTTTTGTCATTTCCCGTTCACCCCATGAAGCTGTACGGGGCTGCTTTTCAAACCTATTATGCTCACGATGTTCTTGTCTACCATGGTACACACACAGCTTCTTTGATAACAAAGGTTCATAATCATCCACCCTCTGAAAAGATTCTTAATGACTTGCTGTTGCTTCTTCCAGGCTTTCTTGACACCTTTGTTTCAGACAAGTTCAAAGAAGATTATTCCATTTTCTTAGATTGAGAAAATTACAGATTCAGATTTTGGATGCTGGAGGCGATACAGGAATTAGGGTACTCTGGGGAGGGGGGGTGTTGTCAGTTTTTAAACAACTGTTAACCAGGAGTTATGGGATTATTTTGGCAACGAGTTCTCTTCACATGTAATTTTTTATTACTGCCACGTATTCCATCCTGAGAAATGCATGTAAATTGTATTGGCACTTTATATAAGTAACACTGATTGAAAGCTTTACCAATTCTAAAGTAAATTTATGGTCATTCCTTTTAACTAGAAAATCAGTTTATTAATGTGGGAACTGAATTAGATATGTTATCCATACCTCATTTCATCTAACTAGAAAGAAGCTTACTTGGAGACAGAAACGTATCTCGGAAAATGCACTTAACTAAAAATCTCAGATTTTCTTTTTTATAAACAGAGTATTTAAGGGGTATGTCTGGATGAGTGGCTTGGATAAGGGCTGCAAATTTTTTTATGAACAATTTGCTCATCTGATTTGACTTGAAGTTACAAAATACTGTTTACATGGAGTGATAAGACAGACTTACCAATGGTAAAAGCTTGTTTCTTTTCTCTCCTGTTTTCCCCAGTTACCACACTTGTGTGAGAGCACATATACAGTTTGTGCTTTCTTCCAAAAAAAAAAAAAAAAAATCTTCTGCTATTCAGAAGGATTACAAGGAAACTGAGGAAGAGGGCAGAAACGGTTGGCATTTCTGAGATTTTAAATAAAGTTAGCAGCCTGTTTAATAAGCAGTAAGTAATGGAACTTCACTGGATGGGTTTGCTGGATGCTTACAGTAAAATTTCTGGCAGTATACTAGTTATATCATGAATTTCAAAAAGAAAGAGAAGAAACAGATGCTAGAGTTTTAGATCCTCCTGCATGAAATAGTAATATAAATTATGGTTTAAAAAGTCATTACACTGACTACCCTTACACCATGGGCCACCTTCCTTCTGGTTTTGTTTGAGAGACCTGTCATCATGTTTGACGTACATACTAAGGATCACACTGGAATGCCTTTTGGTCACATGCTCTGAAGGAAATACGAACTGGTTGAGAAATAAAACATTAATAAAGTACATTTTGAAGTAATATAGTTCTGAATGCCTGTTACAACTGAGGTCTTAGTTGTGATAGGAAATAAATCAGATTCTTATGGAGTCTAAGTTGGCCTGGAGTCGCATTCATCATTCTGACATCCTCTGACACCACTTCTGATGATGTAGATTGGTAATGGGTTATTCCTTCCTCTCGCATGGATCATAATAGTGTGGCTTCATTCAGCAATATATAAGATCAATACTTTACAAAATATGCAATCCCAAAAAGTGTTTTACAAAACATTATATAGATTTTATAAAAATGGATAACGTGAGACATTTCATCTGCGCTCCATTAAATACCTGTCTGTCTGCACGTTCAGCTGTTCTGTTACCAATTCAGATTTTCTGTATGAGTATTTATTGAGTTGACCTTTTGCCGCATTTTACAAGAGAATGCGATGATTCAAACTTTTTCAAAGTTGAAAATGCTACAACACAGTCATTAACCAAAAATGTTGCTAAAACTTTAGATTCCTTTTGGTTTATATCTCAGATTTTCCAAAATTTACTAATGAACAAAAGTTTTCTTTTTTTTACCTTTGCCTCACAAATCCTGTTGAGTGCAGCAGTAGGTGCACGGTTCGTGTATTTGCAGTAAATTGAGACTATGCTTGATTCTTTCTCTTCTTTCTCTTTGGAGAAAATTCTTTTTCTCCAAAAGAACAGTACCAAACTAGCTGGTTTTAGGCACTGCTTTTTTCGGCAGGATTGCCATTGTATGCTAGGTACTAGTCAGGATACATACATATCTTATCTTTTCATATCTTTTGTTACTGATTGAATAGCCTTTTACGCTTCTCTTAATAGAATTTCAAAGGCAGTTTTGTTTTCTTAATCTCTGTTCCATGTATGATGATGCATGAAGCTTGTGTGTACATCCGTTACAGGCACAAGGCAGTCACGGAAGCCATGGGGTGGCAAAAGAGAGTTTGTGTAGATGTAAGTGACTTACTCTGAAGGTCATAATTAGTGAGTTTTGTAACTAAAATTTCGTCAACCTTTAAAAAAATGTTTAGAGGCAGTGACTGGTTGTATACAGTGTTTACCTCTCTGAAATACAGGCCTGTTAAGAACAGGTGCAAAAATCTTTCTAAAAAGCTCCCGAGTCCTGTATTTGAGAAAAGATGAGGCAAGAGGTGACTTGAGAGGGAAATCCCCTTAGAATATGTCTAAAGTAAGCAAATGCGTTATGTTCAAATATTAGAACTGTAGCATTGTGTTTTGCAAGGCCTATTTCCCCGTTATGCTAATTCTGATTTTTTTATTTTTTTATTTTTTTTTTTACTAGTAGCATTTGGTTTATGTTCAGTATTATTGTCTGGGTATCAGGATAGGCAGTTACCTTTTCAAGTGACTTTTCAAGATGTTTAGGTAACTTTTTGAAGATATTGCACGCACTACGATTCCATAAAGCGTCTGAAACTGCACTTGAAGTCAGCCAGGATGCTCATAAACTTAGAGGATTGGGTCTTTGTTAAATATTTTAATAATAATAAAGATGAAAGATGAAGAATAAAGATGAAAACTAATGTGCAAAGGAAGAAATTTCTTTTTCTTCCCAAATATTGCTTAAGATCTTTCCCTATTCTTTGATGTTTTCAGTAAACTAGAAAATACACAAACACACCATCTTTATGAAGAGTCAGTCTCACAGTATAGAGTCATTTAGCAACTCTTGTGGAATAGCTAACATTAATGAAGTAAAACTCAGACTAAAAGTCATCTTTAGAGCAATGGAATGGCCTCTGCTCAGCATAATGGACTCAGACCTTTACACAAACTTATGGATATCGATAGAAAATAGAAACAAAATATTTTGTCATATATTTTCATTTCCCAGAGGACTTGATATATTTTTAGATTTAGTGTGTCTATTATAGTAATTTTATTTTTGTTCTTCATTATACCATTTTTTTATTTCTTTTGCCTCATGTTGGTTTTCTGATCTTATTTTTTTCTGTAATATAGGGGCCCTTCATATCAGCTTTTTTTGGAAAAGGATTACATAGAAGTGCTTTTGCATACCCTGGTTACATAACTTTTTCACAAGCATACTTTTAAGGCCAATAATTTCACCTTATTAGTTCTGCATTGATTATAAAATATGCATAATCATTAAATGTTAGGAGTAATGTTGTAGCTGCAATGAGTAAACTTCCATTTTTTTAAATTCTCCGTTTTAATTAGTTTATAAACATCTTTAATGAAACATTGTACTTCCATGCATGACTTAGTTTTGAAAATTTGAATTGAGTGCACCTTTTTCTTGCCTTCTTGATTATAGTTTCATGTGTTTACTGATTTAAAACATTTTACAATAAATTACGTGTTACAGCTAAGAAAAAGTTTGCCATTTTCTCGTCTTTCATATATTTCATCATGAGAAGAAAAATATACGAAGGTAAAGTGGACTTTGTGTCATATACACTAGTGAGAAATGTTTTGTCTGATGTAGGCAAATCACAAACTGATCATTATAGCAAACACATTTAATAAAATTAATTATGTTTCTAGGTTCCATGGTTCCTTTCTCTATGCGGATTTTACATGCTGAACTTCCTCAGTACCTAGGTAATCCTCAGGAATCGCTTGACAGACTGCATAGTATGAAGATAATCTGCGCCAAGGTAACAGCTTCTCTGTGCACTAACATTTCTTAATGTTTAAGAAATATATATTAATGTCCTTACAAAGAACATTGAGTTTCAACGATGACATTTTTTACTCCATCTTCATACAAATAAGGAACTCACTAATAGAAGTAATTAAGTGTCTCTCCTCTCTGATAGCTCTGACTAAAATGAGTAGAGGGCAATGAGGGCAACATAGTTCTCTTGCTTTCATGTTTTTGCCAGACAAGAGATGCAGGACAGTAAGCAGATGTGTTTAAGGACAATTTAGGAAAACTTTCTTCCCTCACTCAGCTGTGTCCAGCTAGCTCAAAACACAGTTGTTAACCACCTTGATCCTTCAAAAATAGTCTTGATCCTTCAGAGGCAGTCTGAATAGCTGGTTTTGGAAACAACAGTCATTTGGGAATATAAATACAACCTGCTGAGTTTGGTTTGGGGTTTTTGTTTTGTTTTGTCAAGTGCTATAATACAAAATTATGGCCTAAATTGTAACATGGGATTTGTCTGTGCTGAAATGTGATGGTGGTGTGACAACTAACCTTATTCACTAAACCAAATAGCCTGACTGTTAATCATTCATCCTTAAATGTTTTTTACAGAAATCTTTCCCAAGTAGTCTAATGCAACAGTGACTATGAATGTTACAATGTGGTAAACTCTAGAAGAATGCAGCATTATTGTTTTATCAAAACTGTAAGATAAATATATGTGATTAATTTTTATTTTTAGTATTCCATGGGAGTTTCCTATATTTACTCCTAAAAATAATGTGGGTAGCAGAAGTGAAGGGATTTGATAATTGCCAATTGTGTAGCTATAACGGCCTTACGTATATAAAATCAACTTGGTTCGAGCACAGTAGTGACTAGGATCACCAAATGTTTAGAGTAAAAACAAATCAGTCCTTTGTATTATGAGGAAAAAAGATGAAAGATTTAGCTAATTAGAGATGAATGCGGTATTTGTTATAGAGTTGGAAAGAATTGATCTGGAAACAGTTGAGAGATCTATCCAATTTGGCCAAGAAGTGCTACTTTTTAGCACTTCATGAATGCTGTTACCTGTTCATGACCATCTCATCTTAACAATGTTACTGGCAGGCTGTTCTCTCCAGCCTTTTCCGTCAGTAGTCCTCAATTCAAAGTACTTTTTTTCTTCTAGGAAATGTCATACTCCTCCATTGCAGGATTTCACAGTGCTTCTACTGATGTTTGCCTACCCCAGTCTGCAGCAGATCAGCTGTTTCATATCTTGGTTTTATGTGATCTGGTATTAAGTGCTGCGTTGTCTCCTCTCAGTCATGAAGGTGCCACTAAAACTTAACCAGTTTCTAAGTTCCTTTATCTTGTTACAGAGAGAGAAAATTGTATGAATGTGAGCAAGGAAGTGACTGCTGAGTGGGGTGTTCATCAACCATCTGGCTGATTACTGAAATCACCATATCTTAGTTACAGTGTGATCAGCCATGATTCTCCACAGATTAAAGATTATCAATCAATAGAGGAATGAAAGAAAAGGAAATTTACTCCCCCCACCCCTTTCTTTATAAGACCTTAAAGTCATCCACAACCTTGAGGTGGCTCTGCTGTGCTCTTTTCCTTGAAGTGCGTATCCTTAGAGCATACCCAGTGTACCAAGGAAGCTTTCAAACTATAATACAAGATTTTGTTTGAACATGAATGAGGCTGATTATTTGTTTAAATAAGGGAAACTGAACATGCTAGAGAAGATGAAGTAGAAATAAAGGAGATTTACAACTTAATATATACATATTCCCCTGCTAAGTTCTTGAAGAACAGGTTTGTTTACTCATGTTATCACTCCATGAACTTCTAGCGGCCTAGGTCACTATGAATTCTGTGTGATCCCTTGTGCCCTTGGGGAAAGCTTCTTTGAGGCTGGCTGGCTGTACGGCTTCCGCTAGCTTTTCCGAGGACTCCCGAGTTCTCTGCACTTGCTGTTGGTTTGTGGATTGCCATCTCTTTCTCACTGCATTCCTCTGTCTGAGTTTGCAAAGTTTCTCCTGGTTTAGTGTGTTTAATTGTGGGCAGAAAAAGAACAATCTCCCTTTGCTTCTGACAACTTCCACTAGAGCCAGGATACAGTATCCAGGACAAGCCATTGTCTGTGCTGATGGATGCTCCTTTTTAAAGTACGGTACACAGACAACCATGAACAAAAAAATAAAATGTACCATCCTTCAACAAGGGACTATTTCTGTTTAGTTATTCCAGACACCTCATTGCAGATTACTTCATTTGTTTGCATTCAATTAAATACCTTGTCTTTTGGAGCAATTCAAAGACAACTGTAGAAACAAGAGTGTGAAAAAGGACAGCTTGTAAAGATAAATATGTTTTTAAAAGACAGTTGTAAATTGGTGATAATTTAACTGTTTGAAGTCAGGGTTGGCTGAAAAAAACATTGTTGATAATATGTGTTTTGATTTTTGTATAGAATGCTATTGGTTGAATAATCTTGATCTCACCTGGAATGTTCAAGAATAAAATGCATAATACTTATGAAAACCCATGGCATAACCAAGAAAGTAACATAAAGAATGTACACTCATTAGTCTTAATATTTGTATGTGACGCTTGGGAACCATTTGGGTTATAACAGAATTAATTGGGGAGCTTTCAACCAAAAGCCTCTAGTGTTTTACTTCCCTATTTTAAAAAGTGGAAAAATAATCTTTGGTCATCCGTATTTACAGAAGGGCATACGAATAGTCATTATGTAAATGAGATGATCTTGGAGTCATAAAAGCTAGAAGAGAGAAAAGACCTATTAGCTCACCTAGTCTATCTCTCTGCAATGCAAGGTTGTTTTCGAGTTTTTAATGAGGCAGCCTACCGAGCTGAGGCCACATCCCCTGGGAGGCTATTCCAGGCTAATGCTAATGCATTCTTATCATAAGAAAATTTTTCTTCCTATTTTGTTTCTCTTCTTTAATGTAGTTGTGTTATTTCTATCTGATACCTCTTTTTAACCTGCTAAATTCCCTCTGTTTTTTGTTGTACGCATTCTACAGGCACGTGTCAACTTCCAATTAGCTGTTTGACTTTAAAGATCTAACCATATTTATTTTGTCACTATTTTGGTAACTTGGTCTCTTCAGCCCCCATCTACTTACGTATTTCTGGTACCTGAAGCAGCATTGGAGGTTGAGTGCAAAAACCATAATTTTTGTTTTCCTTGTATAGGCAATAATGTTTTTACCTTTTCCAGTATTCCTGCAAATTTGTAATCAAGATCTGGTCGGATATTTTACATCTCTGTCTGTAGGTGCAACGTTTGGGAAAAAAATAATCTGTAATGCCAAATGCCTGTTATGGCTTTGGGGAGGAATCCAGTGAAATTGTTACTGTCCCTGTGTTATTGCTGGTCTTCCCAGCCCACCTCAGTGGCTTCCCATGAATTGCCTCAGTGAGTTGTCTGCCTTGAAATAAATGCTCTCCAAACAGCCAAGCAGTAAGAGTAACAATAGCAATTTAAATCACCAAAGGCTTTGTTTTTTTCAAGTATTCCTTTAAAAACATAGGTGTGATCAATTTAGTGCTAATGCTGCTGAGGACCTGCTAATAGTCGCTTACCTGGAGACCAGAGTGTGAGAAGAACAACAGTCATGCTTCAATTAAATACCTCCTCGCTTGTACCTAAGCTTCCTAGCTGATCAAGGGAAAGCTCTTGGAAATACATCTCATAATGTAGCATATTTTACTTTTTAACCCCCATCTTTCAAGTGGCAGAGCTGTACTGGGCTCTTCTACCAGGGGGTTGGAGCAGTGGCAAGTGGGTTAACAGTCGAGCTTCCTAACAAAGCCTCTGCAAGTCTTACCTCTGCAAAACTTTTCAAAAAAGCATCATGCGATTTGTCCATCAGCTACTCCTCCTATAGTTCCACCACTCTCCTTCATGAGTAGTTCTGTTCCTCCCTGGCTCTGCCATACACACTCTTCATATCTCCCGGTCTTCTGTTTTGCTTCCAAATTGATGAACTTTTCAGCCTCTTAGCTGCTGATTGTTTTTGCTTTGGTGGTGCACATAGGTTAGTGGTTAACAGTATACAGGCGATTGGTAGGGAATGAAACAGCAGAATCGGTGAAATAATACTAGCCAGTAAAGCTAATGAGTGTGTATTTATAAATATTCAAAACAAGGAAAAGCATAGGTCGTACATAAAACTGATGTTTAAAGTCTATGGTAGAAGTGTTCAATCATATTTCCCTTTATATCACAAACAACAATGTTTAGAGCTATCCCATGTGGTTTTGCTAGAATAAACATTTTACCATCTGTGGAAAAGTGGGATGAAGGGATTTGCTAAAATTAAATATTTCATGTCATCTAACCCAGATAGCTTACACTGAGGAACTACCTGAATCATTATTAAATTATTAATTATTATTAAACAATTCTTGGAAAACTGGTGAAATACCCAAATATTGAAAGACTGCAGATGATCTTCCTATACTTAAGAAGGGCAAAAGGAGATAAATCTAGGGAATAAACCAGTTAGCCTCAAATCAGCACTGAGTTCTCTTTTAATTATGTTGAGCTTGAGGTGATGGCTAGATATCCCCAAGTAACGTCACAGAATGGTTAATGCAGTACTCTAATTGTATGCTAATATCTAATTTTTTGGTTATTTTAGTGAGCATGTTTTCAGAGAAGGGCCGTTGTCTTTTTGAAAAAGACAGCATGTCTCGTTGATTAAGGCACCTTGTTATGTTTAGACCATTTCAGGAGTAAGACCTTGGAGCCTTATTGGGAATGAGAAGTGGTCACTAGATGTTTTTCAGGGGAGGAGGAAGGTTGTGGGTTTTAGACTGGCCAGAAAATAGACCATAAAGTGGGTTTTGTTTATGGGAGATAAGAGTGGAATTTTTTTTCTCTGGCAGGGTGCCTCATTACACACTAGGCATTTAACACTTAAATGTGGTGCTTTGGTTTCTACGTGATTTCTAAGTGGCTACACTGCTTTTAAAAGTGGGACTGAGATTCAGTCTCGCAGGCGTGCCACTGGGATCTCAGAAATTGCTACCTAGCCACTAAGCTGCAGTATCTACTGGTGTACGCTCTTAGCCTCTCAGAATTTGAGGTAAGGCAACTTAGCCTAGTCCTCTGTGAACAAGGTTTACGCTAAATCATATTACCTTGTATTTGTCACAGGCTAACAATTCTTATCGGGAAAATTCCCCTGGCTCAGCTGGCATGTGGTAACTGCTGTCATTTCATCATATGTCTCTCCTTGCTCTTAAGTTCCTTGTAGCAAAATCTATGGCGCTTAACTTCAAGCTTTCGCTGTAGTCTGTGAAAAGAGCTTGGCATCTCTTAGGGCAACTCCTTCCACCCTAAGATGTCTAAAATAGGTGGCATGAACTCGCTTCCTGGAGGTACCGATTGCTCTTCATTGGCTATAGAAGGCACCAACATGCTGTCTGAGGCCAGATTAATCCTACCTGTCTTTGCTTTGGAGGTTTTCCTGTGTTGTTTTTAAGTGTTTGCTTACAAAGCAGTGAGTGCAATTTAAATGCTTTGCTGGTGTAGGAAAAAACAATTACTACTTACAGTGACAGAAGCTGAGTGCTCTGTGTTCGGAAGTGCACTCGGTCCTCCAAAGAGGAAGCGCCTTGTGTTTCCCTAATTGGCTAACCACGGTGGCTGATTAAAGAGCAAGTGCCCGTAATGGTTTTTTGAAGGAAATCTCAAGCTTTGTTCTACAACCAAAGTTATAAATCTGTAACAGGAAAAATGGGGTGATCTGTGGGAATCAGAAAACAAATTTAGATTGTAATGGGATTAGAAAAAGGAAAGTTGACTTGCATTTCAAATGGAACCTTGCGTACGTATTTTAAAAGTGCTTAAGACTCAAGCTTCATTAAGTACACATTTTCGTTCGTCTAATAATACAACAAATGTTTCATTTACTCAACCATTTACATGATTTAAAATCTGTAATAAATAAAAAGAAGCCATAAACCCCAAACTTTGAGAAGGAAATTGCAGTAAGAACTAAGAAGAATATTTCATTAAGGACAAAAGGATGAAGCCAGAGCCCACATGTGGCGGGGAATGGGGGGAGTCACGAGGCAGTGGCTTTCTATGAAAAATCAGTTTGACTTTCTTTGTGATCATTAACATCATTCTCTGGTGAAGCATATTTCATGTTTTGCTTAACAAAATGTGCATGTCCCCAGAGCGTGCTGACATTTAATGTTCTGTAAGTATCATAAACCTGAACTCTTAACATCCTTCTACCGTACAATGGCTTTCTTCCTTTGTGCAATTGATCTAGCTATGTTGAACTGTACCTAGGTGAAGCATTCCTGCCTGAATTGGTTTACATGTAGACTATCAAT
The DNA here is from genome assembly GCA_947846985.1 of Fratercula arctica. Lineage (NCBI taxonomy): Eukaryota > Metazoa > Chordata > Aves > Charadriiformes > Alcidae > Fratercula > Fratercula arctica. The sequence goes on from CANTUZ010000003.1 coordinate 105,162,787, forward strand.
TGTAGATAATTTGCATTTAATATATAGTGCTGTTTAAACTCATGTTGGTTACTTTGAAAATTTACTACAGATATTAGAAAATTTGGAACAAGGCTTAGCTGAAGATGGAAGTATGACTAACATTACACAGGAGAACAGACAAGGTAGGTATTCTTTAAACATTTTTTTCACAGACAGTGTGTTTTTATCGCTTGTCTAAGTATGCCAGAAGTTTTCACAAGAGTGCCCCAGAGTTGTTAAAACAGTATTTTTGTAATCTCATACCTTGCTCAGCCTCCAAAATGATACACCTTGTACTTCCATTTGCTGGAATTAATTTCACAGTTTTGCCCTCGATCAAACTGATGTACAAAATCTTTTTTTTTTTTTTTACTACTTAGAAGAAACAATGAACGTGGGTGCTATCCTTCAGTGATGAATATACAAGTGTATTGCTGTCGCGGTTAGATGGATGTTTCATCTTACGCATTGGCTGACTGGCTCCTCTCAGTCCTCGTGTCTGAAATCCACTAAAATTCTTTAGATCGAACTGCCATCATACAAGGGCTACAGTGGCCTGGGATGTGGCTACATAGATGGCTACATCTCACTGTAGCTGTGTGGTACTTAGACTCCTGAAATACCTAAGTCACTTTTTAGAATAAGATTTAGATGATACTAATCTACATCGTCATTTTTATGATTTTGTATGCAATTAGGTTTTTTCCTGTTCTTTCTATCTTAATTGTTTAACTTTAATAGTATAGGATAAATTACTGCATTAAAAAGGGGTCATCCGGGCAAATTAGTTGTGCAGGCATTCTGGGGTTTGGGTTTTTTTGACAGAATTTATACTAATGAGGTCATTTGAGTACACTTAAGAGTTGGACAAGAGGTGAAATTTGGGACATTGTTATGGATTATACAAACCACTCGTGGTGCCTAGCAAGTTAAAAGCATCATACCGAGAAAACAAACCTTTCAGCTTCAGCTAATAGTCCAAGGAAATCTTACCAGCTTCCTTCTAGGATAATGTTTAGCTGGAGGCTGTGGGAAGTAAAAGTCTGCCTCTGAGACAGGAAGAGGCCAAGTAGAGCTATTAACAGTTAAAACATTATTATAAGCAATTCCCTAAAACAATGTCTATGTGGAGGGGTGCAGACCTGTCTGAACTCTTCTGCCTGATCTTCAAGTTGGCTGGAGGTAAAGCAGCTTTAATGTGTTATTGTACTTGACTTAATACACCATCTAGATGTGTTCTAAAAAAGTGAATGCTCACGTAAGCAGTGTATATCATAAAGGCATTTGCAAATATAGCCAAATTAATACATTTACTATTCTCAAAAGTGTTAAGAGAAATCATCTGATATTGAAGATTTATCCACAGCACTCCTGGAGTGTCTGTTCTTTTCTCCTTGTATCTACCTATTCTTCTTGCCTCTGTTCTCCTACCTACTTTTCCCTGTTATCCCCTTTTTACCCTCATTTTTGTCCTTATTATCCTCACATTCTTTTCCTTTTTACCCCTTTAAAACCAAGACACTGATCCCCCTTTAAGGTACAAGGACTTTTCCCCAGCTGTGTCATAATCCCGTGCCCTGCAGTCTGTTTCACTCCTGAGTTTCTGGCTCCTTGCTTTTCCTCTCTGCTGCTGCTTTAGAGCTGAGATGAGCTCGGGAGGAGGCATAGTTAGAAAAGCAGCAGCTAGTAGTTACCAAGGGACAAGGCTGCTGAAAATTTGGAGAGATCTTCATACGTCTGCTGTGCAGCTGCCTGTAAGTTTAAGACTGCCAAAAAGCCCATGGGACCTTTGCAGAGAGTGTTGACTGCTATTGTCGGTGGAGGTCAGCCAGGTCTGCTCCCTGTCTTCTTCTTCGCTGCATTTGGAGCTCCAGGAGGCTGATAATGGGTTTGGTTTTTTTCATGTGAGAGTAGCTGAAGCAAACCTTATTAACTTTATGTGAAGACAGCCTTAATTCATTGCAGGGATTATGCTTAGCATGTAATTTCCTTATTGGTGGTGTAAGAAGGTGCTGCACCAATCGACTTATCATGTACCCCTCCTCTGGTCTGGAACACAGCGCCAGTTTTTCAACAGGCAGAGAGATTTAGCATTGCACCACTTGCCTGGTAATGCATTCTATAAGATGCCAATTTTGCAACTTCATGGTGCACAGAGCTCCTATGGAAACGAATGGTGGTGTGGAGTACGGAGTCCTTCATAAATAACACGGAGAAACAAACGCTTGGAGTGGAAGCATGGCTGCATGGACCTGCAGAGTGGGTTTCAGGCATTTCAATAACTTACAATGATCAGCTGTTGGGTTTTTTATTTTGTTTACTGCTTTGCAGGTTTTCTTTAATGCCTTTCTGCCAGTGCTAAAGAAGCCTCATCCCACAGGGCTACGGCGTTTCCAGATCAGGTTCCTGTTCAGTTTGTAGCACAGACTGAAGACGCCTGGTCTGTCTGCTTTGCAGTCTGTTTTGAGAACCATGGGTGGTGCTAATGCATTGTTAACAGGAAACCTAGATATCTCCACTGCGGGAATCAGTATTTAATTTGTTGTCACCTAAGTCCTAAAAAGTTGAATGTGGTTACCAAACTATGAGCACATGCAAAAAGGAGAGGTTAACATAAGTGAAATAATAAAGGAGTTATTTAATTATGTCCAGATTTTACAGACACCCACAAGGAAAGACCAGAAACGTAGCATAAAATATTTGCTCATGGTTTACAGCATCCTCTCTGTTAATAGCAGTAGGGATGTGCGGTCAAGGGGGAATTTCTAAAACAAAAGCTAGGAGTAACGAATGATTTTAAGGTGTTTCTCTGTGTTATTTATGAAGGACTCCGTACTCCACACCCAGTGGGTTCAGTCTTGGGTCCCGTATTATGCTCCTATTGACAAAGATAATTTGGAAGTATTCATGGGTTGGGGTTTTTTGCTTTGTTGTTGGAGAGGATAGAAGGAGTTTTTCTTTTTAGGAAGGAGAGTAGACATTTCACCAAGCTCTCTTCTTATCCGTAATGGCATTTATGTGTGCTGAAAGAATTATCTATGTGACCTGCCATGCTTTCATCAGAGACTACATTATTGATACAAATGAGTAATCTCAGTTATCGCAATCTCACCGAAATAGCCTCTTCTCCCTTTCCTCCCCCCCTTTCAAATCATTACAGTGACCTTGACAGCTGATTGACTGAGATACATTCATTTTCCAAATGTACTACATTAATACTCCTAATGTTTATTTTTGAGGATTAGAGGAATATTTCTAGCATTGATCTATGGTGCTGTAACACAAGAGAAAATAAGGATCTATGTGAACCATCCTCTTACAACATCATGAGTCTGTCTGCAAAGCAAGAGAGAGAAATCTGCTGCTGCAGCTTTTAATGCCTGCAAGCTCCAGGAGCATGGGGAAAGCAGACAGGCTTGGCAGATTTTTTCCAGCATATCTCTAAGCCAGAGGCAAGCACAAACAGTCCCAGGCTCAGACAGTTCTCGCTCTGCATGTTTTGGCTCTGAAATGACATTTTAGCTATGTTTGATTTTTGAGTTTGCCACATTTAATGCTGTAGATTACATGTTTTTAAACCGATGCTCATTATCACTTGAATCTTTTTATGCACCTTTTGTTCTGATAATGGAAAATGTGTGGCTGCTTTTAGCGTTTAGTATTTGGCCTGAGCTCCAAGCTGAGCGGCTGTCGATGGCTCTGCATTGTTGCATCGTGTATGGTCCCCAGAGCCGCCTGAGCAATTCCCTCGGAGAGATGCAGAGTTTTCCATCTCATGGTGCCGCATGGCTGAGAATTAAAAATTCTAGGCTAAAACCCAGTGGTGTTAATGAGGGGGATCTTTCAAAATCGTAATTCACAGGACCAATAATTGATGGCAAGAAAGAACCTCTAATTTATTTCTGCAAATTCACAAGCTGCTCTTACTTTGCAGCCTCTGTTCAGCTGTGGAGGTCACGTCTGGGCCGGGTGATGTACTCCATGGCAAACTGTCTGCTAATGATGAAGGTACGTGGGTGGCAGCAACTGCAGAGGTACCGTATATTCCAGAATAGAATGTTGGAGAAAGTGCCAGAGAATTACTGGTGCATAGATAAGGGAAGACTACCTGACTGTACACGGAGGTTTTGCTTAGTGAAGAATTAATTAGACTTAATAATGTCTTATTTAATAGATAACCATTTGCAGTAATGTTCTTTGGGAACATATCTGTACTTACTTCTCCCCAAATCATCCAGGAGAACATGCAATAACGATACAGAATTTGCATTTTTAAATTGAATTTTTCAAACGCTTAACTAAATGCGGTAATTAAAAGCAATTATGTGCTCTGTCTTTTTCAAACTGTGCACTAGGAATGTTGCTCTGTTTGTGAGCATTAATAATACCGTAGCCTTTGTATATGACGAAGATCTAGAACATCTAAATACATCCTCCCTTGTCAGCTTATCTCAATTGTAAGATATCTTCTTTCAAGTATAAATCCTTACTAGTGGGTAGTGGCGGAAGAAAAAGGAATAAAAGCAAAAGTGACTAGCTTCCATTGTTGGTTTTTTGCCCTTGATTCCTCCTAACTTTTTTACCAGTCCTCCATTTGGTGCAATACTAAGCTTCTCGTTGTATTCAAGAAGTAGAAATAAAACAACTTCTGCCCATGGTCAGGGAAACAGGGATATTGCCGTTCTTGCAGCAAACTGCTCTTACCCTGAGTTTAACTGTGCCTCACAAATCAATGAGCAGCAGCAGCCTCAGAGCAGAGCTGTCAGTGGTATAATCTTCAGGGGCCAAGATTTGCACTCCTTGCTCCCTGCTCTTCGGTTGCCCAAGGTCATGCCAAACCTGACCCTCTGATATTTACTAAGCTATTTCCCAAATGGGGCTTCATTCTTAATATTACAATACCCCAAAAAGCATGCATTTTTTAGATAAGATCCAGTTATCTAAATACAGCTTTACATGAAATGGAATATCCTTTTTATGAGAAATATGGAAAACAGAAATTTGTATTTATAATGCTATTGCGATCAGAACATTTCTCCCTTGAATGGAAATAATTGTCCCTTAAACCGTGAGGTATTTTTAAGAATTAGTAATCATTTGTGTTTGAAGTAGAAACTTGACATAGGTTCAGTTTTTAAGGAACTTTCTTTTTCAAAAAGCAAGTGGAGGAAAGCAAAGTTGCCATCCCAAACAAAGTACAATAGGAAAATGCTGGTAATATATTTTTTCAAGAAGTTTACTTTTGACTGTGAATTGTTTTTAACACTTTCAGTTTTTCTTCTCGTGTACACACAAATCCACATGCATGCACAGTTCGCACCTTTCTTTGGTCCTTTTAGTGCTATTTGCTTCTAGTAATAGAAATATATTTGTGAATACTAAGTATCACCTTTTGAAGACGGTACTTTAGAAATGCTGCAGCTCAGATACTTCTTAAGACCAATTGTATTTAGGGCCTATCTCACAGCTGTTAAGTCAGAAATTTATGGTTCCACAATAAATTCGAGATTACCCACAACTGCTTGTTAATGTGTAATTACATCCATGTCAAACTTGCATTTCAGTGCATTGGGTGCGGAGTAGTTGTGAGTCGCTCAGTTTTCAGAAATGTCCCTATGTGGAGTACTGGAGAGTTTTTAAGATTTTTCAAACATAGTAACATTGCAGTTATAGTAAATGAAGTTAACTTTTCTGCTTATGTGACAGATCCTCTGTGAAAGAATTATATTGTCTATTTATAAATGTAATAATTTTTAAGACCATTCTAACATGCAGCAATGCTATAATCGTCATCTCCACCTTCTAGAATAGTCAGTATGAAATTATTTCTTCAAATAATTTTCAAACACACTTTTGTTAATTCTCGTGAACAATTATATTAATTGAACAGATTTCTACATATTTATAATTTTCTTTTGCTGTTGTGCGTACACTTTAAAAACTGCATTTTTTTTTTTTATTCAAGTATTTCAAGTGTATGTAATTTTAAAAAAAAGCAACCCACAACTGATGTCATTCTCCAAGTCAGTGCCATCTACTGCCATCTAGTGAACATTTACGATATTGCAATATGGTCATATTTGATCCCCAAGTACTATTGGGTGGATGGAATAGCTTGTGCTATTAGTAGATTAATAATAATCATTTATTAAAGTAAAATTATGTGACATTGGTATAAAAAAGAAAAATTGATTATTGTATATTTACTAACATCTTTCTGTGGCCGAAAAACTTCAGTAGTGTTTAATAAAGAACAAAAAAAAAAAAAAGACACTGAATAAATGTTGGGCCTATAACTATTTAAATCTATTTCCATTTTTTGCACCTCTAATTAGGTTTATTTCATGTTATCTCTCTTATGCATTACTTATCTGACTCAAGGAATTCTGTTTATGTAGCACAATGATTTTTGTCTTTTCAAACACAGCCTCATTAGTTTGACAGCTAAACATCTCATTAAATTCTTGAGATGGAGGGGTATATTGTTTGGGAGGTAGTGAGTGAGGTGCAAAGAAGTGACCCACCCAGACTTGCGCAGGAAACCTACAGTGGAACAGGAGATGAACCACACATCTCCTTTACCCTGGGACCATCTTTCCGAGGTACTGAGTTCAACTGCTGTGCTCCGTTATCCGTGTGACCGATGGTCCAGTTCGGCAGCAGCGCGAGGCAGTCTTACTATGTGGGCTTTCCCTCTTCATTCCCTTTTCTTCGTACAACCTTTCTTAAATGTATTCTAGCTTCCTTCCGTGTGCCACTATTGGACTTAACCAAGTGACAAAAACACAGAAATGCTGGATCTCGGTCATATCACCTGAATCGGCTTTTCCCATTTCATGTGGACAAGGGGCAACTTAAGGGAGGAGGTGGAAATACAGCAGGAAGGGAAGGGGAGACCACATAACGTGTGTCACTGTAGACTTCCATTTACAAGAGCTGTGGCCTTAAGTCACTAAGAAAGCGTACCCTGAATATAGCAGCATGAGGGAATAGTCATTTAAAATGCAACTGAGGCTGTGCATTGCTTCATTTCAACAATCTAATTGCAAAACATCTGTCATTTTACTAAATCACCATGGAAGTGTCTTGAAAACTTTTAAAGTTCTTTTCATCTGAGCTAAAATTGTTTTTGACATTCTTTTACCAGACTCTTACCTCTCTGAGGAATAAACACTTAAGTACTTTCCATATATATTATAAATGCACTCTAACTAAAGGCACATTTTGCGCTTTTTAGATTTCTTTCAGTGCTGTCTCAGCTTTTGTAGAACTTGCCCTTCGTAAAAACAAAAGCATTAGAATTGATTTTAATTTGGGTCTAATACAATTAAAACTGTACAAAGAAGGAGGTAACAGCTTGTACTAATGACGCAAGGGACTGATGCCTAAGGACTTTGGTTCCTCTATGATTTAAAGGAATCATCATGTCTTTTGCTTAGCTGCTGCAGTACTGTTCTTTGGATTCGTAACACTGTGAATCTCTGCCTCCATGACCCTTCCACAAGTGCACTAGATAGAGAGGAAAGATGCGTTATCCCTGTCCTCTCTTCCCAAAATATAGTACTTATGAACTATACGCTTTGTATAACTAAAGCTGATTTTTAGTGTGTAGGGTTTATAGCACCTACTCTCAGCATTCTACACATCATGGTCTTTTATGCAAATTTCTAAATATCTCGTAATGAATATTTTAAGTACTTAAAATATTGTTACTGGTGGTGACAATGCAGTGACCATGAAGGCAAATACAGTTATACTGCAGTGCATCAAAGGAAAAATAAACCCCGCTTGCCATTTTTGTGCAAGTAGATCCAATGGCTTACTAGAACTATTTTGGAGATAGATAGGAGATACTGAATTATAAAACAACAGACCAACATTCGCATCCTGAATTGGGTAACTTCAGTCCTTCTTTTGGGATTTTTTTATGAAGATGTGGAAAATCTGAAGGCTCACAATCTTTAGAAATTAAAGAAATCAAATCAGCCCCACCTTTTAAGTCTTAAGATCACAAGCTGTAGTCATTGGGTCTTTTACTGGCAGTACCTAATACATCTTACTTCTCACAGCCGCAGCTTGTATCAGCCATGACTTCGCTCCTCTGGGAGGGTGTCTGTTCACCATTCTCACAATTTTTGATATCACATTAGCAAACCTGGGAATGAAAACAGTGTCTTCAGTAAATGCGAGCAAATCTTATCTGCTTTACAGTATCCTCCTTCAGAAGGAACTTTTATAACTTACTATGGAACAGTATCATTCTGTATCACATGTAGAATACTCTCGAAATCTGGTAGTGTGGGGAGAAAGAGTAAATGCATATAAAACTCACTGTGGAATCACGGAGTAACTACAAAATGAGATTGTATTTAGAAGTGAGCCTGGATATTGTGATAATGTTTTACAGTTTCATCCTGGGGCCATCCTTGCCTATGCTTAGGGGTGGCTTTGGACATATATAACCTAGTCTCTTGTCATCTCCTGTAAGAAATGGGTCCCATTCCTGTGATAGGTACTCCAGGGCATGGGATAGATAAGCACAGATGCTCTGTGCTGCGCTGTCATATGGAAACAGGGTGCCATATCCCCGAACACAGTGCACAGACTCTTAATGCTTCACCTCTGCTCTCACATTTTAGGAGGTGTGAATGTTGACATACTCCTAGTTATAATGCATGTGCTGATGTACAGTCACTTGATCACAGAATCACAGAATGGCAGGAGTTGGAAGGGACCTCTGGAGATCATCTAGTCCAACCCCCCTGCTGGAGCAGGGTCACCTTAGAGCAGGTTGCACAGGAACGTGCATCCATGCGGGTTTTGAATGTCTCCAGAGACAGAGACTCCACTGCCCTCTGGGCAGCCTGTTCCAGTGCTCTGCCACCCTCAAAGTAAAGAAGTTCCTCCTCATGTTTAGGTGGAACTTCCTATGCTCAAGTTTGTGCCCATTACCTCTTGTCTTGTCGCTGGGCACCACTGAAAAGAGCCTGGCCCCATCCTCCTGACTCCCATCCTTTAAGTATTTATAAGTGTTGATAAGATCCCCCCTCAGCCGTCTTTTTTCCAGACTGAAGAGACCCAAATCCCTCAGCCTTTCTTCATAAGAGAGGCATTCCAATCCCCTAATCATCTTCGTAGCCCTTAAGAAGTTCCTCCTCATGTTGAGATGGAATTTCCTATGTTCCAGTTTGTGCCCGTTGCCCCTTGTCCTGTCGCTGGGCACCACTGAAAAGAGTCTGGCCCCATCCTCATGACACCTGCCCTTTAGGTATATGTAATTGATAGGGAACACAAAAGGAGAGGAGGGTTTGTTTGCCTGATGAGGCCAAGTCCATGAAGCCCCCTCATCGTGGGCCTCCAAGTCTTGGCTGCTTGTTCCTACCAAGGCTGGCTACTACCTACCCTGGGGAGCCTGTGGTGTCATAACTGCAGACAGTGCCCCCTCCTGCACCTGCTTCTGGCCAAGACATTTCTGCGGTCAGTTCGTGCTAAGCTGTAAAATAAGCTGACAGAAGCACTTTTCTATCAGCTTAACTGCATGATCTCCCGGGAGCTGTTCCTACATCAGTTTGGGGATGTGATGGTAAAGCCCCCGTCCCTCGTGGCTCTGTAGCTGAAGCCTGAGAGCGCGCGTGAGACCGAGCGCTGGGGAAGGGGCAGCCTCAGACCACAGAATGGAAGACATGGAACACAAAAGCTAGCATTTGATACAATAAAATTATTTCTCCAGTGAGCACATTCTAGGTTTAAAGGGATAAAATTCACAGTCATAGACAATCCTTCAGATTTTACAGATTACACACCTGCAGGTTTTAATAGCTAATACAAGCGTGGCTGGGGTTCCTCTAAGGAGCCAGTTCAGAGGGTCCCTATTCCGAGTTCTTTATGCCTACCTAACAGAGTGGGACTCCATGATCAATGAAGTCCTTTAGTGTGAGCTGTTACTGTGAAAAATTGAGATTTCCTTAAGTCATAAATTCATGAAAGTTTTTGGTAGCATAAACTTCATCACATTTGAGTTCTGAGTGCTAAATAAATCAGCATTGGCCTTGCTCTGAACTCTTTCCATTGCAAATAATAAGCATGAACATGGCATGGCATACTAGATTTGCAATAAACTCTAAGTGTTAATAATTAACTGTTCAGAATTAATTCTTATACCCACAATATACAAGGTGTTTGCAAAAGAAAGGTCCTGCAGCGTGCCTCCTGGGCTGTTTAAGTCTGCCTCTACTATTACAGGATGTGTAATTTCTCTCATACACAGATCAGGTTCCCAAGACTTCTGATTTTTGGGGTGTACGAAACAATTAGTATGTTCCAAATGGTGACCTGGTGCATGGGTCAAGTAGGGTTCAATCCTTTTAAGTGTGACCTCAGTAAAAGAAATTCATTACACCTGGGGCACGTTGCCTCCTCAGATTAAGCAGCAGATGAAGAAAAAGTGCCTTTGCCAGTAGCTGTGATCACATTAGAGACAAGTTAAATGAGCACTATAATTTGACCAAGAAAAATGGTAGGGTAGAGAGTATCCCAAGACACCTGTGCGGTTTTGAAAGATTATTCTTTGATGTCTTTTGCTTCCTAACACCCACTGCAAGTTCTTGTATTAAGTTGAAGGGCAGTACTGTCAGCAAGCACCGAATCAGTACAGCACAGGGGGTCTTCTCTCTTTGCGTATGCCTGGCTTTTATAACCAAATGCAGGCTTTCTCTGCTTTTGCTCTGGATTGTTCCAAGATGCTATAGCTGAGGCTAGTGCAGTCCTGTGCCCTGTGAACGTACCTCCTACGTGTCTTCCAGATAGCCTGGAGTTTCTCATGTATGCCTGCCAAAGACCATGTAGCCAGGCTTTAAAAGTCATTTACTGCCCAGATCGTTGAATTTCTGCGGTTTAACCATGGAACAGCTGGGCTGCAGTAACCAGTCACACAGGCGTTTCTTTCCTGTGGGAAATTGGACCGTGATGTTGTTTAATCCTCTGTCGCTGGTCATTACCTGGGGGGTACGGTTGCACGGCACCTTGGAGCAGGCAGATCTCAGAGCTGCCACTGGCCAGCACGGTATTCGGGCAGGCGTTTGGTGGGGTGTCACTTGCAAAGCTTCCTGGCGTTCAAAACCAGCCCACCCCTCGCTTAGTTTTACCCCAAATCAGTTTTCTGTTTAGATTACCTGCTCATTTTCCTTTGGCGCAGTATGGTAGAAGGGAGCAAGGGTTTGGGTGGAGGGATAGAAAAGGTCTTATTTCCCTTGGCGGCAGTGCTAGCGCGTCATCTGAAAATGTGCCTGAATTGCAGCTTCTGTCATGTGATATTTTTCACAAGAGCACGTACACAAGCAGTTCCCAAAGCTTCGGAGCATAGTTAGTTAAAGCATGCAAATTACACGTACACGTGAAACATGAGACATTTCTCAAGTGTGCGTACCTCAGCCACACATAAGGCTTTCGGCTTTCATCCTAAATCATAATCTAAGATGAAAAGTAAATGTTCAGATTTTTTGTTCTGGGCATTCAGATACAAACAGAATATGATCCAGTTGGGGAAAAAAAAAAAAAAAGAAAAAACAAACCAAGAAAAGGAAGATCCCCTGTGTATGCAGGTCCAGTAGAGCTGAGTAAAGACCAGTGTAGTCAGCAACTAGTGCCTGCTGTGATAGATGGAAATTCTGTCCCACTGACAAGTTGCAATTACTTTAATTCTGTTTGAATATGTCTTTAAAAAGAAGGCAACGTAAAGACTGAGGAATGCTGAGCTTAAATATCTGGTCGTGTGCTTTTCACCCCTTAGGACTATGTGCTTGCTGTAGATGCTTATCGCACTGTCATCAAGTACTACCCACAGCAAGAGCCTCAGCTGTTGAGTGGAATCGGAAGGATTTTTCTTCAGGTATGCATTTTATTCTAAATCTGCTCGGTAATATTACTGTTGATGGCTATGTAGTGAATAATTGTTGCATTTAAAAACTGTTGCCTGTATCAAATTGTAGAGGCAGTGGTCAAAACATAAAAACTTCTACTATGTGGTAATAGATAAAAATAAGAAATATAAAGCACCTCTATTATTAAAAGTATATGCGTGTGCATTAGTGAACAAAGAACATGCCATAGAAAATTATGCTAATAATTTAATCAAAGAGCAACATTCTTCTTTCCCTAAAACTAACGGTAAAGTTCCCATTGACTTCAGTGAGCCAGAATTTCACTAAAAATCTCATTTCTCACTGCCTCAGATGCAGCTCTCAGACACGCTGTGGAACTGCCGCCTTCACCTAGGAAACATTTAAGAGTTTCCTTCTTTTGTCCAGCTTATATCCCTGAGAAGACAGGGAACTTGGTTTCCAGACAAACAACAAACTTAAGCACACAGTATATGGGAGGGTCCTTGTTAGAGAATATGATTATTTGAGGTTAACAGAGGAATTTTCATTTCTATTCCAAGTGCTAATAATTATTATTAGATACTAAAGTCATGTTTTCTGAACTAAGTTAAATAAAAGTGATGGAGACCACTTTAAAAATGTACCCTTTTAATGACTAATTAAAGCTAATTCTTTCTTTTAAATGTTCTGCCAAAAAAAAAAAAAATAGTAAACTGTTTCCCCTCTGTGGAAAAAATGAGAATTAAAAGTTTGGCAGGTTTACTGAGAACATACGAGATGCTGCTAAGAAATGAGAACTCTTCATGTTCACAAATACGGTGTGATTAGTCTCAAAGCATATTATATTTGGACTCATCTAGCTCCCAGTGGAGCAAAATGGTCGTTTGCTTTAGAAATTGATTATTCTCATGGTTAGGGGCTTCCTTCTAATTTCCAGGCTAAAAATATTTCAGGGCAGATTCAGTTACACTTGTGCCAGCATTATCCTTTAGTTAAATGTAATTATTTTCTTGGTGGTTTACACCTTTAGTGGTATTTATAGGGAGAAATTGTATCCTTTGTCATTTTAAATGAATGTATAAGTTTTTAGAATGAATGTTTATTTTGTTTGAGTCCAGTTACACCTGAGAGAAATCAATCTGTTTCATTAGGTAAGAGTATTAATGGGTATTCCATAAATGCTTTGGTAGATGGACAGTTGCATCTTTGAGTGCAGTGTTCAATTGGATCATCCCCTAAATGTAAAGAATAATAATTTCTTTATGTTGTCAAGGGAGAGGTCTTGTGGTTAGAGGTAAAGCAGTACCTGTTACATTAGCGATGTCAGTAGGGCTTTGGGTACTGCCACTGTGATACTCCCATAAGCAAATCGGGAAGAAATCTAGATGAAACCTTAAGATGGGTGTTTGCCGTGTCTGAAAAGTTTACTTGGAAAGTCATTTGCTGGTAGACCAGAATGACTTGCTAGATGATCTTTTCCACAAGGATCTTTAGGGTTTGCAGTGTTTGATTTTTTTTTTAGGTATTTGTATGATGCAATTAGAAGCAGGCTTGTAAAACGTACAGATGATACCAAGCTGGGAGTGGCACAGACCCTATGAAGGGCAGGATCAGAATGCAAAATAATCTTGACAAGCTGAGAAACTGAAATGTTAAATTGGCTGTGATTCAAACGGCAAAGGCAAAATACTACTGAAGACTGGGAGTAATACACAAATACACAAAATGGGAAACAACTAACAAGACACTGTTCTGTAGGAAGGAATTAGGCTAAGGGTAATCAAACTATGCATGGGTAAACGAGTCGGACTTCCAAAATACTGAAGCATAAAAGCAAACTTTATGTTCACATGTGAAACATAATGTAATTCTTCCATTGTCGCTGCTGGTGAGAGATCGGCTGGAGATCAGCGGGCACTCGGGGACGGTGTGAAGTAACAGGAGAGAGCGCAGAGAACAGCAAGAATGATCAGAGAATCCAGAAAGCATTATCTATGAGAAAGGGATGAACACTGATTTGCTTGAAAATTGATTCGTATTCTAGAAGAAGAAACATAGGAGAAAGTGCAATAAAAATTTTCAAGTATGTAAAAGGCTGTTAAAAAAGAGGAGTTGTACTGTTCTCCCTCTCCATTATGGATAGGGCAAAAAGTTGGGGTGCGGCAGCAAGATAGACTTAGAGTGTATTTTCTAATACCAAGGTTATTTAAGAATTCTGGAATAAGTTTCCTAGGGAGGCTGTGTGATACTCACCATCAGAGAGCTTTAAGGAGACTTCAACACATCTGTCTCAAACATTTTTGGTAATGTTGGTCCAGTTGTTGAACAAACAGGCGATCTCTTGAAGGCCCCCTGAATCTCCTGACCTGAGGGCTGCGCGGTTTCCGTGGCTTTATGCTCCTGAACTAGTTTGTTTTACTCCTTTTGATAGATTTATTTTACCCAGTACTAAGTTCTTTCTTCTTCCATCTCTTAATTTTATAAACTCTGGAGTCAGTTACAACCAAAGAGCCAAATGAGGGGATGGGCCACCCCTGCCATACAGTCTGTGAATGTTCTACAAGCCACAGCTGAGAAACACTGCCTTAGATAAAACTGCACATGCTTTTGGGGTTCTTTTCATGATCTTGACATGGCTCTTGGAATACCTTGTCTGATAACAGACGTTACCCAGTCAGCTTGGTACCAAACAATTGGATAATAGACTTTAATAATGTTTTCATGTTCCTATCCTTTGTAATAGATATAATCAAGTTTCTTATTGTGGTAACTTTCTTACAATTTTACTGTCTAGATTGGAGACATAAAAACTGCAGAAAAATATTTTCAAGACGTTGAGAAAGTGACTCACAAATTGGATGGACTACAGAGCCAAATTATGGTTTTAATGAACAGGTAGATAATTTAATAGCTAAATGAAACTTTAAAATACAGTTTTGCAAAGTATGCATTGTGAGCATTAAACTACCCTTGAGACAATCCCATTCTCTTTCTCTCTTTTATGTAACTACATCTGTCATGAGTGGGACTGAATGGCATATAGACCCAGGAGATCTGTATTACTCGGTACAGTCACATTATCCTGGATTGAAATTGTGATCCTTCAGTTGATTTTACAAAGCTTTTTCTCATTCTTCCAGGCATTGCATATTTTCACTCCGCTTTTTCAATATACATTTGCATAAATAACTCTTAGGAGAGGAGAAGCTATTTTGGGCCCTTACCCTACAGTCAGATCTCCTGGTAAAGTTACTGCCCGGTAGTTTCAAAGAATGCTGGAATACATGGTAGTAAATCGAGCTGCATGACGGGGTGGGGGGGCTCACTTTGTCATGGTTAGCACATTGGCTTAATACGTTTAGAAAATACTATTCAAAAGTGCTCTGAAAATTACATAGCATGGCTAATTTCATGAAGAGAAATAATTCCAGGAAGAGAGTATCTGAATTTAAATTAATAAAAACACAATGAAGTCTGTTGCTTTGGTAGGCAGAATATTTAATAGCCAAATGATCCAAGTTGTCATTCCATTTGTCTGTAAATCAGTGTCTCCTTGCTGGCTGTAATTACACCGTGAAGAGCAAATGTCAGAAACTCTCACATCTATAACAGGAAAAATAAAAAATGGTGTCCATTCTTTTTAAAATGTATTATCACCTTGGGTTTTGGAGGAGAACTCATTCATATGTCACTTACTTTCTAGAGCATTTCTCCACCTTGGTCAGAATAATTTTGCAGAAGCTCATCGATTTTTCACAGAAATTTTAAGGATCGACTCATCAAATGCTGTGGTAAATCTCCAAATTGCTGCATTTATAATGAACACCTAAATTATTCTCGTAATGCTTCATGCGTGGATTTAATTAGTACCCAGAGTGTGCTCAGAGCTTTATAGAAAAATTGGATGTGGCATGTGGGCCAAAGGGGTTTTAGTATACATGAGGATAAGATACAAAATGGGATGGGAAATGAAGAACCAGTCTATATGAAGGGCGGGAATACTTCGGCGTGCATGTAGAAATTCCAAAACATTATGTTTTATGGGATATTGGCAAAAGCACTCTTTTTTTTTTTGCGCTCGCTGTTGTTAGCATAGACGCGCATGTC
The DNA here is from genome assembly GCA_947846985.1 of Fratercula arctica. Taxonomy (NCBI): domain Eukaryota; kingdom Metazoa; phylum Chordata; class Aves; order Charadriiformes; family Alcidae; genus Fratercula; species Fratercula arctica. The sequence goes on from CANTUZ010000003.1 coordinate 105,178,773, forward strand.
AGAAAAAGAAATGGCAGCTGCCAACGTATAGAAGATTAACTTGATTTCACACAACATCGAAGGGATATTTTAATTTTAAACATGACATTTTTAACACGTTGCGTATCAGAGCCTTGGATTCCCATCAGAAGAGGAGATCAAAGCAGAGCTATTCATTTACTTGTGGGTTTTCTGCATTTGGCCGCTTTCAGCGCGTGGTCATACAAGGGTGTTGCGAAGAGCTGAGGCAGCTTTCCACCAGGAGCCTGATCCGAGGCCATTTAAAGACTGAGGGGACTGAGTTTAAGAAGCACATGAACTGCATCATTTTGCAGGCTGTAAAATAGTAACATATTGTAAATCGCACGGAATCAGCAAGGTTTCCTGAAGGGAGAGAAAAAGAATTTTTTTTAAAAGGCTGTGTCCTTCCTTTATCTGCAGCTTTCAGAATGTGTGAAAGTTTCTGCTGCTAAACATGCTATATGACTTTGTACTGTTGGAACCTTTGCGTAACTCATAAAACCAGTTTTTTTGTGGAAAAGAAAATGGAACCTGACTTGATCACTTATGATATATTTAGACTGCCCTAACTGCTGCATTTACTTGAAGTCAGTTGTGGATGCCAGTGTGATAAGATAATTTCTTCCTGTTGCTTATGTGGATCTTCTGTGTGTAAGCCAGGGAGAAGAATGCTTCTGAATATATATAGTGAAGTCATTAAAAAAAAACAAAAAAACTATGAAAATGACAGCTTACAGAGGCTGATGGAGTTTCTGAAATCTGTTTCAGTTGACTTTCAAAATTAACTGACTGGTGTCCTACACTACTTATATTTTGGTTTAGACTCTGGCTTCTAGAGTTTCAGCTCTTAGAAGTCAGCAAGGTCCTACTGGCACAGGATAAATCTTGAAAATACCAAGAAGAAAAGGATTGGATTGTATGACTGATAATGTATTTAGTTACTTGCACACACACACGCAAAATAGTAATTCTTAGCACATAGTAAATCTGTTGTAACACCAGATGCTAGACTTCTTTTTTTTCCTTCTCTCTCATCATTTGTAAATGCATATATGTACATATACACACACACACGCTCTTATTTATTTACTTACAATATGTTTTTCTCTAGGCTAATAACAATGCTGCTGTTTGTCTTCTTTATCTGGGAAAACTGAAGGATTCCCTCCGGCAATTGGAAGGAATGGTTCAGCAGGACCCTAAACACTACCTACACGAGAGCGTTCTCTTCAACTTGACAACTATGTATGAACTGGAGTCATCTCGCAGCATGCAGAAGAAGCAGGCACTTTTAGAGGCTGTAGCTATCAAAGAGGGCGATAGCTTTAATACTCAGTGTCTCAAGTTAGGATAGATCATTTCCAACTAATTTTTTTTCCAGCACGGCTGATTTTTTAAATTGTATATACTCTTGCTAATGTGTAAATGTGAAATAAAATCTATTCAATTATGAGTATTCAGTGGCATTACTGCAGAATCTGTTGTCTGTAACTGTGCTGACCTAGAGCCAGCTTCATCCCTACAAGTCTACTACTGTTGAGTTATTCTTCATTACAGCGTACTATATATATACACACTCAGATTGTTTTTATAAGAAAAACTGAATTTGACCTTATATTGTCTTGATGATTGTTACAGTTTTTCAGTGATTAGTGAGCAAATCACGTGGGCTAATTTCATCAGCTAAGAGTTATTGACAGAATATCAGTGTGTGTATTATAGAAATGAAATTCTGAATGCACTTCTCTCCACTTGCTTCTACTGTGTGCCTCATTTTGCCCCCATCAAAGTATTGAGTATTATACCTTTGTATGTCCACTGCGCTCAAAGGAAGTTGCTTGATAACCACCATACACAATCACAGCATGGCTGAGGTTGGAAGGGATGTCTGGAGGTCATCTGGTCCAACCCCCCAGTCAAGCAGGGCCCCCTAGGGCAGGTTGCCCAGACGGCGCGTGAGGGAGTTATACGGTCCTCCACAGTATGAGGGACTATATCATCTGAATGATACTAAAAGGTCTTCCTGTACTTTCTTGGTTTTGTGATACCATTAAATCTTTCAGATTAAAGCATTTGGATTCTGGAAAGCTGTGGGTGGGAGCAGAGGATTTCTCTATTCCCAGACTAATGCTTCAATACTTTTTTCCTCTCTCCCACTCTCTGGCCAACATCTCTACTTGGATGTCACCAGCAGATGCCACAAGGTTGTTAACAACCGCTTAACTTGTGCATGTGTATTTCAGCTCTTATTATACTACAGCTGTCTTCCTCATGCCTACCCTAGAGCCTGTGCATTCCTCTCGGTGTAGACAGGCATCACTGCTCCAGTCTGGCATTCTGCTGGGTAGAGGAAGGAGCACTGCCAGTTAGGCAGAGCGGAAACGCAACCCAGTTCAGCTCAATACCTCTCCTTTCCCGTTACCAGAACACCGTGAAGAAAGTATTTCCCAGGGAAAAGGATGGAGAGAGGGAGGCAGAGGTATGCAAGGGCTAAGCCACACAGAGTGGAAGCAAATGGGCAGGACGCAAGGCAGTTATCACTGATGTGACAGTATCAGCATACAGTGATTCTGGCACCCCGTGGAACACCGATTTTTGGAATCACAGTAGCACTGTGGTATCAGTGTACTTCGTATCTCTGCCCACATTTCTCCCTTCATCTGTATTGTAAAGATTCAATCCAGATACTCCCATTCCTTGTACTTGAATACAATATATACATCTTTTTTTAATTGTTTTTAGATTTAATGTTTAGCAATTGGAATAGCTTCTTGTCATAAATCACTGCCACGGGACAATTCCATAATTGTATTTGTTATGTTTTTTATACCACATCCATCATTTAATTCTCACTGTCTTTAAATACCCCCACCTGTATTTTTAAGTAACTAATAACTCACTTTTATGCTTGTCCAACTGGAGATACTCTACAGGGGCCAAACAGTTGTCCTAAAAAATCAGGTGGTTTGAAAACTGCTGCAGTCTAGACATGTAAAAAAATGAGGATGCCTAAAAATCACCAGTCACCTCGAAAGACGTAAGCCTACAGCTCTTCTCATACCGAGAGAGAATTTGTTCCATTTTTACAGGACGTATGTGTTTTACGGGTCATAACTTGTACACTGAAACAATGGCTAGTTAGGTACCAATCAACTGAAAAAAATCAGTTGCTATTTCTGTTTCTGGCTTGGCCTCTAAGTCTCACAGCTGGATCTGAATGAAACTTGTGCAGCACCTGGGTATAGACTTGTCCTGAGGTACCACTACTGAACTCAAAAATGAAAAATTCAGCACCACCTGCTTCAGTTGAGTGTTCAAACACCATTTACCTAACTTTAGTGAGTATTAAAATACAGTGAAATGAAAATGGTTACTTTTGCATTACTCTTTATGAGGTTTTACATTTGTTTTAAATGTTCCTATGATTTTAGACAAGGTTTAACAGTAATTGGGCAAATTCTCAGTTTACGTTGTCGTAACTGAGTTGCAATGGGTGTAGTTTTCAGTTTGTCACAACTATGCGGTGTGTTACTTACTATACTCATAAGTAATTTTAGTAGCATGTTTTCTCCAGCATAGGTCACTTTTCTTGGGCATGGGGGTTTCTGAGGAGATGATAGGAAGCAATCCCAGTATGTAACCACCGTTGTTCTCAAGGACTTTGAGAGCAGTGAACAATTTACCAGGGCAGGTAGTGACAGGACATGGGGCAATGAATTTAGATAGGACTTAAGGAAGAAATTATTTATGATGAGGGTGGTGAGGCACTGGAACAGGTTGCCCAGGAGAGTTGTGGATGGTAGGAGCCCCTGGTAGGAGTCAAGGCCAAGTTGGACGGGGCTTTGAGTAACCTGGTCTATTGGAAGGTGACCACAGTGGGGGGTGTGAACTAGATGATCTTCAAAGGCCCCTCCCAACCCAAACTATTCTGTGATTCCAGTTAAAAAAAATTTACAATAATATGTAAATTAATATTTTATAACAGAGATTCTTATGCGTTTACCTGAAGGTCAGGTATTATGTTACGTTGTTGTGCTATCATCTATGCTTTCAGGAAGCTTGATTTGTCTTTTCCAGCTGTAAGTTGAAGTGGCACGATCCACCATCATCCAGCATGCTGAAGCCACTTGCCTCTTTACAACTGAGGAGTAAAATGCTTCCTCTTTTGATTCAGTAGTGCCTTTTATACTCACTGCACGTGTAAATGACAGCCTGTGTTCTGATCGGCAGAGAATAAAAATTTATGATGCCAGTCAGAGTCAAATAACCATTAAAAAAGAAACACTCTGAAAACATAATCCCCCTGTTCTCCCAAGTTTCTCTAAATTCTAATTCATATGTATTCCTACATAGGTCTCACTTCAGTATGTTTGCTGTGTTCCTATTAGTAGAAGCTTTTACTCGGATACAAACGCCAGCAGAGGAGACTTGGAGTGGGTGACCTCTAAGCTCAGTGAGCCATTAAACAAGTGACATCCTGGTAGACATGCAGAATAATTAAAATCTAAATGCAAAGGCATAGTATCACTGCTGGATGTATGCAAATGTTTAACTGTTTATAAAATGCAAGAAAGAATGTCAATGTCACTTTATGGTTTGGATTTAACATATATACAAGTTAGGTGTTTGACTTTCCTATATTCAGCCAGTTACACATCTGAATGCTGTATATGGTGTTAAAGCATTAAAGCTAAGGACAAAATTTGTCCTCAAAACATTAATTACACCAGGCAATCCTGTTAAATTCAATGAATTCGGCCAAATGTAATGAGGATTCCTGGTGTAAATGAGGGCAGAGCTCAGTTCTAAAACACAGCATGTGCGTGTCATCTGGCTAAGTGAGAAAAGCTGTGGCAAGTATAGCCTGAATGAGCTGATTGTTGTATTCAAGTCTTAAAGCTTAATGTGCCTTAACAGAAGTTTTGCATTTAAATTTCCTCTTTTATTAAAAGAGGAGCAAAGACGCTGTACTTCAAACATTCAGATAATTACATTATGCACAAAGACCTTGATCCTCAAAAGGACTTAAGCATCTATCTGCCATTTCTAGTACCTGCCTGCAGTTCAGGTGATAACGGCATCCCCTCACCAGATGGCCATTTACATTTTCCTGGTGCCTCTGTTTTTGGACTGGACCCATTAAATGTTCCTGAAAAGGCATATGCAGACATGCCTGAGACTCCACAATGGACTTCAGCCAGTGTACTGGTAAGGGTGCTCGTTCCTCCACCTACCCCATCCTTCGTGGCAGCAAGAGCACTCGTGCAGCCGTGCACAACCTGGATGAGCTCACTGACCGGGCGGAAAAACTCACCAAGCCAGCAAACGCCTTCCTCAGATTCATCTTCATCCCGAGCCTTTCAACACAAGGACGTGCTGGGAATAACCACCCCGCCTGGGTAGGCTGCCGGGTTTTCTGCACTACAGCGGTCTAAGAAGTGGTAGGCAGCCCAGTCCTTTTCAGAAGCCTTTGCTGCAGGTGTCTGGCAAATCAAATTGGAGAGGGCAATAAGTGAGGTCTGCGTGCATAGCTAAGTTACGTCTGCCTTACTTACATGTCAGCTGATGTGCTTAATCAACCGCATGCATCGCAGCCGTCCAAAAGAAGATTGCAGGATGTGTGGTACCCCCATCTCCAGTCATGTTTAGCTGTAGTGAGAAACACGTTCCCTCTCTGCTTCAACTTGCAATCAAGAAATGTGTGAATACATGACAAGCATCAAATACAGATTTAAATTTATTCCAAATAGGTAGAACCGCAGCATCCAGAGTCAACCTCTCTCAGGCTGCTCAGGTAGCAACCTGGATTGCTGCTGTCCTGAGCAAAGGCCTGGGAAACTGAAGATAGTGGAACGAGGTGGATTTTATCCATTAGCTTGTACCTCTAATACGAGCTCAAAGGAAGATGACATACACCCCTTCCACCGTGATTTCTACACACTTCATAAAACATTGGGGGGAAAACGTATTTTACCAGTGAGGGGCTTTACATGATCAGAACCTGCACAGAGTTTTCAGCATTTGAATGGCAGTTTGGCAGCACCGAATGCAAGCGTGCTCCAGCACTAACTTTCAGGCAAGGTTAGTGGAAAGCTGCTTTCCTGCTTAGCTCTCCTAGTCAGCTCGAGAATTACAACTTTAGAGATTCTCATCTTCAGGGGGTGTGTGAGATGGTCACAATCCTGATGTTAGGGAGGAACAGAAAGGTGCGGGTGGGAAGGAGGACCCAGGTGCTGCCTTTCCAAGTTGCTCTGGATCAACACCTGATCCTGTCCTAGTTTTGGGAAGTCATTTGCTGATGTTTATTATGTGAGAGAGTCATTAAAATGAATCCATCTGAAAACCAGCATCAATGGCTTATAATTTGCACACAGAGAGGGAAAAAATGGGATGCTACTTGCTTGAGGCAGGGAAGGAAGGAGGGAGAAGGTACCTCTCTGGCTTTGAAAAGTTGTCAAAACTGTCAGTGCTAAATTGAAAATACTGAAATTAAAAGTTGCAGCATAGAATTACTAGAGCTGCTTATAAATAAAAAAAAATAATTCCACTATTTGCAGAGCAGGGTGTGAGCAAGTACTTCAGATGCTGGCACACACCCCAGCGGCAGGCAGCAGGACTGAGCCCCAGCCCAGCGCGGGGCTGCAGCAGCAGCCTCTACAAAACCTGGCCACCGCTTTGGGTCCCCTTGCTACAGCATCACCAGGAAATGCTTCCCTCTTTCCCACCAACAGCAGGTCAGCTTTAAGTTGCCTGGATCATTTGGAAAAAAAGAAAAAAAATAAGCCTGAGGGTGGACCCAAATCAGATTTTCCAGGCTGAAATGGCCTGTGATCACAGGGGAAACCGGAGCCCAGAGCATGGCTTGGCTGCTCAGGGCTGTGTCAACGAACACAGGTGATCCCGGAGCACTATGGAGGCTTGGAGCGTTCCCAGCCCAATTTTCTACCAGCCAGTGCGGCTCACTAACAGGCACAACAGTTATTTATTGGTACCCTGGCAAGCAGCATAGAAGGCAATGAAACGGAGGGGCACTTTTCAAAATCAACGCAGGTGTCTCAGAGAGAACTGCAGCCGGGGCAGGGGGGACGGGACAGCAATGAAAGAGGTCCGCAGCCCTTTAGCTGCTGAATCTTTCCCCAAGCACTTTGGTTTTCGAGTTTTTGCTTCTTGTCTCATCTGTATATTTATACAGTTAATAAAAAATGAGAGCTAGCGGCTCAGTTGCATAAAAAAATAGGTTCTTCAAATTGCAGGTATAGCGGAGTACCTTTTTGCAAACACACAAAATGTTTTGGGAATCAGGCTGTAAAGTCACAATGAGCACAGCATCAGATAAAATCTGGATCTTTGAGCCAGGAATATTTAAAATGTAACACTAACAGTTGTAACCATGAGTTGATATGTTTATTTATCTGCAGGAAATAGAAGACAACAAGCAGTGATCCTATTTTGGGGAGAGGAAAAGGAATCTGAGAATTTCTATCATTTTCACAGGGAAGACACAAAATGATGTAATTTTTGAGCATAGCACAGGTCAGGTCCACAGCCTCTGCCTGGTCAAATATCTAAATCCGTGATTTGGCTCCTAGGGATATTCTTCAAAGCAGTGCTCAGCTGCCACCTCAGTCTTTATGTGCAGCGGCGTCTGCTGGCTGATATTAAATGATTGCCTTTGTCAGGAAACTGTCCCTTCTCATAAGTTCTTAGTTCAAGCTAAATCCTGGAGTCAGAAACGAGGCAGGAGAGTGCCTGTTCTGCCAGTAGGACCCGATGCTCCAAGTACAGGATTTTTTACTTGTCAAGTTCAGAAACGAGGCAGCCCAGGGTGAGTCACCCCTCACCGTAAGCATTTCCCTTCACCCATTTGTAGGCACCTCTAAATGCCTGGTGTGGATGTTTTACTAGTTAACTACCAACTGGCTGTGAAATGTCTTTGCATTAAGATATCCAGCCAAAGACACTTGGCCCAGGACATATAACAAGCATCACAGACTTTGCAGACTCCTCTTTGCCCACCTAATTTATTAAAAATCCCACTGACCATCCACAGTTTGCTCTGAGTCCACTCGCAGAAAAGCTCTCTCAAGGTGGTCATGAGAAACTGAGGTATATGCCACTTGGGAAAAGTTTAACAATAAAAGCAGAAAATAACACATAGGTGCCAAAAAAGATACCTTCAAACCCCTCAATTCGGTACCATTTCTCATACCTTTTTTTTTTTTTTTTTAAACTCTAATCCTGGAGGAGCTGAAATAGTCCCCTTGCCTGAGTTAATGCTGCCAACGTGATGCTGCTGGAACCACTTTTACATAAATTTTCATACTACATCAATGCACCGAGATTTTCCACTAGCTGCAGTAAAACAGACTCATGTTTTTGGACCAAAAATCGATTTCACTTTGTACTTATAGATATGTGGTATGTGGGGGAAAAAAATAAAAAAGAAAAGAAAAAAACAAACACCAAAAAATTGCCATGAAAATAAATTGTATTTTTCATCTGAAGGATCAGCATGTTCTCCCTCCCTTCTCTCCAGTCTCTGGAGTGTTTTCTATTAATATTAACATTTTTTTTCTGCCCAGCTGTTTCCTCACAGTGTAATCTCCCATGTAATCTCTTCACAGGTGTAGAGTCTTTATACCAGCCCCAAATTGCTTTTTTCCCGGCTGACAAAAAAAAAAACCAACCACTTTTGGAAAGCAAAGCTTTCACCCTTTCAAAGACACCTACAGCACTAAAGGGCAGGGACTCAAAGGCGTTGACTGTAAGACCCCCACAGCCCCCGCCACCTCTCAGTGGCAGAATGCATTGTGCTATCAAAATGATGAATGATCTTCAGCGGGGTGATCATGTGTTATTCTTGACAGCCGGGAGATGGGAGCTGCACCGGGTGTATATATTCCTCCAGAGAGGCAACAAAACAAGGTGGTTCAGTCCTACTTCCCAGGTCACATCCTACATCAGCGAGCTGTTGAAAGCAATCACTGCGGGCAGCCGCTTTACCGTCCATCCCTCATCGCTGCCTCCAAACTGTAAATCTCTCCCAAAGAGAGCGTGTTACCTGCTCTCTCTTCCCAGTTGCTCCCCCAATCTGTTACGGGTCGGCTGTGCCATAAATGGGGTTCCCGAGAGCCCACGCTGCTGCCTCCACTTCTCCTTTTGCAGGGAGAGGGATCAAAATGGAGAGGCCCATAGGAGGAATGAACAATCTCCTGTTGACTTCTGTTAAAAAAAGGAAAACAAAAGCAGAGAGTTGTATTCGATTGGATACCAGGGACTGACTGATACCAGCACCAGGAGAAAGCAGTCATTTTACGTTCGGAAACACAATTTTCTGCGGCATGTAAGTCAAAGGAATAAAACTTGCCACAGGCAGTAACTGTCATTTATTCCTGTAGCTGTACCTTGAAAAATCCCCTAAGTTTATTCTGGGACCAGGATGCCCTGGTGTGCTGTACAATAGGACACTCGAGTGCTCCTTCTAGACAAGTGGCACACAAATCCCTGAACCGATGAGGCACGAGACACAGCACAGCATCCGTGCAAGCCTACACGACGCATGTCTGACTATAGTTAAACTTCGTATTTGGTGGTAACACTGATTTTTCAGCCAGGCTGAACCACTGCACAAAAGCCAGCATAGGCTGAACTGGGTGGGCTTGCATTTTGCAAGCGTGGCTTGTGCCAGCACGCCCTCCCACAAATTGAGCCCCCACTGGCAGCATGAAGGGTCAGCTGTGTCCCTGCATCTCATCCAGCTTGCAACCCAAGACCCTAAGGCAGGAAACACCTGGCTTTCTTACTCACCCTTTCCAACTTTTAAGATAAACACCTAGTACAATTCACTTCGAAATTGCAACTTTGTTTTCAGAAACACTTAAAGAAATAAAGCACCTAGACCTGGTTAAAAGCAATGCAGCTACAAAGCGAGGAAAACGTTGTTGCCCGCTGATGAAGGGCTGTGTACGCACCCATGGGGAAGAACAGTGGGAAAGTTCAATTATCTACTGCCTGCTACATTAGGAAAATTCACGTAAGCCCAGGTTTCAACTTCTTTCTAGAGTCACGTTTATTCGGGGAACTGCAAGGCAGGAGCTTGTATTGTATTTGGCTGTAATCAGCACACAGGCTGCAGCCAGCACAGAGCCCGTGCTCTCATCGTCCATTGAGAGCTGGAGCAAGCAGCACATCTGCCCACCCGACATAATTTGTCATTGGAAAGAACAAATTCATACCAAAATGCTTCGGTGCCCATGGCTGAGGAGCTGCATGTCCTGTGTAACCACAAGGCATTTACTGAAAACTGGACCAGTGTGTCTAAGTCTGCTCTCCTCCATCTCACAGCTAAAGAAACCGAGGCACACAGTTAACTGTTTGTCCCCTGTTACCCAACAAGTCAAAAGCAGCGCAAGGAATAAAAGCTGATTAACAATTACAGTAACATTGTTGTTCAATCTGTCCTTAATGTCAGCACAAGAAAAAAAAAAAGCCCACACCCAAGTCAAAGTAATTTTATTAGTAACTCACAAGAGCAAATTGCTGCATTTTACTGAGAGAAAACCACAGCTTTATGTACCAGGGCAGAACTAGGGAAGCTGCATACTAAAATGCCAATTATGCAAATTTATCTTATGAACATTTTTAGACAAGAATGAAGTGAGGTTTATTTTCTTTAATTAAAAACAGAATCCTACGTAGTTCATTAGCATGGATTCAGAGCAGAATGAATATTAATGTAGCCCACCTCTCCCAATTCTACCTGTCAGAAACATCAAGGAAAGAAGGTTAGAAAATGGATTCCCGAGCAACTGTAAATGCAACTGGCTAAAGTCACTGCAAGGCTGCTGGCATCTTTGAAAGGTCACAGTGATCAGGGAAATCTTTTTGACTGGAAAAAGGCAAATGATACTGACACCTTCAAAAAGGCGAGAAAATAGGATCTGAGGAACTACAGGCTGGCCAGCCTCACTTCAGTCCCCAGGAAAATTATGGAACAAGCAATTATGAAAGCCGTTCCAGGCACATGAAACACCAGGTGATGGGGAACAACCAGTCAACACCAATTTACCAAGGGCACGTTCTACCCAACTGTCCTGACTGCCACCGATGAGGCAGTGACTGGCTCTGTGGGGAAACAGCAGATGTCATTCCCCTTGACCACAGCAAGGCTTTCAACAGTGTGTCCCACAGTAGTCTTGCATCTGGACTGAGGATACGAACTACAAGGCAGGTGGAAAAGCTTCCCGACCATCGGGCTCAAAACAGTCAGCGGTTCAAGTCTGTCAGGTGGTTACAAATGACATTCCTCAGCAGTCAAAACTATGGCAAATCATGTTGAACATCTTCCTTAACAACGTGGGGTGCACACAGCCCAGATAAGGACACTTGTTTGTCTAACCTGGAGAAGAAAAGGCTGAGAGGAGCCCTGACGATAGTTTCCTACTAGGGAAGGGACTGTGGAGAAGACAGAGCCAAGACTCTTCTCAGGCATTCAATGAAGGGGCAAGAGACAACAATCACAAGCTGCGACCAGGGAGCTGGCCACAAAGAACAAATGCTCACCCGTGACAGCAGCTAAGTGCTGGAATGGGCCCCCAGGCAGGCTGTGGAACCTCCATCACTGGAGGTTTCCAGACCTCAAGTTTTTGAGCAACTTGGTCTAACTTTGAAGTCATCCTGGTACTTCGCAGGAGGTTGGACTAGATGACCTCCCAAATGACCTTTCAACCTCAATTTTTCTATGATTCTGTGATTCTAAGTGTATGTGTAAATAGAAGTCTAATCAGTGAAAAGCCACCAGTCACATTCTCGCAGGGCTTCAGGCTGTTCCACCTGTCAGGTCTCAGATACCATTACTGTGCTTCTTCAGCCAAAACCTTCATATACTGTTTCCGAGCAGGAAAATCATCAGCTGGCCTGTTGTATGCTGTCCAGACGGGTTCTCCAACGAATAGCCTCATTGCCTTCACGTAATTCTGTCAAAGAATAAGAAGTCACAAGTAATTTAAGAGTTCCTTTCCATTAGATCTTAATTCTGATGTTAATGATATCTCGTTAACAGAGATCTCATTAGGTTATGCAGAGAGAAAGTCAGGAAGGCAAAAGCCCAGCTAGAACTCAACTTGGCCACTAACATTAAGGACAACAAAAATGTTTTTATAAATACATCAACAAAAAGAGAGCCAGGGAGAATCTCCATCCCCTACTGGATGGGGGGGGGAAAGTTGCAACCAAGGACAAGGAGAAGGCTGAGATACTTAATGCCTTCTTTGCCTCCATCTTCAATAGTCAGACCAGCTATCCCCAGGGTGTTCAGCCTCTGGAGCTGGAAGACAAGGATGGAGAGCAGAACAACCCACCCATAATCCAGGAGGAAGTAGTCAATGTTCTGCTTGTGCACCTAGACACACATAAGTCTATGGGTCCAGATGGGATTCACCCAAGAGTACTCAGGGAGCTGGCAGGACAGCTCACTAAGCCTCTCTCCATCATTTGTCAACAATCTTGGTCAACAGGGGAGGTACCAGATGACTGGAGGGTGGCTAATGTGACGCCCATCTACAAGAAGGGTCAGAAGGAGGATCCAAGGAACTACAGGCCTGTCAGCCTGACCTCGGTACCAGCAAAGATCATGGAGAGGATCATCTTGAGTGAGATCTCGCAGCAAGTGCAGGGCAGCCAAGGGATCAGGGCCAGCCAGCATGGGTTTACGAAAGGGAGGTCCTGCTTAACTAACCTGATCTCCTTCTACGACCATGTGACCCGCCTTCTGGATGCGGGGAAGGCTGTGGACATTGTCTATCTGGACTTTGGTAAGGCCTTTGACACAGTCCCCCACAGCATTCTCCTGGAGAAGCTGGCGAATCATGGCATAGACAAGTGTACTCTTCGCTGGGTTAAAAACTGGCTGGATGGCCGTGCCCAGAGAGTTGTGATTAACGGGGTGAAATCCTCTTGGCGGCCAGTAACCAGCGGTGTCCCTCAGGGCTCAGTTTTGGGGCCAGTTTTGTTTAATATCTTTATCAATGATCTGGATGAGGGGATTGAGTGCACCCTCAGTAAGTTTGCAGACAACACCAAACTAGGTGGGAGTGTTGATCTGCTTGAGGGTAGGAAGGCTCTACAGAGGGACCTGGACAGGCTGGATTGATGGGCCAAGGCCAACTGTATGAGGTTTAATAAGACCAAGTACCGGGTCCTGCATTTCGGCCACAACAACCCAAGCAATGCTACAGGCTTGGGGAAGAGTGGCTAGAAAGCTGCCCAGCAGAAAAGGACCTGGGCATGCTGGTGGACGGCCAGCTTAACATGAGCCAGCAGTGTGCCCAGGGGGCCAAGAAGGCCAACAGCATTCTGGCTTCTACCAGGAATAGCGTGGCCAGCAGGAGTAGGGAAGTGATCGTGTCTCTGTACTTGGCACTGGTGAGGCCTCACCTCAAGTCCTGTGTTCGGTTCTGGGCCCCTCTGTACAAGAGGGACATTGAAGTGCTGGAGCCTGTCCAGAGGAGAGCTACCAAGCTGGTGAGGGGTCTGGAGACCAAGCCATATGAGGAGAGGCTGAGGGAACTGGGCACGTTTAGTTTGGAGAAGAGGAGGCTGAGGGGAGACCTCATTGCCCTCTACAACTACCTGAAAGGAGGCTCTAGAGAGGTGAGTGTTGGCCTCTTCTCCCAGGGGAATAATGACAGGAGCAGAGGAAATCGTCTGAAGCTGCAGCAGGGGAGGTTTAGATTAGATATTAGGAAGAATTACTTTACTGAAGGAGTGGTCAGGCACTGGAACAGCCTGCCCAGGGAGGTGGTTGAGTCACCATTCCTAGAGGTACTTAAGAAACGTCTAGATTTGGCACTTCAGGGTATGCTCTAGTGACAGAGATTGTAGGTTGGGATATTTTTGTGTGTGCATGGTTGGACTCGATGATCTCAGAGGTTCTTTCCAACCATGAAGATTCTATGATTCTATGATTTGCACGTCTGCAGCAATTTTTGAAAACATTTCAAGATGGACTGAAAGCTTCATGTGTTCCAGAAAATTGTACCACTGTGCTGCTGTTCCTGCTCCCAGCTACTGCAGTGGAAGATTTTGCACCTATGCAGTGATACATTGTGTCACAACCAGTGTCTCCAGGTCAGGCAGAGACAGTACTTCTCCCTGTTTCTAAGAAACCAAAAAAATTCTGTCTTATGCAAATTATTTTGTGCTGGATCCACAATACTGAGCAATGCAGCATCTAATTCCTACTTGCTTAGTTAAATATGAGCAATCAGAATACCCAAGATGGCTACACAGTGCTTTTGAGGAATACCAGAGGCTTCAAAGTGAGAGCCATAAAAGCTGAATGGGGACTGCATAAACTAGCCAAAAAATAATGCTGTGGGAAGTGAAAAGTCTCCAGATTCCAACAGGAAAAGCAACAGCCCCTGCCACCAGTTAACCAAAAGTATTCCAAGTGCAAAGGTCCAGCTGTGGCAGCACCGCATGGGATTCTACATCCTGCAGAAGTGCTCCAACCACTGAGTTATGGGGAACCCTCCTCTTCTCTTCTGTCAACTACGTTACAGGTTTAGACCCTACCTATTTTGTAACCACTGCTAAGTGCTTATCATGCACCCAGGTGCTCAGCAATGTCAAGAATAAAGTTAAGTACCTAAAGAATTTAGCTGCAAAGTGCAAGGGTCTAGAAGCACCTAAAGATTTTACTTTGAAGATGTCACTTCTCTACTAAAGCTCCTGAAGTGGATAAACATTTAAGACTTCTTGTGGATTCAACCCATAGCCCCTGAGATTTTGTCTATGTAAAGAAAAAGCCTCAAACTAACAATCGTAGCTGATTGACTGCGGATCTCAAAATGCAAACATGGAAAGTCGTGGTTTTCACCAAAGCAGCATATCCCTTTTTACATGTACAGTAACTGCTACCTGGACAGCTGATTCAAAATTACACCATTTTCAAGACTACGCCAGAGACAGGATTTTGCCACACAGGGGACAGCACACATTCCCCCATTTTTCAGGGGTAACACTGAGGTTACAAACATATTTATAAAAGCCCACAAGGACAGACACACAGGTCAGGACTCCATGTGCCAATCTCACAATCCCATTGCGAAAAATCCCCTCCAAAAGCAGGTCACCTCCTGTGAAGCCAGCATCCAGCCTAGCACATGCTATCTGCAAGTAGTGCCTCTGGACCCTTAAATCCTTCTTTCTCTTGAAGGTGAATATAGCACTCACAAAAAACGCCACTCCTGGACACAGACATGCTGTGTCTATCCCCAGGAAGATACATAACAAGGCAACACAGACGGATCCATCTCCACCATCTCTACCTCAATTGACAGTGGGGGCAATTGTGTGAAGGACAGCCACAGGCTTGGCTCTCACGCCACTGTCACATAAGATATGCTACAGATATCACGTGGCAATGACTTGCAGTTACAGCTGACGAGAGGAAGCTGGATTTGTGACCTGGAGATGAAAGGTTCAGATGCTGTGAATTATTTAGTATTTTTCATATTCCTACTTCATATTTAATATGTTTTGCTAATGAACTGCAAGTCTCAGGGCATGTAGTTACTAATGTGATATATATACTTGCGTGGATTTGTCATCAAAATTTACACTAATCTGTAACAACATACGTTCTCATCCAGTGTAAATCGGTGATATATGCCGGCAGGCAGGGTTATCATGTCTCCTTTTTCCATGGAGATCCGGATCCATTTGTCATCCTTGTCTCGCACATCAAAATAGCCAGATCCATCTAATATGTAGCGAATTTCATCGTCTAGGTGTAAATGTTCTTCGTAAAACGTTTTTATCTGGGAATAACAAGTATGTCTTAAAAATACTGAACACAGAAAAACTGCAAAGAAATCTGGTAGAAACATGCGGCAAAGCAGAAAAAGGCTTTCAAAGGGTAACTGCACAGTGATTTAACTAACAGATGAGACCAACAAGGCTAAAATGGCCAATCCAGCCACCCAGACCCTGACTCAGACAATTCTAAGCAGGCTGCTACATTTCCTTTAGAAGACAGGAATTTATCTGACAAGAAACAGCAGCTAGAGCTGCACATAACCAGTCTCTGAACAACAGTAAAGCTTACACCCATCTGAGAGAGAGGCAGGTAAAGCTTCCCACCACGGGATTTAGTCCTCGCAGTTGTTCAGTTTGATCATTTTGTGCTTTTTTTTTCCCTGACATGCAAAAATAGAACGGAGCTACAAATTATCCTTGCCTCTTTTACATGGGGGTAAGGTTGAATTAGCCCCACAGGCTACTACAACTCCACGTGAAAACGCAGTTATTGCCAAACACGGCCCATCTACGGCAATGTGATGTAACCAGCATGTCATGGCTGCCCCCACACAGTGAGCCCCAGCTCCAGGCTCTCTCCAGGCAGCAGCAGCAGCAACGTTCTGTTTTTTTTCCACAATGGTGAATTGTTTGTACATTTCACAGCACAGAACAAAACATGTTTTAAGGGTTCAGTTAACAGAGACCTGAGCAGGTTAGTGCACAAAGAGCAGTGCAATGCCAGCTACAATCACCTGCTCAGGTCTGGATGCTGTTCAGCCACACTAGTGCAGGTATCCCTGAGCTGGTACTGATCCAGCATGGCAAGGTGAGCAAAGTCCACACGCCCTGTCAATAACGGCCCGTCTTTGTGTCAGGTAAAGCCCACACAGGCAACCTGAATTACTACTTAATTCATCTTCTCAATTTAAAACCAGTATAACACAATGGGCTTAAAACAAACTGGTAAATGGAAATTTAATGAAAATATGGAAGTGCCACTGGGTTGCTGTCCTCAGGCCAGCGCAGCACACCAACACCCTGAGGTCGGGAGGAGAAAGCTCCTTCTAGGAGGCTCATATGAGAGCCTGTTTCAGCTGTTTTGAAATAGCCGGGGCACAAGTTAAAAAAAAACAATCTTGTATGGGGAAACGTATCCCTCTGATTCCATGAGGTTAACATCCACTTTGAAAAGATCTATTTTGCCAGCAGCCGTGAGGATGTTCCAGCCTTCAAAGCCCATGCCCAGCTGGGCTGCCTTCCTCCTGGGGAGGCTCTCTGAGGACAGGGCAGCACTGGCGGGGCTCTGCTGGTGGGAATCCTAGTTTGGAAATGACACAGTGATGAGGACTGTCCTTAAAACCTTCGAAGGCAGCCTACAGTGGCCTCTGCTATTTTTAAAGTAATATCAAAACTGCTCTTTTTAACGTCCAGCACATGAGTACAGGATGTGTTTTACACCTGGAAACCTCACCCCCGCTCAGGGCGTGCGGGGCCGGGAAGCCGTCTGCATGCTCTAGCAGCAGGCGAGACTTCAGCCCGCAAACCCTCAGCCAAAGCAAAGGCCCGCATACCTTTTCCTCATAGTTTGGGAGCTTGTCTTTGTGTATGGTTATTATATCCATCCACGAATAATTTTCTGCCCTCCGGATCTCTTTCAGGCATGGATCAGTCTCATAGTTGTCGGCATCCAACTAAAAAAAAAAAAAAAAAATAGGCGGGGGGGGGGATAAATGCATTCAGACACAATTGCGTTAAGTTCAGGACACTGAGGTGTAAAAGCCTGAGCTGTCAGGAGCGCCGGTGGAGGGGCGGGTGGCTCCAGGGACAGCTGAGGTAGCTGCCATGGGTACACAAGGTGTGCCACCTCCGTGACACGTACCCGCACCCAGCCCGCCGCCACAGGCACCGCCTGGGGCCCCTCCTGCTCCCCCTTCCCGGGCTCGGCAGCTCGGCCGGGACCCGCCGCCACGCTCCTCGGCCGAGCACCGCCCCCGGTTCTGCCCGCCTCCCTCAGGGCTCTCCCCGCCCCGCCGGGTGTCAAGGTCGGCCTGAGGCGCTGCCGCAGCCGGGCCCTGCGGAGCGCCGAGGCCTGACGTCGTGACCGCCCCCCCACCCCCCGCCGCCATTTACTTTCCGGTAGGCGACGCCGAGGCGGCGCAGCTGCTCCAGGCTGACGGGGCGGTTGGGCCGCAGGCGGTGCGGCGCCCGCTGGTCCTCCTGGGACTCGTCCATGTACCAGGCCTCCACCATGCCGCCGCCGGGCGCTGCGCTCCGCTGGGCCGGGCTGGGCGGGAGCGTCCCGCCCCGGCGGGGCTTGAGGGGCCGGGGCAGGCAGCGGGAGCGGCCCCGCACGGCCAGCCTATGGGGGAGCCTGGAACCGGCGCCATTTGCAACTCAACACAGGGTGTGCTGTGGAGCTGAGAGCGCTGTTGATTTAGTGTGTGGCTTTAAGTTAACGGTTGGACTTGGTGCACTTAGGGGTCCAGAGCACAAGTCTTATGAGGAGCAGCTGAGGGAGCCGGGATTGTTTAGCCTGGAGAAAAGGAGGCTGAGAGGAGACCTTATTGCTCTCCACAACTACCTGAAAGGAGGCTGTAGCGAGGTGGGGGTCGGTCTCTTCTCCCAAGTGACAGGCGATAGGACAAGAGGAAACAGCCTGAAGTTGTGCCAGGGGAGGTTTAGATTGGATATTAGGAAAAATTTCTTCAACTGAAGGGGTTATCAAACACTGGAACAGGCTGTGCAGGGAAGTGGTTGAGTCACCATCCTGTAGATATTTAAAAGACGGATGCTGAGGGACATGGTTGGAGTAGATGATCTGAAAGGTCCCTTACAACCTAGAAAATTCTATGATTCCAATCATAACGATTCTCTGAAAGAGAGCGTCTGGGGTAAGGGGCTTCTCACCCGCAGAAGCCCTCTCAGGTACGGTGCTGGTTCCAGCACGCATCATGCCTAACTTCAGCAGCAACTGTGTTTACATCGAGTCTGCCCTGGCAGTAACACTCTGACTCAATTCACCATTAAGTCTCAGCCTCAAAGACCGGCATTGCAACCCCACAACACAGAGAAATAAAAAATAAAGTAGGAAAAAAAAAAAGGGGGGGAAAAATAGTGGTAAGACATGCTGCTCAGAAGCTTGTATTGCCTCCATCCCTGGAGATGCTGACATCCTTAACGACCTGCTCTGGGGTGGACAAGACTCATAAAATCACAGGTAAGCTGGTCTAATGCTGGTAATGTCCATATTTTTGGAAGCACATAAAAACCCAGGCAGAAGTTCAATGCTATCCACTGAATGTCATGGCTGCTAACTGTCGATACCCTCCTAAAGTTTCGGTTCCCTGAGAAGAATGATTTGAACAGTCAACAGTCTCTGTGGCCGTCTTAAGTCCTGTTGAGAAGTATTACTTGCTTTCCATCCTTTAATCAGCCTCAATCTTTTAAGTTGCCTCTTAGCTTTCTTTTGTTCTGAATTTCAAGAGTAAGAATGATAAACATTGGTATCAAACTAACATAAAACTCCTTCCTGTTAGATTTCCTATTATAATCTACCTATTGGATAGATGCAGGTAGTAAAGTTGCTTAAATTCAGTATTAACACTGATGATGTGATTTTACCCACCATTATCTACACTTTTTTTTTGCCCCCCAAAGCTGCTGCTTCAAAAAACAGAGGCTGCCACACAAGAAATAGGATCTACATGTTTAACTGGAGATGTACGATAGGCAGATCATTAGATGCCACCTCTTCAGTACGTTGTTTGTCATGCTGTTCTGCCTCAACTAGAGATCTGATCAGGGATGATGATGTGTTTTTCTTCAAGCCAAGCTTCTATTAGGATAAATAAATAAATGGATAATTGTGTGCATTATATACAAAGGAAACGGGGGAAAAATCTAATCAGTGCACTACCTTACCCCTAGATGAGTTTCACTGTGCAGTTTTGGATGAGAGATAACAAAAAACCCCTCAACTCATCTATTAACTACTAGCTAGCCAGCTTCCTCATTCTATCACAATTCACATGACTAAACCTGTAAGAGCTCATACTTGGCCTCAGTAAAGATACTATAAAGCATAAGAACTATTAAGAAATCAAGCTGCAGCAGCTCTGCCATTCTGTATAGCAATTAACAAGTACCAAAAAAATTGGTGACTTCTAGCTTAAGCCCTAGTATTCAATGGTATGAAGGTACCACACAAAGAAGCTGACAAAGATAACATACCAAACCTGTCTCCTCTTCCCATATAGATGCATAGAAAATAAAACTATGTTGATTACTGGTAATTACTCTCTAATTCAAGTGCACATTAGCCATTCCATTAATCTCACCATCAACTAGAAAAAATGAAGTCAAACACTTGACATCCGGAAGATCTGGAGAAGCTGATCATCTTCTAGTTCCATTTCAGATAAAATGGCCAATTATTACCTTTGGGACAACACTGAAGAGGAACTAACAATGCTAATGAGAACCAGTATGCATAAAAAAATTACTTAATGGAAACAGGAGTCCAGAAACAAAGAGCTTGGACATTAAGCAGCTAGGGAGAACAGAACAGTAAAAATTCGTTGTTCAAGTTTGCCTATGACCTGGCTTTTTATTTTGTTCATGCTGCCTTGGAAAGTAAGTAACACTATAAAGAAATCTACGGATGCTGTAACCAATGATGCTGAGCCAGAGGCGAGCGTTACAAGCCCACCTGTAGAGAGGTTACTGCTAGTGCCGGAACGCCAAAGCATATTAATGGAGATCTCCGTGTTAAGTCACTGAACTCTTACCAAACCAACCAAGCCCAAAGTCCGCTCATCCACAACTGTTTTGGGCTGTTAATATACTCCTCTGTATAAAAAAAAAAAAAGTATATATTTATTTCACTAAGAGGAAAATACAGAACACTTAGGATATCCTAAGATTTAATATTACTTATCCAGAAGTTTGTCTTTATGGTGAATTCAGGAGTCTACATGACAGCTAAAAACACTGACCACGGCCCTTCAGTAAGATGGGGAAAAAGGCAAACACTCTATATCATCAACTAAATATTGACTTGATTGTAAAACAAACATTACAGAAGAGAATGTGGTGGGTTTTTTTTCTCTCCCCAGAAGTTGGTATGTGTTTAATACTTCAGGCCAGAAAGAAATACAGTTCAAAGTTCAACTCCAAAACAATTCCAGCAGTTCAAGTTGCCACTGTGATGTTAGTCCTTTTCCTCCCACTACAACAGTCTCTGGTCCCAGTACATCAGGACTTTTGTTTACTAGCTCCTTCTCTTGCTAGTCTATCGGCTTCTTCATTTCCTTGGAAGCCAGCATGACCAGGAATATGCATCTGTTAGGACAAAAGTATAGGAGTGTTAGATATGCAAGAAATCAAGAAAAAAGCACATACATGAAATTTGATCATGCAACACCCTTTCATTCATAATAAGGTAGCACCTCCTTAAGGCCCTCTCCTTCCGCTTAGTCCTTGTGTGTTCTTCCCAGGAATGTTCATTGTCTCCCTTCCTCTAGAAAAGTCTTGCCAAATTGTGAAAATCTTTATAAGAAGTAGTGAACTGGATAAGGACCCCCTAACCTAGTCTTTCAGAAATGCAGAGAACAGCTCCAGCTCAAAACTCGCACTTTCAGAGAAGAAAGAAAAACCTCTCTGCATGCAGTACTTAAACCAAGTTAATCTTTTCCCAGAAAGCCAGAGACTTCTATGCTACTAACGGCCTTGGTGATTATAGCGCTCACTTAGGATACAGAAAGAGGGTATGAAAAGAATGTCCCAGTTTTCAGATGTCTTAACTGTCCATCCTTCATTTAGGAACTGAAAACACTTTCAACCTTAAGCCCATCCTTGTCAGAAGTAAGGGTGGAGGAGTGTGGGGAGGAAGAAGAAAATCAGGCTTGCTACTTGACAAGATCTGAGAGGGGACAAGCACAAAGTGTGTGTGAGACAGTATTAGGTTTACATGGTGTAGTTTTGGTAGTGGCTCGGGGGCTGCAGGGGTGGCTTGTGAGAAGACACAAGGGGCTGCCCCCACATCAGAGTGTCAATTCCAGCTGGCTCCAAAATGGACCCACTGCAGGACACAGCTCAGCCCATCCACAAAGCTGCTGGCTTCTCTGTGATAACGTATTTAAGAAAGGGTAAAAATGCTGCACAGCAGCTAGAGAGAGGAGTGAAAATATGTGAGAGCAACAACTCTGCAGTCACCAAGGTCCAGGAAGAAGAAGAGGGAGTAGGTGCTCCAGGCACCGGAGCAGAGATTCCCCTGCAGCCTGTGGAGAAGACCATGGTGAAGCTGGTTGTCCCCCTCCATCCCATGGAGGAAACCACACCTCAAGAGGCAGATTACCACAACCAAATGCCTGCATACATTTCTCCTCTTGAAATGAAACATCTTCCCAAGTTCAAGAGATTCTAATGTAATAAGTGTGCATAAAGCAACCATGTTTGGTTTGGTTTTGGTTTTTTTTTTTTTTTTTTTTAATTATATAAAATACTCTAAGGACAGATGAACTTTGGTCTTAGTTTTAAATTTTTTACACCTTCTACTCCTCAACAGACAATAGGAGTAACTATATAAAATCTAGTCAGCCTTTAAATTGGAGTTGCCAATTCTGGAACACAGAACAACATGAATGGAAGAATATCTGCAATAGATTTCCCATTGAAAAAGAGCAAATTAAAGATCTATGCCATCCTGTTTTCTACAAAGTAAAGACGAGCTCAACAAATGTGCCATTAGAAGCCATGAAGTAAATGGTACAGAGATTTATTTCCAGAGTCTGTAGTCTTATACCACAATTAGTGTAAAATTTAGAAGGGAGGGAGGGAAAATATCCCCTACAATGTTTAGCGCTGATGTTAGAGGTCACAGAAAAATACACTTTATCAGGAATACCTGTATAGAAGTTGTTTTACTTGTTTACTGGAGAACTAAACAATTTAAATCTTAAAAATGGGTATTTTAAAGACCTTTCTGTGCCCAGTATTCTTGGAAAAAAGCACACTTAAGGTACAGAGAAACAGAGTTAATTTATTTGGGGTCATACTCTCTTAGTTTTCCCAGTTTAAAGACACTCATGTGTCTGAGTTACACCAACAAACCATCATCTTAAGATTTCTGAAAAGCAAATCCAGAAATTGAGCTAAGACACAGTTACATTTTACGCTTAGATTTCCAGGAACAGAAGTTTCATCTACTAACAGTACTGACAAACTAAAAATAATTATTGCAGGCATTTTCTAAGTAGTAACAAGAGACACCAAACAAATAAAATACTGGTTCTAAGAGCCTAGAATATGTTGCTTATTTGCTTGAAATAAAACAAGTAGTTCCCTGGTATTTATGTTTTTACTTATGAATGTACAATATTATGCTCTATACAATTCTTTGTTACGGTGTAAGTTTTTTTACAAGAAGCGTGTTTAAGCTGTCATTAAGAATAAGAAATGAGGTGCTTACCCACTGAATTTCTATGCCTTTTGATAGATTATCAAGTCTTTCAAAATCTTCTTTATTTATTACACTTCCTCCCGAACTTGTTCTCCAGCCATTTGTTTTCCAGTTGTCAACCCAGCTCGTAATACCTATGCAAATACCATAAAAACACTACTAAAGAAGCAAGCAAGGATCAAGACAGAGCAAACAGCCTTTTAACAAGACATTAACTGTACAAAGTCTCAGGCAAAGACATCAGAGATAGAAGATATTCTTGTCTGGCTCTCTACTATTGTCTTTCAGGATTGTATTTTTCCATTATTACTTGAATTACCTGACCATGTTTTCCTGAACAGATAGTTAATTTAAAGACTACAATCTTATATACATATTACACACAAAATTACAACATGAACTTCAAATAAACTGAAGCTAAGGATTTGCTTGGTGGTACGGTCAGCTAGAACAATTCCACAGCTTGCTTTGTTTTGAGAAATTGAGGAGACATACATGCACAGAGGAAAAACCAATGGCCACCTGACTTCTTGCTTCTGCAGGCTAAACAGAATCCTTCAGAGAAGGACCACATAAGCAGATTTCTACAGAACAAGATCTAACATTCTGGCCAGCCCTTGCAGGCCAGAAAATTTACTATATTGCTCCTCAAATAAGGATTTATTTATTTATTTTTAAGTATCTTTGCTGGTCTCAACAATGTAAGACATCCTTACTCCTTTCCCAACATACAGACCTGAACCAAACAGAGAATCACCAACCTTGCACACAAAACCTCCTAGAAAACAAACCAAACCACATCCATTTGTACCTAACCACAAGCCTCCTTCTCTGGTATTTTAAAAACTCCTAGACACATTTACAAAATAGCTTTGATTAAACATGAGTGGAACCTGCACGTCAGTGACCTAAAATGCAAAAAAAAAGCAAAACCAGAGACTAAGACACCGCACCTAGAGATGCTTCTTCTCCTCCCTCGTATTTACACGTCATACTTAAGTTTAACAGGAATTTTACCCAACACAGCAACTTTTCATCCTTCGTAACACCAGTTTCACAGACAAGATAGTATAGACATTTGTCCCATAAAGCAAAGAACTGCAAAGATATTTCTTTACTCCTTAATATTTTGAACAAATTGCTTCTTGCAACAAGTTAGGCACTTCAATTCTATTCATCAGCATGCAACACCCAGTCCTGAAGAGTAGAGACTCTTCCTTTTACTCTTCCCTTTTTCAGAATGATGCTGGCAGAGACAAAAAAAAAAAAAAAAAAAAAAAACCACCAACAAGAAGGAAAAAAACCAACACCAAATTCTGCTCCTATAGGAAATGCTATACCTAAATCTTTTGGTGAAAATAAGCTACTCAAATGAGACATTTCCGAGATAATCCTTAGGGAGAAGCAATGGAAAGTTCCTTGAAGTTGTTTCTTAACATTTACTGTCCCTTCCTCAATTTACAAACTAGAATCAGAAAGACAGAGCACAAGCCCTTGACACTTTTCACTTCTGGATGGAATCTCTTTCATACATATGCAAGCTAACAGAATTTGAAATAAGCAGCAAGTGACAGCTCCAGCAACTTCTTCTTTGACTAGCAGTTACTTGTTCCTACTCAGTAGCTTTCTGTCCTCTCTAGGGTATTGCTATTTAAGGTGACATTGGAGCTTTTCAAGGTAAGTTTTGGTTTACTTCTAAACACAAACCACCTGAAAAAGGAAAAAAAAAAATTATGCTCTTCCTTCATATTCCTCCACTTTCAGGAATCGGGGGAGGCTTCTGGAAAGCAGAGTGACTTATTTGGAGGAAAGATATACAGATTTTTAACTTACAAACCATTTATTTGCAATGAAACAAATAATTACTTTCAATGTTAGCATTCAAGTATAGGAAGTCATGCTAAGAACAAGATACTCGCATCTCCCCCCACCCTCCCTCAAAAAAAAAAAAAAATCGTTTAAGTGTGAAAGAGCAACATTTAGTTTTCAGTCAGAAGTTCCAAAAGTTTTTGTTTGAAGTTATTTAAAAAAAAAACCCTCCTAAGTGATCTGGAAACAGCTAACACGTACTCCCTCTGTAAAAGTCAGAAATACAAAGAAATACTTCGGCAGTTCAGAATTACCACAGGAGAGACAGATGAAGATCTGGGGGGAGGGGAAAGAAATATTCAGAAGTTACATCTTATTGGCTGCTTCATGTGGTATTTCTAGGAAATAAAATATTTTCCAAATCCTTGGATGAAGGTGAAACCTTAAATACACACTCTAAGCATATATCATCTCTGACTAGTCTTCTATTCTAGCCTGAAATTTTGGAAGTGTCTACATGCAAAAAGTAAGGAAAACTGAATATACCCCACGTTTATGTATTAAGACAGCCTCTCCAATCCAAACAAAACAAAACCAAACCCTACAGGGTCACTACACTAACTCCCGAGTACTTTCCTGAGCACATCCTTAACAGAGGATACACGAACATTTTTTCTAGACTGAATGCCTTAAGATAAAAATCCTTTAGTTACTTTTGTCATTCTTTACCGTAACAGGCACTGTCTCTCTACTTGTATTTCATGCAGTTAGCAATTGATCCCTGCAATATTCTGAAGTCTTTCCCCAGGCAGTCATGAGTACTGAAATTACGCATTCTCTTCCATATATTCCTCTCCATCATGTGCAGTGTGTCTTTAAGAATCAGGAAAACTAAAATTAACTTACCATTAATAGTGAACTTGCTATCAGTGTAGATAATTAGTTTCTTGATGTTTTGACTCTTTGCTTGCTCTATTGCTTTGCAGGCTGCCTTAAGAACATTTCAATAGAATCACAGTTCAGAACAGTATTTTGAACACATGCAATTAAATAACCCAAGTACCTGATACTAACACAGAACTACAAAGAATATTACTGTAAGTTGTCCACTGATGTGTGTCAACATGCTTTAGAACAGAGGTTTCCAAAATTATGCATGCAGATGACTACTTAATGCATTGGGCAAACTGAAAGCCACTTACGTTTCACTGGCAAAAAAACCCCACAAACATTGTGATGCTCAATCCTGTACTGCAGGAGCAGCTCTGCCCAGTTTCCTAACTTTCCTATTTCCTAACCATCCTCTACCAACCGCCTAAAATATCAAGTTTTAGGCATTTTCTCCATAACTTTGGGAAGCAAAGATTCATACCAGTTCCAACAGTCTGGAACCCCTAAAAGTTTGGGGTTTTGTTTTGGTTTCTCTTTTTTTTTTTTTTTTGTTGGGGTTTTTTAGCGCTATAAAATACAGTAAGAGTGAGAAATGTCTGGGTCTGGATGTAGAACTGAAAAGCTCTCTAGTGACAAGTTCGACCCCAGCACACCACCATCACTCCCACTTGTCCCTCAATAAAGTAAGCTTCCTGTACTTTTTAAGCAGATCAATTCCCCATTTCAGTTTATCCCCAAACACACAGTGCAGGATAGCAGCAGTACCAGAATTAAGATGAGGTGAGAAGGGAAGACTAAATCTGCCATTGCCAACAGAAGTTTACCTCAGAAGTAACAGAAGTTACTCCTGAGAGCCTAGAATTGTTTGTTGTATTTATCTAAGGAATACGATAGGAATAATCTAAGGAATCCATCCTATCACAATAAGAAGTCAATTCTCCTCTTAACCGCTTCTCAGCAGCCCTCACCCCAAGATCTGAGACATACACGTTAAAAATGCAAAGGATACTATACAGATTCAGGCTTTCCTAACGCAAGGCTGTTCTAAATAGCTGTGCTTGGCCTAACGATATTTGGGAATTCCCAAGGTGAATTACTCCTTGTTCAAAAACAATAAAGATCAATAGAACTTGAACAGAATGATTCATTCCAAGTCATTGCTCCTGATATTTTGTGTACTTCCCCCCCATCTCCGTAAGTGGTTTCTGAAGGCCAGAGTTGAATAGTCATGAGTGTGCTATTGCAGTCTAACATGCAGAAGCATTTTAGGACATTTACTACTTACATGTATTTCAGCCCTTTGATTTGTCTGCCGTCCAGGAAGCCTTTCACTGGTATTTCTGCGTTCGAGGAATGAATAGTAGATTAGTTACCCAAAATATTCAGAGTGCTGTACGATGACTACATATTAGAAAGATAGATGCAAGAATTCTAATTTTGCTTTTATACAGGAGGATGAACAAAAATTCTACCTCTAACTTGATCTGCATAGTGCAACCTGCATGTATGGACCTTCCAACAATACGCAGTTTCTTTTGTTGTCTTCTGTGCATATCTATTTTAAAACTTTCCGCGTCACTTTAATTATAGCTGCAGCCCCTGAAAGTAGTATTTCCAATTGATTCCACAATTGATTTCCACATTCTTACCTCCTAGAGAAGGTGATCTCACTTTTCCCCTCAGTAACTCACTGGTCTTATAGCACTGTCATTAAAAGTCTCAAAAGCAGGGTTTCATATTCAAAAGGAGACTGACATTGTAAAATACACATCAAACAAATATTAGTGCCTATTAAAAAGAAAAATCCATCCAGCTACTTACAAAGGGTGATCTGGTCCCCAGTAGACACCTATTCCAGCACGTGCCCTATTACGTCCGTTACCTGAGCAACAACCATCTGTATAAACGACTGCAAAGTCACCTACAAAAGAATCACCAAAAGCAGAAGTTCAAGCACTCCTTCGAGGACGTAGTCTCTCCAAGCAGAAAGAAATGCCTGCCAGCAGATTAATCCCCCAAACTTCCATCCCCAGAGAGCTCTTCAAAACATTAACTAGAGAAGCCATGAACATTAGTAACGCAGAACACCAGAAGTCCCGCTGCAGCTTCACACCCTCACTGCTCCCAGATCAGTTCGCCTCAAGAAGCATCTCTGCCCCGTGTTCCATGTTCTCACTACAATTTCTGCCTTCTTCAGTCAACTTTAAAACTTCACAGCTACATCTGTCTTTAAACAGTCTGTAATCCAGACACATATAAAATCACACCTATAATGACCAGATTAAGCTATATATTGATACCAGTCAAAGGCAGTTAACATTACACTGAAAGACAATGGGAGCAAATATATCACAGTTCACCTTTACATTTTAAAAAGAAATAATGTTACATGGGCCTTGGTGCTGCCATACACAAACGTCCCTGAAGTTTTCTCATAATTACACTGGTTATTTATGAAAGAGTACAAAGAACTCAAAAGAAATACAGGAATAATGAAAGAGCATACCCATATATGAAAACTTATCTTCACTGACTGTTGGCGCTGAGTAGACTTCATCCTGTTTTACACGCTTTGCAACGTGTTCCTCATTTGCAGCCTGTTCATATGGCCTTTTGCATGTATTGCAACACAAGACATTTATTTCTTGTTCCTCTCTCTGGCTGCTGTTGTCCTGTGTTACAGCTGGAGGACCATGTGCCCCTTCAAAAAAAAAAAAAAAAAAAAAAAAAAGAAGAGAAAAAGTTCAGCTACATACAAGACCCAATTTCATTTAAAACGACTGCTTCTAAAGACAACAGCTGTTATCACCTACCAGCAATGCTGGTCTGTTAAACTGACACCACTCCAAGTCATTATGCAAGAAAACATTATAGTATACACTGGTCATTCTCGATTTGAGATCAGACGGCAGCAGATTCACAAACACACACACGTAACTGCCCTTAGAACGGACAAGATACAGGCGATACTCTCCAAGCACCTACAGAAACACTCCCTTTGCACAGACGCACCCATGGCAGCGCCCGGAGGGCTGGGACACCGCCGCACTTACCGCTGCAGCGTTCCCCGGTTACCAGACCTCCGGAAAAGGAGGAGGAGGAGAAGAAGAAGGACAAACCCAAGCTGCTACCCACGGCTAGGCCAGAAGCCGCAGTGTTTAACGCAGACGCCGGGCGGCTGTGCCACAGCGCGGCCTGCCGGCCTGCCTGCCTGCCTGCCTCCCTCCCTCCCCGGCGGGCCGCCCTGCCCTCCCGCCCGGGCGGAGGTGAGAGGAGGACGAGCTACCTGCCGGCTCAGGCGGCTGCTGCCGCACAAAGGCCCAGGCGTCCTTCTCGGTGGCGAACTTCTTGAAGCTGGCGGAGGGGAACTTGTTCACTTGCTCCTGACACTCCGCCCTGCAACACAGGGGGCGGGGGATGAGGCTGGCCCGAGGCCGGCTCCCCCCCTCTCCGTCGCTGCCCCGGCCGCGGCCCTTACCAAGTGCGGTAGACGCCCGCCCGCCGGCCCTTGCGCACCGCGTAGAACATGCTGTCACCCTTGGAAACAAAACAGGAGTGACTGAGCACCGCCACCAGCCACCGCAACATGGCGCAGCCCCGCCGCCATCCGCATCCGCGCCCCCGCCCCGCCGCTCCCCCCGCGCCTGTCACACCCCGCCGCCGCCGTGCCGCCGGCGCGCGCGCGCACCGCTCCTTCCCGCGCATGCGCGGCGGGGGCTCCCCTATGGGCCGCGAGAGGGGCCGAAAAGACAAGGGAAAACACAGGGTTCGGGGATTTTGTTTTCCCCTGTGGTCTAAATCAGGTTTTGCTTTGGGAGGGGCGGCACAGGATGTGTGAGGTCGCGGCAGTTTAGACCAGCTCGTCACGCTGAAGGCCCAGGGGTAAAGTCTCTCAGGTGCCCTCAGCTGAAGGTCTCCCCTGGCAGCCCTCATGGCCGTCCCCGTCCTGCTGTCAGCTCTGGTGGCCTCTTGGGCCCTAAGGAGTCGTTAAAACGCATGGGGCACCAGTCGGGAGGGAAGGTAGCGCTTGCCCTTCCTGGCTTAGAATCATAGAATGGTTTAGGTTGGAAGGGACCTTCAAGATCATCTAGTTCCAACCCCCTGCCACGGGCAGGAACACCTCCCACTAGACCAGGTTGCTCCAAGCCCCATCCAGCCTGGCCTTGAACACTTCCAGGGATGAGGCAGCCACAGCTTCTCTGGGCAACCTGTTCCAGTGTCTCACCACCCTCAGAGTAAAGAATTTCTTCCTAATACCTAATCTAAATCTACCCTCTTTCAGTTTGAAGACATTACCCTTTGTCCTATCACTACATGCCCTTCTAAAAAGTCCCTCTCTAGCTTTCCTGTAGGCTCCCTTCAAATACTTGGAAAGTTGCTATGTGGTTTCCCTGGAGTCTTCTCTTCCCAGGCTTGAGGGCATCGGAAAGATGGCATAAGCATCAAAATACTTAGTACATTCAAAAATCTAAAGCTGAAGAAGGTCATTAAACTGGTTTTCATCCTCCTATTTAAATCAAGGGCTGCTGGCAAGTGTGTTCCAGCTGAGCCTCTGACCGTGATGTCCTCTGAAGTAATGAGGACCACATTGCCCAAACAGCTTAAAGTCCAAACTGTTGCCAGCTGCAACCTGCTGTCATGTCTCCTTGTGTCGGGAGCGTCCTGTACTGGGAGACCAAAGCCTGCAGGTCTGGGTACGCGCTGATTTCAGACCCTCAACCAAGCTGCTTCTGATGAGGTCAATGTATAGAAGATGGGGGCACCAGTATGGCCTCCAGAAACAGCCCAATGTATATACACCACTGCATTTTCAGCTGCTGGATCTCCCTTGTAGCTCTTACACGGATGTATTGGGACAAGGCCAACCTCAAGATGCCACAGCCATTGAGCGCTGTAGTCAGATTTACAAGGGTGGCCTAGTAAAATGCCAAGAATGTAAAACACTGACATTGATTTTGCCTTCCATTGCAAAACCAATGACAACATTCAGCATTATTGTGTGTATAAGTTGGATGACACCTCTCTCTAAAAAAAACCCAAAGATCTTATGCATTTGACAGGCCTTGGTGGAATCCAGAAACAATTTGGTCAGGGTTGTATCAGAATATAATTGTTGCATTTTTCTTGCTTCTTCCAACATATTCATGAGACTTCATATTACTCTTACAAAATGCTTCTGTCTGATTTTCTCCAATCAAGATTATTTACATTAATTATCTCTGTAAAGGTTTCTACTGAGACTCTCAGGCTTTTCATTACTTCCTGCCTGTGACACTTGTATGTCACTGCTCTTGGTTAGCTTTTCTTTCAATTATGGTCTTCTATAGCAAATGGATTTCTTACTCCTTACAGTTTTACACATTTATGTTACTCATGGTCTTCTTTGGGCAACGCATACTAAAGGAGCAATGAGCAGTAAGTGATGGGGAAAGAAAAGACCTTCTGTTACACTCATTAACTCTCTAGTTGAACAGACAGATTCATACATCCGCTTTACATGCAAGGACTGAACAGTAACTCTACTGCTGTCATGACCAACATGCAGAGCTCAGATTCAAACTGAAATAAAAGACTTTTGAAGTCAACTGAGTACCATACACATTACCCTCACTGCTTTTTCTCCCAGTTGGTAAAACTGAGGCTGCATATCATCAGCCAGCCCGACCTTTACTGCTGCATCTTCCTTGGTGATTTTTCCTTGCTGTTGTGCTGCAGTGGCAGGACAGACAGATCCCTTTCCCCGTGTGACAGCTGGCATTTTTACTACTTTGCCGTTTAGCACTGCTAGGCTAAGTGATACCTCTGCCTCCTTCACAGTACGTGCCCTCTGGTTGCTGTAGCACTCGTGGATTTGTGGGGTTTTCCAGTCAGCCTGGGGCAGAGAGGACGTTCCAGACTCTGTAACTCACAGTTTAGTGGAATGAGTGAAAAAACTCACCAAGAAGTGAACCATTTAGTCCCCACCTGCAAAGCTGAAGGGTACCGTCACAAAAGCTCTCCTCATCTGAATACAGAATAATATAAATGTATACATGGATAGGACTTGAAGAGGGTTTCATAGATGATTCAGCACTTGTAATCAATGTCACAATTGCACACAGTATCCCTGTCTAGCCACCACAGAATAAGCTGATCAGATATACAGATCTAACCAATTTTTCCAAAACCAAAGCTTGGATGTGCGCTTGTGCTATCACAGCTGAGGTATTGGGAATGAGCAGCTAAGGGAAAAGAGAGGAGACCAAGCCCCCTTGTTTTGGTGGAAACATGGTGGCACCATGTTGAATGAGAGTGGTCATTGAGCCATGGCCTGATGGTGAACATTCCTCTCAACACATTGCACTATAAATTCAGGCTCTTATTCAGCTTATAAGGGGTCCTTTGGTTCCTCCCCCTCTCCCCAGATAAGTGAAAGAAAACTTGTTTATGAATATTTTAACATATATTCTTGGCAGCCATTTCTGTATTTATAACTGACAGTCTGCAGAAAAAAAACAGGACTTCATATATGTATACAATCACTTGATCACTTGAGTAAGGGCATGTGTCTGTAGGGCATTTTTACTTAAAGTCATTGTAAATGTTAGCTGATTACTTTGCCCTACATTAATGCATGTCCTGTACACATTAGCTAAGCATTTTAATCTTCTTTGATAAATATTTTAGCTTGAAACATGTTTAAACTAAAATACGGTTCCCCACATAAGCTCTTAAAGCAAAATTTGTTGTGACTTGAATCAAGCATTTCCTATTTTAAACTCACCTTTTAGGTAGGTAGGTCACTAAGTAGTCACTTTATCTAGCGTAACCTGCAAGGATAAGTTATATTGCCATCTCATTACCTTGATTAAAAATATAAAGAGAGAAAAAGGAGGTGTTTTATCTTCCTCCTTCTGAAGAGGAGATCTTGCAGAACAAAAAACTTGCCTGTACATCAGCAAAAAACTGTGTCAGTGAAGCTGCAAAGTAGTAATCCCCTAGCATCATCGCAATCTTCAGTCAACCCTTAGAGGAACAGCCTACAAGGAACAGCTTTGAAAGTTTGGTGTGGTTCTACAAGCCTCTTTCAGAGAAGTGAATTAGCAATAGACTCACTTTTGCTTCCAATTCTAGAATTAGCTATGACCCTGACAAGTCTTGCCTTCTGTCTCTGTTTCTTCCACTTATTATATTAAATCATGTTATTCATAGCATCATGAGACCTTGTCCTATTGCTGTTGGGATACTTTTGTAACACACCTGACCAATTTATTCTTTCCACTTCTTCACCCCGCCCATTCTGAGTCTGCACGGCATAAGAACCTCATTAATTACATTATTTTGTAATGTCACAACTTCTTTTAAAGATCACGTTTCCACAATGATTCTTGAAAACCTGTCAGCTGCTTCGGATACCAAGCATTATTGACTGTGTAAAGCCCACATAGATATCAACACTCTGCATCCTCCCCCTAATGCACAGTCAGTGTCAAAAAGGAAATATCTCTGTACGCCATCTCTTGTTGCTCTTGCGTAGCATGCTGGTCAATTCAGTAGCACTGATATCATGGGGATAGGAAGCTGTAGACGGTCACAATGCTTCTTAATTTCTTCACTGCCACTCTGAACAGTCCAATTTTGATCCATCTGCACACCATCTATTCTTTCTCCCTCTCATAAAGGATTGCACAGTACAAACTGGATGTGGATTACTGGACTGCTGAGATGATTACGTGTTATCTTTCTTTGTCCACTCTTCAATCAGATCCTCATCACTGTTGTTTAGATAATTTCAAATCTCTGTAAATACTAATCCTGGCTATCAGTATGAGCTGGGCAGGTTTTCCCATTCTGTGAATTCATGCGAGGAAAAAAAACAGTGACTTGGGAGAAAAATGCTTTTCTGTATATCGTAAATTCAGCAAAAAGCCCACAAATGTCAGAAAACATGACAGGCTGCCTTCTGCAGATGCTAAGGTCGATTAGGTTGGGGGGATCCTTGTCAGTTTTTTTGTTTACAACAGGAGCTTATTACTCCTATTACTGCATTTTTTTTAAGTGACAGACTACACCGTAATAGCGAACGTGGAATTACAAGCTACAGTTGGCTGCTTTCAGGATTACTCAGGGAATCTGAGCACAGAAGCAGTGCTCTGAACCTCACTCCTGCATCCAGCCAAGAGCTGCAGACCTGCCCCCGAGTGGGACTTTCCCCTGAGCAGGGAACTTCTCTAAATTGGGCAACAGGGAAATGCTGAGGTGGGGATCTCTTCTGGGGTACCTAGACCCAGCAAGGCGAGGCTTTAGCTCCACTTCAGATGCACAGCCAGGCCCTTTCACCTGGCTCAACGTGCAAATCACTTCTTTCAGAACTAGAGTAGAATCATAGAATCACAGGGTTGGAAGGGACCTCTGGAGATCATCTAGTCCAACCCCCTGCCAGAGCAGGGTCACCTTAGAGCAGGTTGCACAGGAACGCGTCCAGGCGGGTTTTGAATGTCTCCAGAGACAGAGACTCCACTGCCCTCTGGGCAGCCTGTTCCAGTGTTCTGCCACCCTCAAAGTAAAGAAGTTCCTCCTCATGTTTAGGTGGAACTTCCTATGCTCAAGTTTGTGCCCATCACTGGTGTGCCCAGAACTGGACACAGTACTCCAGGTGCAGCCTCACCAGGGCAGAGTAGAGGGGGAGGATGACCTTCCTCGACCTGCTGGCCACACTCTTCTTGATGCACCCCAGGATGCCATTGGCCTTCTTGGCCACAAGGGCACATTGCTGGCTCATGGTCATCCTGTTGTCCACCAGGACTCCCATGTCTCTTTCCACCGAGCTGCTCTCCAGCAGGTCAGCGCCCAAGCTGTACTGGTGCATGGGGTTATTCCTCCCCAGGTGCAGCACCCTAACAAAGTACAGCTTGTTCTTTTTAGCAGCATGCAAATGGAAGTGTTAATCATGTCATCTTCATTATATAATACAATACATAATCAAAAGTGCTTCCAGTGATGAGACAATACGTGGAGCCGAGGACCCTCCTATCTTGAGTTAGTACCTGACCACAGCTGAAGTCTCGTGTGTCATTTCTAGTCTAATGACAGTTTAGTAACTCTGATTGCTGTGACATTGTCTCAGCAGCAGCAATGGAGAGGTCCTGTTTATAGCAGTGCACAAAACAAACCCCAGGCAGGCATCCAAGCTGGCAACCCGTCCTCTCTGGTTGCCAGCAGGCTCCCTGGCGTGGTTGTGACTGTGCCTGTTCAGCACAGCGCCTTGCCACGGGTCAAGGGGTGACTGTGTGCCTGAGACCCCTCCAGTGGGCCTCTGCGTCCTTGCAAGGGCTGAACATTACAGGTGAACGCTCAGCCCACTAAAGAGATTGTGGAGAAATGGAACGGAGAGGGGGAAGAAAAAGACCACCCACTATCCTACTCTGTTTTTAAAGCTGGTGGCTGCGTTTGGTGCAGCACTTGACAAGGGTGAGGGAGCTCCCCAAGAAAAAAACAGGGCAGCCGCACGCTTGGTCTGTGGGCCCTGCCATTGCTGCAGCAGCGCGAGCTGCGCTGCGCTGCCGAGGCCGAGATCCCGGCGACTATTCGCTGAAGCAGCATTTCGGCACCGCGGGCCGAGAACGGCGGCTGCTGAGGGGAGCAGGCGCCAGCCCCTGAGGCGAGCTGGGCGGCGGGGACCGCCTCAGGCCGGCCGGGCCCAAAGGAGAGGCACGTGGCGGCGAAAGCTTGTGCGGGACAGAGCGGAGCCGGTTTTTCTTTCTCCTCCCTCCCTGCCGCCGGGAGAGGCAGAGAGGCGGGAAGGCAGCCCCACTCCCGCAGGCCCCGGGTGAAGGCGGCTCTCGCGGTCCCGCCGCCGCCGCGCGTGCGCTCCGCCGCCGAACCACCCCCGCAGCTGGTGATGGCGCCACCCGCGGGCACCGCGCCAGGACTCCCAGCGTCCGCTCCGGCTTCGCGCTGGCAGAAGCCGCCGACCGTGCCCGCGGCGCCGCCGGGGATCCGTGGTGCCCTTCTTCCGGGTCCGGCTTCACCCGCGCCTGGGCGGGGCCAGCGCCTTCCCTGGGCCGCGATCTGCGCCGCTCTCGCGAGAGCTCTCCCTTTTCCTAGGCCGGCGCGGAGAGAGGTGGGTGCCCGGGCCCGGCGCGGGGCCCGGCGGCGCTGATGACTTTTCCCCTCGCCGCCGCCTCAATACGGAGTCGGGCGACGAGCGGCGTTCCCCGCCGCGGCCTTGGGGCGGGGATGCCCCCGATTATCGCCCGCCTGAGGCCCGATGGTCGCCGGGGCGCCTGGTGCTGGGGGAGGGGGGTCGGCGGGGTTTTCCTCCGCCCTCCCCCGGAGGTAGGCTGTGGCGGCGGGGCAGCGAGCCGTCGGGCGGGTGGAGGGGGCCAGGGGTGAGCGCGGAGCTTCGGTAGCCCGGAAGGGCTGCCCGCCCGCCCGCTCGGCCGCACGTGGGGCTTGGTGAGAGGCCGGGCGAGCCTCCCTGGTGCTGCCGGGGCTTCGCAGCTGCCCGGGCTGCGCGGTGGGCGGGCAAGGCCCCTCCTTCCCGGGAACGGTTTTGCTCTGTTGTGGTCGGCATCCCCTGGAACGATGTGGTGGGGCTTGTGTGGCCCATGGGGGCTCTCTCTGGCTTCTCTCTGAAGTGTGTGGCCAAGCAGCCGGGTTGCAGAGTCTTGGCTGTGTTTGTGGCAGAAGACTACGTTGCTGGTGACACCTGAGATGTTCTTTTGCCTTGCAGAACGGCCATGTTCAGCTCCAGCGCAAAGATTGTGAAGCCTAATGGCGAGAAGCCAGATGAGTTCGAGTCTGGTATATCCCAGGTACGTGTCTCTTCCTGCTGTTCAGTAACCAGCTGCAGATTACGGAGACGGTGTTGTGACAGTTTAGTCTAGAGCTTAAACCTCGAGGGTGATGCTGTCTAAACATGTACTCTTTCCTGGTTTTAGTTGGGGCAGTCAGCCTGTGTTCCCACGAGTTGAACTTGTTGCATCTGTCATTGTGGCTTACAGGAAGTTAAATCTTTGATGCTGACTGTGGTAAAAAGTATATAGCTGCTTTCTGGCACCATGTATAGGCTTCAGTCTCAAGGGTTCTTATGAATTCAACGGTATGTAATGGATTATTCTGCAACCTCACTTTCCTAGGCTCTGCTGGAGTTGGAAATGAACTCTGACTTAAAGGCTCAGCTGCGGGAGTTGAACATCACAGCAGCTAAGGTAGGCTAGACCTCCACAGAAAATGGCTTGATGACTTGTTCTGCACGTATCTAATTTTTGCAACTGTTAACATACTAGTTGAATGGGGCCTCAGGCTGTTTCTTACAGCCTGGGATTGTTTTCGGATATGCTGTTGTGGTTTATCCTCTGGTATTTGCTGTTAACGCGTGAGATTTTGTAACAGGTAGGGGTTTTTAGGAACTGGTCTGGAAAGTCATTGTTAAAACTTAAATGCCAGTTTGGTGTGTTAAATAAAAATATTTTTAAAAGATAGTTCTTAGTTTCTGTTGCTGCAATCTGGACTTGAGATCTGAAACTGTCTTTTTGTGTGTGGATATTGTCTGGCAATGTGGGCATTGCAGAATCTTGATCAGGAGACAAGTAATAGGTAGAAGGTGGATTGAGGTAATAGACTGACTGGATCATGTAGGTTAGCCTGTTTGTAAATTTTAGTTTTAGTTTATAAAGGCAACTGAAACTGTAAGGAAGAAAAGGAAGAAGAAAATTCGTGGAAAAGAAGGAAGAAAATTAGTGTTGGAGACTGGATGGAACTTCTGAAGCTGGTTGCTGGTTGCTATAACCAGCTATAACCAAAAATTTCAGTAGGTTGCTTTCTGGTTCTTGCCCAGGCCCACCAATATGCCCACAGACACAGATGCTTGACTGCTTAGAGTTAAGTTAGAGAATCTGGGAATGCAAGAAGGCAGCTTGGTGTATGAGTTCAGGGGCATTCAGAAGAAGTGTTTTGCTGCTGAAGTACAGCAATGCGTACTGTCCTCAATGAGGAGTTTTTAAAAATGTCTTTGTTATTTACTGTGCTACATAGTTTTATTTGTGAGAAATCTGCTGTGGGCATCTGAGTTAGCTCATGTGGGAACGTAGCTGATGGAAAAACAATTCAGCTTTCTGTTCTGTTGGAGAATGAGTATGTCTGCAGCTGGGGTCATGGGAGAAGCACCTTGTAATCCTATACAAACTTCTTTGGTTTTGGTCAACTGTTGGAGAAAGAAACCAGGGGAAAAGTAATCTCATGTTGGTGTAATGTAAACCTGCTGGCATTTGGAGGAGAAGGAAATGTTTTGTTTGAGTAGCGATGCGCACCTTGGCAAGTAGTGGACAGAAGATGATTTCCATGAAATAGCAGCTCCAAAATAAGAGATTTATTACTGTAAACTTTGTCTAGCGTCTGTATTAGAGGCAAATAACTTCTGAAATTTTGTGTCAGCATCTAAATACTGCTGCAGATGTGATGATAAGCATTCAGTGTAGTTAGGATTCTAGCATCTGGGTCCCATCCTGCAGAAAGAGTGAGCTTTGTTATTCAGAGGATGTGACTCTGAAAGGAGCGGTGGGATTGATTGCCCAGTCACTGCTTTACAGCAAAACAAGTGCTCTGACAGAGGTTTTTCTGTTTAATACTTGCTCTTAAATGCATTAAAACAGGTACTGCTCTCTGATGCTCCTTTTGCCCCCTGCCCTCCACAAAGTTGTAAGCAAGACTATCGAATATCTGTGTTCAGAGGATTCACGATCAAACCAAACATTGCTTCTTGACCCATAGATAATGTTTACTTTCTACTTCTGTTTCAGGAAATTGAAGTGGGTGGTGGCAGAAAAGCCATCATTATCTTCGTACCAGTTCCTCAGCTGAAATCTTTCCAGAAGATTCAGGTGCGGCTAGTTCGTGAGCTGGAGAAGAAATTCAGTGGAAAGCATGTGGTGTTCATTGCTCAGGTAAAACACTTAAAAGTGTAAAAATGCTGATTTGAAGAGATCCTTGAGGTCATCTAGTCCAGCCTCGCGCATGAAGAGGGACTATTCCCAACATTAGATCAGGTCAGCCGTGGTTTTGTCTAGCAGAGTCTTGAGAACATCCAAGGATGGAGATTCCACAGCCTCTCTGGATAACCTGTGCCAGCACTACACTTCATGTCTTGTCCATTCAGGATAACAATGATATAATGCAGATTTTTGTACCAGCAGGAATGTAATGAATGTCCTTCTGTGGATGTAAGCTAAAATGATTTCAGTGAGCAGCCAAGGCTATGTAAGGTTGGTGAGATGTGAAGCTTCTTGGAGGAGGATATAGCTTGTTCTGGCCTCAATTACTTCTGAAGAAGAAGTTTGAGAAGCAAAGCTTGAAAGTAAAAGGGAGCAAACATTAATAGGAGCTTTTCTATACTTGAGTAGAATCTAAGCACTTAAAACTCAAGTTAATAGGAGAGGAAGGAAAAACATGACTCGAGTTCTGAATTTAGAGAAGGAGCTAAGCCATGAAAAGTGATAGAGGGCTGTCTGGGCAGTACTAAGGGGTGGACAAATTCTGGAGATCTGTCTGCAGAGTGGACAGTTAGTTGTTAGACTGAAGGTCTTCTTAGAAGAATTCTTTGTAACATAATTTTAAGAGATGGAGCACCTTATCCTGAATCTTTGTGGCCAAGAAGACTTCTTTAATGAAGTGCCTCTGGGTGACTTAGATTTAAGTGCTTGAGAATTCCCTGCACTTTAATCTGTTCACTTTAATCAGCCTAGTAATCCATATTTTAGAAGGGACTGTGTGCAGTTGTTCTGTTGGAAGTGAAACATTGTTGCTTTTGAATGTGGCATGACCCAGTTTGGATTAGAGTAACCCCATCATGAATAGGGTCATGGAGAAGCTGTAATGTGTCATAGAAAATACTGTAGGTGGCTGCAACTGCATCTAAAACTCAAATGTTTTAAAATTGCAGATAGGGAAGCAGAAAATAAGTTTTACTGTTCCAAGCTGGTATACATACCTGTAGATGCTGCTTTTGTAACAGATTACACTTAAGCCAGGGTTTTATTGGATTGTGTAATACATCTCATTCTTCAAACTAGTGTTTCGATCTCAGATGTCACCTAGCTGTCTGTGGGACTGAGAGAGCCTCTGGTGTGAAGCAGAGTAGTAAACTCAATCGAACAGAAAATGTAAAATTCTTCGAGATTTCTGTTCCCAAAGAAGCGTGTTCAGATTGCTAATAGGACACAGTAAACTACCCTAGTTGTATTCATGGGGGAGGTGGGGATGAAATACAAATCTCTTATTTCAGTGCGCTGAATGTGGGATCAGTAGATACGAAATGAATCAATACCAGTACTTCAGCTTCTGCAAGTAATACCAGGTTCTAATACTGATGTAGCTGTAGGCAAACTTGAACCTCTTTCACATATATCTGTTTCTAGTGGGGGGGAAGAAAGTGCATGTGTTTTGGTTGGTTTTTTTTTTTAATTGATTGTAAGCAACTGGATATTGAGAAATGCCTTTTTTTTTTTTTTTTTTTTTCCTTAACAGAGAAGGATTCTGCCCAAGCCAACAAGAAAAAGCCGCACAAAAAACAAGCAAAAGCGTCCCAGGAGGTAAGTAAATAATATTGATTCAATATGACAGCCT
This sequence comes from Fratercula arctica, assembly GCA_947846985.1. NCBI lineage: Eukaryota > Metazoa > Chordata > Aves > Charadriiformes > Alcidae > Fratercula > Fratercula arctica. The sequence goes on from CANTUZ010000003.1 coordinate 105,219,337, forward strand.
TCTTTGGTAACTTGGTAAGTTTAGTCAAGTAATGTGTAGCTGAGTTTTTGAGAAGTCATTCAAGTGATCGGGTGGTCTTCTCCTTTCTGTTACTGCTTGAAATAGTATATGTCATTTGACTGCTAAAGGGTGCAGTGAAACGTTTGTCTTTGGTCACTGTGTTGCATTTCTCAGAACTCCATCTGTATTTCTAGCTGTATCTGTGGCCAACTTTTAGCCAGCAATACTGGCTTAAGAAACCCCAGCATGCTGACCCCACAGTGTGCTGACAAGAATTATTATTATTTTTTTTTTTGAAGTTGTAGGAAGACCTACATCACATGTTAGTACAGAAAGCAGGGCTGGCGCACTGAAGGGATGCAGTGAGGGAGAGAATGGCTGAGGAGGGCTGTGAGTATGAGTAGTCTCGCTGGGCATTAATTTAAGAGCAGTAGTATAGCCATTTGTGTTAAATGGCCTTCCTGCTCTCATCTAGTCTCTTTATTGCTAGACATGCAACACTACTATGTCTAGGTGGATGTTAGTGCCTCTTCTATACTGTTCTCTGTCTTACTATATTGTTGCGTAGTCCATGTTTTAAAAGTTTGTCCTCTTTATGGCATGTTCCTGTAACTTCTCCCAGCCCCCATTATTATACCTGTGTCATATCTATTATTGTATTTTGAATTCTTAAGACATGGATTTTAAAAGCGCGGTTTCATAGTACTCCTCTAGCTGCAGTCCTGCCTTTGGAGGCCTCTGTCTGTGTTGTGTTAAAACTATTATTGCACAGCAGCTAGAGAAGTTAGCATCTGTGTACATGATTAGCATGCTGCAGCTTTCAGCAGGAGGGAAAAAGGGCGTGCAGGACTGTCCCTTTCTCAGCCTGAGACTACATCAGACTAGATTGTGAAGCACAGAAATGTGATTGGTGTTTGTCTCCCTTAGCTATCCCAATCTTTGCAAGTTTGAAGTGCTGCTGTAGACCACAGGACTTAGTTACTATGCCTTGAAACTGCAGACAGGGAAGCTGGAAATCTTACCAGTCATCTAGACTCATACACAAAATAACCTGGATTAATTTTTCTCATTTTGGCTCACTTCCGGACAGTTCAAGAACACAAATGTAGACATCAGTCTTCTAAGCGTGAACTAAACTTACCAGCTAGACTTTTTCTTGTAATACATCCATCGGTGTTTTAAGCCACTTACGTTTAGGTGGATGAAGATACCAGTGTTTTCAGAACTGGGTCTCCTATGAACATACCCTGTGTAGTTGAAGATACTTGCACACTTAAACTTTTACAGTGAATGTCTTTGGTAAAATTGCAGATGGGACAACTTACTTAAATAAACTCTTCCTAAATGTGTAGAAATAAAAGAATGTTTCAGGGCCATTGCTGCAAAGCAACGTGTGATCAGAAACTTGGGTACTGACATTTTTTCCCCTCATGCGCTCATTAAGTTTCGGCAGTCAATGTAGAATTCAGCGTAACTTGTGAAAAGGTGTGTTACTGTCACACTGCAGCATTTAAAAAAAGAAAAAAAGCACAAAAAAAGCCAAACCAAAACACAACTGAATTTTCAGCTAAAGAATACTGTGGATGGTTTAAACCGTAGTAAACTGGAGAATTGGCAAGAGGATGTGTTTTAATGATGCAAATGTGGCATTTCAGCCGTACGCTTACAGCAGTGCACGATGCCATTCTTGAAGACCTGGTCTTCCCAAGTGAAATTGTGGGCAAGAGAATCCGCGTAAAACTGGACGGCAGCAGGCTCATAAAAGTCCATTTGGACAAAGCACAACAGAACAATGTTGAACACAAGGTAAATGAAAAAACTTCACTTTCTCATGCAGGATGGGGCGGCATTCTGACATAGTGAGGAGGCTGGTTATGTGATACAGCAAGAGACTGCCTTCTGTCTTGTGGCAGTGGAGATGCTTCTGTTTGTATTTGGAGTAAGATGCTGAAGATGAGACGAGACAGTTGAACTAAAACTCTAGTTCAACTTGCCAAAACCCCTGGATTGTAGAGTAGCTATATTGGTTCCCTCTTAAGAACAGACAGTGTTTTGTTGGGGTTTTTTTTGTTTGTTTGGGTGTTGTGGGGTTTTTTTTTGTCTGTCTGTGTTTGTTCTAAGTGAAGCGCTTAGTTTTGACCTTAAACAGATGCGCTAGGGAGAGCCTGAAGCCCCCCATCACTTTGCTTAGGTTATTTTCTGTGGGGGCGTGTTGAGGACAGCTCAGCTCTCAGTGTCCTATGGTTGCAAATGGAAGAGGTTCCAAATATTCTCCCGAAAACATGTCTTCTGTGTAAATGCTCAGCTACATTAATCTTGAAGAAAAGAATCGGCCTGAGCGTTCATGTCAGAGTGAAGATGCAGTGGGAAGTGTAGTAGCGGAAATAGTGTAGTATGTATGTTAATGTAGATTTTACTTCCCAATACAGTATGTATAAACAAGGTTGTTTTTCTTCACAGGTGGAAACATTTTCTGGTGTCTACAAGAAGCTCACAGGCAAAGATGTGGTGTTTGAATTTCCAGAATTCCAGCTGTAAAGTGCAAAAAATGGCTGAATAAACAACTGTTCATATAACAGAGTCATTTCATTTAAATTTTGAATTCCGTAAAAATAGGTGGGGATTAACTGGTTCATGTGACTTCTCTACTGTCTGGATGAGTGATGTTTGTGTATCAACGGGTTAAGTGGTTAAACGTTTTAATGGTAGCCCTCATAGGTTGTTCTTGGCACCGTCACAACACAACTCTGGACAAAAAGAGTCCTGAGTCTGCAGAAAGAATTGGCATTGAAAAACAAACTGAAATATGTCGAGACTCACCTTTTGGGGAGAATGTGGAGAATTACTGTAGGGCAGTGGAACTCCTGAGTTTTGCACAAAAGAATACCGGTTGGAGACCTCCATGTTCCTGACACTGGAAGAAGTCTACATAGCAGGTGGTGTGACCTCTGAAACATGGAACGATGGCATCTGAAAAAGGGGGTTGAATTTTTGGGAACTGTGTTGGGGGAGGTATAGTTTGAATTTGAGGTAACTTTCTTGCTCTCTACGTGGTGAAATTACATACCAGTTCTTACCTAAAAGCCAGTCCTGCAGTTTCTCACTTTTATCAGCATGAAATGCGGAGACATTTTCACTTCTGGTGCTTGACTCCCTTGCTGGACACAAACTACAGTTTTTTTAGGCGTTGCTCTTGCTGTCAGAAATCATGGATTGTTGTATCTCCGTGTATTAGCAGTATGCGTGTCCATGTATCACTGTTGGGGTAACCTTCCTCATGGCTAGTAACTGAAGGCAGGGATAGATAAGCCAGGGTGAAGCAATGACTGCTGGAATATTTGTGGTTTTTTTGATGGTGTTTTAACATAGTATGTGGCTTGGTGACAATGGGGACAGATGGGGAAGGACTAGCTGTGTCACAGCAGTTGAAAGCTGCATGATAGTGTCCTGAAAACTACATTTTTCACTTGCATATCTATGTTTAGAAACTTTCAGCAAGTAACCTTTTTTCCAGCGAGGGAGGAGCGTGGATTTGGGCATGTTAATGTTCTGAGCAATTTATATGAATTTAGTGGTTCACTGTATGGACAGGCTATCCTGTTATTTAGGAGTAAGTGCTTAATACAGTAAAAGGTACGTAATTATGGAGACAGCCTATCAAGGAGATAGCTTGCTTAATAGGAAGCAGCCTGTGTACTGGAGCCTTTAATAACATCCATCTTCCTGCCTGAGAGTAGATGGAGGACAAGTGTCACTTATTGAGGATCTTTTGTACCTTTATTTCCTTTTCCCATTTACTGTGGTTTTGTTTGCTTCCCGTTTGATACCTCTCTTTTTAGTTGTGAAGACCTAAAAGGTTAAAACAATTGCTTTTGCACTGCAAAAAGCAAAGCTTTTTAAGTCATGCCATAACTTCTGTTGAGTAGGGCAGGACAGATAGCAGTATGCTGTTACTTCAGTGCAGACAACGCAAAGAGAACAAGGAAAACACACATGCCCTGTTGTAATTAGTAGTTAATTTCCTGCTACTTACTGACAAGGCTGGAATATTTGCACAAAAAAGCAGGCTGTATCTCTGAAGAAGTTGGCTCACCTTAAGGCCTTTTTCTCCTTTCAAACTTCTGCCTCTGGAGTATAACTTTATTGCTGACTTATTCATCAACTATTTATTTTTCATCTTGGGGTGATTCAGCAGAAGTGAATTCATCAACTTCCCTTAGAATTAGGTTGGGGGAGTTCTAGGTGTATAAATAACCCTGAATCCTGTCTGCTTGCATGGAGAGTAATCACAAAAGATCTTACAGCAGAAGGAGGGCCAGAACTTTAGAATTCAAGTTTTCATTGTTAAAATGGGTATTATTCGGGTTGGAAACACCATGCCCCCCAGACCTCCAAAATAATTCTAGTCTCGAGTCAGACGTGTTACTAAGCCCACTACAACAGTTGCAGATGGTGGCCCGTGCAAATAGATCCTTGCTGGGTGCGTGTTGGAAGAAGCAGTCTGGGGAGCGTTTGGAGACTTCCCAGGTGTTAACTACCTTTAGTTAGAGGTTGGTGAGTCTGCTGGGGCTGTGTAACATCTGCAAGAAGAGGTGATGCTCAGGCAGCGGGCTTCAGTAGGCTGCGTTTCCTGTTTCATGGTGAAATGTAACTCAGGTTTAATCTCTTCATAGTAATAAAAATGTCAGTGGCGTTTCTAGTTTTGAAGGGCTGGGAGGGGGATAAGCGGGGGAGGAGAAATCCAGTGAACTGAATGCGAGGATTGCAAATGTTCCCAGGCATTGTCAGCTGGCTATAGATTTTTCTTGGCTCTTGTTGCAAGCCCTTTGAACTATATGAAATGCGAAAGCCCACGATGGCCCCATAAGCAAATTCTTTGAGTGAAAGGATAACGCTGTCAAAACCATTTATGGTTCTTACATCAACTAAGCTGCAAGTAAAGGTGGATTTTTTTGTGGCATAAAAATACCAGGCTGTGAGCTTTGCAAAAGGCTTTAGTCCTAGTTTACCTTTATTCACAGACTCCCTTGTGTGTCAGTGATACAGCCAGACAACTCCCTCTGTCCCTTGACAAGCATATCAAGTGAGCGCCTGCAATCTGGAAAGTCAGTTGATGCCATCTGGTCAAGTGCTAATGAGGCTGCAGGAATAGTGGTGGCAAATGTTGCCTTAACCTAAACAGACTCCATATGAGACGATGCTAGACTTCTCCTATACCTCTCATATGCTGGCGCAGTTGAACTCTGAACGTGTGATTTCTCAGGAGTTTATCATCTGGTCTGCAAAAAAGCGATGGGGCACTCTGTACTAAGAGCCGGTGCAGGAGTATAACATGGGTAAGTGTCAGTGCGAAGAGACAATCACATACTGAAGAGTATAAAAAGACTGATTCCTTCCTGTAGTAGCCCCAAATGAGAAGCAGAGGGCTTTACATCTGTTAGGTGCTCTTGAGACTTGCACCTGATACTAGAGCTTCTGTTGTTTATTCCTTATGAATCCTTTCACAAATGTCTACAACTATTTTTGTCTGTGAGGAAAGCTGCTCCCTGTTGGTTTCCCTTTGAAAAGGTGTGTAGCTGTGTTACAATTCGAGTGTGGCAGAACTTGCTTGAAGTTTTGGGTGATAAGTGCTTGACCTTTCTTGTATTAATATAAAACTTAATGTATGATGGCATCATGTCTGGTTAGCCCCTCTTGAGTGTAAGTGGGAGCATTTGGCCGAGAAGCGTTAAAAGGAAATCCTATCACTCCCGCATTATAAACTGAAGGAATCTATTTTCTATGCCTTCGATTTTCCTAAATTTTTTAAGTGGGAGGCCTGAGTTTGCTTCTCTGTTACATCTAAAAGCTAGAGCAATGCCAAAAAGCTAAACCTTTTCCTCTTTGTGGGATGTGCTTTCCAGGTCTCTAGAGGTGTATCGGAATGACAGGAAAAAAAGATATTGATTACAGAAAGTCATGAAGTCTCATAAAAAGAAGCCTTGTGGTTAGGCTGAGGGAGTGCGAGTTTTCCTGTCCCCTGCCCGGGCCCGACTGCGGCATTGATCAGTGCGAGGGGCTGGCCCCGTTGTAACGAAGCGGCTTTGCTGTGCCTCTCGCTGCCCGCCTTCAGAGCGCTCGTGTGGAAAACCTGCGCTCTGCTGAGAGCCAGAGAAAGAAGCGACACGGGCATCTCTTTGTACCCGTGCTCTGTTCCCCACAGAGAGCTACATGTAAAGGTTCTTATGTCTAGTGATTAAGAGGAGAAAGTTTGTTTGATTTGTTACAGTTTGCAAGTTCAGGTATCCCCTCCTCTACCCTCCAGTAACCGTTACTCTTTCTTTTTTTTTTTTTTTTTTTTTTCCCCAGGAAAATCATTCTTTAGTTTAGCAACAAGCAGTTGTTGCTAGGTGTTGCTAAATGATTAATAGCTATTGTTTTTCATATTGAATATTGTGCTGACGTGTCTGGCTCAGTTTTGATCTCCCTCTGGAGCAGCAAAGAAAGAATTAAAGCCAGGCACTGGAGGGATTATGCCAGTTTTAGAGATGAGGAGTTACAGAAAAAGCAGTTTCCATACTACTGCTGCAGTGAATGCTGCTCAGAAATTTTGTGCAAAAGAGGTTAGTGCAGCACTACTAACGAAGTCGATGGCCAGATTTTACACAGCTGCAAACAAAGTTAAACCTGCACTGCTGTTTCTGCACTGACCTTTCCCACCATACGTGCCGTGTATTGCACAGAAGGGGTGGTAGGGCAGCTCCTGGCGTCTCCCTGCCCGTGGAGGTGCGGTGGTGCTGTCTGTCCTCCGGGGCTGCGCTAAGGGAATGAGGTTTGGATGGGTATCTTCACAGGGACAGCTTATACAGGCTGTGTTTTCCCAGGTGTATCTTGATGTTTGATAAAGTTGTTTCCTATTTTCTTGGCTAAACAATTGCTGTTAGGTGAAGCCGGAGGGAATGGGATGCATTGTTACGTTGTCCAGGGAGCTGAGGAGGGGATGCAGTCAGCATGCCAGAGTGCAGACTGGTACCATGGGGGAGCTGTGCATCTGCTGCATCTCCTTGCCTCTTTCGGGAGTTTGCCTTGTGAGGCTTTCTAAGGGCTGGTTAGCAAGGCAGCCACTAACTCTCAAGAACTGGACCAGCATTTGTGATGGCCTGCGATAAGCTGAGCTCCAACAATTGAGCTCTGATACTGATCTATTAAGGAGTTTGGGTATTGCCAATTTTCACCCCCTGGGAAAATCTGCTTGGGAATGTTGCTGATACCACTGGATGTTTTGCCAAACCAAGGGGAGAATTAGAGCCCTGTCATCTCACAACAACATTTTTAAATAGCCATTGTGCTTTAAAATAGGTGTTATGTTTAATCTTCTTACAGGCACAAAGGTAATGCCAACTGCCTGTGGAAAGAGTAGAAGAATTTGCCTGAAGGCTCCTAAAATGTATAAACATAATTTTTCCTGTTTTCTAACAGAAGGCTTGTTCTTGCCCTTTTACAATCAGTTTGCTTTTTGTCTATGTGGTTTTGATTGGTTTCAATCCAAGACTTCTACCTGTAGTTGTGTCAACGTGGTGTTTAACCTGAGCTTAAAGCCTGGGTGAGTGCTGGGTTGTGGGTCAAGACGAGGTAGCTGGTTGAGCTGGTGTGTCTTGCTGTATACCCTACGCTCTGAGGGCTGTCCCGCTCCATCCGGCAAGGGTGGCTGAAAGGCTTGGGAATCGGCTCTTCAAGTGCCGCAGTTTCTCAGGCAGGCGTATAGACATAATGAAAAACTTTAGCTCAACAGCTGACAGCTACCGCAACCTGGTGGTGGCTTAAGCTGCTCCCGTGCAGTCCATGCATCAGTGCCCCACTTGGCACGTAGTAGCCCGATTTAGGTGATGCACCAATGTGACTACACAGCTTCCAGTCGGCTTTCTGGGTGGGCAAAGGATGCTTATGCCTTTCTGTAAGGGGGCTACGCCCTTTTCTCTCTCTTTGGTGAGAGAAAACCACAGGTTTGCTTATTTTACCCTCTCCTAGAGAAAACACTTTCACTGCATTTATAGTGTTTGCCCTTTTCTTTTGAACTCTGGTCATTTATGTTTATTTTTCACTTCTGTTTCCCCAGTGTTTAATCCTACCTTTTCTACTAACTTTCCCTGAAATGGCTGCATTTCTCCCTTGAATTCTGTTTCTGGCCTGAAAGTTATTTGCCTGTGTTTACAGGCAGAGTAGATATGTATGTAAATGGACATTGCCTTTGCCATCGTAATATGATCTTCAAAGGCTTGGACTGCAGTCACTTTGCTGCATTCTTTACATCAAACATTTCTCTTGGCAAGTTGCTGCCAGCAGAGTGCTGCAAGGACCCGATCCTGCTAATTGCCTTCTGCTCCTGCTGAACTAATGGGGCTTGTCTATGCATAATCCCGCGCTTCCAAGTCAGAGCTGTGTGGTCCTTACGCAGTTATGTTTGTGTTCTACCATTTTGTCCTTTCTTTACTGATGTAATCTGGAAGTGATCAGCAGTTCTTTTCATGACCATTTGGTGTTGATGAGGGTGGAGGAGGGTAGTTAGGTTCCAGCCCAACGTGGAAACAAGGTGCTTTAGGAGAGACCTGCCTCTATGAAGGTAGCCCACAGCGAGTCCTGAGTATGAGGCACCTCTGCAGTGCTGTGGTATCTGCAGTGCCCGTTTTTGTCTTCGCCAGCAAAGCTGCTCAGCATGCGTGGTGCTGTGGGCTGGCGAAGCTGGTTGCACACCCCGGGGACGGGCAGAGGTTTGCTGGGAGAGAGGAGATGACGACATGAGCAGAGCAGGGAAAAGGTGCGTCAGTGCCATGTGTCATCAGCTTGTATTGCGGTCCCCACTGTGGCATGACATCCTCAATGGAGTGGACCTGCACCTCCTGTGGGAGCAGATGAGAAGGGTGGGAAAGATCCTATTACAGCTTTCTCTAGTCCCCCCAGTCTAAAAGCTTTTTGCTGTTCTGACGCTTTTCTGGTCTTGGGACTGTGGAAGATGGAAGGGGAACCTCCCGCTGCTGCCCTAGCTGCTATCCTGGTCTTACAGTAAGAGGTCACGTACTGGGAGGCACCCAGGCTCCCGTCCTGTGGGTGCTCACTTACAGCATGGCCCCTCAAACCCTGGCTGGGGAAACTGGGAGCGGGGAGCAGTGGCATCAGCAGGGGTATGGGGGCAGATGGTTCGCAAGACTTTTTTTTGTTGAAGAAGCTTGTCAGAGGTACAGCCTTACAAATATAGCAGCTATTCATTAGAGGGTATTAATTGGCGTAGGGTGTAGTCATAAGCGGTACTCTGTATTTGCCCTGGAAGCCGAGAGTGAAGCCCGTAGTATCTGTTGAAGCATAAGCTGCTTTAACAGAGGTGTTCACAAAATCCCACAATCAGCTGGCCCCATTCTTTTCCTGCCCAAACATCAGTGGAGTGCTGCCGTTTGCCCAGGGCTCACATTAGTCTAGCTGTTTAAGATGAAACCCAGAATTGTACAACTATTTGGAAGAAAAACAAACCCCAAAATTTTGTGAAGAAGTTTTATTTTGGATTATTTAGCACTTATGTTATTGTGGAGTGTTGGGACTCAGCTCTGAAATAGTCACGTTTTACTCAGCGAGTCAAGAATGCTGCAGCCAAATTGCAAGAAGAGAGAGAATTTCTTTCAGTAAGGGGAGAGTGTGCTAATTACCCACAGAAGATGCTCCCATTCAGTGCTGCGTTTCATGTGTTTTCATATCTGCTGAAGCACAGCAGGAGAAATGCTGTGCTGGGGCAGCGTGCGTGCATGGCGGAGAGCTGAATAGATGTAAATGGTTAAAAAGGGGTTCTCCACTAGAGAGGAGGAGGGGAGAGTAAGAGTGCATTCCCAAAAAAGTACATTCCCAAAATAAAAAGCTTACATCATGGACCTCTTCAGCTTTCCCACACTTCTTTCCTAATTATTGTCCTGCAGGACAGCTGATCTATTTCAAACAGGAAGCTGTTTACAGATAACACTTGCAACTGTTTTGTCTGATTTGTTGAACTGTGGAAAAGCAAAAGACAACCTCTTTTCAAATTAAAAACTGTCAGACTTCTGTAAACAGCAGCAATGAGGTTCATCTGTGCAGTGTCCCTGCAGGCACAGAGCGCTCGGCAGTTCCCGTTTTCTCAGCAACCATAAGGTAAGAGACTTTTATACTTTCACTCTTCAGAAGCACGTAGAGGGAAAAGCCTGGGTGTTTGTTAGGGGGCTGCCTTCTAAGTGGCAGAATACAACTGGTGATCCCCACAGAGCAGGGGAAGGGAAGGCAAATAAGAACTCGCTCGATTCTATCAGATAACGTTGGACCTTTCTGTTGAGAAGCTCCCATGTGGGTTAGATCACCGAATTCCTGTTTAGTGTGGGGTTTGTCTTTAAAATGTACAAATGCCATTGAAAGAGCTCGCTTTTCTTTGGGCAGGGAAGGACAAAAGAGTATATGAATCTTAATTTTTCCTACAACTTAAACTTACTGCAGCTCGTTAATGGGTTGTGATTCCCGGTAACAGATAATCAATATGTCAGTTTAACTTTGGAAATATTAAGTGCTTTTCTCCATCCTACTTTTATTCCCAAGCGGCTGGCTATTTTCTACTTCAAAAAGTGAGCTTTTAATACAGCTGCAAAGCAGGGAATGAAGATTGGCATTGCAGAAGTGAAGCAGATGATAGAAGAACCAGTAAGAGCTAAAATTACACCACTGGGTAATTAAGAGCAAACTCGGTGAAAACCAAATCAAGTTGGTAGTAGGAACGTGTAATGAAATTTAAGGATGTAAAATCTTGGTCTAAATGAGCTGGGATATGAGAGTGAGCCATGCTTCACATGCCTGCTTTTCAGGCATGAGAGAGGATTCATAAAGGGGCTTGTGAGTTTCCGTTCTGACCTCCGTGCATGCATACGTATGCATGTGCTCAGTAGGGGCAGTGAAATTTAGGAGGGGGATTGTTTCCTAGCAAAATCACATCACTGTGGAGAACTGAAATACCCAACTTCACGTGCCATACAGTGAAACTGAAAGAGCCTCTGGACTGGAAATACTACAACTTTGATCCTTGGGTATTGAAAGACTTGAAAAATGTAGAGGGAAACTATTGCCATGTCCTTCTCTGTAGCTGAGATCTTTTTCAATTTCATATAAATACATCATTTACGTGATCATGATCATTTAAGGCATTATAATGATCAGAGAACATGAAACAAACACTGATTTAAAGGTCACATAACAATGATACTAGGATCTTTTAATCTGTGAAACTCTCTGCGCATCCCTAAAATTTTTATTATTCTACTGATGCAGCATAAATAAGGTATGGAGATGTTGCAGGCACGAAGTAATACTTCCAAGTTGAGTATTCCTTTTAAAAACCTTGGGACTGTCTTTCAGAAAATTCTTAGATGTATCAGTTAAAATGGAATTATTGTTTTAATTAATACACGACAAAGAATACATAACTTAAATTCATAGTCAAAATGGCATTTTAAACATGGTGTATTATTCCTAGAGTCGGCAGAGGATCGCACTGTGGAAGCGGCAGAAATCTACTGTGTAATTTATAAATTGTACGTTACATTGAAGGCTATTTTTTTCCAATTACTTTTGAGTGATTTTACACTGTTTCTAAAGCTCTGTTTAGTCATCTTTAGGGCTGTGCAAGAACTCTTGAACCTTCTTTTGAAGTAGGAAGGCTTTTGGCGAAGTAGCTTTTTAAAGAAAAGTGTCAGTTTTCCGGGGTAGTTTAGTTCTTTTGTCAAAGCATTTTGGCTGAAAACCAGAAGAGTTTAGCCAAAAATATTCTCATGGTGTCTCCTGGGAAGTGTAGTTTGCGCTTTGCATTGCATTTCACTGCTGGCTGGGCTTCACAGTTGAACCACGTTTCCCGTAAGGCCGTGTGGTCAGGGTCTCGCTATTTTCATTTCCCTTGATGAGAGGAGCATTTAGGATGTATTTTGGGGAAGGTAGTCTGATGGAAGAGGTCACGACTAGGCTCGTAAGGTGTGAACTGTAGGAAAAGTCCCTTGGATTCCTGGTTGATAACTATCTGGCAGCTCTTACAGTTCAAGTGCTTCTTTCTAGTTTCCACGCGAGTTACAGACCATCCTCTTTGTGGGCCTCGCGAGTACGACCCTTCAAGAGGGCTTGATATGTCAGTAAAAGACTTAAAGCTTTTTGATGTTTTTAGCCACACAAACACCCGTACAAGGGAGAGATGATTTAAAAAAGTTTCTAAGACTTTGTTAGTGCTACTGCCAACTTTTCTGTAAGAAATGCTCCATTTTATACAGTGGGAACTGAAAGCTGCAAGGGAGTATAGCTGGAATTTGAGTGCTAGGTAAACTCTTAAGTCAAGTGGAAAACAACCTGCTCAGTCTGAAGGGTTAGAAAGAGGTGGTTTTGAAAATCCAACAAACAAAAAACTAGTTCTGGTTGATTTGCCTGTAGTTGTGTAAGATGTCTGTAGGCAAGAAGAGAATTGAAGTAGGTCTGCTCAAGTTCATTGCTGGACCGGTTCATTGTTTATTAGCATCCAAGGATCCTTAGCTGCTCTGACTTGTTTGGATGCTGCTTCCTCAAAACTCTATCAGAAGATTGGTCAGGAGGTCCATAAGGTGTCCCAGAGATCAGAACAGAGCAGTAAGACAAATGACGAGGAGTTTTAGGGTTTACATTGGTTTCCGTCTGTACCGAATCATGGAATGTTTTTGGGTTGGAACGGACTTTTAAAGATCATCTAGTCCAACAATAAAGCATCTGAATGAAATGTGGACATGCATAAATCATTTCACAATGCTGCAAGTTAGATACCTGGCTCCAGACCAAGAATCTACATTGTTTACATGCTATATGGAGCAAATGGAGGAGAGCTAAGTGCTGAAGAAAGGGACTCGCCACAGCCAGCAAAGTGTGTGATGGCCACAGCAGCCAGCTGGAAAATACTTCAGGGAGATGCTCTGGGATTCCCTCTGCTGGATGTGGCTGTGGATAAATTCACTACCATTAGTGCCAAGTGCCTGCAGGAACTCGTGTTCCAGAAGCTGGAACCTTGCCTTGAATGTGTGTGTCCAGTTGTCCTTCAGGCATGGAAACTTCGAAAACTGGCTCTGAAAAAACAGTTCTCTACAGTTCTCTTTGAAGAGTGGACTGCTGCTACCCACCTGTCATGTAATCTACTGACCGGGAGCACTCACCTGGGAAGTGAAGCAGGAGATGTGCGTGCAGCTCATTGCACTGCTTTAAACTCCCACCTGCTGGAAAGGTGCCACTGACCAACACAGTAATTCGGGATTGGGACCACTGAACATCCAAGATTGTGTCCACAGCTCCTAAGACGGTTTCTGATGTTGACGCTGCTTTGATTTTTAGAAAAGAAAAAAGAGAAAGCCTAAGCAGTCCAGGGGAGTCTATTCCTTTGGTATCAGCACTCCTGTAAGAAGTTAGTCTGCAAGAGGGAGACATCTCCCCACCATGTTTTGGAAGGGAATGTCAGTGTTTTCTGTTAAGCTTCCTGCTTACAGTGTGTTTAGAGGAGACTGAAGGAGTTTGGACGCATTTCCTTAATGGGCATAAATGGTCTATGTGGGAGAATAGTGTCTTGTCACTCTCTTTGGGCAAGTCATTGGCACGCTTAGGCACCCAGGTGAGTTTTCCGGCAAAACCACAGGCACCTCCTGCCTCTTAAGGTGGCTGAATTGTTAGGAGAAGGTTTTGGATGCTTTGTTTTGACTTGGAAAGAGGCCACAGATACAGATTCAGTGGTAGCGCTGCCAGTGTTGACTTAAGCAACTCTCATCTCAAGGTTTAGAGGTGAAGAATGGGGGCAAAGGATGGAGAGTGGAAAGATACATGACTTCAGCTCTGGCTGGTGTTTGAGTGGGGACCTTGAAGAATGAAGCTGTGTCCATAGCTGTGCTTAGGTTCCTGGTGCTCGTCTTTGTCTGGTATTAAGCATGGCTCACTGTGATTATTTTTTATTTTTCTTTTTGGTCCTATTAGTATGATTCACTAAGTGTGGAATAACCATAAATAATAACAACAAGAAATCCTACAGATAGCACTCTTCAGATTTTCAGTTTAATTTGAGTGATTTTTCAGGCTTAGTTGGGGATCCCTCCAAATTCTTCCGTGATAGTGCTGATGATTTTAGCAGATATTGAAACTTGCTGATAATAGGCATGCATTTATTCATCTGTGTTGGACTCCTTAGAAATAGCCTATGGGCCTCCGAGGGACCACGGATCAGGAGTAGATTTGGTCTCCATCTGATCCGAATGCTGGGGGCTCATTTCTGCTCATTCCTGTGCCGTGAGGGCTCGACAATGAAGCCTACTGAAGTAGTGGTTGTCTGGCTAAAGAATGCACTGCACAGAGACGGAAGGGCTCATAAATCATTCACCTTCACTAAGAAGGCACCAAGATAACTCACATCCATTTTGAAAGGCTTCACAAGCACTTCTTTCTTTAAATGAATCTTGTACAGCAAAGGCTGTTGGTTATATGAGAGTTAAGGGGAGACAAGAAAGCATTGAAGTTTTTATAAGGACATTGCTTAATATAAGTAAAATTTTTGTGATCGTTGTCAGAGAAGGATTTATAAGAGATCATCTAACATTTGGGTATTAAACCAAAGAGCTTTAAAAAAAAACCAGAGAGCTTTAAAAAAAAATAATAATAATATGTAAGGAAACTGGCAATGTCAGATGGCACAGTAATTATGGCCAATCAAAATAAAAACGTCAGACAAGAATGTAATGAAGACCTAGCACAGGAAATGGCAAAAAATGTCTTATTACATAGAAAAAGAAAAAAAACTCGCAGTGAGCTCTCTTGTCAGAAGGGTGTTAATGAGAAAACAGGTCTCTGATGGCTGACTGTTTAGTGGAGTTATGTACAAGAAATGTTAAGGAAACAGACACTGAGAACATGTAGTAGAGTGTGCTGCAGAGATTCCAGGGTGGTGGATCTGTCGGCAGCATCCACAGATGTGTTTGCAATGCTTCTCTCTAGTTCCATGATGAACTTGCAGTTTAAATCCAATGCAGAGATGAGGTGAGATGATGTAACGAGACCCATGTTATGAACTGCAGCTGAAAAACCTCTTTATTGGAGGTTTTCTTTCTTTACTGTCAGAATGGTTTGGGTTGGAAAGGACCTTTAAAGGCTGTCTAGACCAACCCCTCTGCAATGAGCAGGGATGTATTCAACGAGATCAGGTGGCTCAGAGCCCTGTCCAACCTGACCTTGAATGTTTCCAGGGATGGGGCATCTACCACCTCTCTGGGCAAACCTGTTCCAGTGTTTCACCACCCTCATTGTAAAAAATGTCTTCCTTATGTCTAGTCTATCTATCTCTTTTAGTTAAAAGCCATTACCCCTTGTCCTTTCACAACAGGCCCTGCTAAAATGTTTGTCCCAGTTTTTCCTGTAGCCTCCTTTAAGTACTAAGAGGCTGCAATAAGGTCTCTCCGGAGCCTTCTCTTCTCCAGGTTGAACAGCCCCAACTCTCTCAGCCTGTCCTCACAGGAGAGGTGCTCCAGCCCTCTGATCATTTTTGTGGTTCTCCTCTGGACCCTCTGCAACAGGTCCATGTCTTTCCTGTGCTGAGGGCTCCAGAGCTGGACACAGTACTCCAGGTGGGGTCTCACCAGAGCAGAGTAGAGGGGCAGAATCACCTCCCTCAGCCTTCTGGCCACGCTTCTTTTGATGGAGCCCAGGATACAGTTGGCCTTCTGGACTGCAAGCGCACGTTGTCAGCTCATGTCCAGCTTTTCATCCACCAGTACCTACAAGTCCTTCTTGGCAGGGCTGCTCTCAATCCGTTCCCCCCCAGCCTGTATTGATACCAGGAGTTGCCCTGACCCTGCACTTGGCCTTATTGAACTTCATGAGGTTCACACAAAGCTCACTTCTCGAGCTTGTCCAGGTCCCTCTGGATGGCATCCCGTCCCTCAGGTGTCAACCATGCCACTCAGCTTGGTGTCATCCGCAAACTTGCTGAGGGTGTGCTTGATCCCATTGTCTATGTCATTGATGAAGATATTGAAGAGTACTGGTCCCAGTATGGGCTCCTGAGGGAGTCCCAGGCACAGAGATGGGACTGACAGGTCGGTAGTTCCCAGGGTCCTCCTTTCTACCCTTTTTAAAAAGGGATGCAATGGTTCCCTTTTTCCAGTCACCGTGAACTTCAGCTAACTGCCATGACTTTTCAGATATCATGGAAAGTGGCTTGGCAACTGCCTCAGCCAATTCCCTCAGGACTCTGGGATGTATCTCATCAGGTCCCATAGACTTCTTTATGTTCAAGTTCCTCAGGTGGTCACGAACCTGATCTCTTACAGGGAGAGGGACTTTTCTCCCCCAGTCCATCCACTCGAGAGGTGTGGGGAGAGAGGTTGCCAGTGAAGACTGAGGCAAAGAATTTGTTGAGTACCTCAGCCTTCTCTGTGCCTGTTGTTACCAGTTGGCCAGTCTTGGTCATCGGAGGGGGGTACACTTTCTTTGACCTTCCTTTTCTGGCTAACATACCTGTAGAAGCCCTTCTTACTATTCTTTGCATCCCTCACCAAGTTCAGCTCCAACTCTGTCCTGGCCCCATCCCTACACAACTGGTCAGAGTAAAGTTTAATACCCTGATGTCAGAATTGCTTTTCATGTAATTGTGGAGTGCCCAAAACTCTATATTCACTCTCTACTTTCCTTTCTTTTTTTATAAATGTTACATAAATTCTTCATGAATGTGTGGACACCTAACAGTAATTTATAACTAAGTAGTTCAAAATTAGTTTAAAATCCTTAGACAACATACATAGCTATTTCCTTATGTCTGCTCCATTTAAATAGCTCTGAATGCAATCCTAAAGTTTAAATCTTCAAGGGAAGATTATAGATTTTTCAGTACCGTCTTTCTTTTGAAATTTCAAGGGCAGTCCTTGAAAGGACAAGGCATATTTCTCCACCGGGCACTCACAGATAATCTTTGCTTGTTACGTTGGGGAAATAGCAAAGAGGAACCTGATTTATCTAAAGAAGCCCTTGTGAAGTTCTTCTTGGGTAGAATGTGAAAATTTCTGCCAATTTCCAAATCTCTTCATGTCTTCAGTATCGCTTCTCCAGAATTATTCAGGTTGGACTATTTAAGTTTAAATTGTCTGTGTGCCATATGTGGTGGTAACTGTATTATCTTCACAAGTTCTGTGGAGATAGGTAAACAGGTTATATACCAGAAGTGCTTTAAATAACCATTGATTTTGACGCAGACCACGTCCACTGCTACATCTACTCCTACAGTGCTATGGGTATAATGAAAACTTAATACGCTGTTGAAAAAGAGTGCTCTATCAATGCTGGGGCAGTTTTACTGTCAACTTGAAACCCTCCATCTGAAGGGAGACTAGTTGAGCATCCCATGTCTTGCAGATCCTGTTCAGTTTCTGGATGACGTTTGTCAAGCTTGTGTGAGCAGCGCCAGCTTGATGTGCCCAGGGAAGTTGCTGTATCAGCTACAACAACGCGTGTGCCTCCTTTCTTGTAAAACAAATCTGTTGGCGCTTGATGACAGGGTCCATCAGGTGCTTTTTTAATGGTTCTGATCACAATAGTTTTCACTCTGTTTTCTAAGCAACTCTCTATTTAAACATGTGTTTGCCCGTTTTTGTTAGAGAATCTGCTGAGTACCAAAGCAGGTGGAGATGCCAGTAGTTATGACTTACTTAACATAGCTTGTTCTATTCCTGCCTGGAAAAGTACATTATTAAAATAAAGAAATGTCTCAGGGCAGTTGGTTAGATGGAAGGACTTTAATAAATAAAATCCCAAAGGGAGTTGTCATCCTCAAGAATCTTTTGGTAGTAGAAGCATCTTGGCGTACAGATGAGGGAAGTAACACCTTCAGTTTATATGAATTGTTTATATGAATTGCTTCTTTGCGAAACATGTTCTGCGCGTTCTATCTGTTTCTGAATTCATGTTTCTTTTCCAAAATGAGACAAGTTTGTCAAAAGCATTCAAACCCACATGTAATCATGTACTTTTTCTCAGTATTTCTAAGTGTTTGTAGACCAGTGCATTGTACATGGCAATGGATTTTGAATGTGCATTGCATGGTATAAGAGCTACTCTGGGAGATGTTTTACCACTGAAAGATATTCTTTCAGCTGGCTTCCATTTGGCATACCCTCTAAGCAGGATCATGGCTGTTGCCAATGATATAGCCTGATCAATGAAAGTCTGCTGTAGCATACTAGCGTAAGAATGCTTTCACTTCTGAGAACTTTGTTAATGTCTAGTCATCTGCAGGAATCGCGTATTTTTGCATGTGCTTTTTTACTCAGTCACATCAGATCCATACAAACCTGTTTTTTTTTCTCCACTATATTTTGCTTCTACAAGCATCTCTCTATACTAACCATATATTTTCTCTTAATCTGGGGAGCCGCTTTGGTAGGTTCCCCTTACTTTTGTCATCTTTCCCTTATCTGCACTTGGAAAGGTGTTTGAGGGCTCTAGGAATGAAAGGACATTGAATAGCACTATTCCTATCAAGGTTCACCCTTTGCTTGTCCAGTGAAGATACGTGGCTGTATTTCCTGTGAGGCTGCTTTTTTGCTTTGATGCTCTTGTTTTTCTCTTGCATTGAGGCTTGGATGTTTTACTGAAGGTGTTGTTGGTCTTTGTGACACCAATATAACTTATTTCCCTCCTTTCCCCAGGCTCCTGGGAGCTGATATGAAAGGTTCAGCATAGGATCATACGCAGAGTGTTGTTTGCTCTCTGCACATCCCCAGCTTGAGAATAAAAATAGCCTTTTATTGAAATTGCATTGACAGTGCCCCACTTCAAATGCAAGATTTTGATCATGCATGCTTATGAACCATGGTGTTTTGTTGTGTTGAGGGTATCATTCTGAGAAGTATGTCCTTGTCATCTGAGGATAACACTCTTGGATCATTTCCATGACTCTTGGTGGCTCGCATGCTATTGCAAAATGCCTCATGTTGTTGTATCTCCTATGATCTGTAACTTTTGCTGGATATTATTTTCCACTGCAGCCTGGTATGTTGCCTTATCTTTCCTCCTTTTAAAATGTTCCCACTCTAATTATGTGTTGGGGTGTTTTTTCTGGTGAGTTTAGTCCCTTTAATTCTTTCACTTACGCATCTTTCTGTTTTCTGTATGCTGCTGGCATGCCAGTGCACAGTTTTGTAACACGCTGAAGGCCATCTCAGCTGCTGCCAAGGGCATTTCTTTCCCTGGCTGGCAACATTTTTCACAGGAATGATGGCCATTTTACCCTCACCAGGAACCAAGGAACTAAATCAACTGCAAAATAACATTGCAAAAAGAGGAATAGCTTTCTGCTGGCATAGCAGCCTGTGCTACCTGATGATAGGATCAGCTGGCGGTCGGTGGCAGTACAGAGAAGGGGAAGGTAATATGTGAGTGCAGGGGGGAGCCAGGCTGCTGTTAGCCCTCCCATAGCTTGGCTTAGCTAATTAGCGATGGTGGCTCTCCACTCACCTAACTCTACATACCTACAAGGATGAGCTGGTCATACTGGGCAATGACTAGGTACCTCCAAAGTCAATTATCTGTCCTGTTTTAGGATTAAATTAACCCCCACACCAAGGTGCTTTTCTCTGACTTGATTATACGGGGAGCTCAGGGTGATTTTCTTGGTCTGAGCACTAAGCCAGAATGGTCAAATCTCTCCCAAGGGTCTGCATATAACTTCTGCTAGCTTGAGATCTAGATCTAAGCAAAGTTGTCTCGGTAAATAGACGTCTCCTAATGTCTCTGTGGCTCACTTTTTGAGGTGTTGTACTTGCAGCATTGTGAAGGACTGGGCAGCAGTCAAGTGGCTTCTCTTTATTCTTAGAACCTCCTTTAAACGTATCTGTCACATATCTAATGTGTGAGAAAATGGGGGCAAAAGCTGTTTCTGCTCTATTGTGTTTGCTCTCCTCCTCAATGAGGAGTAGGATGCTGGGACAACCAAAAGCAAACCTTTCTCCCATCCACTTGTGCTCTGGGGTGGTGCCATCTCTCCCTCTGCCTTTCTCTGCTCCTCTCCCCTGGTCGGGCCTCTCTGGTTTTTCACTTTTGCGTTGTGTTTCTCCCACTAGTTGCCTACACCCTATGCCTCTTGTCTTTACTCCTCCTCTAGCCTCACAAACTGCTTTGCTTAGATTTTTGTATTCTGTCTGGGCATTCCTGACCTGTTCATGTGTTTATGCACATGTCAATTGTGGGACATAAAACCAGAAAGCAGGGAAGGGAGAACACTCATTTTGCCCCTTTTTAGTCTACTGTACTACCACTAGGCTTGAGATGGTTTCTTTACCAGGCTTCTCCCCAGCTTGCCTTCCATCCATTAATGTGGGATGCCTAATTATAATCTAATTTCAGCTGCTGTGTCCATCTAATGGGAGCAATTACTCTCCTGGGGAACTGGAGCTGTGGGTTCAAATCCTTCTAAGTTAAGGATGTTCCATAGCTGGTTCTTCTCTCCTTTTGGATCAATACTTGAGTGGCATTTCTGTTGTGCAAAAGGCATGTGCCACCACTGATGTGTCTGGGGTGACTGGATGGGGCCTCAATAGACCATTCTGCCTCTTCTCTGCACCTCCAAGTATGTAGCTGCGGGACTGGGACCACCCTCCCCAGGTTAAGTTTGCCTTTTGAGCCTGCCCACTGCCCTCAAGAAGACCACTGTCAGACCCACATGGAAAACTTCTAAGTACCTGGAGGGCAGGAACATGTTAGAAAGCATAAGTTGGTTGAACGGGCATTAAGCACTTAAGTATTGCACAAATATCCCAACCTCTGCAGTCAGTCCTAAGCGTCTGTGGATGTGGAGGACTGAAAACCGATGCCTTAAAGCTTCATAAATAAGGTGACAAAGGCATATGTACATAATATGTACTTATTCATGTGAAGAAATGTACCCTGCAGCGTTCTCCACATCATTCACCGATTCTTAGTGAATCCTTGGTGTTTCAGTTCCTACAGATATGTGTGTGTAGATAGCGTCAGGTTCTCATGTGGATGCTTTATAGGAGTGGGGCTGAACTGAAACAATTCAGACACAGGTTTTAGAAGAACTGACACCTACATTCGAACCCTGTATTTTTTTTTTTTTTTAAATTATTTTGTGGTAGTTAAGAGTACTGAAAAATTGATCTGACGTATATCAAGGATGGCACCCAAAATCACAAACTATTTCTGTAAGTTATAGCCGCAAATGAGGCTACAGCAGAGATCTTGTCATCTAATAGGGATTTCGATTAAAACGCTGCGGGAGAAATTTTGTTTAGCATTTCTAGTTATCTCTGACAGATACACAGAGAAAGATAAAATTCTATCTGAGTGTTAGTCTCTACCATCTAAAAAAACCATACAGACCTATTGTGAGAGATCTGGCACTCGGGGCAAGAAATCAGGTGGGTCCCATCTCCCTCTAGTTACAGCTTTTGAAAGCATACTTACCCTTTCTGGCACTATTTTCATCTCCCCCTTGCTGAAGCTCTGATTTTATATTTTCAGCACAGATGAAAGTAAGTTAGTTCTGACATAAACTCATTGACTTCAGCAGAACCACATCAGGAAGAAATTTGTCTCCATTTTTAAAAACATTCTTCTTGATGAAAAGTGAGGCTACTATTCCTACGCATGACAAGGGCACCTACGTTGTACAGTCAGAACTAATAGTCCCTCACACCTCACAAACACGGGCTGAGGAAATAGCTCTATTGAGACAGAATTAAGCGTACTTTGGGGAGTAACCAATGACTTCCTATCAGTTAAGCTTTTAGGTAATGTTGGCTTCCCATCAGCTTAGACTCACTCTTTTGTCCTCTGCAGCAAACCTTGCTGTTCTTCAGCATCATCAGGACCTGAAATGTGTTATGTCTCTGCTTTATGCTACTCCATGCTCCATAGATTTCACAGAGACTTGGTAGCAGCGACAGTTATGGTCCTCATTTTTGAATTTCTATAGTGTTAATGTTTAGGGATTTTTTTTTTTTTTTTTTTTAATCTTTCAAGCCCATTGCTTTAACCTTTAAATCAACACGTAGAATTTAACTTCAGAGCATTGCAATGTTACGGAAATGATCACCCGTTGTTTAGCAGCTTTAAAATGGATTCTGATTTTTATATTCTGTCTAAATGGTGAACTCTTGATTACCCAAGGTAATGCACGAGGGAGGTGGGAGGACAAATGAGAGAAATGCTTAGATAAAGTAAAAGCATAGTTGCACAAAACATCTGTAGGTTAGGATGATCAGCAAGGCTGTAATGGAGAAAGAGAGGTCAGTGACATAAGTTTCATCTCCAGTGTGAAAGACATCTTCTCCAGGGAATGATCCGCAGCCCTTGGGCCAAGGGGTGAAAAGCAGCTTGGATCCGCAGCGCTGGAGGCTTATCCCTTCTGCCTCTCCTCGCTTCCCCCAGAAACGTGTCCCTGATCTGTGCTGGGCCCTGGTGCTACCCTT
Source organism: Fratercula arctica (assembly GCA_947846985.1). Taxonomy (NCBI): domain Eukaryota; kingdom Metazoa; phylum Chordata; class Aves; order Charadriiformes; family Alcidae; genus Fratercula; species Fratercula arctica. Next base: position 105,241,833 of record CANTUZ010000003.1, read on the forward strand.
GTAGCCTTGGGACTTAATTTTTTTTTTTTTTTTTTTTTTTTTGGCTTTTATCTGTTTGAAATACTGTGAGGTCTGTGTCCCAGCCTGGCATTTCACTGGCATGATTTTGTGGGCATGTGTTGCATCCGTAAGGATGTGGCTTAGGGCCGGCTGGGGCATTTGAGGATACGCAGGCTGACAGTTCTGGGAGGTGTCGGGATGCAGATGACGAGGACTTGAAAAGTCAGGGGAGTGAAAACTGTTGAAAGTTGTTGATGAGTCTGTGGTGGTGACTCAAACCTGCTTGAGAAAAATCACCCACCAAATGCGGCTGTGGCTCTGCAGATTTGTGTGCCTGACGGTACCAGGGGTGTACTCAACTCGGAATATAGATCAGTCAGCTCAGATCCCTGAGTGTGAAGGGGGTTTTAAAAATAATAATAAAAAAAAATCATAATAACAGTGAAAACAACTCGGTAGTAGTGAAATAAAACCAGCTCGAAGAGGAGTCCTACGGGACTATACAGAGGATTACAGCCACTCTCTAGCTGTTTGCTGGCTGAGCATTAACGCCAGCGAGCATCGTTCCCCTTCTGTGTTTCTCAGCCATTTGGATTCAGCTGGGCAGATCATCTGGGTTGCTGCTTCTAGGTCCAAAATGACAGCGTGCAATAAGCCACAGGCCCTCGTGGAGCAGCCGCTGGCAGACACAGGGTCTTCACGCAGGAGGCGTTTGCTGGCTGAAGTCATCTCCAAGCTTCCCACCCACAGCTTGGGGGGAGCTGGGGGGACTCAAGGAGCGCTGGGTGCCAGCTGGCCTGGCCGGTCCTGCAGCGGTTTTGAGTGTGTTTGTCGTGCCGCGGGGATGCTCCGATGATCTCTCGAGAACTTGTCACTTGAAGCCTGGCTTAATAAACCTCTGCTCTCTTGGCAACTGAGGCAGATTCCCTAAAGCTGAAAGGTCTCAAAAGTTGCTTTGAAATTATTGTGCTGGTTGCATTGGTATGTTTCCATTCTTAATGGGAATAGAGGCATTTTGCTATATTTTTTTTTTAAAAGGAAAGACCATGTAAATTTTGCCTTTTCCTCCTCCTCCTCTCACTTTTTTTCCAAAGCTTTCAGCTTACACTGATTTAATGGACACCATTATAAGTGCTGCAAATTTGACTCCTGACCCCTGCATAGATAGTGAGGTGATAGTCATGCTTTCGCAAGTGCTGAGTATCTCTAGGTTTCTCTCTGGCATTGGTTTTACCAACACTGAAGATACTCCAGATGCCAGGGCTAAGATAGTGTTTGAAAACACAAGCTGGCACCTTTTTCTGAGGATCAGTTTCAGTGGGATTTAGTTTTCTAAATGCCTTTGAGTCTGGATCTGGCAGGACTTGAAGGTAGGTCAGAAAGGCAAGGAATTTTCCAGGATTTTAAAATGAAAGGTACTGCTGTAGTGCATACCTAGAGATCAAACTCTCATTTCAATCATAGAAGGCAATTTTAGCTGCAGAAGAGGTGGTTTCTTTTTAAAGCAGAAAAAGGTGGAGAAAGTGATATCCAAAGTGCTTTTGGTTTGATTTCTAGTACTAATGTGTCCCTTTAACTGCAGCTGCAGACTCTATAAAGAATTTAATTTGAAACCTCTTCAGAGATTTCCTCTGTCAGTGGCTTTTCTCAGATCGAGGTAATTTCCCGAGTATTCATGTGGGTCCGGGTGTTGTGACCTGACTGACACTAAGAAACTCCATTTTCTAGACCCTTTTCTCTGCGAGTCAAGCTATTGTGAGGTAGGATTAGGTGTATCCCCTGTGTCTCTGAGGTTTGTAAGCCCTGCAGCAGCAGCAGACAGTGGGGAATGTGATGAAGCTTCATTGGAGGTTTCATTTTCCCTAGAAAATCCTTCACATCTGGCTGCTGAGCAGAACCACCAAGCAGCCCTGGCAGTTCTCTCCTGCTCGGTGCCTGTCTCATCTCTGAGCTGTGTAGGAGTTTGCAAAGGCAGATTAATATTTAACGTACCTGGAGGCTTTCATCTTTTAGTTGTAGTCTGGATACATCTAAAACCTCATAGAATGCAACCAGAGGAGGTGATGCTGCCTTTTTATTCACTGATGCAGAGACTGGAGCACCCTCCTAATTTCAATTCCTTCTTCTGTCTGAGGACTTTTCATTCCCCTCTCTGACTCTTCTGTCAAAAATCCTTATCACCAGCCTGCTGGGTGCTCATGCTGAAACCACCTAATTTCCAGGCTTTCAACTATGTACCTAAACCACTTGGCTTGAAAGCTTCTTTGTCTGATCTTATTCTGGATCCTGAAGCGCCCCTGCTACAAAGAAAAAGTAGGATGTCCTGCAGGCTGGGTGCTCTCCTGGGCTGTGGGGTGGGAGCTGCAGGCTAAGGCAGACCCATGTCCTCTGTTTTCTCAGCCCACAGAGCATCAGTGTGTCTGTTGTCCAGGATGGTCTCACTCCCTGCCCCGCAAAGGTGGCTGCTGCTTTGGGTTAAACACCTATGTTCAGGTGTCTGCAAGTCTGGAAGACTTCCAGGCTTGAGTCTCTGCCACGTCCTCCTGTCTGCCTGAGGCAATGACAGCTCGTTGCTTTCCCACATAGTGGGTGTTGGTCCCTACCTTGGCATTGTGAAGCCTGTTTTTGCCATGGACCCTCTCACTTTCCAGTCTACCAGCATTGGCTATTCATGTGCCAAGTCTGGTCCTAGAAACCTTTGAAAGGAAGATCTGGAGAAACACCCTTCTCTCCAACCTTTCTTCTTGGCTAGTTTTTGCTGCCCCCTCTTTTGCTTGCTGACTGTTGTGAATCATGGACTTGACAAAAAGTGTCAGGACAGTCCACCGTGGAAACCATGAGCACCTCTAGGCCACAAAGTGCACCAAGATGCAGTGCCTTGTACCCTGGGGTTAGGAATCTGTGGAGATGTGACCAGATTCAAGCTTCATATATGTGAAGTAATTTGTTTGGTGTGCACATGAGGATATTTGGGACAAGAGTGCCATCACAGAGATCTGATACTTCAAAACTATATCAAGACTGTGGTCAAATAGTTTGTATAACCTTAGAAGACTAAGCTGTAAAGTGGCCTGACCTGGTTTGTAGTAGTCTGGGCTGGTTCCATGCATAGGCAAAGGAGGCAGTAGCCCAAGGCAGCAGAGGACAGCAACACAGCAAGCGTTTTCTTGATGGTTTTGTCTGTCAGAGCCCTGGGGACCTGGGCTGGTTGCTGCTTCTCCATGGCGGTAGCAGCTTTACATCCGAATTTGAATTACTCTTCTCTTTCCCCCCCAGCTATTGCTGTTCTCTGTGTCTACCTTTATGATGTGCCTTCTCCAGCTCTGGTTCCTCATCCTTGGGTGGCAGAATTCCATTTTGCCTGCACTCTTGAGAAGCCTGAAGTGATGTTGCTGCAAATGTGAAAAAACTTAACATGGCCTAAATATTTGAGCAGCCAAGGTTTGTACTTCTGTAGGTTTCTCTGCTCCTAGCAATACCTGAGCTACGTATTTTAAAGCTTATTCAGACATGTATATATGAGGTGTAGTCATTTTAGTTGTAGCATAAGCAAAATTTTGGGAACTGAGCACTCTTGAAAGGAGAAAAAAAAAAATACTGTAAGCATCTGTATATGACTGAGTGTTGTCCCTCCAGAATCTGCACCCTAAGTATGAGATGAGATTTTGTTAATGATATTATTACTTAGTAGTCTGGCAGGAGTGTTGGTAAGGGTACAAAATGCATCTCTAGTAAGACTGTCTATATTGTCATCTGCCAGACTAAAAGGTAATAGGAAATTGAAACAGAGGCCTTGAAAACAACCTTACATTACATTACAGCTTAGTGGAAACTTCCTTTTTTTGGTCCATGCTCTGCTGGGTCATCTTTCTGGTTGGCAGAGCTTGTCTATGAAGTAGTTCATGCCTGTCCCATTACAGGAGTTGTGAAAATCCCCAGATAGCCCCTGTTCCTCCCTTTCTCCAGGGGAGGATTACACAGCACCAATGATTTTCTCCGCCATTTCCTGCCCCACTGTAGTAGTCCATTAGAGTACGACTGTATCAAGATCCCTTGACCTGGGAGCTTTTCCCAGGTCCGAGCATAGAGTCCACCTTGTTCAGGTATGGTCCTTCTGCTGCACCTCACTGGGAAAGCTGGGGAAGTGATTTGGGTCAAAAGGGGCTCACAGCACACACCGGTCTGTGTCCCAAACCTGGATGATCAGTGAGAACTGGGGGTGTGGGGTGTCTTGTGGAGCACCCCTGCCCTGCAGTGTGGATGTAGCATCAGACGGCGTAGCCAGGACATTGTTAGGCAGAGCAACCTCTCCTGTAACTCATGTCATGCCTTCCCCATATGAGGAGGGAGACAAAATCTGCTCCCATCTGACCTCCCTGCTGCAGTCGACTCGTTTTATCTCCGAGATGATAATGGAAGCACTAGCCGGACAGCAGTTCAGAGGGATAATTTATTCCCTCAACTCCAAAGTCATCTACGTAGTCTTGCTGCTAAGTCATCTATTAAATATATCAGAGTTGATGGTGGAATTTAAAATTAGAGCAAGGCTTTTTAATAGCATAGGCAAAACAGAATTTTGCTGCACATGGAGGGCAGCCTGCTGCCTTCTTGCTCCATGCCTTAAGTCTTGGTATCTGCTTCACCAGCTCATTTTCACCCTGAAGCTCCTTGTTATCCTGTCCCTTCATAACTGAAGGGCAGTTATGCCTTCTGGCCATCCCCAAAATAACAGAGCCCCCCCCTCCTCAACCCCCAGCATGTTGAGACACGCAGACCCATGTACTGGTCCCACCTGTGCCTAATCCTTCTTGGCTTATTTTTGAAGGGAATCGGGGAGTGAGGAGTAAAATAGCCCAGTCGTCTTACTTTAGATGTAAAATGCACACGTCTGTATTGTGGCTATAAAAGTTGATATACAGGTACTTTCTCTTGAAAACCTGATATGACTTTCAGCTTGTTTATGTAGTACAGAGCCTGGGTGAAAGAAGGACTGGAAAAACATATCAGAAGTACATTAATAACACTTTTGTCAAAGAGTATTTCTACAGACCCCCTAAGTATCGGCTTTTGATGGTCCTTTCACGCAAACTCCATTTCTGCACTGTTGTTTTCTGAGAGATCTCTTCACAGCCTAATATCAGGCAAGCCATTTCACTTGCAGGCTTAGACAAGGGTAGTTTCAGAGGTGAATCTTTTCAGGATTTATTGAAGGCCCTGATGTAACTTCATTGCATGATATAGTGAAATACTATCTCCCTTCCACCCTCAATGAGTTACAAGAGGGCTATTGTATCAGACAATTTGCTGGGCACAATTTCGGTGCTCAGATAGATGGGAAGTGAAATTTCAGGCCTTTAGGTTGGTCTCATCGTCCACTGAATTGCCTCTTTAGAGCAGTGTGTGCTCTCTTTCTAAGTGGCAACTTAGTATGAACATCTTCCAGTGCAAACCCATGTACTATATTTTCTCCTTTCACCTTTCCAGATCCCTGCCTCCAATGAGAAGTTGTGAACACAGAATTGCCTGTTATTAGCATTGCTTATTTTCCTACTTCTTAACTAAAATTTCTTTTGAGCTTTATCTTACCCGGTCTAACTCGAAAACAAACTGCTGAATGTGCTGCTGCGTGTTTCGTGGATGTCTGTGGAACGCACAACCTGCTTGGAGGACCTGCCCGTGTCCTTCTCATGCCGTGTGGGTTATGGCACGCCAAAATATATTGCATTTGTAGTAGGACGCTGCATATGTTCAGAAACTGTTGAAAGTCTTTGGAATTCTTATAACTGTTTATTCATTCTTTTGTTTAGGAGTCGGTGACCTGTAAGTGCTCATTATGAAGAGAGATCTGGTTTTCTTGGTGACTCTAATTAGCCTTGCCTTCCTGTCACTGCTAAGGTCTGGATATCCTCAACATATTGCAGAGGAGTCCTGCTCTGTTCAAATTCTTGTTCCAGGCCTCAAAGGTAATGTGGTCGTCTACTCCATCATTCAAATACTAATCCTTTCTTTCTAACAGGCTCATTTGCACCACTGACTGTTTCTAGTGGAGACAAAGAAGGTGCCTTTCAGTTGTCCTCTTATTTGTCCAATTCATAACCTCCTTAAAAACGGAGTTTTAATGTTCATAAGATGAACTTAAGTTTGTTAAAATGAACGTGGTTCAGAGAATGCATGCCAAAGTTTCCCAGACTTGCTCCTGATCCGTAGTGCTTGTTACTCTGATACACTGCCTGGTTGCTTTCTCTGTATTTGTACTCATGAATGGTGCACGTACCCCAAGACTGTAAATCAGGCCCTACTTCATAGCCGGAGAGGTTTTCATCGCCATTTTGTGATGTACTAATGGGGAAGTATTTTGTATTTTCTAGTCTTCTGCTTGTCTTCCCTTGATTTTTAAATGCTTAAGTGCCTTTTAGAAGAAATAACAAATTAGCTAGATTTTTGGCATTTTTATAGTTTCTGTTGACAAAAGCAACATTTTTACAAAATATACCCCCAACCTAGTGCCCCCAAAAGACGGCATAATAAATTACTGATATTTTTGTAGCAAAAAATGTGTAGAAGTACTTTAGATAGGAAATCAACAGCTGGGAATAATTAGCATTTTAAAGCAACAGCATCTACTATGGTGTGAAATTCTGTCCCTGTTTAGTCAATAACAGTAATTCTCATTATGTAGGCTATGGTATTTCTATTGTTGTGTAACACCTGTGAGCACGGGGAAATACCTATTAACTAAGAACAAAAAAACCCCATGAAAACTACCAGTTTATCATTAATGATAAAAAAAATGCATAGTTTAGGAACTACACAACTAACCTTCCAGTTTTTCTGGTAGTTATGCATTGTAGTGTCACAAAACTCACCTAACAATATCGATGCCACTAAGATTATCTAGCACAAACGTGGACTTTACCCAGTTGCCTGAGGACCATAGTACGGACTGCAGGCCCTGTCTGTGTTGGGTAATTGATTGGTGAGAGCAAGGCTCAGTTCTGTCCTGCAATTGTTTATGCAGTTAAATTGCAAGCACAGCCTGGCCACAGGTTTGGCTGTGGTGTAAACTGCCCTCTCCAGACATTGCCCGGTTTGGATGCGGCAAGAGAATTGGGCTGTAGGTTGTGGGTTGTGCTTGGCCAGTTGGCTTCAGCACCAAAAAAGCTCTCCTGTGTTTTTTTGTTATTATTATTATTATTGATGCAGCTTTGGATGCCTGAGCAGACCCAAAATCTATTTATCTATATATATATATTTTTATTTTACTTCAGTAAGTGGCCTTTGAAGTCTTAATAATATTTACACCTTCTGTAGATGTTCTAGTTAGAAAGAACACTACACCCAGGTCCTCTGAGGCTTGACTAAGCCTTAAGTAAAACTGTTTTGTTTGATGTATTTGAAGTGAAATAGGCATAAGATAGCGCTGTTGATTCTGTTCTCCTCTGTGAGTCACATCAAGTTAAATATGTGTTTTCTAAAGTCAAGAAGATCAGTCAAAGGGTCAGACCCCCCAGCACTGGGGACCAAAGCTTTGAAATGATTTTTCATTTCAGACAAGTTGACAAGCTTTGATAAGTTTTGTAACTTCTTTGCCTTAGTTTTCTTATTTGTGTAATCAGTCAAAATTAACATCTGTGATTACCATTTTTATGAAAGGACCATTATTATTATTATATGCAGCAGAGTTTTTTTTTTTTTTTTTTTAAAAAACGTATAAACAGCGCAGGACCCTGGCCCTTTGTCAGAAGGCAACCCTGAGCCAGGAAACAACAGAGAGGCCTGAAAACCATCATGTGTTAATGATTTCACTCCGCTTCATGAGATGTAAGCCTTGAAAAGTGAGAGAGATTGATGTACAAATTCAGTGAAGCACAAAATGGCCTGATACAGCCCTAGTTAATGTGAAATCCCTGAAAAGCTATCAATGCTCCAGCTACGCTGTCAGGGGGACTGGCTCAGAGAATTGGTAATGAGATACTGCTGTCCCCTGCTGGCACAACTCCAACCCATTTCGGTGGCCAAGGCTTCCTTTAAACTGAGCATATATGTGGCTGCGTGCCCAAATTTCAGCTCCCACGCAGTGGGATTCGCTTACTGCAACTTTCGGGATCTGCCTCATCTTCTCCTCTGCTGGGCTGCCAGCAACATCTCCAATGCTGGAGGGACAGAGCCCCGCACCACTGCTGGGCATGAGCCTGTCGGGATTTGGGGAAAAACAGGCAAAGGGAGGAAGTGGAAGAAAGGAATGGAGGCCATGGGGTGTGTAAAAGGGAAAAAACAGGAGGAGAGGGTTAAGCCCAAGAGGTGGTGCAGGAAGTGGAGCCCAAATGGGGTGGTGAAGGAGAAAGGCACCAGGGAAAAGTACCCAAAAGTGGGGGAGCATAATGGAGAAATTTTAGAAGAACAGGAAGAGGTAAAGGGGAAAAAAGAAAAGAAGGGCACAAAGAATGAGACTGAGTGGAGAAACTGGAAACTTAAAAAAAAAAAAAAAAAAAAAAAAAAAAAAAGACACAAATCCAATTAGGACTCCACAGAATAAAAGGGGGAATCGGAAGGGGGATGAGATGAGAATGGAGGTGGAAATAGAAGATGAAGAAAGCCAGTAAAGACATCAAGAATAGAAAAAGGCACAAATGAGTTTAAGGTCAGCAGCTTAGGTCTTAGGGACTGATTTTTTTTATGTTTTATAACCTCAACAGTATAAAGGAGTAAGATGAAATGCAGAGGGAAAAATACCATGGCTCTGAGAATCCAGACAGCAGACTGATCCGTGTTTTAGAAAGCCAAAAAATATTAATAATGGGAAAAGTGTATTGTTGTGAAGAAGGGATGGATGATGAAGCCTCCCTACATTGCTCACTCATATTCTTCCTAAAGTCTGGTTCCTTTTGATAGCCACATGAGATTGAAGTTACTACTATTGTGGAGAAAAAAATAACATGGAACAATCCTTCAAAGTTTAAATTCTCAGTTTGACACCTTGCTTTGTCTCCCTTCTAGAATCTAAAGCGGGAATTGTCTTAATAGTCTCAATGGCATACAATATATAAAAAAGTTGATGCTACATAAATAAAATAAAACCAATTTTTTTATGCCCACACTTGATGCGTCTACTGACACAGGGAATATGAGTAACAGAAGAAAGTTACCGCCATATTTGGCGTGCTATTTTCATTATAGTAGACGTTCCAGCTTAAGGTAGGCAGGATGCAGACATAATCAGAGACAAATCCTGTCCCACAGAATTCACAAAATTGACAAGCAAATTGAGGTAAATTGACAGCAATGGTAAGATAAATCACCTGAATTATGAAAGGTCTCTCCCAGAGATGACAGGTGAAGAAGTTTCTGGTAGTGTCAGGGTTGTGCCTGTTACCCGTGATCCTGCTGCAACTCAGTTTGGCACCAGGGCTACAATTCTTCTGGGGGTGTGGGGCATCACATCAGTGTGGAGCACTGCGGGGCACATCTCACCCCATCTCACCTGTGTGGGCAAGAGCTGCATTGCGTGGAAGAAGGTGCTCTTTCATGCCATAGGGCTGGAGCAAAGAGCCACCCGGGCAGGGGATGGAGAGGAGGCTGAGCAGGATGTGTATGACTGCAAAGGGACTGTGGCTGGTGGAGGAGGCCACAGCAGAACAACAGGGTAGGGACCACCATGCACCAATCCCAACCTCCTGCTCCAAAGGGACTGGGTGTAACGTGTGACAGGGGCTGGATTCCAGAAAGGGGGTGCAGAGGCATCTTTCTCTAAGTTCATTTATTTGCTTTTTTTTCCTAATCCAGGAATCAAAAGTTAAAAGTCAGCTTTAATTGGTGATAAATTAAATTGATTGAAATTCCTTGACAGAAAACTCTTTTGTTGCCCGTGACACCTGCGCAGGCTTTGCTTCCTCAGCTTGCGCAGTGCTCAGGGTGCCTACAGCAAAAATAGGGACTTAAACACGGCAAAGCTGAACTGGACCACTGATCAGTCCCTCTTGGCCAAGGTCTTGCTGCTTAAAACAGCTGATGCCAAAAAATGCAGAGTGGCCTGTAGCTGAGCCTGTAATGGGGTAATCTCCTCCCAGGGAAAGTTTCTTAAACGCCTACACTAAGGAATGCATTGTCATCTTATTATAGGAATAAATGCAGACAAGTGTAATGGCCTGAAGCAAGAGTGATCTATTTTATTGATCCCTAATGCACAGCTTTCACTCTGAAGAACGTGTAAAGCAATAGGCTGTAATAGCCTGCTCTCAGCCTCCAGAGAACAGGGAAAAGTCATTGTCAGGATTTATCTTTGGGAAGCAAGGAACTCATAACCAGCCCTGAGGGGGGAAAGGCAATCATACAAAGCCTATTGGTTACCTGATAATAAAAAAAGTGACGTTCCCAAATGTGCCAAATAATAGCCTGTTTCATACTAACAATATTATTCACTGGGGATTATGTGAAGTTTGTCCTCATTAAGGTCAGAGAATGGCCTATTTTTGCATGTCTGAAGGCAGGGAAGATGGTCTGGAGCCTGCTGGCAGCCTGAAGAAGGAAAATATAACAGATGGAGGGCCGAGTTCAGCTCACAGCCACCTATCTCTACAATAAGGGGAGAGAGAGAGAGATGGAGGCTGCATATTTGAAACGTGCCATGTTGTGGCTTGTTTTCACGTGTCATGTCTATAGTCTCTCTCTGAACCGCAGCTGCCAGCTATGCCAGAGAGCAGAGCTTGAGGGGTGCGTGATAAGCGTTGACTTTCCTGCTGTGGTGCTCGCTTCATCTTCCTGGAGTGCTGCTAATGCTCGCTCTCCTCTGTAGAAGTACAGCGCTGGGGCAGCAGGTGTGTTGTGCTAGCTCTGGCTTCTAGATCCTGGCAGTTCCTTTTCTGTGGAAGGCGTAGAACTTTCTTCTCCTTCGTATAAATCTCTTTTGTAAAGGTGGCTATGCAAATCATTCTTTAAACTTCTATTTGTTGAAGGGAATTTAATTTTCTGTCAATGGCAAACTACAATAGCAGGGGGCAAAACAAGCTAAGCATCCCCAAATTTCCAATGAAAGGCACCAGGGAGGCAAACATTTACAGAAACTGATGTTTAAATATGCTGAATATAATAAGGCACCATGGGCCATGTGCACCTAAGTACAATGCACAGTGGTGTGTACCACGGACGTTAAAAGGCACAGCATATAACTGAGAATATGAATTAGGAGATACTCTTTAATGCTTAAAAATGATCCTCTAAATGACAGACGTAGCAATGCCTTCCTCTAGACTTGATCGATCCTTACTCTGTAAATAACTTGTTTTTGTTTTTTGTTTTTTTTTTTTTTTTAATTCGAGGTTATAGTTAAGTCATTTTTACTTGAAACTTAAGCGTGTCCTTAGCAGACACTGTGGAAGTGTTTGGTGAACACAGACACAGAATTTTATGTGCTAAGTTGGGGCCTAGTTCTGAAGCTTCTGCTTAAGTCAATTGTGCTGTTGGGCTTTCTGGAAGTTGATGGTATGAGTAACATCCACAAAACTAGACCCACCTATGAGACTTCAGTAACGTATTGACTTTGGTTTTGTCAACATGTATGCCGACTGCAGGAGACTCTGTTCTCCATGCATCAAGTAAAGCTGTTAAGTCAGATGGCATCTGCTTTTTTTTTTTTTCCCCCTCTTGTTATAGTAGGTTTTTATTTTCACTGAGGAGAATGGCACTCTTGTCACTGCCACCAACAGAGAATAGTCCTGGTTTAATATGATTGTTCTTTTCGTTTGCTTTTGTATCAACAGGGGAGGCTGGAGAAAAGGGGGAGAAAGGGGCTCCAGGTCGTCCAGGCAGAGTTGGGCCTCCAGGAGAAAAAGGTAACTTTGTTAAAGAAGATGTTTTGAAAGTCATTCCTGACCAAATGCTGCCTTTTCTTCTGAGGCCATGATGACAGGGATCCTCTCTCCCTTTGCTGGGTGACTAAATCATCTTTGGGAATTTTTCTATAGCGTTGTGGTTTAATCCTGGAAGGCAGCTCAGCACCATGCAGCTGCCTCAATCTTAATCTTCCAATGGGAAGGGTAAAAGTGAGAAAACTCATGGGTTGAGATAAAGACAGTTTAATAAGTAAAGCAAAAGCTGTGTGTGCAAGCAAAGCAAAGGAATTCATTCACTGCTTCCCATCGCAGGCAGGTGCCATCCCCAGGAGAGCAGGGCTCCATCACATGTAGCAGTTACTTGGGAAGACAAACGTCATCACTCTGAACATCTCCTCTTCCTCCTCCTTCCCACAGTTTTTATTGCTGAGCCGTACATCATATGGTATGGAATATCGCTTGGGTCAGTTGGGGTCAGCTGTCCCAGCTGTGTCCCCTCCCAACCTCTCGTGCACCCACAGCCTACTTGCTGGTGGGGTGGTGTGAGGAGCAGAAAAGGCCTTGGTGCTGTATAGGTGTTGCTCAGCAACAACTAAAACATCCCTGTGTTATCAACACTGTTTTGGTCACAAATCTAAAATATAATACCCTATCAGCTGCGATAAAGAAAATTAACTCTATCCTAGCCAAAACCAATACAGCTGTATGCATGCATTTATAGACTAGCTATCGGTTTCTGGTCAAAAAGATCCATTTTGGAAAAAAAAAAAATTCTTGATTTTGTAGAAAGGTCTCTGTGAAGAAAGTCATCATAATGTCTTCTTCGTAATTTACCTTCTGCAAATGAAAACCTTATATTAGATCAGAGGGAAAAAATCATGAGGATCAATTTTCTTGTTTCCTTTTGTTTGTAAATGTGAACACTCACAATACCTTAATTAAAACCATTGAGGGAAGGCAGTAAGCCATAGCAGGCAGAGATGGCCATGAGTGATTCCACATTTTTGGGGTTACAATTCAGAAATATTTATGGACAGATCATGGTAACATTGCTTGCATTGTAGTTCAAAAATATTTGGAGCTCTTGAGAGGAATGCTGCTCAATAGTATTCGGTCATACAGCTGAGAGAAATGTGGCATTTCTGTCTTGCAGGAAATTCTGTCTTTTCACATTTGTTTTTCTCCTGAAGCAAGGAGGAAATTTGACCTTCATAGGTTTTACAGGAGTGCACATTCTGAAAAATTCACATTAGGACTAGTCAAAACCTTTTATTTCAATATTGAAATTAAACATTTGAAATTCCTGTCATCAGAACAATGGAGTTAGTTTTTACTGAACTGAATTTACAAGCTTCCTTTCAAAGCAATTGCAGTGGTAATTTATACTTCCTTGTGATGAGGCATGATCCATTACATAGTTCTGCTGGGCAATTACAGGACTCTGATACCTGCCGTTTTCCCCGGGACCAAAATCCATAGCTAGCGCTCTTCCCCCTACAATGCATTGAAAACTTTATAACTCCCATGAGGGGTGTGTGTGTGTTCAACCAGTGTATTTCCCTTATGGAGATATACTCTTCAAGGACGACTCTACAAAAAACATTGGAAACTAAAATTTCAACTCTCACAAGGTAATGCAGCATGAAGAGAAGTTAAAGTACCACAGAATAATTTAGGCTAAAAGGTCATAAAGAGCTCGTCTAGTCCAATCTCCTGCTTAAATCAGGGCAGACTTCAAATTTAGATCAGGTTGCTCAGGGTCTTGTCTAGTAGACTTTTGAAAATCTCCAAGGATGGAGATTCCACCTCCTTTTTGATCAGTTTGTTCAGCAGTGTCATCATGAAAGACTTTTTCCTTACGGCCAACTGAAATTTTTCATGTTGTAACTTGTGATCGTTGCCTCTTGTCCTTTTGCTGTGTGTCTCTGAGAAGAGAAACATCTTCTCTACAAACCACTTGTAGGTAGAGGAAGACTGCAATTATGTCCTCCCCCTTACCTTTCTCTGCTCCAGGCTAATAAAACCATCTTCCTCAGCTGGACTCCAGCTTGCTTTTCTTGTATGAGGGCCCAAAAGTCTCTGGGTCCTTTTATGCAAAGGGATTTTTTAGCCAGCCATTGGCCAGCCTTCATCAATGCATTGCAGGTGAGGAGCTTAGTGTCTGGCTGAACTCATGGTATTCCTGTCAATGCATTCCTGCAGCTTGTCAGTCTCCTCCTGCCTGGCACCAAGTGCTCCTGCCAGCATGGGGTGTCTTGCTGACTCACAGAGGTTCTTTCCACTTTTTCCTTCCTGTCACGGATGAAGGACTGGTTCCTGAGGAGTTGCACTCTTTTCAGCTGCTGATTAGACTTTGGCACTCTTGAAACAGCATCAGATAGCCCTCTCAGCACCCTTGAATGCCCTTTGGCCAGTGCCATGGACCTGTGTACATCCAGGGAAAGTAGTCCCTAACTCAATTGTCCTCTACCATAAGTAGCATGTCCTCCCCAAATCTTTGCTACCAGACATGAAGAACTGGAAGGCCAGAGAGCAGACCTTGCCAGCAGAGACCAAGGCAAAGAAAGCACTAAGTACCTTAGCCATTCCTGTCTCCTTTGTCACTAGGTTGCCTTTCTCCTGACCAGAGTGCCCATGTTATCCTTGATATCGCTTTTACTGCTGTACTGTCTTTCATGTTGGTCTTCATACACCTAGCTGAGTTCAACTCCAGCTGAACTTTGGCCTTCCTCACTTCCTCCCTGCTTGCCCAGGGAATACTTCTATATTACCCTTTGGTAGTCTGTCCTGGTGTCCACCTCCTGAATGCTTCCTTTCTGCATTTGGTCTCAGTCAACAGTTCCCTATTCAGCCAAGCTGGCCTTCTGCCATTGCTGCTCCTTTCCCTGCGCATTGCAATGGATAGTTCTTATGCTTTAAGGAAATTGTTCCTTAAGACTGAGAAGCTCTTTCTGGGACCCTTGGAACTTCATAGGAACCTCTAGTAGGATCCTGCCTATGAGTTCCCAGAACAAGCCAAAGTCCATAAAGCCAGGGCTTTTATCCTGCTGCTTGCCTTCCTCGCTTCCTCAGAATCTTGAAAGCTGTCATCTCATGAGGGCAGTCATGGTCACTGCAGCCAAGGCTACTGTTGACTATCATATCCACAACCAGAGGGTATGTGAATAACAGGTCTAGGAGACTATCTACTCTAGCTGGAAACGCAGTACCTTCATTAGATAATTGTCCCTGATGCACTTTCTGGATTGATTGCTCCTCATGGTGCTGCTCTCCGAGAAGATGCTGAAGCTCCAATTACGGAGCTTCTTCCAGTTGTTAAAAGAACTCTTCACATCTAGTCCCATTCCTTGACAAGAGAGTCTGTAATGAATGCCCGACATGACGGTCCCCTTGCTGGCCTCCCCTCTAAATCTGACTTACATGCTTTCAACATACCAGTTGTCTGTTTGAAGCAAAGTTCTATGCAGTCAAGGTGCCCACCATGCAGAGCAAAACCCTTGCGTTGTCTTCCCTGCCTGTCCTTCCTAAAGAGCCAATATCCATCCACTGCAGTACTCCTGTTCTGTCTGTCCCATCATACCTGGGTGATTGATGTCATTGAATGGACTCTCAGTTCCACCTGTTTGTTTCTCAGGCTGTGATCACTTTTGTACAAGTGTTTGAGATGGGCACCTGGTCATACTGCTTTCACACGGGGAGCTTGAGAGCTTCTCCCATCGCGCTGTCTTGCATGTTTCTCTAGCTTGGCATTTTCTCAAATCAATTAAAAATGTTTTAGGCCATCTGAGAAGTGGAAGTACTCTTTTTCAGTCAGGCCAATTCATGATATAACATTTCATTTATATATTTTATACTGCAAAATTGCATTTATTTGGAAAATCACTCTCATACGGAATGCTTGAATAACTCTAAAAACAATAATAATTTTCCCAGTTTTCTATGCCTCCAAAAGTCCAAAATTCTGAGAAGACTGAAAGAAGAAACGCTAAAGTGAAAATTCACTGCAAGATAAAAGAAAATTGAATATTAATGCATACTATATCGGTATTTTTCCAGGCAGTGCTTTCAGGTTAGACACAGGCAAAATTTCTTACTGCTTCTGTAGCAACATATTTTTTCCACTTTCATTTATGCATCCAGATTTGACTTGACATGTGTATGTTCTTGGAATATTTGGTAAACAGCTCTATTTCAGCATAGTAAGAAATTTCTACAAACAAGCTCCTGTTTAAAATGAATTCTAATGAACTAATCTTTTCATTATTGCTGTACAATTTGCAGATATTTGTCTTCATCAACTTCTTTCCACAAATGCGCCTCCAAAGAAAAATAAATTGTTACCTTGAAACCAATTTGGACTATATGGTGCCAGATTTCATCAGGATACTCTATCCAGTGTAATAGTGTTGACTGGATAAGCAAACAGATTTCACAGGTGTGATTTCTACCATATGGAAAGGACAGAGAAGGATATCCAGCCTTGACCTAGAAAACCCTCTCAGTCTCCTGACCTTTCAGTCAGGTTAACCTCCACAAACGGCATGTACTGCCCAGACCTGAAGTTAAGCTCATGCATAAATACTTTTCTAGACTCTCAAGCTGAACGAGAGTCACTCAGCTGTATATTCTCTTCCAGCAGTCCAAGGGTTTTCCCATTCGTTATCCAGAAGCTGGAACTTAGAGGCAAAACCAAAATATAACAACTTTCTTGGGAAAAATCATGTGCGCTGCTAACACTGAAATATCCAACACACTGACGTCTTTTTCATATTTGATTGTTCATCTTTTTATGGACGGGTAGGAACTGAGCATCATTTGGAAGCTGATAATTTGTTCGCAATTTTGGTCTCAGAAATAACCTTTTTTCCTGGACAGATTATCTAATATACATTCATGACCTGCTATTGGCTTCACTGTTTTGCTCTGTTTTTGGTCTCTTGATGGGCAGTACGCCACTGATGTCCTTTAAAGTGCTGTCCAAGTATTTTAAAATCTCAGTTGGTGTAAAGCTTAGACTTGTGATCCAGGTACATAACACATAGCTTAGTGGGTAATGAAAGATGGATAAAATTGTGGCCTCACTTTGCATTTGCTCCTTTCTAAGAGTACACGTGGATGATCACAGCAGCCCTGTTTCTGTGCAGTAGTGTGTTAAACTGCAGTCACTGTGTTAAGATGTGTTTGACTCCCTGTATTTCTATTGAAGCCTGATAATTGTTGTCTTGTTGGGCTACTATTTGGCTCCTTCTGTTGATGGAGACTGCTAAAATTCATTATATTTTTCTGCTATTTTTGAGTAAGTGATGGTTTACATGAGGGAGAAACTGTAATTCTTCTGCAACATTTGTAGAGTTTTCTACTTTTGGTGTTAATTTACCTTAACAGAATCACAGTAATCTTTTTTTTTTCTTTCTCCTTTCTTTGTTTCATTTCTCAAGCAAATTCATCCTAAGAAAATGTGCTTAGTTTCTTTGAACTCCTTAGGTATGTAATAATTGGTGAATAAATAACTTCCAAGAGAAATGGTTTTCTTATGTTATGTTTGACCTGAAATGAACACCTCAAGATTAGAAAGTGCTGTAAATTTTTTTTATTGTATCCTTTCCTCATTATATTTTCACATTTTGGTAGTTCAGAAACTGATAAACATTAAAACTCTCTGATGCTTACCTGAAATAAATCTGGTTCTGAGTGTCCTGATGTTTCAGGGTGACATCAGACATCCTGATGTCTTTGAGCACTGATTAAGGTTAAATTCCACTTACTTTTCTCATTGCTTTTAATTAATTGTATAGGTCAATTATGATGCATAGCATGTCAGCAGAATATAAAACTGTGTTGGCCTTATGTAAAGCATAGAGCGTTGGATCAAGTGCAATGGCTGATTCAGATGAAAGTAGCATGTACTACAGTGCAAGTTTTGGGGTGTGAAGTCAATAGATTTAACTTTCCCCACTTGCACTGATTGCTGCACTGCACACTCCCATGTTGGGAATGAACTCAATTATTTAACTGAGTCATGATACAATCTGTGAGGCCATAACTTCCATGTACACAAATTCCACACAGATATTTTAATAACAATACAATACTGTAAATATTCCCAGAGCAGAATGGATTCTGCTTATGGCAATTAAAATAAGGAGAGGGTGAATTTCCTGTTGGAATGCACAATCAAAGAAACAGCACTTTAAAAATGTGTTCTTCAAGACACTTAAATGTATTATTTTAGTGTCTTAATTAGAGCCTTTATACATCGTACTTCATTTATACTTAATTATAATGATATGTGAAGCAGAGTCACATACTATTCTTAGGTTTGGGACTCAACTGTCTCTACCTTTGCAGTGTTAGCACAGTGATGTTGGCTTTTGCCAGCTAACACTTTCCCAGGCAATTCTTGGGCATATTTTGGGAGCTAAGACAATGAGCAGCTTGCAAGTGATTATCCTGCCTTGAAGAGTAAGACAATTTAATATTGTGGAATGTACCATTCTTGGCCACCTGGTTTCCACTGCCAGTCCCAGGCATTTAGTTTACTAGTACAGGCATAGCCTCTTAAGTAGGAGAGAAGACTCATTAATTTAATTGGATTGGAGCCAGAGTGCTCAGTCATTTGTATAATCAAATTCTAAAGAGAGGTAATAATATCTTAATTTATATTTTAGTATTACTGATTGTTCATTAATATGTAATCAATCAATCCTTTACTTTTCTGAGTCAACTTTTACATGAATTTATTGCTCGCTAAGGAGTGCTGCAGGCAGGATTCCATATAAAAGTCCTGACATTGACAGTTATGGATTCACAAAGTGGGTATCTGGTTCAAAACTGTCTTTCAGTTACACCTGAACTCAATAGAATTTTGAGAAAATCCATGCTAGACTAAGTGGACAAAAAGATGGCAGATGGGCTTCAGTGTAAATAAATATATTGCCTAGGGACATTAGGGATTCATAATTTAGTCCATACTTACATGATGCCAAAAACCAGAACTGTCACTTAAACTCAAGAACTGCTCTGAAGTCATTAGCAGCAGCCCCAAAGCCAACAAAACACTGCCCATCATCAGAAAAGATACCAAGGACAAAAGCTGAAGCTCATTTTTGCACCTAATTTTGCTCTGTATAAAAGCCTGACATTGGCTCTCTCAAGTAATGAGTGTGATTCTGGCCTCTCTCTCTCAAGAAGGACATGAGAGTTTAGAGAGGGGCACCAGAAATGTGAAGAGGATGGAGGAGCTGCCTCATAAGGAGAAACTGGACAGGTTGAGACTCTTGCATCTGTACAGAGTAAGTCTAAGGAGGATATGATCGAGGTTACAGAATCACCAGATGCCATCATACCTGAATTAGGAGGCACTCACTGAAACTGCTGGGGGACAGATTCAGCAGCTCCGTCTGTAATGGACTGCAGATAGTGTCTGGGGTTGCGTGATCTCCCTGTATCGCACCTTCTGCTGCCACTGTGGGAATCAAAGTCACGGGCTAGAGGGACCTCTGGTCTCAGAAAGCCTGGTATTGTGTTGTTAATGTAATTCTGTCAAGATATGTGTTTTGTAAGGGCAGTTATTTGTGTTTGTGTGCATCTGAATATGAACTCCTCCATTCAGGAATGGACCATACTATTTCCATTTCCGCTGCCTTCCTAGATTGCCTTCTTTTTTCTTACTATCTTTGGTTTCCTTTGCAGATTTTCTAGCCTTTCTGATTTCTAGTCAGTATGGATTAATAATAGTTTCCTCTTTTATTTCCCCAGTTTGTTATGGAAAGTTTTAAAGTTTCACTTTGTCATTAAGATACCTGTCTAACATGAGTGGTATGGATCACTGCTGAGAGGTGTTTATTACTCCATTGCCTACCAAGGGAGCTTAAATAAATAGCTTAGACTGAAAACCTAACTTTCAGGTGACTAATATTGGGTGAAATTATTTTCCTCAACTACATAAAATGCCACCTGGGATGATCCACTCTTTGTTCATATAAGATGTAACTGTGGTGTAAGCACAGTTCCCTAGCCAGCCACCAGCCTTCGGTGGTGTGGATAATTCAGATTATTTAGCGTAAAGCAGTACTGTAGTCTATTGGTATATTCAGAATTTTCTGATTTCCAGTTGCCAATAGTTTTAAAAAGTTAAGTGTCCTGAATGTAGATTACTACCATACCATAACATAACATCATTATATCCTTTAAAAATACTGTTCTCATTCAAGTCAAGGTAAATATTTGCATTGGGAATACTGACTGCTGCAAGACTAAGGAGGTACGCTGGGGGAAAGACGCTGTATGCTTGGTCTGTACCTTACATTCTTTTTCTAAGTATCCTCTGCAGATTGCTGTCAAAGATGGCACTAGGGTCAAGAGGCCTTTGGTCTGGTTTGGTACACTTTTGCTTTCATTGTTAGGTAGGTGTCCATGACGTCCGCTATGTGAAACCACGAAGAATTTCCATCTGTCTGATTTGTCGTCAAATCCTTAAGTTTGGGAAGTAAACTACTGCTCTCTTCCCTTTGACACGATTCAGTTCAATTTGTTTGGGACATGGTGAATTTGTGTTTCTGCTGGATTTGTCTTTTTGAGACCTTTTTCTTTTTTTAAATAGTTTTATACCCTCTTGTCTGTTCCAATTAATCCTGTCTGAAGAGATTGGCCATACTGTATGAAGACACCTGTTTATAGTGTTGCTCAGAGCCAAAGCTCATTTTTTCACTGGTTGTGCAGCCCACCATTCATCGCTGGTATTTTATTTCTTCTCTTGTTTGTGGGCCTGAAAAGGCCACCAAGAAGATCGTTTAGAGTTGCCTTCTCTTCAGTTCCTTCCAAAATCCTTTAAGTCTTCTATAATTGGTTCCAGTATATAGCACCTTCATCTGAGAGATGACAGATGACTTGCTTCATATTCTCCATTCAAACTTTCTGTTAGATTTCATACTTTTGGTCTATGGAGACTTAGTTTCTTTCATTGTCCTCATTTCTTTCCAGCTCTCACCTCCTGATTTCATTAAGGCTCTTTAGACTGCATTTTTGGTAATCATGGGGCCACTAAAAAGGACTTTACAAAAGGACTTAAAACTTTTGAAACCCTCAAGGCAGACAGGATTCTCTTGAAACCTTGTGATTTATTCTGCAGAAGAAGCAGAATAAGCAAGCCCCTGGAGTAGAAGCAGGGGTTAGTCACTGTAAGAGAAAACCAAATCCAAACAGTTCTTTTAATGAGCACAGGAGACTTAATGTATGTCTTCATTGTTTGAGATGACACACTTTTACTTCTGAGCAGATCACGTAGCTTTTACTGGCTATTACTGAGACATAGTTCGTTTTCTGGGCAGTATTTATGAGAAAGTAAGTGAAGTTATTTTATATATCATATTTTATTTATAAGTTAGATCTATGTGTTTAATTTCAGGTGTAGCAGTCTGAAAAGAGAGAGCATTCAAATATCTGATAATCTGTTATGATAATCCCAATTCATAAATATCCAAAGCAAGAAAGGTCATTTTCAGAGCAAGTTGATAAACTCATTGCAAACTGATACTTTAAAGATTTTCAAGGAAATACCCTCTCAATATATTATCTATATTGGATAAATATGCAATAGTAGTATCAGTGCCTTTATAACCTGCAGAGCCCAACGGATTGCATCTTTAGGACAAGCCATGAATCTCTTCTGAAAGTGAAGCTATATTCCAGAAAGCAGATCTTCATCTGTCTGAGTGGATCCATTCTTACAGTAGGAATATATAGCTTAAGAGAAAAATATTTTTGGTTTCTGGTAAAATTTCCTAATTGAGTCCATGTCCAGTAGTGACTGAATTTGATCCTTGTTGTAAACAAAGGAAAACCATTGATCGTAGGACTTGCACAGTAATTAATTAGACCAACAGGCCATACATACTCAGCTTCTCTCAGTTCAGAGGAAATTATTTCTTCCTGCCTCATGCCATCAACTGACAGTTGTTTGAGACTCCGTGGAGTAATACAGAGGACATCTCTTAGCCCAGTGGTGGTCAATTTATATTCTGAAACTTGTCACTGATTACACTTTTAAGTTAAAAGTAATGATGAAATGTGACATAAAATTACCCAGATTTTACAAATAAAGAGAGGAAATACATGACTTTCTGTCCAGTTGCATTAGCAACAGAGTCAACAGATCTTCAGTTGTCATAGATGGGGCTGACCTGTGACAAGTTCAGTTGCTGGATCCCTGTGGTAGATTTTCCTCCTAACTTGTCTCATTGATTCCTTGCTCCTGTGGAGCTGAACAGTGCATAACAGATGTTGCTGTGAGCAAAGAAACAATCTTTTTGACAATCATTGAAAAAAATGCATCAATGTTTCCTAAAGCAGTCTTGGCCTTGGGTTTCTGCAGGATGGGAGCCTCAGAAGGCATTTGGCTTCTCGTCCCTGCAGTCTCTCCGTAACCGCTCTCCATTAATACTGTGTGGTACAGTGGAAACCTATCTCATACGACATAGCTGTACAGCTGGGCTGCCTCCAGACCATGTTTCTCCTTGAAATCATGATGCAAAGGGGCCTAAATCTGATGGCAGAGCATTGATTTGCTCAGGTGTTGCACCCAGGAAGCGGTATCACCAATGTACACTGAGATGTGGTATTATTTCCTGAGGCTCCTCGGGCCGTAGGAACTGCAGCATCAGGCAAACTCTGCCACATTCAATACATATTGAGTGTAACAAAATGACAGGCCTCAGAAAGTCTACCTAAACCAAATCAGGGAATCCTCTCTCAACCAATGCCAGAACCAAAGTATCATTTAGAAATAATAATCTGACAAGTTTAGACTGCGTAAAGTTTATTGACTGTAAATGGCTTGGTTTAAGCCAAAACCTTCAGTTATGTGTAAACCTGTTGTGTTTACTCTATTAGATACCTAGTGCTTGTTGATTTCAACTGCCGATCCCCTAAACTTGTAGATGAGCGCTGTAGACATGGGGTTGAATAATGCTTTGCTATTACATGCTAAAGTTCTGTTAAGCTAATTATTTTCATAATGTTTGAGAAATGCCATCCATAAAAAAAGTATGATTTTTTTTTTTTTAATATTTGAGCTCGGGAGGAGCTCAGATCAATGACATCAATACTTGGACTGTGGCACACGTTTTATTAGTAAGAGTGCTTCAGCTTGGTTTGTGGAGACAGTGACGACAAAGCAACTGCCTGTTCCAGTGCAAATTCCGTTTCCCCTGAAGCCATTCTAATACTCACTTTACATCACACAGGAAAGTACAACTAATAGAAAAGAGGTCAAAGTCAGACAAAGTGAGCGAATCAAGCTGTCTTACATTAGATTTCTGGGTATGCCTCATGAGCACAGGTAGGTGACAGTGGCTGGTTCATGCAGATTTGTTGACAATTTCAATTGACCTTAAGAGGTGGATAGATGCCTTTTATTTGTAAAAACACAGCTGAGGAAAATGATTTTTTAGCAGCTCCTTTGCTACAATTACACTTTGAAGTATTCTGTGGAATTGTCTTTAAAATCAGTAACATTCAACATTGCTGGTTTGAGTCAGACTTTGTATGAACTTGTGTATGTGTCTGTGTATATATGTATATATGCCTATGTAAGATTTCCCTTTATTTCCCTTTTTCAGTAATGTAATCTTCAAATGCAAGTACAAAGCATGAGGATGTGACTGCCTCCACAGTGTTTATATTGTATGAATAAGCCATGAAGCCCAAATTCAGCCCTCAGTTACAGTGGAGATACTGTATTAGATGAAGCTATCAGTTGTGCTTGGATCCTTTAAGTCTTCTCAACCCTGTGATATTTTTAATCCACTGATCCATGTTTGAATGCAACCCCTCCTCATTTTCAACCAACATAATTCTGGCATGAGCATCTGGGAGAAGTTTGTAAAAGCTTTTCTGGTGGCTCTCAGCCAAGATCTGTTTTCATTTACACCTGTATGCCTCGTTAACGTCAATTGCTTTGCAAAGATTAAATCACTGTCTAGGCTGTTATGCGTAAGTTCTTCACAAAGAGTGAGCTGGACTCTGGAGTTCAATGAATATTGGGGTTGTAGTGTGGTTTTGCTCATTGTAAAAATTAATATTGCAAGCGTTTGAATGAATCAGACTACGTTGCTACCTTCGTCTTTCTGTTATGTATAGGAGAAATGGGGGACAAAGGACAGAAAGGCAGCATGGGACGGCATGGAAAAATTGGTCCTATTGGTTCAAAAGGTATGCTTCGTTCAATTGTTTCTCCATTTGTGTTTCAGATGAAAAATCTGTGATCATTTATGCTTGAGAAAAGCTTAGTGGCTTGAGAAATGGTTAGCAAGCCTCAGAGTTTAACATAATAGGGAGTTTCTCACCTTGTTGTCAGCCAGATGACTGAGATCTCTCAGCCAGTTGCCTTTTGCTCTGAAAGCAGTATATTTAGCCTTAAAGCAGGGTGAGAATCCTTTAGGGCTAAATAAAGAATTTTGTGCACTGTCACACAAGTGTGGACAGTTAAGAGAAGCAGATGGGAAGATGCACTGTATTTTGGCAGACATTTAAGAGCCAGAAGACTTGAATTCTGATCTTGACTACCCCATAGGCTTTCTATGTGAATTTGGTTAAGTCATTAGGACTGATGTTTATTTAAGCATCTAGATTATGAATATAGATTTAGGCACCGGAGTAGCATATCCAGCCCTTTTCTCTCTGCAGCATCTGAATTTACTGGTTCTGTGAAGTTCATGAATGTCAAAAAATAGATATTGATACATATGTTCCACTTTCATAGTTTTGGCTGGCCTTTGTTGTGGAATGACAAGGACAGAAAAATCTTTATTTTTGCTTGGGCATATTTCTACTTTCCACATTTGAAAGTTACTAGAGAAAAAATAAATAAGTGCCAAATGAACTGTTGACTAAAAAAGCTGCCTTAAATTTATATTCTTTTTCATGTTTTTAGGTGAAAAAGGAGATAATGGTGACATAGGACCACCAGGTCCTAATGGTGACCCAGGTAATCCATGACACACCTTGTATATGTGAAGGATTTTACAGATGCATGCATCATCACCAAAAATACGTCTGTTTACATACTGGGGGAAATAATAAGAAATTAAATATTTGTATAGGCACTGTAATATTTTCAAATTACTTAAAATTATTGAAGCTGCAGTAGTTTCTGGATTTGTAGTGCATGTGTTGAAACAATGTCTCGGAGCTCCTCAGAGGTGTCATCACTCTGAAGACTAGCGGGAATTGAAGTGCAACTGTCCATGTGACATCTCTGCATATCCCACTCTGGCTTCCAGCCAACTCAAAGGAGCCAGTTGGAAGCTCCTGCCCCTCCATGGATTATTGCTAGAGAGCAGGAGATTGCCAGGAATAGAGATATTCCAGAGAAAAAGGTGAAATCCTGCCATAAGAAGTGTAAGTCTTACAGAAGTGGCAGATTCAGATTTTACCCAATTCATGCCTTCCTGGCAGGATCGACTAAAGGTGCACCAATTAGTTTTCTCATGAGAACATAATTTGTCACTAATTCTTGAGCCAGAGTACCACATACCTTGTCATCTAGCAGAATTTTGCAGTGTAAGTAACCATGCTTAGGCTGACTTAGACACCTAAACTGAGTAATTGAGTAGTCAAATGCAAATTTGAATAATTGCATACAGAACTGGAAACTCTAATTGATCCGTGTTTGGAGATTTGAGCTCATAGATGTAACAATTATCCTTTTAGTATTCTCATTCAGATTATCTTTGTCAAGACAATATCAATTTGGGATAATAGATGGTTTTCTATTGTCTTATTTTATTGGAAGAGGCACAGTAAATTCTTTACTTTCAAAAGTACAGAACTACGTTTTGCAGGTAATTATGTGCATTACATGGTTGGGACATTAGCCTTTTGGATCTGCTGTGTTACGTACCTTGTGAGGAACAGGCGAACAATGCACTGTGCAGATTTTTGCTGTGGAAAAGGTTTTCTTTGGAGAAGCCTGAAGAGAATAATTTTACTCAAAATGAGAAATATTGACAAATATTATTAGTTAAAAAAAAAAAGTTGGTTTGGTTTTGGTTTTTTTTTTTTTTTTTCCCCCCAGAGAATATCTGTTGGTGTTTAGATTAACACTAACCATGCAGGGCTGAAGCTTCATGGGAAGTGAACTGAGCTGTTCTGGGTAGGCCCAGACTCCCGTGAGAACCATATGCTGGTGCAGGGTAGCAAAGTCTACGGGTTTCTGACCATTATTTGCAAGGCAGGTGTCTTTCTCCAGGGCTGCCAGGCTTTTTTATTTTGGTGTATCTCTATCATTTCACAGGCATCCCCTGTGAGTGCAGCCAGCTAAGGAAGGCTATTGGTGAAATGGATATCCAAGTGGCCCATCTGACAACGGAACTAAAATTCATAAAAAATGGTAGGTTCATTTTGTATAAATATTTTCCTTTCTCATTGCTGCATTTTGCCGGTGGAATTGCTCGTAGAGAGCGTCAACGTCCCGCATCTGATTTTTGAAGCTATTTTGGGGTGTACAGTAAGTTGGTTTATAGAAATGCGAGTGCTCACTTTTCAGCACTGCCCTCCCCCGCAGCTGTTGCTGGTGTGCGTGAGACGGATAATAAGATATATCTGCTGGTGAAGGAAGAGAAAAGATACAAGGAAGCCCAACTCTACTGCCACGGAAGAGGAGGGACGCTGAGCATGCCCAAGGATGAGACTGCCAACAATCTGATTGCCTCGTACATCAACCAAGCTGGGCTCACCAGAGTTTTCATTGGGATTAACGACCTAGAGAAAGAGGGAAATTTTGTCTATTCTGACCGATCACCCATGCAGACCTTCAATAAATGGCGCAGTGGGGAGCCCAACAATGCCTATGACGAAGAGGACTGTGTGGAGATGGTGGCGTCTGGAGGGTGGAATGATGTTGCGTGTCATATCACCATGTATTTTGTGTGTGAATTTGACAAAGAAAATGTCTAAGCTGTCTGCTCAATCTTTATTTTAAGAAAAGTTTTAAAGCCGATTGTATAAGTTACCCTATGTTTATACAGTACAAGTGATACTTTGCAAGTATGTGGCATCAGTGTTGTACAGCTGTAAATACAATTTAGGTATTTCAAATATCAGTATTTACCCTTCAGAAGGGAAGAGCAGTGATAAGACATAGCTTGGTTTTTTTTCTGTAGGAAAATATATGTATTTAGATAAAAATGTGGTTTGGGGCTAAATTCTGCCTTCAGAACAGTTAACAAATGCGATTGCATGACTGTAAGGGAAGGCAGAATTTGGCCTCTAGTTGTTAGAATTATTATTTCTGAAGAAGTCGATTCCTGGTATTCTTTTATCTTAGGAAAATTTGTAGTTATAAACATTAATTGCTTGTAGTGCTACAGGGATATCTCAGCAACAAGGCAAATATTTTGTATACTCCAGTTAATAAGTACAGGTATTACCATAAGTTTTTTGGATGTTGAAGGCATTATAAGTCTTCCCCCCCCCCCCCCCCCCCCCCCGAAAAATAGCCAAAGCAAGCCAACAAATCAGGAGTCCTACCAATTTTGTAATGTTTCTTTACTAAACTCTTCACAGATGTATGACAAGGAGGCACTTAAGTAAACTGAGTTTTAGTGCTGAGGGAGAACAAAGTTCTTATAATTCAATACTGAAAGAGGGACCTCAGCCAGATGGGTGTTTTGGGGTTGGCTAAAGGTAAAGTAATTCTTTAGTTGAGAATGATTCAGTATGTGAACTATTTCAGGGCCCAAATAATTTCTTAAAGTAACCGTGTTTCACATTTGTATAAGATGATGTTGGTGCATCTTGTTACAAAACAAACAAAATAACAACACTCCACGATTTAAGGCAGACTTCATAAATAGACAACAAGTCTCACAAAACCAGTTTAGCTAGTAGTTCCTTTTGGTAGGAAAACATCTTACATGTTTACTCAGATTCCAAGGGTGACCTCCTGAAAAGCAGCAAAAGTTTCCAAAATTTTCATGATTATGTATATAGCAGTAATATGTAATTTTGCACAAATAATTTATGTACCCAATTTACAATTGCATGTAATGGAAAATGTGATGTATATATATAAAAACCCAGTAACATAATTTCACAAAGGAAATGGTGAATTACTTTGGATCTTCCTAGGAGCCAGTTGCATGACATCTTATCTTGCTGTTAGACATAGAAAGATGACTGCAAAATCTCTGACTGTTTTTTCAGGAGTACCTTGCACAGTGTTTTAAGATGATTTTTTAGCAGAAATGAGCCTTTGTGCATAACATTGTAATCAAAACACGTATTTGATCATTATGGGAGATTGGTCTACAGGATATCCACAGTGGATCTGGCATATGGTCCCAGACATTTCCCTACAGCAAGGCAAGACCAAATCATATCACCTCTGCAGTGCCGTGGTTATGAACAATCAATGACCATACAAGTCTGTTCATATCCACAGAGTCTGACAATATTTGATGCGATGCTATTATTATATACCTAAGAAAACAAACCATTTTGCTTGCTATATTTACTCTGTGAATTTGAATCCATTATATATATATATATATATGTTTGCTATTAATTTTGAAGATCAGTAGATCAGGAATTTTCCTATAATATTTGAATATCAGCCCAGCTCCAGAACAATCACTCTAAGAAATGAATGGTCCTTTGATCGCTTTACTTTCTTTCTAATAAAGGTAGGTATGATTCCTGTATGTTGGGTGTTCTTCCAACTGCATATTGAAATCTATTAAATAATGGGGAATATGGTTCTACACTCATATTCAAAGACTCTTTACATAATTTGCAGGAGCTAACAATTCCAGTGGAGCAATTTGTTTGGTTAGAATAGCGCCTTTTGAATATCATGATTGGTTCCTGCCTGCTATAGAAACCCTCAGTTTAACTCTCCAACATACTTTTGTCAAATTATTCTAGCTATATTAAAACAGTCCAAACCTGAGTTACAGGTATCTGGAGCTCCCTCATTGTGTATGTGCTGAAGTTGCTAACTGTTTATTTTTCAACTAGGTTTTGAAAGTCTCTGTTGTAATGTTTGATTTCCTCAGAAACATGAAAAGAGGCTTTTTTGAGGAGGTGGGAAGCTTTTTCAGAACAAATGCTCTTATTTTATCTGGAAGTCACACTGCATTTATAAGGATTGCCTTGATGTGTGGAGCATTTAAGCAGTCTCAATTTCTATTAAAATTTAAGATGAAAAATAAAGGTAATGGCAAAAACATTTATTTCCCCCAGTTTTGTGTTCTTCAGGACATATTTTTGCAGCTCTTGGTGTATGAGATAGAAAGGAAATAAATTGTACTGTCAGAGCCCTGTACATTGTCTGCAACAGTCCTTATTTCACCATTTGGGCAAGGGGAACAAGGCTGGTGTGTAGGGTCTCTAGCTGTCCCACAAGGAGAAAACAGTGTGCATCTGATATTTACCCCCTGTGAGGAACTGGGCAAGAAATGATGGAGGGATTGGAAATGAATAAACCCTTCATAATTTCTTTCACCCTGCAGTTTCTGATCCCCATATGTGGACTCTTGCTGGAGACGCAAATCAATGTTGCATATAGTACTCAGCCTGCACAAGGCTTGCTGATGTGCATGGTAAGATTTTGTATTGGGTTTGCATGGCAAGGTTTTGGTAGCAGGGGAGCTGCAGGGGTGGCTTCTGTAAGAAGATACCAGAAGCTTCCCCTATATCCAACAGAGCCAATGCCAGCCAGCTCCAAGATGGACCCACCACTGGCCAAGGCTCATCAGTAGCACCGCTGGGATAACATATTTAAGAAGGGGAAAAAAAGAACTGCACAAGAGAGAACTGCACCCAGGGAGAGGAGTAAGAAGAAACAACTCTGCAGAGACCAAGGTCAGTGAAGAAGGTGGGGGAGGAGGTGCTCCAGGCACCAGAGCAAAGATTCCCCTGCAGCCTTTGGTGAAGATCATGGTGAGGCAGGCTGTCCCCCTCCAGCCCATGGAGGTCCATGGTGGAGCAGATATCTACCTGCAGCCTGTGGAGGACCCCATACTGGAGCAGAAGGATATGTCTGAAGGAGGTTGTGACCCCATAGAGAGCTTGTGCTGGAGCAGGCTCCTGGCAGGACCTGTGGACCCGTGGAGAGGTGTTCACACCAGACCAGGTTTGCTGGCAGACTTGTGATCCTGTGGGGGACCCACTGTTGCGTGGAAAGAGGCAAAGCGGTTTTGGCAGAAAATAACTCCCCTTGCGTTCTAACACTCCTCACCGAGGTGGGAGGCTAGGTGTGGCTAGGTTTAAATTCTGAGTGATGCCCAGTTCAGCACTAGCAGTCCAATCGCGTTTAATATGTATTAAACTATTATGATTTGGATACACTAATAGTGGACTGCACCTTCAGTCTAGTCGTGCTCATGAACTAGCATGGCCACTCTCGAGTCTTTGGTCGCGTTCAATGAGGAACTGAAACGACTAGCTACTTAAACAGTGCAGTTTATTTAAACAACAGATATACAGGTTCTTAGGATTGCCGGTGATAAATACGCTGTCTGCAAAGCACGTGCAAATGAAAGTATTATTACATATATCAAGCGCGTGACAAAGTTATAAACGATACAGCCTGGCTATAAATGTAGGATAGAGATTCTCTAGAGAAATTTCTAAGTTTCCCGAGAAAGCACTCAGTATAATCTAAGTCTTACCCAAAGGCATCCCTATGGGGGGGAAGAAAGGCTCAGCCCGTTGACTGATCCTGGAAGTCAGTGACGGAGTTCTCCTCGACTTGTTCGCGATGGTGTCTTCCCCGGGTATCCCCCCTTTCTTGGGCTATTTTTATACTATTTTTTACCTTCAAGGTGGAGTTTGAGTGACTGTAGTAATAACTACTTTAATTATGATTGGTGTAAAATTCTCTCGCTTCACATTTAAAGGTATAGGTTACGAAAAATTCAGGGTGCAGACTGAAGAAGGAGTGGTCGCACCTTGGAGGCGGGTAGCCTTTGGGATGGAGGTGTGTTTTGGTATTATAATGACATTATGATGAGCAAAGTTCTCACAAAGGACAACATTTCATCAAAATTTGACAAAATGTTGGTTCCGAGTATCGAGCAGGCAGCTAATTGGCAGCTTATCTGTTTCATGATATTGTCCCATTCCTGTATCTGCTATACATCATAAGGTAAAGCCATGGAATAATTGCATCCCGCGCCATACCTCGTGTAGCTTCACAAGCGTCCTTATCAGGGAACCGTGGCATGTTGTATTCTTCATGCCAACTGCGGCTGTTTTCTACCTCAGAAGCCTCTTGATTTTATACTTTTCCTTAATGTGTGAACAATGCTGTACTTTTGTATTTTTAGCCAATTTAGTAATTATTCCACACCCACATTGAATCAGTCTGTTCGTGAAGGACTGCACCCTGTGGAAGGGACTTACGCTGGAGCAATTTGTGAAGAACTGCAGCCCATGGGAAGGACCCACATTGGAGAAGCTGATGGAGGACTGTTTCCTGTGGGAGGGACCCCACACTGCAGCAGGGGAAGATTGTAAGGAGCCCTCCCCCTGAGGAGGAAGGAGCGGCAGAGACAATGTGTGATGAACTGACCACAACCCCCTTTTCCTGTCCCCCTGCACCACTTGGAGGGAGAAGGTAGAGAAATTGGGAGTGAAGTTGAGCCTGGAAAGAAGGGAGCGGTGAAGGGAAGATGTTTTAATATTTATTTTTTATTTCTCATTATCCTACTCTGATTTGATTGGTAAAAAATTAAACTAATTTCCCCAAGTCAAGGCTGTTTTGCCTGTGATGGTAACTGCTGAGTGATCTCTCCCTGTCCTTATCTTGGCCCACGAGCCTTTTGTTATGTTTTCTCTGCCCTGCCCTGCTGAGGAGGGGAGTGATAGAGATGCTTTGGTGGGCATCTGGCGTCCAGCCAGGGTCAACCCACCACAGATTTCCATTACTTTCAGTGGAATTTGGCGCTATTTTTTTACGAAAAAAATAAGATGAGAAATTAGTTTTATTTGGGGTATTTCCCATGTGCATTAAAACCTGCCTTGCAATATAATTTTGTGTGGCTTTATGGAAGCCTTTGGAACAGGTTTTCTGGCAAGCATGCACTGAGGTTTCCCAGACTGTTCTTATATGCTTTACATTTGATGGATGATTTTTCCTCATAAATATTTCCCCATAGCCCTTATTTATTTTATTCTTAATTAAGGGGCATGTTGGCGCATTTTAAGAAGGCAACAATAACAGCTTTTCTTTTATGTAATCATCCATTCATCCTCTTGAATGACTTCTTCACAGAAAATGCAGATTTCATTCAACTATATTCTGCACCTTTAGATTCTAACGCTGTGGTGTTGTATTACTGATGTCAGGGCCAGATGTGCATTGCCCCTTCTAGGAGATGACTTGGCAAAGGTAGAGCATTTAGCAATCTGAGTTCAAGGGGAGCTCCTTTGCTGGTGAGAGCCCCACGTCGCTGTGGACTTCCCAGGAGATCACTGACCTTGATTGCCACCTGGATTTGCCACACCACATCATGGTTCCTTGGTGGAAGGTGCTGCTTCCACCTGCCTTGTTATCCTCCTTGGCTCCTGGTTTGCCATCCCTCGTGGACCAGCTTGTCCTCGCTGTGCTCTGACAGCTGACGTGATTATCCCTGGAAATATGGTTTCATGACAGATTGCAGGTTAGGAACAGAAATTCTCCCTGGTTGTGAGTTTTAAACTATCTTAAGTCACAGAACAGAAATGTAAAAATTAATATTTATACATGTGACATAGAGCATCCTTATTCATATAAGAAAAACGGAAAGCTTCATTTTTCATAAACTCAGGAAATGCCAGTTCAAATATGCATTACGAAATAGCAGCTGCTTGGACTTTTTTGTTACATTTTTTGATGAAAAGTGAAATAAGATGAAATTAAAACAATTTTTATCATAGAACATGCTCAAGGTTCAGAATGGATAAAGAAGTTCTGAAGTAGATATTTTCAAGATGTTTCCTTTTAATTTTTTTTCAGAATTTCACTTCTGAGTTCTGAAGCCTCATTTTGACCTATAAAGGGATTTTATTTTTGCATTATTGTTAATGTATTTTACACCATGTCAGTAGCAGCATCCAGTATAATGCTTGAAATATTTTACTTTATTCTTTATGTCCTAATTTCCCATTGGAATAAGTTATCTTTTTGAGTTCTCGTTTGCCACAGCGAAAGAGTTTGACACTGGAATTGGTTTCTCCTTCTGGGACTGCTATGACACTGTAAACATTCTGAATACAAAGCAATAGATAATTCAACAAACATTAAGTAGAAGATATTCTTACTGATTATGAAAATTATTCATTTAAGTATTATGCCATAAAACTAGCAGTTTATGCACTACTACAAAACTCCAATCATTAAATAATATAAAACTAATACCAGCATTTCAAATATGAAGCTCTTAAAAATGTAATTCCATCCTGAATTAAAACAAAAATATGTCAATGTAACCAAATTTCCAGTAAAGCTGAAATTCCAGGTTTCCCCGAGGTCTACGTCCAGCTCCAGGTTTGATGGGAAGCTCAGTGATTTGTGCTGCTTGTGGGTGAATCAAATCCTAGAGCAGACAGATTAGCCTACAATGTAAACACTGATTATATACGACGCTACCCCTTAGACTTCTTGGACTGCTCCCCCTTAGCATTTATTTTTAAGCATTCTGCTCACTTAGCTCTTTTTAGAAATGCGCTCATGAATTTTTCCCAAGGGTCCATCAATTTTCACTGAAGATTCTGGTTTTCAGTTTTTGGTTTGCCCTGTAGTGTCAACAGGTCTGTGTCACTCAACCTGTCTGCCAGAGAGTACGGACCAAGAGATGGGTTTTTTGTCCACCGGGAGGAGCTCGAAATGCTCCGTGAAATGAAAGTGTGTCTGTGAAACCACCTGTGATGTGAGAGGTATTGTGCTGGACCAGAGACGGCCACTCACCCATTCCCTGGGGGGCATATTCCTGGTTGGCGAGAGGCAGTCCAGCTTACTGAGAGGAGAACCGACCTTGTTATTGTGGGTAAAAAGAAACCAGAGCCTTAAGATTTACTTAGGGGAAAAAACTGTGCAGTGAAGGGTTTTGGCTATTTACTCTACGGAGGAGCTGAGAGAAAGAAGAGTTTGTTTTTAATTTTGCTGTTTTAGGAGAGTACAAACTATGTGAATTGGGATAGAAGGGGCTTGTGGAGAGGACGACAGCTGTGTGCTCAAGGTGGAGTTCTGGATGTGTGTCTCCTCCTAGCCAGGAGCTTTTCAATTGGATGAGGAGGGGAGTCCTCTCAAGAGGGAGAGCATGAAATGGAAAAGGTGGGAGAAGCGGTGAGTAGATGTGCAGAACCAGCAGCGAGTGGGATGCCCATGAGGCAGAATGTAAATGTTACCTCCAGCTATTCTCCTGCTTCCTGCTAGGGAAATATAATTATCCTGCCCTTTCCGTCAAAATGTCTCACTATAGCTTTGTATGAGTAACCACAAAAATAGAGGAAGGTGACCAATTTAGCATAGTGTCTAGATCTAAATAAAGCCCGGTTTGGGTCTATGGCCAAATAATAGCATCCAGTACTCTTTGGTTATATTGATGCATGAAACCGCCGGGGATATAATTAAGCACTGCTATTCATAGGCTAGCTATGTAGCATGGATGCCTTTCTGTATGGTTTTTGCATATGAAAGTGTGAATACTGCCAAGAATTCAGCAGCGGAAGGTCTGGCGTGCAGCTGAACGATAACTGTATTACCATACTACCATCTAGCGGCAGTTAGAGGCAAAATGATAGAGCTGAGCAGTAGTTTGCTCCTGCTTGCCTCAGGGTTACCATGATACTGAGTTCAGCCACTGATGTGGTATTGAATAACTGATTTCCCAGTTCTGAATTCTTTAGTCAGCTTTCTTCTCTTCTTTGTGAAAAGATTATTTTGATTTATAACAAAGAGACGTGCACTGATTTTAAGTCCAATGCCCAGACGGGAGTTTTGACTAAGAAGTGACAAGCGTGCCCAAATGAGTTCAATTATCATGCCTTGGAGTTAAGAAAAAGAAGAGGAGTCAAGCTGTGCTCTGCAGGCCAGCATCTAAATTGCAGGTGCAGATCTTCATCTGGCATCAGTCAACTTCAGTGAAGCCAAATTGATTTATACCTGCTGAGACTTTGGCACAGTATCTTCAGAAATTCTAGATTTATGCTTGTTTCAGAAAGAAAAAGAGAGGTATTTTGATGTTTTTTTAATTTATTCTGACCACTGTTATTCAAAGTCTGATCTGGTGTAATGCATGCATCTCATGCAAATTTCTGGTCTATAATCTGTTGTGACACAAATATTGAACGTAAAATAGTTGAAGTAGATGTATGTTGTGAAACTTTACCCTTGCAAGTACACAAGTGGTAAGATGCAGAACACAAAGAAGCATTAATAGCATTCAATATAAAGAATAAGTCCTCTATCATTTTACATTCTTCTGTGAAAACTAAACCTTTGCTTTTTGCCACACTCAACATTAATTCATAGGAGTAGATGGGTGCCATCTAGTGAAGAAAAGATTTGTTGCATATCTAAAGAGCCACAAATCCAACTTTATTCCTGCTTCATTCTTTAGTATGATCAGAATGATAAGGGCAGAGAAACGTTCTGAAAGAGAAACATTAAGCAATATGTTCAGTTCACTGAAATAAAAGACAGTATAAAAATGCAAAATACTAACTGCCTTACTACAAAATGCCCCGCACACATATGTATCAGTCTGTTTTATTTAATTCCGTTCCCTGCTTCTTCCCCAGCATCACTTTCCTTCTCCTCTACATAAAAAAAATCTAATATGTCAATTTATGACTTATTTAGGGAAAGTTCAAGATCTATTCTAAATATTCCCAGCTGGCTTAGCAGAAAAGTATATAGTTGACCTTGGTGTAGGCAATTCCTTTCTTGTGCTGATTTTTGGCTATGTCTTACCATTCGGAAGCTTCAGAAAGTGGAAGATAAGTTCTGGACCCCTTAGCCTTGTACTGCTAAAGCATAAATGCATTACAGCTGATGTGTTGGCACCATGCTTAACACTTAGTGATAATATCTCTTTTTAAAAAATACTCTTTGAGACTACTGTCATGGTCTCCACAATGTCCTCAGTTTTCTTCTTAAAGCTTCTCTTCCTTTTGCATGTTGTCAGACCCACAAGGGAAGTTAATTACATACTTTTATTATACATTCCATACTGTATTATCTTGGAAATTGATTTGCCTGTGCAGTTATTTTGAATCATAAGCAATTTTAAATGGTTTCCTTGAAAATATTGTTTATGCTATTAACTAAGATGGATCTCCTTT
Source organism: Fratercula arctica (assembly GCA_947846985.1). Taxonomy (NCBI): domain Eukaryota; kingdom Metazoa; phylum Chordata; class Aves; order Charadriiformes; family Alcidae; genus Fratercula; species Fratercula arctica. Next base: position 105,277,988 of record CANTUZ010000003.1, read on the forward strand.
CAGTCTAGACAGTTTTTGCTTTAGAGTAAGTAGAATATCAACAAATCTAACCCATGAGACAAATCTGCTTCATGATTTTAAATTAAATCAAAATGATTGTTAACAGATGAGAAGTCAGTGTCCATTGACCTTATAGTTCAAATAAAGCAGGGCCCGAGTTTGCTGATGCCAGGCTGTACTGTGGCATGTCCACTATTAGTTGACTATTAGGGATACCTGTTCTTGTGCTTTGCGGGCCTTACATTTGGCCAGTTTTACATGGACCCAAATCTCTGTTTCTGGTGCCACTTGGAGTTCATTACGTAGCAGCGCCTGTCTCGGGCACTGGCTGCTCCTTCTACCATCAGTGTTAGCCCAGTTTTCAAAGAACAAGGCTAATGTGATTGCATGCCATATTTCCTCCCAATAACTTTTGAACATTTTAGCCATTTTCAACCAGGCGTGTCAGAAGGTCTCAGGGATCTGAAGTTTTTAAGCATTTTGTGTAAAGATGTAAGTGCATGAGGAACAAAGAATTCCTTCAGTCCCTCCTCAGGAAATGGTTGCAGTGTGAACTCATCTGTTGTTAAACACCAAAGAGTCATCTTGGAGACAGACTATACAAAATCCCAACCACAGGAGAAAATTTGATTAGAAATTGTCCTTTTTAGGCACTGAAGACTTGAGATAATAGTGGTAGACGCGATAGGAAACCAGCCTTTCTCAGTCCCATTGCTCACAGAACAGCTCTTCTGTTCTATGAAGTCCAGTTGATGCTGTGCTGACTGCAGTGAGAAGGGACCATTAGATCACCTTTTATCCTAGAAGAGAACACTTTGCACACATGTCTTTTTGAATCAGCTTTGCTGTGATTTGAGTGTAAATGATATTTGATCTTTTTTTTACTTAATCACACGCTGATCCCATGCCTTTCCCCACCTTTTTTGAGATCACTAACCAGGGATGAAGACAGAACTTTCAAAACCAGTCAGCATTGTGCTGGCTCTCCTGGGAGCAAGACCCCACATTGACAGAGCCAGGCAACGTAGAGTCCTGGGCACCCCCCCTTTTCTGCTGGCTGCATGCTGCATGCTTTATATTTGTATTTATATAATGATTTGTGCCTTTTCCCTCTGGCTGTATTTTGCTTCCCTTACTCTTTACCTTGTTTATGCTGAGATGGGAGATGGGCAATAAAATTGGCCTTCTCTGCTGTTTAAACAAGTAATGTACATGTGTGATTGGAGGCTACAGCTAAGCGTCTTCACATAAATCCATTTTTAATAGTGAGCGCACAGGGAAAAATCATTTGTCATAAGATTACAGAGAGGAATATATAAACCTGTTATGAAATTTTTGAAGATCTTAAGGAGTATGATAATGATTATGCAGACTAAGTTTACTGCTAGGTATGTAATGAAAATGAAAAGAAATCAAAGACAAACACACAGCAGAAATCAGTATTAACTAAGGTATTATGTATGAAATTAGTCTAGAAAGGAAGTAATATTTAATGTAAAAAGGATTGAGGGAAAGCAATCACGGGGCATAATTAACTGGGCAGTTCCTTACTTTTTTGGCTTTTGGTGAGCCCAATTTACCCTTAATTACCCTGAGTAGATTTTTTAAAAAGGTTTCTTCAAATTAGGTACATTTTTTTAGTTTACTCTTACAGGTTGTTTTACATGTTCTCAACCCCTGACTTCATTGCCAGTCCCCTGATAGAGGATGGTTTACTTGCTGTAAGTGACAGTGTATGGGGGTTACTGTGCTTGGAACCCCACCACAGTAGATAACCTAGCCTGGCAGATGTTTTTGCCTAGCTAAGGGCAAATTTTTGCATCCCTTGAACAGAGGACAGTGGATAAATTTGCTGAAAGTCTTGGATATCTTGGGTACTTCAAAGGGCACTAGGTGTCTGTATGAAACAGCTGAACTGAGCCCATCATGATGCTCAATTTATCCTCCTGCTAATTACCACCAACAGCTGTGGCAGGAGATTTCTGCTTGGCTGTGAGAACTTATGTTCCACACACAGAGGCCAACACCTAAATAGAGACTTTTAAACGGAGGTGTCCGGATCCCCTTGCTCCCCTGACTGCTCCTGGTTTCCCAAAACACTTGGCTCAAGTTCGCTGGGTAAGAATTGTCTCCTCTAGTTTTAAACATCAGCACTGTAGGTATCTGCATCTAAGCTAGTCACACTGTCTCTCTTTATAGTCTGTAGGGAGAAATAACTGCATTCAGGGTATGATTCATCTGTCCTATTTTAGATGTCTAAATTGGGATGGGAATGTTCCTTGTTCTGATTGCTCATTTCTTTACATCATCTTAAGGTGAGACCAAGGTGAAAAGCTAAAATACAGACATTTCTGTCTGATCAGATGAATTCCACCCATCAAATTGCAGGAGCTTCCACCCCCAAATCCCCATTATATAGAGCTGCCACTCAGATGTCTCCCTTGCTGACCAGCTGCGCTTGTCCTGTAAGGTTATGAAGAGAAAGCTATATGAGGTTGTGAAGGAGGTGTGACCTCCACTAGAAGAGCATGACCTGCCACGAGTGACTTTTTGTCACATGGTGGACCCAGATGCCCCTTCCATCACACAGCCCAGTTTGGTACTGACTCATGAGTCACGCTCAGAAAAAAGCCTAGTGCTCTGCCTGCAGAAAATATCTCTCCTTTCTCACCTTCCCAAGCTGACAGTTATGATCACTATTTTAGAGGCAAGCTGAATTTCTTCTTACCTCTCTTTCTTGCATGAGAGAGAGAGAGAATAATGATTGCCTGGCATTGTTTCTTCCTTCCCTGCCACCTGTGATGCGTGCCTTTCCTAGTCTGTGCTGCGAAGCAACAAATCGCTTCTCCAGGAGAGACAATGGGCAGCAGAAAGAAATGACACAAGCACAGCCATGGCAGAGACCGTTTCAGTGACTTCCATGCACAGAGTGTCTTGCTTGACTAGTTTCAGCAGCAAAAGCTTGATAGAGAAGCACTGTGGGTGTGCTCCATAACCCAGATGGGAACATACCATATTGAACGTGTTGAAAAAGTTACAGACTTCTTGCTTGTAAAGGTAAAATCGAACATCTTCCACGAATCCAGCTCTAGCTAGGACTGTACTGGGTTTTTATAAGCTGGTCCTCAACGCTTCATCTAAATCTGTGAGCTAGGAGACAGAGAAAAAAGAAAAAAGGTTCCAAGGAAAAAAGGTTCTCCCTGCATGGAGAGTACAAGAATTCAGATGGGGAGATGGGAAGATCTGAGGACAAGCCTGAAGCTCTCAGGACAAGATGGCTGATGGGGTGAAAAGAGAAGAACACTGGCCAGATGGTCTCTGAAAGAGTTGTGATGTGCTCATGGCTCTTGGAAACATAGTGCTGTTTCTCTTTTGGACAGGAAGACCCCAAGGAGCCTTTCCTTAGTGAAAGGTATGTTCAAAACATAAATGTGTTTATAACATAAACAACTTTTTAATACAAAATAGATTAAAAAATCCTGTCCTTTTTTTTTTTTTTTTGTGAAACAAAATCTGGGATTGGTGGCCTTTCTGAAAGGTTTTAGGCTGCCAGGGGAGACGTGTTGCAAAGAATCTCCTACAACACACTGTGTGTGGTATCTCTGCCTTTTTAAGTGTCCACTGGGGAAAAAATGCCATTGTGGAAGTGTGTGAAGGCATTGTGTGGTCCTGGCACAACAGTCAGTGCTAATCAGCAGCACCATTGGAGCACACAACTGCATTTGGACTACCCAGAGGACAAATGCCTGGTGGTGCATCATGAAAATGCTTTGCTGAGGTGCTGGTTCTCTATAGACAACTTATTTCTTTTTAATTTGATGGGAAAAGCTTTTGTCTGCTGTGATGAAATATAAAAGGCTGAAAGATTTACTGTCTCAAGGTTAATTGCAATCAGATCTTTGGTACAATTAATTTTAACAGGGGAAGAAAATCACAGGCCAGAAGAGAGAAAGGGCAGGTTAAAGAATATTTAGATGAGTTAGAAATGTTCTAGTCAGCAGGGTCAGGTGAAATTTGGTACAGAATAAATACTTAAGAAAGTTGCCAAAGCAATTGCTGAACTATTAGTGATTGTCTTCAGATGCTTGTGGAGGATCACGAGGTCTCAGAGCCCTAGAGAAGCTTTCACATAGTACCTGTATTTAAAGAAAAATAAAAATAAAGTAACGCATCGGGCAGCTTAACTAGGATACCGGAGCAAATGGTTAAATGATTAAGTAAAGGCACCGAGTAGATAATAAAGTGATGGAGGGAGTCATTGTGGATATGTCAAGAATGAACCATGTCAAATCCACCTTTATATTTTTAACTTCTTTGCTGATTTGGTAGATGTAGAAAACCAGTAAATATGGTATGTCTTGATGCTCACATGCCAAATAGGGAATAGCTTTGATTAGTTCCCAGTAAGTGACTGCACTGCTTAAAAAACTGCTGTCAAAGAAATATTGTCAGTGCTTTGGGGTAAAAATGAGAGGGCATTTAAAGTCAGAGTTCTCTCAGGTTTATCCTGAACACAGTTCTACTCAGTATTTATATTGATGTTTTGAATGATATAATGAAAGAGTAAGGAGAATTTCAAGAACTGTGGGAGACAGGATCATGTTTAAAATTGATTTTTACTCAGTTGAAAAATGCCTGTTATCCACCAATTAAATACAATAACAGAAAGGGAAAAGTATTGTACATAAAAAAAAGTGACCAAATGCCCCAAAATATGTGAAAAGCAGAAAAGATGGGGAGGTTTCAGGTTAACGTCAGTCCTAAACTGCAGCAGATTTCACGATTTGATGGTTTACCAAGTAATTTCATTCTGCGATGTACTCATATATAAAGACATGGAAGGGAGTTACTTTCTTTTCCCTTGTGTGAGTGGGGTCTCAGCTGGAATACTGGGCTCACTTCTGAGCAGTGGATATGGACAAAATGTTGGTAATGCAAAGGTGAAACAACAAAACTGATCAACAGTTGGAAAATATAACCTGTGAAGTAAGACTAAGAGCTACATTTAATCTAGAAAAGAGTTAAGGAAGTGTACGGTGCAAGATATAAAGGCTCTTTATAAAGGAGATGATAACTTATCATTTCCAATGCCCACTGATGACATGGCAAAATAGGCTGTGAAGCCAACAAGGTTTGGTTTGGATACCAGGAAAAATCTAACAAAAGGGACTATTAAGCTCTAAACCAGGTTTTCTAGTGAAGCAGTGGTGTCTTTATTATTTTCATTATTATTATTATTAATAATAATAATAGTAGTAGTAGTATAGCATTTCCATGTTCTTCACTGAAAATATTTCCACATTAAATGCAAAAAATTCTTTTGACCTTGTTTTAAAAGTAAGATAAACTGTATTTGGCCCCTGTGCAGAGGGATGGACTAAACTAGCGTTTCCTAATACTGCTGTAGATAAACCTCTCTGCTGCTGCCTTTGTCTCTCCCGTGCCCTACGGCTTCTGACTCCTGCTACTCCCCTGCCTGCCTCCCAACCCCTGACCATTCCTTTTTCCTGCCCTCCTGCCCTCCCCACGCCAGCCTATGCTGCTGCTGTTTTCTGACTGCCTCTTAATTGCCACTTTCAGCAATGGTGTCTGGGAACACAAAAGGCTCATAAGAGAGTGTCATGACTAGCACACCTCGCCACTTGCAAACCACTGGGCTGTGTAGTTTTGTCTGGTCCATTCCAGGCCCATATTTCTGTGCTGCCATGACACTATGACTTCTTTTCCTCGCAGAGTCTAGTGTGACATAGACAGTGCTTGATAACGAGTGCAAAGCAGAACTATGCAGAAAGGATTTTGAGTCTTCTTCTCAGTCAGCTGCATGCTGATCTGGCCGCCTACCTATGCCCGCCCAGCATCAAGGATGCACAGTTATGCTGACTTTCAGAAGCTGTGAGGAATTTGTTGATTTTCCTATCCAAATCCCTTGCAGCTCTTGTGGGTAGCTCAGGCGCTTTTGGGCTGGCTCAGCACCAAGGGCAAATCAAGTAATAACAGGGTGAGTCTCCTGTGGCTGGTAATGCAAGTGCCAGTGCTGTGCTCTGCCCCTGGCACAGTGCAACACAGGCCAACCGCAGCCAGGAATATGTGCCCCGAACGAAATCTCTCTGTGAGCATGTGAGGCTAACTGCTGCAATATTAAGATATAAATAGCCATATGTGTTTACACTGCAAAAAGAATTACACCCACACACATACAACATCACTCCAAAATATGGAAACATATTTTGGCCTTTTAGAATCAATATTAAATCCAGGGGTTGCTTGCTGCTCAGATGTATAAGTTTGCTTTGGGTTCTCCATAATATTTTCCCCACTTTGATCTCTTAACAACTGTCTCTAGTGGATACTGGATTGGAAACAGGCATGAAGTAGGTTTTTTTAAATGTTTCTAAGTTATTTTTTTGAGAGGCTAAATTACATTTCACAGAAATATAGGGGCATTTCCACTAGAATTAACTGTTCCAAGTTAAATACATGTTTTCTAAAGTAATTTCAAAGAAATCTTGTAAATGTTTCAAATAGTGTTTCACAACATTTGTTTGTATTGAGCATGAGTCCAGCTAGTTTTATCTGATAGTTGTTGGTACTTGTATGAGAAGAGACCATGAATAGTCAATCCTTTCCAAACTGCATGTGCTCCTCACAAATCCACAGACCTCTATAGTATGTACTGTAACTCATCCCTCTTCCTAGTCTATTCAGATGTTGCCCCATTTCAGGACTGTGAGTATGACCCTATCATTTCTTCTTCCTCTGCTGCTGCCCTGCTCCTTTTCCCGCATTACCATATGTCTATCCATCCATCTAGTTGATGCCACGGATGGCATCAACTGTTGGACTCAACCAAAAGAATAGGCAGAGGTAAGAAAGGATAGTTTTTTCTTTGAAGGCTTCAGTGGGATCCACAAACCTCCTCATGGACCTCCCCATGCTCATTGCTTTTTTTTTTATGTTGTCCTCCAAAATGGTGCTCTGAAAACTGATGCTTAAAAGCCTGGAAGTAAATTACTAAATCTCTGACTGAAGAAAGATCACAGACATTCCCTGTATCTATTGCTTCTGTCTCTGACAGACAATGATGTCCTACACCAACGCAAAAATATTTTCTAGAGTAAACTGGGTCATCTTAGAGTCTAAATCATGAAGGACATGGATCAAGGCCCCCTGTTTGCCTGCAGCCCTAGCTTAGTGGTTCCTATCCTGTCAAGGCCTCTGGAAATCACCCTTACTAGTAAAAAATATGATGGTGGTAAAAGTATATTTTGACAATATGACTCAGAAATAAAAATGGAAGTATATATTGGCCTTACATCCTTGAGGGAAATATAACTTTTACAAAAATTTAATTCTACAATTCTATGTCATCTAATACTTGCCTTTTACATTATTCAATATGTGCATATTGTAAAGCATGTGGACAGTAGAAGAGTACACGTGTAAATTCGTTTTTAGAAACTAATGACTAATTTCAGGCAAATTAGTTTTCTTGGCTGCTGAATGGGCAGAGAAAAAAATTGTGGACATATTAAAACAGACAACAAAAAAAAAGATCTTTAACCATCAATAATTTCAAAGCAGAAAAAACTCATATTTATCTGACTTTTTATATCTGAATGACTTAGCGTGTGAAAGTACAGGAAAAAAAGTGAACTCTCTTTCTAGGTGAAGATCAAAAAGTGTTTTACAGATTAAAAATTAAGGTTCTCAACATCCCTGCGCATCAGGTAATGATGTAATTTTACATGTGTGAGGAACTAAGGCACAAAGAAATCTTCAGATTTATGAACCATATCATTGCAAGCCTGTGATAAAGATCGGAATAAAACCTGATACTCTTCAGCATAGTCTTTTGCTTTAATTAAAGTTCTTTCTTAAGAGTTCCCACGAGTTTTAGCAGATGTACAGGTTGAAATTCTGCTAATATAACTCATTGAAATATATATTGCATCTTTTGAAAGCTTGGAAATGAGGTTCCTGTCTTCTGAGGGTGGGCACAGACAGTCTACAGCAGAGCTCATGAAAAGGAAGTCACTTCTTTTTTTGGCAAACCCTCTCCTTTCCCCCCTAAGCTTCACCATAAATTGCAATAGGTCAGTAGCATAATCTGGTTTTTGATGGAGATATGTACTATAAGTGAGAGAGACTATTAATTAAAGGTGAAATAATATCCTGCTGAATTGCTTTGTGTTATGAAACCTCACACTTACATCTGTTTGCATGAAAGAAGAGAGAATGTGTTCTTTAAAATCACTCGTAATTAAAAGATTATTTTAATGATGCATTACTGAATCATTTGTAATTCAAAAGGGGGAGAACTCAAACTAGCTGGTATCTGCCAGAGAAAGGGCAGGTGGCTGCTGTTGTAGGCAGAAGTGTATCTTGGAAATGAAATGCTTGCAAATGTCATGTGAAATAACTGAAAGTATTAGACATAGGAATTACACATACAGAAGCTGATGACCATGAGAAAACATGCATGCAGCTCTGGGACCGCAGGCTAGAATTTACCTTTCCTATCTATATTCAAAAACCAGTGAAAAGGCTCTGTCAGATTTAGCTGCAGCAATTTCCAATGTTAATTCTCCTGCCTGCCCTATTTTTCTGACAGAGGTTGCCACCACTTAGCAGAAGAGGCAAAATGGGACACGTTGCTGCACTTCACCCACTCCTGGTCACACCTTGCATATTAACACAGTTCTCTCATCACAGTGGATGGGGTTAATACACTGAAACAGGGTGACTGAAGTGTGAACACGCATCCGGTTCTCTTGCTGCTGGGAAAATGACAGCAGTTTCTGCCTGAGAAACAAGGGGAAGAGCCTGACTGGTAATGTTCTTACCAGCCCATCATTCAGTCTGGAGATCAGAGACCATTTCACCCCCGCTGTCCCTGCAGTGGCCCCATCACACAAGCTATCAGGCAGGATGGTTTTGTGATGGCAGACATGCTATGTGCTGAGTGGCCTTGGCAGCAAGATGCAGAACTGCAGAGGAGGTTGGAATGATCTTTGGAGGTCACCCAGTCCAAACCCCTGCTCAAAGCAAGGCTCACTTCACACATGGCTATGCACGTCCACTCGCAGACATTAACATTTCCTCTGTAAACTGGTTTCATGGAGCTTTTCTTTTTCAGGTCCTCTTCAGGAGTAGTTCACTTTTATAGATAAAGAACACAAGGGACAAAAAGATGATTTCTTTTTTAAAGGAAAAATTGCTTGGTTGTAAATGCAAGCTGATGTATAGATGCACTTTTTTTGACAAACAATTTTCACAAAGTGTTAAATTTTTGGTTTCTTCTTTTTAATAGACATTGTATACAACAGTGGAGCTTTTTGCTCCATCAGAAAATCTATTAAAGGTACAGTGGGCTGATGCTCAGCTTGCCCAAGACCGGAGATCTTGCATGTTATAAAAAACAAATAAAATCAGTAGGGCAGGGGAGCAAAAATAATCATGACGTGCATAAACAAATAGGTAGTTCATGTTGGTATTGCACAGAAGTCGGCAATTGTACAATAAATTTTAGGATTTTGTACTGGTATTCCTTTACCTCTTGTGCTTGTTATTCTCATATCTCAACTCTCCAGGTGAGATGGGTTGAGCTCTGCATATTCTCTATAAGTGGAGGTAGGATAGGCTGCTTCCCTCTCCTGAAGGTTATGTGTCATCCTGCGCTTCACTGCAAGCTTGGAACCTCTAGTTGTCATCCAATATGGCAGGAAATAAAAGTTCCCCAAAGAAAATCAAGCCATTAAGTACATAAAGGAAGAATGAATGCCTCTAGAGGGTGGACAATTAAGATACAGAAATGACCAGTGTGACAGTGAAGTCTTTGAAATGGTAGATGGTGTAGAATTTTATGAGCGTTTAACTTCTGTTCCTTCACTGCTCACTTTAACTGTCAAACTGAGCAGACTGTACAGAGCAAACTTCAATAGAGGATGTGCTAATTATTTAAACCATATTTGTATTCTTGCTTCTCCATCCCCCTTTGTTTTTGATAATGACAACATTTCAGCAGGATTATTATTCTTTGGACGAGGAAAACAGCTAAAGATATTTTGAAATATAGGCACATTGTTTGAGAACTGTGAGGTGAAAATGAGAGAAACAATGAAATCTGACAGTTATCAAGATCAAAGCCAACCTCCAGTTGTCCAGAGGAATGGGAAACCCTTGCAAGGAACTTCTGTGCATTTAAAAAACAAATCCAACACTGGGACAAAATTTCAGAAGCACAACAATCAGTATGAGGCAGAATTTCTAGGAGAAAAAAAAAAAAAAAGGTAAAATTCAAATGCAGTTTTTGAATTTTTGTCCATCTCATGAACTTTACCAGCTCCCTAGTAAAACAGTTTGGGAAGCAGTGATACCAGCAAGAGGAAGAGCTGATAAAGGGAATGTCCAGAGAGCTGTATCATTAGGAAACTGGTTACCCATGTAGCTCAGACAGCTTGGGGGACTGTTTAGGTACTGTGTTTGGTGCTGTCTGTGACATGCTGGAGCCAGCTGGCTGCAGAGTGAGGCAAATAGCTCTAGGTAGTTCACCTTTGTTGTTATACTATCATGATTTCCAGCTGCCCAAGGAACTGGTAAGCCTTATCAGCTCCTTTATGAGCTTGGGTGGTGGCTGAGAACTCTGCCAAGCAGACTGGTTATAATACCCACAAAGAGCTCAAGAGATTAAGCAAAGAAGGAGTTGGCTAGATAAAGGGCTTTAGCAGCCAAGCACCCAGGAGGTGGGCAGCCAGCAGAGTGGCCAAAATGATCAGATTTTCTTCAAAGGTTGCAACATAACTGGCATATCCCTGCAGAATGCTTTGATCCTGTCAAATCCATTACTTTCCAACTGCTGCTGGGAAATTTCTGAGAAGCTCCAAATCCAAAAACAAGTAAAAATCTTTGCATTTGTGTTTTTGTTTTTCACATAGTGAAGCAGTAAGATATGTCTCACATTACACCAAGTACAGTAACACGTAATACAGATCTGAAAACAAAGGACCTTATTTAATAGTGTCTTTTCTCGCATTTACACTTGTGAAAGTGACTGTAAAGTTTTAAAGTGAACATGCTAGTGAAAATGCTCAGGTGCCTTCTAAGACATCTTTCCTCTGGCTTTTGTCTGTTCTTTCAGTGGAGAACAAATCTGTATGCACTTGATTATGATTACAAAACTTTCTGATTTTTGATTACAGATGTAATTCAATTGCTGTCTCATTACTACCATAATAACAACTTCTGAAAGGTATTAATCTGTAATCAGAACTCAGGTGTAACAATATGGCTGAAAATTATTTCTGTGAATCAGATGAGATGTTTTGTCCCTCAATTAGCATTTTCTTTCATCACAGGGTAAATAATACTGCAAAACCTTCTTTAGACACCTCCTTCTCCTGATGGCCTCTCTTGAAGAACCAATTGAAAATTTTACCTTACCTCTGATAGGCTTCATTTAAGTAAATTATTCCTATAACATTTAGATATATAAAACTCTCACTGAAATCAGCACAGTTCTGGTGAATTTATAATGTCTTAGAATTGAAAGCAAAATTTAACATATTGAAATGAGCATCCCCAGCTTCTTTTAATGTAGACCGACACAAATTATTTGCTTGATGCAACTTACAATTTAGCTATGACATTAAATATTGGGGAAAAAATTGTTCTGTTTATTACAGTATAAATAGCTGCCTGCATTTAACTGAGAGCAGAACACAGAAGCACAGTCCAGAATTTAAAGCAGATCAGTTTGCTTATTATGGAAAATGGACAGACAGGAGACAAGGAAAAGGATTTCAGGTAATACACTGAATACCATTCATATTATAAGTAAGAGCAGTCTTTAAATGACACTTAAAAGAGATGGAAAGAAGCAATAAAATTGGGTAATTTTATTGTGATATTTTCTAGGTCTTTTATGATGATTGTAATAATTTGCCTTATGCTTGAAATAACTACTTTATAGTATGAAGCACCCCTGAAACTACTGGTTTTTTTTTTCATCCACTGAGAATGCAGAGCTTTAGCTTTCACACAAATCTCCCATTTAACCAGTAAGTAAAATTAACCTATGCTGGGCTGTGAAGAGCTTCATGCATATCTGAGTACTTTTTGTGTTGTCATAAGTACATTCTCCAATAGCTCTTATAGCCAGGAAATATTCATTTTTTCCTAATTTGCACTGAAATTTATTAATTCTGAAAATGTTTCTAAACTTAACAGTGGTTATCTCAAAATACAGATGCATCCAGAATGCGGTTCTGCAATTGAATGATTTTATTAGCCAAATTTAGATTTTGGTTTGAATGGTCAAAATGGTTGTCGCAGTTTGGGCTGGGTTGGCCAATGACAAGACGACAGATGCTCTCCCCTATGGAGAGAAAGAAGAGAGAGAAAGAGATTCATGAGTTAGAAAAAACTAAAGTACTGTAATGAAATACACGACGAGTTGCAGAAGTGACTGAAGGAGAAGATGAATCAAGTCAATTTGCAGAAGTAAAGGCCATCCAGCTGTCCTTAGACATTGCTGAACGAGAAAACTATCTCTTTACGAGAACTCTATCTCTTTACTGACTCATGGATATTGGCATATGCTCTGTGGGTACGGTTAAAACAGTAGAAGTAGAGCAACTGGCAGCACAGAGGTAAACCTATCTGGGCTGCTGAATTATGGCGAGATATTGCTGACTGGCTTGGGAAACTAGTCATAAAGGTACGTCATGTAGATACCCACATACCCATGAGTCGGGCCACTGAAGAACATCAGAAAGTGGGTCAGACTGCTAAAATTTTCTAGATAGATTTGGACTGGGAACATAAAGGTGAACTGTTTTTAGCTTCAGATCATCAAGGAAGAGATGCAACATGTAAATGGGCCTGTGACTGAGGGGTGGATTTAACCATGGATGCCACTGCACAAGTTATCCATGATCATGAAACATGTGCTGAAATCAAGCAAGCTAAATGTTAAAACCTTTGTGGTATGGGGGGTGATGGTTGAAGTGTATGTATGGGGAGGCTTGGCAAATTGACTATATCACACTCCGTCAAACCTGCCAGAGTAAGTGTTATGTGCTTACAGTGGTGGAAGGAAGCACTGAATGGTTGGAAACCTATGCCGTACCCCACACCACTGCCTGGAATACCATCCTGGGCCTCAAAAGGCAAGTCTTGTGGCAACATGATACTCCAGAAAGAATTGAGTCAGACAATGGGACTCATTTCAAAAACAGTCTTATAAGTAATTGGGCAAACGAACATCGCATTGAGTGGGTATGCAACCTGATCTAGTTGAAGATGTCCCTGCTTACTGCATGGAGGTTGGACTAGATGACCTTTAAAAGTCCCTTCTAACCCAACACATTCTATGATTCTATGATTCTATGATTCTATGCACCAGCTTCATGGAAAATTGAGTGATAAAATGGACTATTGAAAACAACCCTGAAAGCAACAGATGGCGGAACTTTTAAAAACTGGGACAAGCATTTAGCGCAAGCTACCTGGTTAGTTAACACCAGGGGATCCATCAATCGAGCTGGTCCTGCTCCATCAGACCTTTTACATACTGTAGAAGGGGATAAAGTCCCTGTGGTGCATGAAAGGAATATGCTGGGGAAAACTGTTAGGGTTTTTCCTGCCTCAGGCAATTGCAAACCCATTCGTGGGACTGCTTTTGCTCAAGGACCAGGATGTACTTGGTGGGTGATGCTGGAGAAGTGCAATGTGTGTCTCAAGGAAATTGACCCTGGGTGAGAATACTCAATCCTGAGTCTGCTATAGTAGATGAGACTCCGCAATTACAAACCAAATGGGCTTAACGAACTTTTGTGTATAAAGATAAATCATAAATGACTGATCTGTGTATATATATGTATATCTGTATATATTTGATGGGTAAGAAGTGTTAGTGATCTGAGCATGATGCAAATGGTATGGAATATGGGACGGAATGTCCTGGTGTTGGGTGGAGCAGAGCCATCTTCCCGCCCAGTGAGAGGCCCTGGCTCACACTTGTTGCCATGGCAACCAGGGTCAGCTGACTCGGTTTTTCACGCGGTGGAAGGTCAGGTGACCCAAACTGACCAATCGGGTGTGCCATCCCATCCGCCATGCTCAGTAGAAGAGCTGAGGGAACGAAGGGGTCAGGTTGGCTCTTTGTCTTCAATGGCTTGTTTTTTTTTTTGATGACTGATGTCATTTGCTAGTCGTTACTAGCCAAAATGTGCTTGAAAATGCAAAAGGGAGAGTGAAGAGGAGGAGGTATGAAAATACACTTCCCTACCACACTTAACAGTGAAAAGGCAAATTGGTTCCTGAAGAAGACACCTACGCTTCAGTCTGCCAAGATACTTCTGTGGGAAATAGTGCCTATCAAAGGTTTGATTTTTTTTCTTTCTTTAATACTGCAACTAATTTGTTACCCTGCATAGCTTTTCAGTGCTGATGTAAAAATTGTCTGCTGTTATAAGGAGCACTGTAACAAAGTTTAGCTGTTCCTGCTCTGAGAAGGTAACACTGTGACTGTCAGTAGCAGCAAAATAAAATTTTAATTTTTTTGCCAGTGAGAGTGATGGTACTCACAGTGAACAGTAAATTTTAGCAAGAGAGATCAGTGAGCTTTTAGGATGTTACAGTTTTTATCCTGGAATTCTGTGCAAATAACGAATCATCTTCCCAAATGTATAGACAACTCTGTTATGTTTCTGTTTTGTCAAGAAAGAAGCTGGTCAAAACCATTAAGATTTATTCAGTTTTACTGTTGCTCTGAAGAACCTTGGAGTACAGTAGAAATAGTCAAGAGCCTCGTCAGACTCATGCATGCATTGCTGTTACTGCCCCTTAGGGAACCTGGAGCAACAACAACACCCAGTAGCATTTTTTTTTTTTCCTTTTCTTTGGACAGTGTTAGACCTAATGGAGTGCTGCAATACAGGACTCAGTCATTCCAATTTAAGTCATGAATGACTGATAAACCATATTTGTGCTTTCTGTTGTGTATTTTTTAACAAGATTTGCGAGCAATTTTTTTTTTTCTTACACAGTTTATACAGTATTTAGAAAAGAGATTATTTTTGTTTGAGTACCCACAGGAATAGCCATGAATGAGAAGTTTTGTGTGATTGTATCAAAATGATTGAGGGGAGATAATTGAAAACTATTACTCCCTTGTATTTTGAATGTGACTTAGATTCACATGTTTTGTTCTTGTTGGAAGTTGATGCACATAGTTTCTTGGAAATTCTGAAGGTCTCTTCATACATCAGTGTTGCCAGTAGCAGCACAGATGCAGAGAAGAGAGGACTTAGGCAAATAAGCCTCAGCCTTAAACACCTGGAGGCTGGTGTCTCTGGCTTCTGGGCTCTAAGAAATGTTTAACCATGGCTCTCCCTCAGAGTTACGTAGCTGCATTGATAACCCCACATGTTAGCAACCAAGACTTTTTTTTTTCTCTGTCTCCTCATGCTCCATCTCATTTTTGTGCTTGTCATATTTTTGCTGGCACAATTTTTGGCAGTGCTGTGCTAGTTTTTGGCTTTACCAGTGGATCTGAAAGCTACAAAACTTTAATGTCCAGGTAAGCTCTGTTAGTGAATCAATCACTTCTCTGTGAAATTAAGGAATTCCTTGTTTGCATGAACAAGATTAGCTAGCTCACAGATCTCAACTTGAACAAAATTAGTTTAAATAGTTGAGATAACCAGCATGAGCACTTGCTTAGCTCTGTTGTGGCACTGAAGATAGCACAGAAGTTTTGGTCAGATTTCATTGAAAAAGACAACTGCAGAAATAAAGTATGATGCTTTTTTGGTTGTTTTTTTGTTTGTTTGTTTGTTTGGGTTTTTTTTTTTTTTTGGCAGAGAGCTTATTGGTTTCTGAACTGTGGATTCAAAAATGTCACTGGCATTTATATAACAGTGCCTGTCTATTGTGATACATATGGTATCGTAGATGGGATTTTGGATTCTGTGGTGATGGCAGTGCATAACATTTAGTTTCCAGTTCTGGTAAGTTGAAGTGATGGTACCCATGTCCTTTTTTGTGTCTCTTTTAGAT
The DNA here is from genome assembly GCA_947846985.1 of Fratercula arctica. Classification (NCBI taxonomy): domain Eukaryota; kingdom Metazoa; phylum Chordata; class Aves; order Charadriiformes; family Alcidae; genus Fratercula; species Fratercula arctica. The sequence continues at coordinate 105,294,047 of CANTUZ010000003.1, forward strand.
CATAGAATTGTCTAGGTTGGAAAAGGCCTTTAAGGTCATGGAGTCCAACCGTTAACCTAACACTGCCAAAACCACCACTAAACCATGTCCATCAGCACCACGTCTACACGTCTTTTAAATACTTCCAGGGATGGTGACTCAACTGCTTCCCTGGGCAGCCTGTTCTAATGCTTGGTAACCCTTTCAGAGTGAAAATTTTTCCTAATATCCAGTCTAAACCTCCTCTAGTGCAACTTGGGGCTGTCTCCTCTTGTCTTTTTGCCTGCTACTTGGGAGAACAGACCGATCCCCACTTCTCTACATCCTCCTTTCAGGTAGTTGTAGAGAGCGATAAGGTCTTCCCTCAGCCTCCTTTTCTCCAGGCTGAACAACGCCAGTTCCCTCAGCTGCTCCTCACAAGACTTGTGCTCTAGACCCTTCATCAGCTTTGTTCCCCTTCTCTGAACTCCCTCTATCACCTCAATGTCTTTTTTATGGTGAGGGGCCCAAAACTGAACGCGGTATTCAAGGCAATCCTTAGTTAAGGATTTCACAGTGAGGCCAAAGTATTTTTAGATTGTCTATTCCATTTGGATACAAATGAACAAGTTTTATCTACTGTATCTTTTTTTCCTCTACAGTTACAGTGAAACAGGAATTATACCAGCCTGAGGGGAAAAGGAAAGAAATGATAGTAAGTGTTTAATTATGAATACCGCCTGTTTAAATTACTATGAAAAAATACTCATTCATTACTTTATGCTTGCATAATTTATGTTTAACAGTTAAAATATGCTATTCCAGGGAAGAATATGATATGATAATAATATCAATTTACCTGAGATTCATTATGTAAAAATTTGGATACAAAGATAATGTTACTCTTGAAGTTTGTCTTAACTTTCCTTTGTCCATACTGTGTAACTATTTAAACCTCACTCCACTGGGAATAAATGATTTTCCCTAATTTTTAGGAATTAAGAGTAATTATTACTCTTCTGCATTCTTTGCTGTAGACTGTACAAGTAGAAGTTCAGACAGTGTAACCTATAGATGACATTTGGTGATTAATCAGTCACAGAATTGTTGAGAGTGGAGGGGACTTCTGGAGGTCATCCAGTCCAAACCCCTACTCACAGTGGGGTCAACTAAAGCAGGTTGCTTGGTGCCATATCCAGTCAGGTTCTGAGTATCTCCAAGGATGGAGACTCTGCAGTCTGTCTGGGCAACCAGTTCTAGTGTTTGACCACCCTCACTGTAAAAAAGATTTTTTTTTTTTTTCCTTCTTACCTGATCTCTGATGCTTTTCCTCTCTCAGCTGAAACTGATGCCAGGTAAGTAAGGCCTTCCCATTTTTATGCCCTGCTGTGAAGTCAAAGAGTATGACCTAGATCACGCAGGTGTTAAGTTAGATTATTTGGATTTGAACTGCTACAGAGGATGAGAAACATTCAAAATTAGAATGCATATACCATAGATCATAAACCTAAATCTATTAAGGCTTGGTCACATGGAATAGCCCATTTTTCTTACCGCTTATTTTGCAAACAGAATGAGTTTAGTTGTATATAATCCATTTACCATAGGGCGTTTTTTAGGCAGTATTGATATAGATAAAGCAATGTTAAACTCGATATTCTTTCTTAGCCATTTTTGGCATTGACCTGCAATGTGTACATTTGCATTGCCACATCTCTGCTATATTTATTGTTATATACATCTCAGGCCTATTACTGCCTCAGACACAACACACAAAATGGAAGGTCGTGCCCTACTGAAGCCCCATTTGAATCCTACAAATAGGTCCTAAGTGGTTCAAATGGCTTTTGTTGGAATTTAAGCAAACCAAATAGTGGGCTATTTTAAGACTGTGGGAAGCCCTGAATACTGTGTGCATGTACAGAGTAAGTCTATTTCATATATGCAATAAATCCAATCTCTACTTTGTCCAGTCTTCTCCCTCTGCAGAGAAGGCAGACTCCAAATGACTGGATATATGTGCTGTCTCACTGAATATTTGATTTTGAGTCCAGTCTTGCTACACATATGCTGTATAGTGTAGTCTCACTCAAAGTGATACAGATTGCATACCATACAGAGCTCTTTGGGTGTGCTTAGCTAGCCAGAGCCTGTCATTGTAATTCTGAACTGTATCTTTGCGTTCTCTCATATGGCACTGAAGGCATACAGGATTGGATTCATAAAAGTTAAATGGGAAAAGCCTTTGATAAATTTATACATTTTAAATTATAACTGGAATTATATTTGAAATAGAGATTTACAGTAGTTATTTTCTGGCGCTGACATAGCTTTCACAGTAAAATATAGTGAAAATTAACTGGGCTAGGTTTCTGGCTTCACTGAATCTGTGCCATTCTTACTGAGTAAACAAAGTTAATCACAAGCAACTTTTATACAAGAAATATATGTCTTGAAATTTTGGTCATTGACTTGATACATACTTGATATAAATTACTAAACTACAAGTTTGTAAAATGTCATAGTAAAACCTGTTAAAATTAACATTTTAATTCCTGTGAATAAAAAACTACCAGTAAACTTGTATTCTTGGATCTGCATTATCAAAGCTATTTTAAAGAAACAAACATCTGGGTCTAATTTGAACAGCAGTGTTTATCTTTGTACAGATGTTTGTGACATACTTTATAAGAGTATTTTGGCAATAGAGAGGATTTACAAAATATCACTCTGGAACTGACACTTTTACTATATTTTATTATTTTCTCTCTATCAAATTGTATTTAAAGCAAATTCTGTTTGTTCATGCATATAGACTGAAAGGCAGAGATCAGATCTAAGTGGGTGGCTTAAGCATCTGGGAACATCAGTTCTTGGGATTGGGTGGTCACTCCAGCCATGTCCTTTCTGTATATCTTGATAAGACCTAGGTGGTTATTATTGTCCCCTTCTTGTACCTTCTCTTCCATTGAAATCATCTCACGAATGTGGACAGAAAGAGATCTGTAGGCAATAGCTATACTACACAGTGCCAGAGCATGTTTCCCTCTAGCTGTGTCTTTATTAATACATTAACAGTGTCCTAGAATATGTTTGTGTACTGGAACTCAATTATCTGTACTGTGACATGCTTCTGGCTTGTGCCAGCTCATACCTTGTTTCCCAGACACAGTCTGGAAGTTAGGATGGACCAGAGACCATTCTCAATAGGCACGAACCCCATTTTGGAGACTAAGTGAGCTTAATATTTTGAAGTAGACAGGTGATACTATATGGTTTTGGGGCTGGGGAATAGATATTGTCATGGTTTTGTTCACTAGCGTAAATCATAGAATCATAGAATGGTTAGAGTTGGAAGGGACCTTAAAGGTCATCTAGTTCCACCCCTCTTGCCGTGGGCAGGGACACCTTCCATTAGGCTAGATTGGTCTCGAACCTGGTCTTCTCCTACAGTGGGAGATTTCTTATTCTCCCAGTCCTTGCCTTTGCCTTCTGCGACTTGGGTGATGTGGCTGGAGCCATTGCCAGTGAAGACAGAGGCAAAAAAGTCATCGAATACCTCAGCCTTGTCTATGTCCTGGGTGACTGGGTCTCCCATTTTCTTTTGGAGAGGGCCCACGTTTTTCCTAGTCTTCCTTTTGTCCAATGTGGGAAGTCCCTGTGTGGATGCCTGTGGGGACCATGATTTTGTGACAAATTGTCCTGCAATACTTGTCCAATTTAAGATCTTTGTATTCCACAAATATTCTTTAAAGCTAGAAAAATGGTAGCTATAAGGGAAATTAGAGGACTAAAATGAAAACTAAAATTGCATCATTGCCAACAGTAGTTAACATATGCTCCATCTAGAACTGTAACAGCACTCAGTGGCCACCTTCATGCTAGTATGGACAGGGCCAGGACTGGCAAGTGACAGAATAAAATTTCCAATTTGTTAGTGTAGTCCCTGACACATTTTTGGCAAATGTCAGTCGGCACTCTTTCAGACAGTGTCCTTGTTAACATTCCCTATGGGGGGGGACGGAATATCCTGTGAAGAATGTTTAGGTATGGATACAAGCCATTTTGTGCTTTGTGCTGTCCAGTCCCTGGACCTTCTTATCTGATTGGTATAGATACAGCTAGTGAGGCTAGCTCAAGGCTAAATACAACATGAATGTTGAAAGAGAGATTGTAGATTTTTATGTCTAATCAGTTCCTTGCATTATACATTTGCTGGTAGAATCCCATCAGTGAAGATCTCTGTCTCACTCATTTTTCACACCTTCTTTTTCTGATGTAGCACTTGCAGCTTTTGCATCTAAGGACAGGTTTTATGCTGGAGAGAAGATTTATGTTTTCCTACCTTTGCCATTACATTAGCAGCAAATCTTTGTTCCTACTGGGTCCTCATCACCAAACATAAATTCATTTGGAAGAATAGCTTGAAGTTACAGAAAAGTTTACAAATCACTGCAGTATCATCAATGATAACAGGGCTCTATAAAGCATAAACTAAAGCAAAATGTTGCCAGCAATGTCTTTTTCAGTAGGTGGGGAAAGCAGATTTTAGAGTTACTGGCCTACTTGCTATAAATATTTAGCTGCTTATTCTGGTTTGAACTTCTGTGTGGGAAATCCTTTTTGATTCCAAGTCTCAATTTTTCACTGCTTGCCTTAGCAAGTATTGGAAATGTGGTGGTGGCAGCTTATTTTCTCAGGGGAGAAAGCTTATCAGGCCATTTGACAGTGACTTCTCTGGTTGATTAAATTGTGTCAGCAGCTTCAGAACAGAAAAGTCTTTTGGACAAATGGTGAATGAACATGACACAGGTTTTTGAGGATATAAGACATGAAACAGTGAAAACCAAGTATGACAGATTTTCCAAAATACTGACAAGTAACATATTGCACTGAACAAAGATAGTATTTGAAACTGGGACTAGTGTTTATGTTCAAGGAATGCTTCTGAGAAGAAAATATTTTAAACATCTTGCATCAGCTAATGATGTATGATTTATTTTTTTCTGCAGATTAAACCAATAATTCATAGTTCTATCTGTGTGCCTTCCAGATGGCAATTTATCTATAATACGCCACATAAAATCAAGTAAGTGTGTTATAAATCAGACATTTACATTTGGTTTTAGATACTAATACTAGTATTAATACTGATTTAGGTACTATGAATTTGAATTAAATTTGTATGGTATGATAGCAGGCCTAATTTTTCCAAAGTATTCTTAAGAAAGGAAATAAGTTGAGAGTGATAATGTATTGCAATGCATAATTGTTTTATGCTAATGAAATATAAAGAAATAACATTGTATATTATTTTGAAAATTTATATGATACAACGTGTATACATCGTAGGTAATATGGTAAAATGACACTAAATTCAAGGGTTATTTAGAAAAAAAATCTCAGAATCACAAAGCATCACACAGATTTCTAAAACAGAGGAGTGTTATAAAATGAGAATTTGAGTCATTAATTATGTGAACTGTTAATGAAGCCTCATTTCCTATAGATTTCTGTCCTATATTCCATAAACTTTCTATAATAAACTTGAATAATTAAACAGAATAATAATTCACCTTTATCTTCCATGTGCCTTTGGTCGCCCTGCTTGTACTATAGCTATGGTCCTTACCAAAAAGTTCCATTACTCAGGTAATGTGTATAACAAAATTCAAGTCACCTTCTTTGGAGCTGTGTTGTTTCCCACACAACAAGACCATAACAGTTCAGCTGTGCAAGAATGGGGGAGGAAAGTCTTGGATATGAAGCAGAAATGATAATAATACTTTATTTCTCCATGCTTCATGTTAAGACTTATTTAATGGAGAGGTTATTATTTAAAGTGACGAGCGTTCAAAGTGGTATAACTTGAAAAGGGCTACTAGTAGAAGTTTATAAAAGTTGATTAAGTTTTAATTTGATTTCAACTTAACTCCTAATAATTTGAGCCATTATTGTGACAGTCTGTACATGTAGGTAATTCTAACAATTTACAAAAACAGAGATTAAAAGGCTCTGCAGATTTTGCAGGGTCATCCTTTAATTAAACTGTGTTTATATGACCTTTTCTATTATCTCCACCTTTAAACTTGTCTATTACGGGAGAAGCTCAGGAGAAACAAATGTGTTCTCATCATTAAGTGAAAGTCGATAGACTTGGACACTGACAACTATAGAGGTAGTTCTATGCTTGAAGACAGCACTGACAGTGTGTATTCTCTCTGTATATAAGCAGACTGCTAACTCCAAAGCTTTGTATGATCTTACATGGATGAGATCTTTGTAGAGATCTTTGAAATAATAATGATAAATCTTATAGAAAGGTTTGCACATTAAAGTCAATAATGTTTACATTGCACCCAGAAATAAATACAAAGCTACAGTAATCCTCAGAGCGCAGATGCGATGTAGGAACTGTTGCCATCAGGTTAAAGTTGAAATATTTAATTTTTCTGTAATGAAGGAATCATACATGATTCCAATGTCAAAATCAAGAGCTAAGGTAAAAAATATAGCTTGAAGAATACATGTGATTTGAATTGCTTTTTCAAGGAACAGAAGTGTGTGTATATTTGATTGAATAATTCTTGAACAGTGTGTATCTGCCAATGGCAAATTAAAATAACAGAATTTAGAGATGAGTAAAATGCTTTAGGTCATTTAGTTAACTTCCATGGCCGCCATTCCTTACACTGTACAATATATTTTCCTTGTCTGCCCTGGACTTACATGTTTCTAGGGATGAAGTTTCTAAATCAACCCTCAGCGGATCATTCTGCAGTTTTGTATTTTGCATTAACGAGAAGTTCTTTGGATAGCCATTTTTTCTTAAACTTCGCCAAAAAAAGTTGTGTCAACTTACATAGTATATTTGAGGAAAAAAGCTGCTAAAAATGGAGAATGGGTCCCTCTCTTACGGCAAACTGAATGCTTATTTCTTGTACGTGATCTCCAGGCTTTACGTGATTTTACTGAAAGTTCCACTAGATGGCCCCAAACTTCTTCCTAATGCAACCTTTATTACTTCAAGATGTTGTTTTAAAGTGGCATGCAGACATAAATATTTGCTCTTGGCTGAAATTTGACACACTGTGCTAGGACTTGCCCCAGGCTTTTTTTTTTTTTATCTTAAAAAAAAAAAAATGAATACCAGTTCCTGGAAAGCATTTTGCTTGCCATAGTTTTCTTGCCTATGTAGGAAGCTGCGTTATGCTGCTTAAAACCTAAACAGGTGATTGCCTTGGTCTTGAAACAATAAAGTATATTATTGTATTACACACAAAAAAAAGAAAAGTAGGGAAGAAAGCTGTTCAATATTGAGCGTTTAAATCCTAGCTGCATAAAGAATTGTTCAATTAAATTAATTTTTATGCTGTCTAAGTGATGCTAGATCCCTTAAGTTACACATAAGCAGCTTCAGATTTCTGTTTGATAGACATAGATGACTTATTAAAAGTTATTTTATTGTGGAATAAGATATAGAAGATACTTTCAAAAGCATTTTAGAGCAGGTTTACACCACTGTCAGTGTGCAATGGCTGATTTAATGCTAGAATGCAAAATTCCTTTTAAAACAGGCATTTTTTTCAGCTGTAAATTTGTAAATGCTGCTTTCTGTGCAGTCCCTTTTTATGTTACAAGACAAGGCAACCTGCTTGCAAAATGCTGGACTCATAGTAGATCAATTGTTTTTTACGTACTTTCTTATGGGTTGGATCAGGTTCTAAGTTTCGTCGTTGTTTTGTGTGAGAGACTGGATGTGAGACTGAACTCTTGATAACAGTTATAAATAGTACAAAGAGACTGAAGACATTTACATATAATGTAAACATGTACATTTTGTTGCTTGTAGTTTCAAAATAGAAAAAGTTATGAGGGAATTATTTATTGGTAAAAATGTAATAGGTGAAACTGCAAGGAATTCTCAGTTGAGATGCAATACCAAAAAAAAAGAAAAGATTTAATGAGTGAAAATTAACGAAAAATGAGTAAAAATTAAATATTAAGATCGGTGTCATTAGTGATGTAGGAAAGGGAAGTATTTTAATGTTTGGACAGGTTGGTTATGGATAATCATCAGAAGGTATAAAAGAAACCTAACCTTGTGAAGTAATGGGAAGAAGAAGTCTCAAGAAAGGATGTGTAATGCTAGGGGCTGAGGATGCTGGCTTTCCTTTTTTTTTTTTTTTTTTTTTTTAATGAGAAGATCTAATTGTTGGAAAGGAGATTGTAGGAGATTGTAGTATTCAACACAAAAGATGAAAACAACCTAAATATTTTTCTGTTGATTTTGTGGAATCTGGATTTAGGGATTGAAAGGGAAAGAAAAAATAGAAGAAAGAAGAGAATAAGGAAAAGGAAAAACGGAAAAATAAGACCTGGATTTAGAGAATCTACCCTTGATTCAAAGTCACATAGAATCACAGAATTGTTGAGACTGGAGGGGATCCCTGGAGGTTACCCAGTCCAAACCCCTACTCACAGATCAACTAGAGCACGTTGCTGAGCACTGTACCCTGTCAGGTTCTGAGTTTCTGTAAAGACGGAGACTCTGCAATCTGTCTGGACAACCAATTCCAGTGTTTGACCACCCTCACTGTAAAAAAGGTTTTTTCTTATGCTTAAGTGGAATTTCCCATCTTCCAGTTTGCACCCGTTGTCCTGTGACTAGATACCACTGCAAAGAGTCTGTTTACTTTACTCCCTCCATCAGAAATTTATACACATTGGTAAGATCCCCTTGAGCCTTCACTTCTCCACACTGAACAGTTCTCTTGGCTTCTCCTTGTAAGGGCATATACGCTCCAATGCCTTCCTCATCTTTGTGGCCCTTTGCTGCTCTTGCTCCAGTATGCCCATGTCTCTGTTGTACTGAGGAGCCCAGACTTGGGTACAATACTCAGATATGGTGTCAGCAGTGCTGAGTTAGAGAGGAAGGACCACCTCCCTCAACCTGCTGGCAATGTCTTGCCTACTGCAGCCCAGAAGACTGCTGTCATCCTTTGCCATGTTGGCTCATGTTCATCCAGAAGTGCCAGGGCCTTTTCTGCAAAGGTGCTTTCCAATCTGATTGTCCTGCAGCCTGTGCTGGTGGATGGGGCTGTTCCTCCCCAGGTGCAGGACTTGGCATTTCCATTTGTTGAACTTCCTGAGATTCCTGTCATCGCATTTCTCCAGCCTATGAAGGACCCTCTGAATGGCAGCAGACCCATAGGGTCCACCACTGTGGCCAACTGTGTGCTGTCTAAGGGTGTGCTCTGTCCCATCGTCATTAATGATGTCATTAATGTCCCATCGTCATTAATGAAGAAGTCAAACGGTACTGCTTTGAGTATTGACCGCTGGGGTTGGTCCAGCACTAGTGACTGGTCTTCAGCTGGTCTTTGTGCCACTGGTCACAAACCTTAAAGCCTGACAGTTCAGCCAAGCTGCATGTTCTCTTACCTAGTCTGGGCTTCTTCAAGTTGTCAATGAGGATGTTATGGGAGACAATGTTGAAAGCCTTTGTAAATTCAAGGTAAACAAAACAATAGCAACTGGTCTGTCTTCTGAAAGTGAGTGTCAGGCCAAAAATCATAGAATCATAGAATCTTCATGGTTGGAAAGGACCTTTGAGATCGAGTCCAACCGTACACACACAAAAAAACCCCAGCCTACAATCTCTGTCACTAGAGCATACCCTGAAGTGCCAAATCTAGACATTTCTTCAATATCTCTAGGGATGGTGACTCAATCACCTCCCTGGGCAGGCTGTTCCAGTGCCTGACCACTCCTTCAGTAAAGTAATTCTTCCTAATATCTAATCTAAACCTCCCCTGCCGCAGCTTCAGACCATCTCCTCTGCTCCTGTCATTATTCCCCTGGGAGAAGAGGCCAACACTCACCTCTCTAGAGCCTCCTTTCAGGTAGTTGTAGAGGGCAATGAGGTCTCCCCTCAGCCTCCTCTTCTCCAAACTAAACATGCCCAGTTTCCTCAGCCTCTTCTCATATGACTTGGTCTCCAGACCCCTCACCAGCTTGGTAGCTCTCCTCTGGACATGCTCCAGCACTTCAATGTCCCTCTTGTACAGAGGGGCCCAGAACCGAACACAGGACTTGAGGTGAGGTCTCACCAGTGCTGGGTACGGAGGCATGATCACTTCCCTACTCCTGCTGCCCATGCTATTCCTGGTAGAAGCCAGAATGCTGTTGGCCTTCTTGGCCCCCTGGGCACACTGCTGGCTCATGTTAAGCTGGCTGTCCACCAGCACGCCCAGGTCCTTTTCTGCTGGGCAGCTTTCTAGCCCTCTTTCCCAAGCCTGTAGCGTTGCTTGGGGTTGTTGTGGCCGAAATGCAGGACCCGGTACTTGGTCTTATTAAACCTCATACAGTTGGCCTTGGCCCATCAATCCAGCCTGTCCAGGTCCCTCTGTAGAGCCTTCCTACCCTCAAGCAGATCAACACTCCCACCTAGTTTGGTGTCGTCTGCAAACTTACTGAGGGTGCACTCAATCCCCTCATCCAGATCATTGATAAAGATATTAAACAAAACTGGCCCCAAACCTGATCCCTGAGGGACACCGCTGGTGACCGGCCACCAAGAGGATTTCACCCCATTAATCACAACTCTCTGGGCACGGCCATCCAGCCAGTTTTTAACCCAGCGAAGAGTACACTTGTCTATGCCATGATTCACCAGCTTCTCCAGGAGAATGCTGTGGGGGACGGTGTCAAAGGCCTTACCAAAGTCCAGACAGTCAATGTTCACAGCCTTCCCCGCATCCAGAAGGCGGGTCACATGGTCATAGAAGGAGATCAGGTTGGTTAAGCAGGACCTCTCTTTCCTAAACCCATGCTGGCTGGCCCTGATCCCTTGGCTGCCCTGCACTTGCTGCGAGATCTCACTCAAGATGATCCTCTCCATGATCTTTGCTGGTACCGAGGTCAGGCTGACAGGTCTGTAGTTCCCTGGATCCTCCTTTTGGCCCTTCTTGTAGATGGGCGTCACATTAGCCACCCTCCAGTCATCTGGTACCTCCCCTGTTGATAAATGATGGAGAGAGGCTTGGTGAGCTGTCCTGCCAGCTCCCTGAGTACTCTTGGGTGAATCCCATCCGGACCCATAGACTTATGCGTGCCTAGGTGCAGAAGCAGATCATTGACTGCTTCCTCCTGGATTATGGGTAGGTTGTTGTGCTCTCCATCCTTGTCTTCCAGCTCCAGAGGCTGAACACGCTGGGGATAGCTGGTCTGATTATTGAAGATGGAGGCAAAGAAGGCATTAAGTATCTCAGCCTTCTCCTTGTCCTTGGTTGCAACTTCCCCCCCCCCCCCATCCAGTAGGGGATGGAGATTCTCCCTGGCTCTCTTTTTGTTGATGTATTTATAAAAACTTTTTTTGTTGTCCTTAACGTTAGTGGCCAAGTTGAGCTCCAGCTGGGCTTTTGCCTTCCTAATTTTCTCTCTGCATAACCTAACGAGATCTCTGTACTCCTCCTGAGTTGCCTTCTTCCAAAGGTGGTAAACCCTCCTTTTATTCCTAAGTCCCATCAAATGTTCCTTGTTCACCCAGGCTGGCCATTTCCCCCCTCCTTTAATCTTGCGACACTTGGGGACAGCCTGGTCCTGGGTCTTTAAGATTTCCTTCTTGAAGAGCATCCAGCCTTCCTGGACCCCTTTGCCCTTCAGGACTATCTTCCAAGGGACTCTCTCAACCAGTGTTCTGAACAGGCTGAAGTCCGCACTCTGGAAATCCAAGGTGGAGGTGTTGCTAACTCCCCTCCTTACATCACTACGGATTGAAAACTTGACCAGTTCATGATTATTAAACCGAAGATGACCTCTGACAACCACATCTCCCACTAGTCCTTCTCTGTGAACAGTAGGTCTAGCGAGGCACCTCCCCTGGTAGGCTCGCCTACCAGCTGTGTCAGGAAGTTATCTTCCATGCACTCGAGGAACCTCCTAGCCTGCCTGCTCTCTGCTGTGTTATATTGCCAACAGATACTTGGCAGGTTGAAGCAAGGGCTGGCGATTGCGAATGGTCACAGTCACTTTGCAAGACTGAGAAGGAACATCTAAAGTGGACTGCAATGAAGAAAACAGTTGATTTCCTAACTGTTTTAATGAACTGTACCTTATTTCTGCTAGGAATCATGAGAACATCTTTGGACAACATGAAGAGAACGTAGCTGAAGTCTGAAGGACAATGTATTTCACTGTTGACTCATCTATCATATCAGACAGGCATAGTAAGGGTACAGTCCTGTATTTTTTTATGAATGAATTTTAAAGTTTAATGAAATAGGCTAACTTTTAAAATGAACTATTGAAATCTAAGTGGCAGTACTAATAATGATCCAAGTTACATCATTTTTTCAGATTAATGTGTTTTATCTTTTTGGTTTTTATTACTTCCTTTACTAAGGAAAAATACCTTCTTCACCTCTTGGCAGTGTTTTCCCCAATGCAGAGATCATTGAGTCACCTATAAAATTACTCATCCTGAGTTTTACTCCAAAAAGCTTGTCATAAGTAATGAAATAATTTTTCTTCATTTAGGAGTTGTTCACAGGTAAGAGAAACTATCAACAATTTAATATGGCCAGTAAAATTGCTCAGTCTGGCAGTTTATCACACTCTTTATTCATTGATTATTTCCATAGCGCTCATCAGATTGTGATGTTCCGCTGTTTGATTATATATGGAATATATGAAGAATGAATGACCCATTATCAAAGGCAGGGATTTTTCAAGCTTCTGAGTTAACACTCCTTAAAATGTATATTTATTTTTTTCCTATGGATGTGGCCTCAGTGTAGTCAATCATACATTACCTGAGTTCATATTTTCAGCCAGCTGGAACCATGAGTTCAACTAATATGCAGTCGTATCATACTGAGCAAGAGGACATGACCTTGTGTATCAAGATTTAACATTATTTATTAGTAGTTGATCTGAGTTTCCAGAACATTGTTGTAGGCCATATTTTATTTTAAGAAATGGATGTCCTAGTAAACTATGGCTTTAATGGAACAATTAATGTACAAGGCTATAGAAATCAATGAAGAGATTGTCACGACTGTAGAGGGTAGGTCAACAAAATAAAATAATTTTTTTTTTTTTTAGTATTTTAATTAGTGAAGGGAAGATTAACTGAAGTTTCAAATGCGAAACAGGATTTAAAATTACATTTGACTAGATGATGTAAGTTCAGACAGCTTTTTTCTTGAATCAAGTGTTTTTACTGATTATTATTTGCTTTTGATCATGTTCACTTTGTTAACAAAAAAATAGGATAAGTCACATGGTGAGCTTCTAGTGTATCACCAGATAATAACTTAAGGAAGAAAAAAAAAAAAAAAAAAGAGTTCTACCTCTACCTATTTAGATAAAGCTCTTCATTTCCCAGGACATCAATGGAAGTTTATTTCTTTCGTGCTTAGAAATCATCCATCTAAATCAGAGATGATAAAATATCTTTTCCCTTATGTTTAGGAACCTTCCTCTAATTATTAAAGGATCAGAATCTTTACACTTCAGAGCATTCTCTTTGGGAAAGAGGACTTGGGTGTCTTTATGATACAAAAATCTTACAGGGATTAGAAAATATGTCCTTCTCACCCTAACTTCAAAATGACTCAATTATTCTTTCCTGGTCTTTCTAAGCAACTGTTCCATTCAGTTCTATCCGTATGTTGAAAATGTTTATCTGGCAGCAACAATGTTTCTGAAAGATACAAGTAAAAAATAATGTTACACAGAACTTTGTTACGTTGTTTTCCCATATATCTCTCAGGGCCTATGCATACCACTTTATTTGCCAAAGAAAATTTTACTTTACTATTTGTGGAAACTACTTTATAAATTCAGCATGTTTTATTCTTTAACTATGGTGCTCTCTTTCTTGCTTTACACACAACCTGCTGTTTAAGGCCTTACAGCCTGAGTAGGCTTTCCTGTTAAATTATTTCATTTGGAACGTGATTTTTACAACCATGTTAGCATTTTTGAATCACAGTTTTGTGAAACAATGAAAAAGCACTAAAGTTTATGCTACATTATATTGTATTTGTCTCAGATAATTTATTTCTTTTTTGAGAGAATGTATGTAAGTGCAATTGTTGGAGCTTTTAGCCTCAGCAGCCACTGTGGGGGATTCATTTCTTCACCATATTCTCCATATGTTGCACATGTAGTGTAAAAAATAAGAATATGAACCTTAGCTCCCACCTTTTATTCTCAACATCACAGCTGGGTCACAGTGAATTTTTCTGTGGCTCATGTTGAGTTTGTGGTCAAACCCAGGCATCTCCTCAAAGTGACTTGCCTCAGTCATTCACCATTCCCTCTTAGATGCAGGCAGTTTTAGTACATTTACCTTTCTTGTCATGATTTCCTTATACACAGGCAGTGGAGAATGCATTTTGAACATGCCCCAGGCACTCCTCCTGTTCCTGGGGTTTATGCTGGTATAAAAGAGGCAGGGCATATACTGCCCTTCGCCTTCCACTCATTCAGGTGACTGAATCAAGCTGCTTTCTGTGTTTTCTGTTGTGTGAAACTTTCTCTTTATTTTTTTTGCTTCTGAGACATCTTTCCACACGTTGAATATTTTATCAGAACAGTTTGTTATTGCTGCCAGTACAGACTTCTGATTGTTATAGACATCTACTGCTGTTTGAAATCCTCTAGCATATCCTCCTGTCATCCAGCTGCGGCTCCAGAGTGACTTGAGGCTCCAGAAGTCCTGTAGCCCCATATTGTTGTGTGTCTCAGATTCCATAGGTATCTGAAAGGGCACTATATGGCAGTGACTAGACAGCTGAGGGTTGTATGTGTGATTGTAGGTAAGTTCTGGAGTTTCTTCTGAGACAACACAACTGGTTACAGACATTGTCTACTTTCATCACCCTCAAAATTCTCCTTGCCTGTTATTATGGTACTTTTGGCTCCTGTACATGGACTCCAGACTCCTGCAAGTGCACCTCCAGATGAGTAGATCAAAAAGGCCTTATTCTGGAGGAAGTTTCTAGAACTGATCTTACAGGAAGCAGGTTGTACAACAGTTTCTGGGTACAGAAGGATCAAACTTGGAGTCCAATTCTGGATTTTAGAAATCTGCATGCTTTTCAAAATAACATGGCTTCATAAGAGAAATAGGCTTACATCTGTGAACTTTCAAGAGGCTTATTATTCTCATGATATTTCTGTCAGATCTTTCCATTTAACTGTCTACACTGAAAGAGGACTTGGGGGTTAAGGTAAGCACTAAGCATCCTAACAGAAGGATACAAGAGCTCTTTAATCCTGTGTTATTCCACATAGAAGCCCTTATAATCAACAGTGGCTTGCCTTACTTTTAAAGACAGTGATTTTGTAGAAGTTGGACAATACATGCGATCCGGTTTCACTGAAATCTCATTTCTTTTCATATCGTGGCTTGGATGTTTGATGGCTCTGAGAGTTAAAAGATGGATCTTCTACGGTTAGATACATCCTTACAAATGACAGCATTCAGTCTAAATAGTCAAGGTTCATAGCTTTTCTTATGATGCACAGTTATTAACTTGTCTGCTTGTTATGCTACATTGTTTATTGAATTGGAAGATTTTTATTACTTAATTCAGAGTTAATCTGATGGTTATTTTACTCAGTTTCCTCATTTTATAAGTTTGTGCAGTCTCATATTCTGCAACTGGTAGGTTTAGGACACATATTACAAGACTTTTTCCCCTAGTTAAAACATCTGGTACTGTAATAGGATTTCAATTGAGTGCTAATTTTCTCAATGGGAAAACTCTAGGCAATCTGTTCTTTCTGTTGTTTGCTTTAGATAGCAATTAACTTTATCTAGGAGACCAAAGAAGGCTCAAACTCTAACATCTGAGCTGTTATCTCTCTTTTTTATTTAAAGAAAATGGTTACTTTTAGCACTTGTACTAAGTTTTCAAGCAGATAGTATCAGTTTCACTTAAATTGAGAAACTAATTTGACTGTATTTTCTCCAAAGCCATACAGATTAAAATTAATCACAGTTAAAATTGCTCAGTGCATTCTGGTTGTTAGATCTGCTTTATCCTTTTATATTGACAGAAGTACTTTTAAAGACATAATTTTTACATATCTGTTGCTGAAGGACCTACAGAATTGTTTGTTGCTGAATAATTGACTGTGAGATGTGTTATTGGGTAGCTAACTAAGACCACTCTGTCAATTAGGGCTCATTCAACCATAACTCAAGACAATCAGAGTGATACACCATTAGTTGACATCTACAGGGTTCCTGTGAAAAATGTGAACTTGCTGAATGCTTGTATTGCCTTTCAGAGAGAGTCCATCTTTATTAAACTACAACCTTGGAGCCTACACATCAGCTGATTGCCTGCCTGCGCAGGTCAGTGTTGGGAGGCACTGTTTCAGTGAGGATGTATGTATTTACAAACCATTCTCCTACCTTCTCTGTGAGAATACTGATGGAAAGAGAACAATCCTACCCCTAAGGTGCAAAAGAGAGAGAGGGAGGGAGGAGGAGAGAGAGAGGGAAGAGCTTGCTCCTAGCATGTTGTCTCTCAAGCCACTGAGTGTTTTTCCTCTGCCATTCCCAACCTGACTGTTTTGGAAAGTCAGATGGGCAAAAGTGAGAAAAAAACCCAACTTGCGGGTTGAGATAAATACAGTTTAATATGCACAACTCCCTCCTCCCTCAACAACAAAAAAACTCCAAGTGACCCAAAAGCAGTCACTTGCCACCAGCAGACCAATGGCCAGCCAGTCTCCAAGCAACTGCTATCTTGAAAAAACTCCTTTCTAGCATGTATTGCTAAGCATAACGTTATATGGAATATGGAATATGCGTTTGGTCAGTTTGGGTCAGCTGTCCTGGCTGTGTCCCCTACCAGTTTCTTGCACACCCCCAGCCTACACATTGGGGTGAAAAACAGAGGAGGCTTTGATACTGTGCAAACACTGTTCAGCAAGAGCCAAAACACTGTTGTGACCAACACTGATTTGCTCGCCAGTGTAAAACATAGCACCATACAGGCTGCTATGAAAGAAATTAACTCTCTCCCAGCTGGACCCAGTACAGATGTCCTTTGAGTATTTCCCTTTTTCAGAACAGAGTGCGCAGGCTTAGCACGTGTTTTAGAAAGAATCAGAGACTGTAAGTTTTTAATTATTTCTTCCTTTCTCCATTGGTTTATCTTTCTGTAGTGATTTGTCTGGTAGAATTAGGATATCTTCCTTGGAAATTCTCTTGCTGGATAATTTCAGTGTGTATGTTGACGTTCCTTGCTGTTGTGAAGTAGGGCACATTAATTAGCACTCAATTTGAGGCAGCATTAGACCCTCTCAGTACTGTTATTATCTCCTTCCCTTTCACATTTTGGATAGCTTTACCAAATTACGTAGTGATTTTAGAATGAACCTTCCTAAAGCTTCAGTGTAACAGTGGGTAGCCCTTCCCAGATCCTTCAGTCAGGGTCTGTTTTTATAGTTTCCAACCTGTTCCTGAAGTTTCTTGCAGTGGCAGCAACTTCAAAAAGAGCTCAGCAGTCTCAACCCTGCTGTCAGGAAATACAAAGGTTGGGACATACTCAGAAACATCTATGCTTCTCTTTGTTGTGTCGGTTTAGGATGTCAAACAGGCTTTCAGGGTGCATTGTAGTACTCCTGTAGTTTGATCAACTACAGAACTTGAAATGGCCTGTATAGAAATTGGATTACTTAGATCAAGAATGCTGCTTCAAATAGCCCTGGATGCAGCAGATGTTATGACCTGGTTCATGACACTGCGAATGGTGGTGAATCAAACTACTTGATAATCCAAGTGGTTCACAGTGGTTCGTGGTAATCCAAGAAACTGCTGTTTTGAGGCCAATCAGTAATAATAAAGGTCATGACAGCTGTTTTTGCATGCCTCCAGAGAACAGAAGTTGTCCTTTTCCCGCACCAATATTAATGTGAATCTCCATTCTGGATATGATCTGAACACCCTTACAGTAGTTATAGAGCCTGATTAGCATTTGCAAAAGGCCTCTTTGAGGTGTATATTCCACCAGGACTACAGGATTTAATATGCGCTACTGCCTCCCTGCAGTGTCGACTGTGGTGCTGGTCTGTGTTACTCAATCAACTCATTTACACTTCAAAGGTTTTGAGAATAGTTTTGAAAATGTGCTGGAATCCTTGCCCCTACATCCTAATGTTTAAGTGATGATTACCATTACTACTAGGAGGAGACAAATCACCCCTTCTGTCAGGAGATGATGAAACTCTGTCACATATCATCAACTTACCTGCCTTGAAGTTTAAGAGCTTATGTTGAAAATTTGTGCTTTTTCAGACAGTCTTGCCTTAATTGGGAAATATGGATTACTATGCCTGAGCTGAACTTCTTCCAGAAGCCCTTTTATGTCCTAAGTTGTACTCGTATTTTAATGAATACTAGAATGGCAGTACGTGTGGAGGAGGTGGGATGGCACCTTACCCGTGATAGAACCGTTGCAGTACTAACAAATGACTCTGGCTTGGGTGAGAGGGAATATGCATGTACTATATGAGTCGATAATACATTTAATAGAACAACTTTTTTAGAGAAAATATGCAGCTGTGAGGAATGAATTGTCCCTTCTGGAGTTGCCTCTTTTCTCTCTCTCGACTGCAGAGGAAGACTAGACCAGTTTACCTTCTAAATGAGGCACACAAAATCATCAGAGATGAATGTTCACCTCTGCTGCAAAGCAAAATATCTTAACATACAATTCACTGGTAGTTTTGTTGGTATTTTGTTAGAATGTACAGGTTCAGAGTGAAAACACTTAGCAGAAATGGATTTAGGATTGTAATTGTTTTCCTGTGTTGAGTATACTGTCTTCTATTTCTCACCTCGCATACTACAACAGTGACATTAATTTTATTGAAAAGTTCCTGTCTTTGGTTATAATTTAACATTCGATGTACATGCTGTTCTTTCTTTGTTGCCATTTTAAGCATTATTGTTTCAATTTGTGGCAAATGACTGTTTCTGTGTCTTAAAAGTTACTGTAATTAGGACTTACCATGAGGTCTTGCTACTGTGTGTTGTTGACTAGTCTGAAGTGATTACTTTCTGAAAACATGTCTGAAGTATTGGATAGATAGTATTTGTGCATTTTCAAAAGGCCTTTACTATTGCTGTTTTCAGGTTGAGTTTTGATCATAGCATGAAGAAAATGAAAGTATCAATAATTTTTACCCTTATTGCAGAAATGTTTAAATTACATTGGGCAAAATGTCACTTTTCCTTTTAACCTCTCTTATTTTTGCAGCTTCCTTTTAGTTTTTATACTTCACACACAGTTCCTTGATTATTATTTTTAATGGATAATTAACTGACAGTGCCTGACTTCTGATTGCTCATTTAAATTAACTAATGAGCGTGAAAGACTTCACGTAGATTTGAGTCAGGAAAAGATGTTTTCAGTTGGTATGTTCTTATCAAACTTCCTCTCAGTAATACACAAGTGAATTATTTATTTATTTATTTATTTATTTTAAATGTAAGTGCCAGAATAGATGTTAGGGTATGCAATTTTGTAATATGAAGAAATAAGCACAGATCCAACACATTTGATAGAACAGTGAATATTCTTTCTTTTCACAATCCGTAATTAAAATTCACTAGTTGTTGACAGGGAAAGCAAAAGAGTTTACATGCTTCAGAATTTATTTGAATGTTTAAGTACGTCTTAAAGCATCCACCCTTGGCAATTACAGCGTAGACAGGATGTTAAACACCAAATTTATTTCTTTTGTCTGTTATAATGCTTTCATATTACGGTAACTAGTTAACTGCTCATTGGAAGATATTTAGGTTATTTCTGGTTGTCAGCATGCACCTTTTTTCTTTGTACCTCACCTTTGTTATCTTAATAATGGTTTATATTCTGGCAATTGTTTCAGACAGCATTATGTCACCACATGACATTCTGTTTTTAGGTCTTCCTTAGTTTAATGTTAAGTTTTCCTTTAAAATTTTTGAGTTGCATTACAGTATTAGAACTCATAAAAGCATTAAGTCATTGGGTTTTGGTAGTGGGCTTATGAGTAGTATACATGTATTTTATTTGTTGATGAAGGCCCTGGTTGTTTCCTCAGAGAGAAATTATGTAATCAATACTGTGAGCATGCTTCTAGCTGTAATGAAATCAGTTAAGTGATAACTTTGGCTAATTAAAATAAGAAGTATACAATCAGAATGCATTATATTTATAAATTATTCAGTTCTTAATGATGGGTAATTTCAATACCGCCAAACAGGAAAGTTCCCATATTCCTATGTTCAGTAACTTAGGAGATGGAACTGTCTTTCAACCTCTTGTAATATCATGATTAATTCATGGATCTGAGTATAACATTAGACTTAAATATAGCTGATAAATGAATAATCTGCTTTCTGCTGTTTTGAAATTCTATTAGCAATTCCTGAAGTTCCTTGATTTTTATACAAATACTATAATTGGGTAGTAGTAATGTTAAATTTAGCCTGTGTGAAAGTGATTATCATCTTGAATTGTATGGAATTGGATTGCCAGGCATCACAGAATAGGGAGTCACAGCTGTAATATGTTTAGCAAAAGATAAGCTAGTATGTTCTGTTCTAGCCAAGGTTTCTGAATGACTGCAGAAAACTACTGTGTATAGATATTATACTGATCTAGCCACATACATGGATAATTGTTTAAATACTAGATTTTTAATGAAAATACTCAATATTTTGTTTAGTTGAAGGTGAAGTGAAATATTTCTGTCCACCACTGGGCAAATATTACTTCCATTAGAATCCTGAATTTGGAAATAATTCTGAAAATTTGTGGGCAAAGGCATTTGGCAGAGAGTGAAGCCATAGCGGAACAACTTACCTCTGTCAAAATGCCTATTTTTTTTAGCTGTACTAAATCTAGATTCAGTCACATAATTCTTTCAGTATCATACTAGGAGCATAGAGAAATAGTTATGTCCCAGTCCGATGAAACTCACCTTAAGATCTGCAAATTCCAGTATTATACACCATAGTATTTCAGAGTTTTCTATGATTGCTTTCTTAAATATTTTCTGTATGTTGTGCAGACACACCTATTGAGCAAAACTTTTTGTTCCTTCAAAATTTATAAACCATCTGACACTCTTTAGTAAGGTCATGCATGGATGTGGGCCAGCTGGACTTTCTTCAAAAGGGCATGTGTCTATTTTAGTGGTTCAAATCACCACTTTTAAAACTTACATTTATTGAACTAAGCATATGAAATTCTTCAGTCAAGAAGTGTCTTTTCTAAGGCAGAAACTCTTATGAAAATACTGTTGGAAGGAACGTTGCAGTGTACTGACTTTTCGTATCTATTATTAAAAATGTTTTATTAACAAAATAATTACTTTAAGTCTTTAAGTACATAATTCTCTAAGTATTTGTTATATTGATAACCTGAATAGGTTGCACGGGCAGAACCACCAGGAGATACTGCTTCTTTCTGTGTTAAAAGAAACTTTCAGGAATAGGCTTCTCATCTGAGCCAAAGCAAATGGGAAGACATTCAGCTGCTGACTGATGCTGACAAGTGTTACCAGTTCTTTGCTGTCATATCAAGCCATGTCATAGGAATCCTTTTTGTGAAATGATCAAGCTTCATTTTAAGAAAAATGTGTTGCTTTTTGCTCTGCTCCTTTGATTCCAGATATTCATTAATCTAGTGGATAGAAACACGATTTCCAGGCTTAATGTATTTAATGTATTCATGGGTATACTTGTATGTAATTATTCTGGTGACAATATTATCTTTCAGTTTTAACAGTATTTCTCCTTGTTCTTTCAGGGTTGGTTTGTTTTTTTTTTTTTTTGTTTTTTTTTTTTGTTTTTTTTTTTTTTTTGTTTTTTTTTGTTTTTTGGTTTTTTTTTTGTTTTTTTTTTTTTTTTTTTGATGGATCAAATTTAATAGTGTTGCCTAACTGGAAAATTAATCCATCAAAATACACCAAATATTGTTTACAATTGATATTGTAACTACTGAGATCACTTTTGTTCTTAGGAACTTTCTAAAAAGTTTCTTGACATGATTTAAATCTAAGGAATCCTCCACAGTTCGCAGTGTCTTACTCTGCAGCCAACGAATGCATTTCACTTGCAATTCATATTATTTTTTGGGGGGGATTACACTGGCAAAATGGAGAACCAAATGCTAGGTCTTTTGTAAAGTGAACTTTATTGAGAGTCCAGCGGAGGGCTACAAAGATGATCAAGGGAATGGAGCACCTGTCTTATGAGGAAAGTCTAAGAGACCTGGGTCTGTTTAGCCTGGAGAAGAATGAGAGCAGATCTCATCAATGCTTATAAAGACCTAAAGGGCAGGTGTCAAGAGGATGGGGCCACGCTCTTTTCAGTGGGCAACAGGCACAAACTGGAACACAGGAAATTCCATTTCAACTTGAGGAGGAACTTTACTTTGAGAGTAACAGAGCACTGGAACAGGCTGCCCAGAGAGGTGGTGGAGTCTCCGTCTCTGGAGACATTCAAAACCTGGCTGGATGTGTTCCTGTGCAACCTGCTTGAGGTGACCCTGCTGTGGCAGGGGAGTTGGATTAGGTGATCTCCAGAGGTCCCTTCCAACCCCTACCATTCTGTGATTCTGTGTGATTCTGTGACTTCTCCTGGAAGACAAGACAGTTATTAAGTACTAGATACCAGCTCACTGTTTTTACAGCTTTTGGTTCAACTGCTATACCAGCTTCATAATTTACTTCCTAAACTGATTATCTGCATTTGAAAAAATGTGTTCCTCTGCTCGTGTTCATTCCTTAGTCTAATTTTGTTAGGGTGAATATTTGTCATAAGATAGGTAACAAATGAGTGTTTTTGCTGTTACACTGACAAGAAACAGCATTTTCACAAATCCCTTTGCTCTCATTTGGGTTCTTGAGTTAAAGTCAAGGGCACATGATTATCAAACAGTGCTTTCTAAGAATGAGTAAGCAAAATATTCTGTCTTGCTCAGATATTACCTTTTCTGAGGACTGGGGAGATAGCTCAGTTTATTATACTATCATTTCAAGGCTGGAGGTCACTACATGCAAAAAGAGGCTATGACAACCAGGTTTGTTCAGCCTTAAAAAAAGAAAGCTTAGGGTTGACATCATTGCTATTCAATTAGCTAATAAGAGAGAAGCTGGATCCCGATTGTTTACAGAGGTGCACAGTGAAAGAAGAAGAGGCAACAGACACAAGTTGCAACATAAGGAATTCTGATTAGATGTTTGGAATTTTTTTTTACCATAAGAGTAGTCAAACACTGGAGTAGGTTCTGGAGAAAACTGGAGGATCTACTTCCATAACCCATATATTGGACTGCCAACACTGATAAATCCAGTTTGGGGTTTTAGCACCTTGAAATAAAGTAAATAAAAAGGAATCCAAATAAAGAAAAATATGTGATAACAGTCAAACAGGAATAAATCTAATAAAGACATTAGATTTCGTGGATCAGACATGGCTGCACTTAATTGTGTATTTGATAGGTCATTACAGAGGAGCCTACAGGCCAGGCTGACTAATGGTTCTTCAGAAGTATTTTCTTCAGCTGTTATATTTCCGATTGAGATCTTCTATCATGATATTTTTCTAAAAGATTAAGACTCGTGGTTATGTGTTATGATATGTTGATGAACTCATATTCCACTTACCATTACCTTTCTGCTTGAAAATTTTGTTCAGACAGGTTTTTTTTTTTTCTAAATTATTATTTTTTTTTAATTTCATGCCAAGCAACACACTTTTGCCTTTTGCAATATTACTTTTATTACCTGCATGGTGTTGCATTCCTTCTGTAGTATGATTTGGCATAATATTTTTATTGCTTTCACAGTTATTGAGAGCAGATATCTTTGTGGTTGGCATATGTTTTACCTTTGTAGTTTGATTGCATTTTTAATTTGATGTGTTTGACATTTTTGCTCAGCCTGCTAAACTTTCCATTTGTGAGTAATAATTCTTGCTAGCTCTCCTAATATTTTTCCTCAGAAAGTCAAGTTTGTTTTTACAGTACCCTTTTATATTGTAATTGGTCATACTGCAAATAACGAATCGTCTAACAAATAAATGTCTAAGTTTGTGAACTGCTTAAATTAATGGAAAAAGGATGAACTATATATTCTTTTATTTATATATCTTCCTAGTCTTTCTTAATGTACCTCCCTGAGCAATTCATGATACCATTACAATATCATGTGTTCTTCTGGTTCCAAAAACCGCTTCCTAAAGAATTAGAGTTCTACAGAAAATATGAGTACTAATAAAATTAAACAGAGAAACCTGTAGTATAAAAAGTGGACTGCATAAACATCATTACTTATTTGTTAATGCTTACTTGAATTGAATAACTATAAAACACATTATGATTTACAGTGCTTGTAGTTGGATTTAAAACTGTTTCTAAGATAATTTTATTCCTCTGGTTTTAGAACTAATGCATAAATAATCTGATTTTTATTATAACAGTATTTTTATTGTACTGTCTTCAGTATAAATTTGGTTTATTTTAGAACTGATGTCTAGTTTATGAGTCTATGAAATGAATTCACATAATTATTGAATACTGATAATTCAAGGTGATTTGCACTGTAACACTTCACCATCTTATTTGTACATAAGGAATGTGAATTTGGAGAAGACTTATGGCAGGCAGAAGTGACTGCTGTTTGCATGTTTTTTTGGGATCTAAATCGAGTGACTTGATGATTCCACACCGTTTACCAGCATCTAAATACTTTATGACAATGCTTCACAGCAGTGTCTAGGTACTTCACAAGACACCCTGCTGATTTAATTGAAATTTTTTTGATTTCTTCAAAATTTTACTGTAAAAGGCAACAGTTTCATCATGTTGACATGTATTTTATTGCCACTACTTGGGTAAAATTACGCTGTCTGTTTTGTGTGAGGTCTTTTACTCAAAAAATTATGGTAGTGCGAAAGAAATGAAGCAAATCTTGTACAGCTGCTCATAATAATTTTATAACTGCATCTTTATAATATTCAGCAATAATTGAGATTGTGATGAGTAGGTTTTAAGGTTATCACTGATGATCAAAATTCATTATTTTCTCTTGTATCTTATCATTAATATTAAAAGCCTCAAACTTGCAAAAGAATGATCTGATTATATTCTTTTACTACTTTCACTCCTAAGGAAATCAGAAAATACTATCTAATGGGATTTTTTCTTGCAGTAGGCATCTGTAAAGACACATTGCTTTCAGGCTGGCTACTTGGCTAATGTCTTTCTGATACAATTGATATATCTGTTTCTTAACTTTATAAACCATTCACTTACTAGTTCCTTAGTATGGGCCATCTGTAGGGGACTAGTTCCTATTGGTAAACCTAATGGTAAACCATTAAAGTACAGCTAAAAGAATTACCATTTAAATACAATCTCTTATTATGTTATAAATTCTCCTTGCTGAAGCTGCTCAGTGGGTGGAAGACTTTATTAGCATTGTTACTTTTGTTTAAAAATAACAGAAAAAGAATGGACTTTCATTGTAATACTTTTCATTCAAAATTGACAAATTACTTATTATTTGCCTTTTAGCATTATAATAAGCATCTTCCAGAAGACCTAAGGAAAAAAAAAACCAAGAGGAAGTTAAAAAATGAATTTTAAATTAACATTTTAAAGATGTGGGTAGGGTATGTTTCAGGTATTTAAGAAAAAAGATATTGTCAAAACTGTGAAATATTATAGCACTACAATAATAACTGGCAAGATAATGGATCTATTGTATTTTATGCTTGAATTCAGATTGTGTGGATTTAAATATTTGCATTTTAAATAAATAAAGTGTAGACAGTTATAAAAATATATGTATATGCTTTAAACCTGAAAATATCTTACTGAGACTATTTTTGGTATTATTTTTAGATTTATCCTCATCCCTAAGTACTCATAGTGCTTAGTTTTCTCATGTTGACTTTATTACTTCTCCGATCTGCACTAGAAGAGTAGATGATTTAGTATTAATTTTTAGAAGATAAAAAGATTTTATTATTTCAGTCATTGATAGTGTTTCAGGCTAGGTGAAAAGATGATTCTTCCACTTTTCAATTTCTTGTTAGACTTGTGACCAAGTCATGGGTAAAACACCCTGATTATGATCTTTCTAGATTCCTGATCTCCTGCCTTCCTACAGATATGAAGTTTATAGAAAAGACTTCTGGCACAACCTCCAAAGGAGATTTAGACACTAAGATGCAAATCAAGAAAGCAAATAATTCCAACGATATGTTGGAATTAAATTTAAAGTTGCTCATTATAGTGTCTTTGCTGACTGGGAAGAGCTAGACTTGAGATGCTACATTTAAATAGTGGATACAGATGATCCATTGTGTGTCTGGATCAGCTGATTGTCCTCTGAAATGAGTGTGTGCAGTCACCTTTCATAAGGAAACTAGCGCAAGGTGTACGTGTAATTTTGAGATCACATGTGACTGCATCACCTGGTGCCATGGAGCTGGGACACAGCCAGTGAACACATCTGAACCTGGCTTTGAAGCTGGAACACACACCTTGGTCAGAGCATTTGTCATTCTCTGTCTGTAGCAATGCTGCTGAAGAGGCTGCTCCGTCCAGCCTGCTCCTGCTGCTGATTGGTCCACCTGAATGAGTTACCATCTTAGCTTTACTGGCCAGGGTTTTTTTTTTTTTTTTATTCAAAGTGGGCTTGATTAACTTAGTTTCATCACAGTTCAATTAGAATTGCTTTTTTTATTGACTATCCACTGCAACCAGTGCAGCTATTGCTGGAGAAGGGCATGTAAGGAAGTTTTGGGGCACTGCATAATGGGACTTAAAATAGCTGACACATCGCAGAGCACAGCATAAACCAACTAGCAGAGAATGCTAATAAAAGGGGTGTATTGGAAATATTGTTACTTTCCTGGAGTTAGCTGCTGACGTAATTTGAAATCGTCACCTCTGAGAAATGGAGATACATGGTCTAATACTTCCTTCAGAGTCTATATCCCTGTTACCATCTGGGTATAGGGAAGTGGACCACTCTCCTCTTTTAGAAAACATGGGGAAAGGGGTGCAGGTGGAAGAGAGAAGTAATTTTCATAAACTATTTAGCTGTCTAAGGACTTAGCTGGAAAATAGGAGTCCTGAGTTCATAACCTTTTCTTAGCTTGATGGGTTTCAAACCATGCATGCACTTCAGTGATCAGTGATGAAGCCATAGTTTATTTGAGCCTGAGAACTGTCTTCCCCTCGCCTTGTTAGAGATGGGCAATTGTGGAGGTAGATCAGTACTACTTATAAAGGAATTTTTCCTTTAACGTTGTCAGTCAAAGTTTGATTTCTGTGCTGGATTTATCTCATAAATTTTATAGTTTATAGGTTAATGTAACTGTACATAAATGTAACTGCTCTCTAAATGTTGCTGAGATATATTAGTTGTTTCAACAGTAAGAACTACATGGAGAGTATCTGTCATGTAATAAAAGTTACATTTGTTTCTATCAATGTTGTATTTTTATTGGCTATTCTGTTGTTCTTGAATTATGATGAATGCCATATGTGCTCCACTTATTATTTTATAGGCTTTTATTATAATCCTTCTTTTTTGTATCTTGCCTAAATTCATAGCTACATTCTTTAAAATCTCTCTTCATGTGAAAGATCACATTATGAAGACAAAAATATATTTTCATGACTAAAATTAGTTTATATTTTACCTTCAATTAGATTTTTATATCCATCGGTTTTTATGTTGTGCAATTGGCTTTTTCTTAATTTTTTTCCTCATATTCTGCTAGTAATATGGCAGGTATGTTATTATATATGACATTTCCATATGTATTAATCATAATACTAGAAATAACACTGCGTCACACAAGCTTGGACTACTTGTAATCCATTGAAACATTAAATCTAAACCCTGGCCTGATAGAACTCTTGAATTCCTATCAACAAATCAGTCAAAGTCCAGTCACAGCAAGCCTTGTAGTAAAAAGAAGATGTAAGGGTTCAGGATTGTTTACGTGATGTGTACTATTGTGCAAGGCCTGAAATCATTCAAGAAGTGGGAACTGGAACGCAGAAGGGGAATAACCCCTTGCTGGTGAGGGAAGCAGGGCCACAGTGAGAATTTGGGACCACACTGGCTATGGTGTCCTTTTAAACTAGATCATTTCCAACTGAATAGCATGTAAAAATATTATGTAATCAGCGTCTTACCTACGTTTTAAGCAGAGTGATGACAAGTTGTTAATGGCTTGCTCTTTGAAATTGTAAGAACAGTTGTGATCATGTCATGCATTGTAGTTTTGTATAAAGATCCCTTAAATTTTTAAAAAGCACTAAAATAGTTTAACATTCACTAATGAAATCCATGCATTCTAGCTGCAGTTGCTGATTTTACACTGTAACAGAAGTATGGGAATATACGTAGAAGAGCTGCAGTTGCTTTCTCACTTTTCCAAAGTCAAAATAACTTAAGAAACTAAAGTAAAGGAGATTATGGATGTAATAAATCTGAACATTGGTACTGGTTACACTAAATACAATTGGAAATAAATTATTTTGGCATAATTATCAATATATCAAAACTGTTTAGTCTCTATTTTGACATTCTCTGTTTATGTTTCACTATTCAACAAAGCCAAGCACCAAGGAATCCTGAAGGACACTTCCAGGGAAATCCATTAAATACACAAAAATAGCAGATGAAAAATCAAAGAGATTTTTATGGAAAAAGCAAGAAGGCAAGTCCTGAGAGGATTTCACATCCAGCATTTGCTAAAGGTAACCCAAGATAACATATAGGTGATGACATTAGGCAATATAAATAAATTCTGAGATAAAGTGTTATGGAATGAATATTATTCAGTCTTTCCTGTCAGAGCTACTCTCTATCTTTTGGGATAGCAGAATAAGGGAGAACTGTGAATTTTTTTAGGACAATGTTAACTACAGTTTAATGAACCTATGTAGGAAATGTTGTTTAGATACAGGGATAATCTCTTCTAATGCTAATCTAGAAATATTTTTTTCTGTATATCCTACACAGTTGGATCTCTGTAGATCTCGGAAATTGTATATGTAACCTCCTTTTTGTAGATATATATTAATGGAAGTAATATACCTAGTACCACGCTGTACGGCACAACTCCACTTCAAATACCAGAAGTATCTGATGTTATTAGAAGGTAGAAAACACAAACTTTGTTTTCCATAGATGCATTTAATAATAATTTTGTCATTCTTAATTTTCCCAAATTTCTGTTATTCTTGAAGTGCTTCTTTTCCTCCTTCCAGTTTTTAATGTGTTTTCACAATATTTGGAAATTTTTTATATTTACAATATCATATCCCCTATCACCTGCAAACGTCCAGAAAGACTGAATAGTATAATGGACTGCTAAAGACTGCTGGGAGTGTTGGAAATGGAAATATTAGTATGCAAATTTAACAGAAGCCACTTGGCTGGTTAACACCAGAGGGTCGGCTAACTGTCCTCATCCTGCCCTCTACATAGTGTGGGAGGAGATATGGTTCTCGTAATGTACATTAGAAAGTGTCTGGGAAAGGCAGTGTGGGTTGCTCCTGTCTTGGGAAAAAGAAAATGCATTTCTTGGACTGCCTTTGCTCGAGCACTCGGGTAGTCTTGTTGGGTAATGTGGAAGAATGGAGAGTTCTGGTGTGTATCTCAAGGATATTTAAGCATGGGGGAAAATAATCCATGATTTAAATTATGTGTTGTAGGATCTAATGCTGCAGGAGTTACCTGAACTGATGAAGAATGAGTTTCACAAGGTACCAGATAAGTGCAGTGATGACACAATCCATGCTGGTCTTGGCACACGACATGTTGCTTCTCCTGTCCTGACAGATCATTTTGACAGATGGGGCTCAAGTCATCACCTGCTGTTATGGACATTTTTTGGGTGAAGACCAATGGAATGAAGTAATAATATTTATCTACATCTTAAAGGACAGGAGATAGTGTTAATAAGGATGTATAAACCTTGATGCTTATATCACCTAATGATGTTAGATTTAAAGATGTTTTAAGTATGCAGTGTAAGTTTTGAGCATTGTTAATAGGGTGATTTCAGGAATGAGAAATAGAATAGATAGAATAATTAGATGTATCAGATAATGTGGGATCTGAACATGACACAAATAGTATGGAAGAAGGAGTGGAGGTTGTACTGTATCTGGCAGGGACAGAATTAACTTTCTTCACAGCAGTCTGTATGGTCCTGTGCTTTGCATTTGTCACTAAAGTAATGTTGATAATGCACTGATGTTTTGGTTATGGTTGAACAGCACTTGCACAGTCTGTCAAGACAAGACTGTCTCTCCAACACCGCCTTCAATCCCCACAAAGGCTAGTAGGCTGGAAGTGAGCAAGAGGTTGGGAGGGAGCATAACTGGCACAGCTGACCCAAACTGACCAAAGGGATATTCCATACCACAAGATGTCGTGCTCAGCAATAAAAGCAGAGGAGGAGGAAAATGTAGAGACATTCATGGTTATGGTGTTTGTCTTCCCAAGACAAATGTACCATGTACTAATGCCATTCCCATGTACCAGTGCCCTGCTTTCCAGGAACTGGCTGGACCTCTGCCTGCTAACGGCAAATAGTGAGTGAAGTAATCTATTTGCTTTTCTTCCATGTGCAGCTTTTGGTTTTCTTACTAAACTGCCTTTATCTCAACCCATGAGCTTTTCCATCTTCTTTTCTTCCTTGAGAAGGGGGAGTAAGAGAGTGGCTGGGTGGGGATCTGCCAGCCAGCCAAGGTCAACCCACCACAAATATATGCATATTTTAACATCTATCTCTCTATATAACCACATAATGGTTGGAGTTGGAAGGGATCTTAAAGATCATCTAGTTCCCACTCCCCTACCATGGCCAGGGACACCCTCCACTAGACAGGTTGCCCATCCAGCCTGGCCTTGAACACCTCCAGGGAAGTGGCCTCCACAACTTCCCTGGGCAACCTGTTCCAGTGCCTCACCACCCTCAGAGTAAAGAATTTCTCTGTAATATCTAATCTGAATCTACCCTCTTTCATTTTAAAACCATTACCCCTCATCCTATCACTGCACTCCCTGACAAAGAGGCCCTTCCCACTTTTTCTTGTAGGCCCCCTTTAAGTACTGGAAGGCTGCTATAAGGTCTTCCTGGAGCCTTCTCCTCTCCAGGCTGAACAACCCCAACCCGCTCAGCCTGTCCTCATAGGAGAGGTGCTCCAGCCCTCTGATCATCTTTGTGGCCCTCCTCTGGACCTGGTCCAACAGGTCCATGTCCTCCTTATGTTGGAGGCCCCAGAGCTGGATGCAGTACTGCAGGTGGGGCCTCACCAGAGCAGAGTAGAGGGGCAGAATGCCCTCCCTTGACCTGCTGGCCAAGCTTCTTTTGATGTAGCCCAAGATACAGTTGACTTTCTGGACTGTGAGTGCACATTGCTGGCTCATGTTGAGCTTCTCATCCACCAACACCCCCAAGTCCCTCTCCTCAGGGCTGCTCCCAATCCATTCTCCACCCAACCTGTATATATGCTTGGGATTGCCCTGACCCAGGTGCAGGACCTGCACTTGGTCTTGTTGAACCACATGCGGTTCACGTGGTCCCACCTCTCAATAATCACCTCACAACAATCAGGGGGAGGGCCCTACCTTCCAATTTAGCTTATAAACTTTATATAATTATGGAGGGTTTATTTGGTAAAATTCAATACATACTTCAAAGTCAGCTCCAGTTTTTGGTGAGGAGGTTATTCAGAGAAAATAATTCACTCAATTCTAAGTAAAGACATTGAAATGAGCTACTTGTTACATGGTATTTTTCAAATTCTATTTTGTAGTGTAAAAATGAAAGTTCATAATAAAGGAAGACACTGAGTTTTATTAAATGATTTGATGAGCATGGAATTTCAAAGCAAAATTTTTCATTACTTTTTAGCATCAAGTATCTTTAAAGTGGGTGAACCAAGAGAAAAAATTCAAGGAGCGAAAGTACAAGACGATGAATATCTGCTAGTAGAGAAGCCTATTGATCAGGTAAAGTCAAGGCAAATTTATTGCTCTCTGAAACATATTAGTAAGTCGGCCAGAACCCTTGGGATGGAACTACTTGCTGCTTTTTCTTGAAGTAAGCCTTTAAAGTTATTTTGCTAGAACATGAAGAAAATAAGATAGCTATTTTAAACTGACCTCACAACTCTGTGGTGAGAAAGATTAAATAAAAGGTTTAAGACGTTTTCTTAATGGTTACTGAGTCTCTACCAGAGGCATTTATGATTCCACTACTCCTTTGTACTCTGACAAAATAGTGGAATCAAAACAGGAACTCTCACACATAAGTTCATACAACATTTTGTTTGGTTCTTGACTGGTAATGTCATAGTAGAGAAAGAGCAGAATCGTGTATGCCAGGCTGCTGCTCAGAAGTGAGCTCAAGACAACACCCAGGTTTTTTTGTGCTTCTTTTCTGGCAGGGTTGGAATGCGTTGTGCAGAATTTTTGTGCTGTGCTGAATGGATGCGTATACATTTTCTATAGTCCCTAAAGCCCTGTCACTAAAAAAATGCTGAACTGATTCTAATCTATCCAAGCAAATCAGAAATTATATTAGTGATCATTAAGATCATATAGGTTTCCTCATTAAAAACAAAAATAAACAGGAACACTTCACATGTATAGTTCAATAAGCCAGTAGAGAAGACTATATATGAAAAATTTTGATTCCATCTATTGTTAACTCATGATCATTATGTTAAGTCATTAAATCATTAAGTCATTAATTTATTGTCTTAAATTTATTGTGATATTTAGGTTAATTAACAGGGCACTTATATGCATGTACATTTTCACATCTTAGTAATTTTATATAGTAATATTATATATATAACATTAAATAATTTGTTAAATAACATATCAAGTACATATAATATTAAATAACTTGAATTAATAGTTGCAATAAATAAACAACTTTTTATAATTTTATAACATTATATCCCTATTATTTAAAAAATCTGAAAAAAAGAGGTATTTTGTGCTTTAAATATCTCCTTGGCGATACTATACTTCATATGTGCCCAAGCACATAAATCAGAAATGGAGTAGTAGATACTTTATTAATAGGGAAAAAAGAGGAAAATGTACTAGTCAGGACACTGTAGTATTTTATTTTATCTTTATTTATATTTGGAAGAGATTGAGATAAAAGATGGCTTTTGTGTTTCTTTTTTTGCAACAACACCTGATTATATATGCTAATGTCTTTCAGTTTCAGCACAGATGAGATAGAGATTGCTGAAGGGCAATGAACTATCACCGTCTCTGAAATCTCTCGCTCAATTCATCTGTCAGGTCAAACCTGTTTTGACAGTGAAATCTTTATTTTTCTATTTTAAAGGGAATTCAAAGCTTGTGAAAGGTGCCAGATTGACAGCACAGAAAGGTGAAGTCATCTATTTATTCATGGAACAGATACTGCTCATGAAGTAGCATCAGCACTGAAGTTTTTACTAGAAAGTTCACAGAGGCTTTAGCATTAAAGTAAAATTGCTCCATAACTAACTGCAGGGCATAAATGTAAACCCCACAGCAATATCTAGAAGATATTTGCCTACTACAGCTAACAACAGTGCTAGCTTTATAATCTTTTATAGTTTAGTTCCTACTTTAGTCTTTTGTGTGTATGAAGCTGTTTTTAACCTGCTTACTTTTTCCATTTCACCACCCATTGTGTAAGGTCAATTGAGATTATGTGTTGCTATTTTATATACATCTAGTTTGCCACTGGTTCTGTTTGAGATGATCTTTACTACAGTAACCTATGCCAAAATAACTGCAAGGCAAGACGGCAGTATATTACCCTTGATGGTATAGTTGGAAAAGATGTGATTGAGTTACCAGGAAATGGAATGGGAATATAAAAGGAGAGGGAGAATAAGGAAGAAGGAAAGTATATGAAGGCAATCATTTGGGAAAGCATGAGATAGACAAATACAGAACATACCAATGAAAAAAAGAGCTAGAGAGATTACGAGAGTTCAGAGATGGAAACAAAAACAATAGGCAAAGAGGAAAAAACAGACACAAGTGAAATAAGAAATAACGAATGTTAAGTATGAATAAGAAGGCACGATAAATATTTATGTAAAAACCTGTTCATTTTTGGAGTATACTTGTTATACAAAATTATGATGCTTATTTTTCTTCATTACAAGGTACACAGCTGTGGGGCTATATCAATATTTTTCTTTGCTTGGAGAACCAATATGCATAAGATCAATCTTTCAGAAGAGCTATTTTGAATTGCTAGAATGTTACATCTTTACTTTTAATGATACTTTCCTTGGAATGTATTTAGTTGAGTAGTTTCCATATATTTATTTTATTAATTTAATTAATAATATTCCTGTCATTTTCTGTAAGTATTGCAGCATTCTTCTCAAACAAAACCTCCTAGTTAATTTTTATTTCTCTGTCTCTTATCCTTTTTACTCAGTGTGTTCAATGAATGTTTATGTGTAAACCCTTTTTATCAAATCCAACACATTTGCATTTGTCTTTGAAAAGTAAAACTTCTGTATTTTTACAGATAAGGTTTTATTACAATATTGAAAGGGAAATTAGGCATTTGGACAGCGGACCAAAGACTACTGCTTATTGTCCTCTGCTAGTCAAAATGAAGTAGTGACGACGGCATGTTAAAAATATGAACTGAATGTGGCCCAGCATATTTAGCCTATGTGCCAGGAGAAGAGCAAGAAGGGACAATTAATTTTATTGAAATCCTAAAAAAAACCTGCAGGAAACGTGTTTTCATTGGTGAAGAGGTCACAAATCCAAGATAATGCTTGTTTAAATTCCTGTAAATTTTAAAAAGATCAAAAATCAGCATTCAAATGCCTTGCTGCTTTAAAATAACTTTTCTCAATAACCTTATAATAAGGTAAATGTTAGCCTTTTCAGTTTAGCAGAATAAGGTTATAATGGTTTTAGTATTGTAATTGTGATACTTTTTTTCCCTGTCATTGTTTTAATTCCCTTTCATACGTGAAGAGTGATTTTGATTTGTCTAAATTATTTATAAAATTTAAATGTCTTTGTGAATATGAAATTAACAGAATTCATTATTTTACTAATTTAAGCCAAATCCTCCAGCTCTTGCTTAAGCAAAAACCTTGTTGAAGTGTATACCCATCTCTGAAGTAAAAAAAAAAAGTTTTGAGTTGAGTAAGGTCTTCAGATCAGACCTTCTGTTTCTCAATATA
Source organism: Fratercula arctica (assembly GCA_947846985.1). Taxonomy (NCBI): domain Eukaryota; kingdom Metazoa; phylum Chordata; class Aves; order Charadriiformes; family Alcidae; genus Fratercula; species Fratercula arctica. The sequence goes on from CANTUZ010000003.1 coordinate 105,329,308, forward strand.
TATCTAAATACTTATCATGTATATGTATAGATTCATAAATTAAAGAGTATTTCATTCTTTGTATATTATCACTGGATATAATTTAAAAGTACGGAAAAAAGTTAAGATGAAATTAATGATAAAAAGTCAGAATGAAACTAGAATAAGGGAAGTTTTAATGACTAGTATACAAACGCTGTAAATTAGGAAGAGCTAATTTGATTTTTATGTATGTAGGTTCCAGCTGAGAATGTGCAAGAAGAAATCACAGCACATACCAGCAGTGCTTTGACTGAGGTTAGATTTCCTTGTTTTTTAAGTGTGAGTGCACGTATTTGAAATGTAAGCTAGATTCTTAATGCAGAATGTAAAACATTTTGTGTTTGATTCTGAACATGAAACAAATTAATGTAGTTTTGATTAAGGGGTGGAATGGAGACTTGCATGAGCTTGGTTTTTTGTTTGGTTCTAATGTGGCTGAAGTTTCAATGAACCATTTACCTCAGGATATGTGTATTATTAAAAGATGATGGGACTCCTGTAGGATTCAGTAATCATCGTTACAGTAGTAACTCATGCAATTGTAGCACCATTGGATCAATTTAATAGAAAATTGAACTCCATTTGACTTAACCTGTGCATACAAACATCACCCCCTTTTCCTTTTGCAACCAAAAATTAAAATACAACTACAGAGATTTTCTTGTAAATACCTACAGAAGCAATAGAAATAAGTCTGTTTATGTATGTCCCTTTGCCTGACTATATTTATTTTCATTCTGCCTCAAATAGTCACTTGTTATTTACAAACTTGACTTAGACCTGATTCATTCTTTAACAGTGTTGTAAGAGAAAAGGCAGCTCTTAGGATTCATGTGATGAATTCCCTGGCAGAAATCCTGGTTTCACTGAAATTAGTATGTGCTTTATCATCGACTTCAGTAAGATTAATAAAATTGTACATAAGCTGAAAAGTGTAGCTGCTATGTCAGAATCTTTCTGTCATTGAACCATTTGTCTTTGTGTTACTTATGATAAAAGGAACACCTACACTGGTTCCTTGTATGCTTAAATCAATGAATTGAAAAAAAAGAAGTAGATCTCATTTTAAAACAGCATTGTCACTGTTGGGATATTGTGAATATGAATATACCTGCAGCATATGAATGTTGAGACTGAAACCACTTGGGAAGAGCTAGTGGCACTTGATCCTGAGGCAATATAATAATTTACTCAATTGTTTTAAAAAATGGGGGCAGGATTCCCAAAGAAGATTTATGACCATAATTACAACATCTACTTTTTAAGCATGATGCTATTTAGTCAAATTTGTAATCTCAGTATAGTCACTTAAGCTTCCTTGTAGAATGCATGTGGAAAATAGGAAATCTCAGATTGTGATCCACAAATGCCTGAATGGCAGGGTGTGAGCCCTCTGAATTGATAAGGGCAGGATGGGTGTTACAAGTCCTGGCCCTTAGTTTGAATGGGTTTAAACTCAAGTCTCATGACATTATCCTAAGACATTGAGTTATGAAAGAGTTTGTCATGAGTTTCTTTCATTTGCTTTTAACTGAAATTGTGTTCACATTGCGTGATGGAGTAAATGCTCAGTGTAGGCGGAAATATAATGCTCCCTCAGACTAAGAGCTGGCTGCTGGCCAGCATGATAGTCTTCTGTTTAATTTCTCTTACTCTGTAGACCACCATGCTAACGTTATTTCTACAAGCTGAACTCACAAGATTACATTTTCCTGCATGAGAAAAGGCAAAGCCACTTACGCTATCTCCTTGTATTTAGAAGATAGTGCAGCAAAATTTGAGTCTTGCTCTCAGACTCGAATCCAAAGATAGAATTTCACCCTCTGTATTTGTGTAGTATAAGTGTACATGTGCATACACAAATGCAGATATAACCACACATATTTGTGGCAAAAATTTGAGATATTTATTCAGAATATCAATACATACACTATTGCATTACTCAGAAAAAAGCCTCTTCCGTTTGTATATTTCTGTAACTCAGAAAAAGTGTAGGAATACTGTAGAAATAATTAAATACCTTTAAAAAAAATCTATGCATAACTTTAAAGAATTTGCAGTTGCAGCAGTTGCATATGTGAAAGTAAGTATCGTTTATTTATGCATTTTCAATGTGCAAAATTCCAAATGAAACTGATGTTGAAAACGCTGATAATGGGATTGCAGTTAAATATTCAGTGGATCAACTGCTGTACACTTTTTGGCGTAGGTTGAAGTGGATACTCTGCCTCTGAGGATATTCAGGAAAAGGTTTAATTAAAAAATCAGCTACTGTTTTCTAAACAGAAGAATCCTGAGCAGCAGGGTAAAGTATTACTATGAATTTGTAGGAAATATATGTATATTTAATTGTAAGCATGAATTCAGCTAGAAAACAATGGTACAGAAGGTGCTATCACATTTCTAGCATGAGTAAACCTGGACTATTATGAGCATATACTTAGTAAGTAATGGCTTTAGAATGCAGTTCTTATATTGTAGGCTGTATATGGGGGTACCGGCATATTTGGAATTTGTACATCTCCCAACCCATATGTCAGTATGAAAACCTGCAAAAAATGCCTCTAGAAAGATTTTGAAAACTGTATATGGTGATAAACACAATGTCAAACTAATGAACAGTAATATGCAGAGCAATAAGTAGGTTTAGTGGTAATATTTTATGTGAAAAATTGAATGATGAGGAAATGTAGTGTGTGTGACTAAAAATCACAGTTTTCCAGTGGAGAGAGAGAGTTTCAATTGACTGTTTATGTTTCTCAATCAGGAATTGTGTAATTTTGGATTCAAAACTTTTTATAGGTCAGTGAATTTTTCCAATAATTTAATTTTCCTTTTTCAATCAGACCACGAGCTAAATTAAAAATATCAAAATTACAGATTTCTTCCAGTCTTTTAAAATATACAGTAGCATATCACTCATAGAGGAATATCAGCTATTACTGGTGGCGTGCATAAGACCTATAAATTGAAGGTATGATTTAAAGAAAAACAATTAATATTAAAAATGGAGAGAATTACACACTAATATTTGTATTTGTATCCCTAGGAAATTATGTGATAAACTGTTTTGCATTACAGATAATATGAACAGATGCCAAAGTAAATGTCCAAATTATTGTGGAACACATAAATTTCTTAAGACTCTATTACAAAAAAAATCTGAGATTCTCATTTAGTAACTCTTGAACTCAGCTAGTTCTGAGCTAGAACTCCACTTGAAGCCAGTGGAGCTCGTTAGTCTTACCAGTAGCTATTGTAAAATACAGTAATGCTCAGACATTATTTTTTTTGAGAGAAAAGTAATAGAGATTAACATATTTCTGAATGCTTTTAAGTCATTCTGAAGATGAGTTATTGCATTTACAGAGAAATAAAATATATTGCAACTTGACTTTTTGTTTCCACTGTATTTACTGAATATTTGAGAACATTTTCCATGCTGCAAGAGGTCTGACCATAGGAAGCAAGGAATTCAGTTAAACTAATCTGCACGGGTTTTCATCACGCTACTTTGCATATGGGTAAGGGAGAGCTAGGTATGATTCTCAGAAACTCTTGCTGTCTTGGATCTTCTCCAAAGGTCTTGGTTGACTTCTTTGTCAGATAGAGTAAGACCTAGATAGACTCAGATAAATAGCCTCTATATAATTTCTGTTTCAGATTTATTCATATTGATCACTTTACGTGTGTGCTTTAGATGCTCGGAATCATCCTATTCTACTTCTGAGAGGCTACTAGTCTTCATAAATAATATAAGTAGATTAAGCTCCTTGTTTTAGTCTTCTTGAATTACACTTAAGTGAAATGTCAGCTAACAAAATAAACAATACAGACCCTTATACAAGTCTATCTATACTTTAAATGCAACTGATCAAGTAATTTCAATTAAACATGTTGAATGTGTGTAGAAATCAAGACTGATGTATGTTGTGTTAATGCAAACTGAGTTTTTTATGTATGTGTATGGATATATAGGGTAAGAACACCATTTAGTATGAAACAAAATTATCCTAATCCACTTTGATACTGGATTGATACTTAATTCCTAGGATTTAACTTTATCTAAAATGGACTTCGGTCACTGTCTATACAATACATGATATATTGTTTACACTAGAATTATTTTTGCCTCTTTTGAAGTCTCATAACCCATAGTATTAATAGCAATAAAATAAGAATTTATTTAAGGTTTTGCTGAAATTTTATTGCATTAAAAACAGAAGTAGAAATTCTTTCACATATACAGATACTCTTTGTCCTTCTTTTTCAGTTACATTAAATTAAATTTTTAATTATGAAATTGTTATATGCAAAAAATTGTGTGGCTTAAGAAGTACTCATAAAATGTGCATCTTAAGTATTCAACTGATTTAAAATTGATAAAACTTTAGATGCTTCACCAGAAAGTAGAACAATATAGTTATTGAGAGGGCCAGTCCTCACAAAAGTGTAAACTGTATTCTCTGTGTACTGATTTAGACTGAATGCAGCTGCAGATGAAATTAGTCAGATTTATAATTGAATTGAACTATTTTATCTTAGAGTGATGCTTTACCAGGTGGTGGCTTGTTAGCACTGCTTTCTTAGACACAGTTTATAATCTATTGTCTAGAGTTAGCACACCAACCATGTGCTCATCATTTGCTTGGTTTGTCTGAAATTGTGTTCTGATAGTTGAGCAAAATGGTCATGAGACGAAATACCACCCAAGTGGTACTGTATGTGCAGTGGACAAAGCTGAAAATCTGTTTGCAGAGATCTAAATAGTTAACAGGAGGCAAATTACCTCACTGGAGTCAGGCGTGGAAAACACCTAGTCCACCTTCTTGCCAGTACACTTCTGTTATGTTTTATCCACAGTATTTTAGATTTTTTTACTTGATAAGAGCTTACAGTGTTTCTTCCAAATATTTCTGTGGCTTATTTTACTAACCATAAGATTTTTATTTTGTACAGCCTTCCATAGGTCCATTCCATGCTTAACTGTATCTCTCACTATTCTTGTAAATAATTCTGCCTTATTTTGTGGCCCAAGACCTTTATTTAAAGGCCTTTATTCACTACTTCAGTGGAAATTATGAAAAAAATTTGTAATCTACCATTTTGAACATACATTAGTAAATATTATTTAGACAGCTAGCATGTATGTATGCGTTTATATGTATTTATGTGTGTATATATATGTAAATGTATTTATATATGTAAATACATTATAATATAAATATAGTACTTTATATGACGTTTCTCATCTAGAGAAACTAGTTTGTTATTTTAACCACTCTTTATAAATCAGTTTTTGCAGTCCTGAAATAATTTGATTTCTCTCGACCTTCCAAAAGTGAAATCCTTGTAGCTTGCATTTCAGAAAAAGAAGACAGCACGGAAAGGGAAAAATATTCATGACTTGATTTGCAGAAAGCCTCAGCCTGGTAATTCCAAAGGTTTGTTATCCATGCAATCATTGCTGGGTTAAAAAGAAGTCACTTACTAAGAAGTTTAGAACAGAAAATAGTACATTACCAGAGTATACAAATTAAAAATCTTGAACTTGAACAGGTTGCTGAAGGAGAGTATGGGTTAAATGAATAGTCATTTTGGGTGATGAATTCCCATTGAATCTTGTTAGCTATCATTTACAGAAGATTCTTTTTGCACTTCTTGTATAGTTGTTAACATGAAAGGGGCTATTTTGTTTTGTGACTTTAGATTACCAAAATGATTCAGAAATCATCCTTAATTGTTCTAATAGGAATCCTATGTTTCTATATATATGTATTCCAGATATATGTATTTTGTTCAAGCATTCTCCCACTAAGTATGGTTATTGGTGATGGGTGAGAGCTTACACAAAGTAGTTGTAATAATGTACAATTTGTTAGTTAGCTTTAGTAAATGCTTATCATAGAATCCATCCAGAAATTTCAGAATCATCTTTAATTAAGCTCACATGTATCGAGCATAACTGAATAATTCAACCCACTGTTTTGATGGACTGATAAACTGACAGACTGATTTACACTGAGAACGAGCATCCTTTGGACCTTTTGTTTCCATTCCTTGGGACTTTCCATAACCGCATCTATATTTTAAAAATCTCAAAACTGCTGAACAGCAAATGATCTATTTTGGATAAGCCTAAGCTTTTTTGTGTTTTGATATACAAGCTATTACTTAGTCCAAAAGCATCTGTGAGAATTTCAATATCTCTGTTCTATTAATGATCATACTGTTTAAATCATTCGTTGGTGTTGTTTCCCATTCTTGCTAACTACATATTTTATAGCTTGTTAGCTCTTTAGCTTGGTTCCTCAACTGCCTCGGAGACTAAATCTGTACAGCTAAATAAAGCAAACAAGGGACCTTTCTCTGGTCCTGAGGAAAAGCGGCATGGCCTGGCTTGATACATGGCTGTTTTGTCTTTCTTGTTCATAGAAGTTTGGCCCTATCCATAGTGCCAACTGGAAGAGTTTCTGCCTTGTGCTGTGTTCCAAATCACGCCTAGATGCAATCTGGGAGAGTGGTAGATGGCATGGATTTTAGCAAAGAACATATTAGCAAGAAAATGCAGTGGACAGTTGTGGGTTATTGCTTGAGCCTGTGAAATTGTCCTGTTTATTGTATTAGTACAATCCACAGAGTCAGAATAATACAGGTTGGAAGGGACCTTTGGAGGTCAGGTTTCACAGCAGATCTAACTAGATCAGATACTCAATGCCTTGTCCAATTGGGCTTTTAATATCTCCAAGGATAGAGATTCCACAGCCTCTCTGGGTAACCTGTTCCAATATTTGAATACCCTTACGATGAAAGTGTTTTCCTTTATACCCAGTTTCCCATGTTGCAGCTTTCATGTCTACTGCCTCTTGTCCTTTCACTGTGCACCTTTGAGAACAGCCTGTCTCCATCTTTTCTATAGCTTCCTATAAGGTAGTTTTAGACAGCAAGGAGAGCTTGCCTTAGCCTTCAGTTCACAAGGCTGATCAAGTCTAATTCTCCTAGCCTTTTGTTATATATAATTTTCTCCAGCTTCCTAATCAGTGTGGTGGACTTGCTATGGTATGTCCATGTCTTTCTTCTACTGGTAAGTTCAAAACTTTACACAATACTCCAGATGCAATCTCACAAGTGCCATGCAGAGAGAGTGAATTGCTTCCAGAATGCTTTCAGCCTTCTTTGCTACTAAGTGCACACTGATGATTGATGTTCAGCTTCCTGTTCACCAGGACCACCAGATTTTTTTCTTGCAAGGCTGTTTCCCAGGCAATAGATCTGCAGCCTGTATTGTTGCATAGGGTAATTCAATCCATCACAGGTACAAGTCTTTGCCAATTTCTTTTTTTTTTTTTTTTTTTTTTTTTTTTTTTAACTTCATGAGGTTCCTGTCAGGCATTTCGCTAGTCTGTTAAGGGGAGAGAGGTTGCCAGTGAAGACTGAGGCAAAGAAGTTGTTGAGTACCTCAGCCTTCTCCTTGTCCATTGTTACCAGTTTGCCAGTCTTGGTCATCAGGGTAATACGCTGTCTTTGACCTTCCTTTTCTGGCTAACATACCTGTAGAAGCACTTTTTATTATTCTTTGCATCCCTCACCAAGTTCAGCTTCAGCTGCGCCTTGGCCTTCCTGACCCCATCCCTACTCAGCTGGGCAGTGTCCCTATACTCTTCCCAGGATACCTGTATACCTATCCCTGCTTCCACTGCCTGCACATTTCCTTCTTGCCCTTTAGTTTGATCAGCAGGTCTCAACTCAGCCATGCTGGTCTCTTGCTTTGCTTTTCTGATTTCTTACACCTGGGGATCGAGAGCTCTTGCTCTCTAAGGAAAGCGTCCTTAAAGATCTGCCAGCTCTGTTCTGCTCCCTTGTCCCTGAGGGCTGTTTCCCAGGGGATCCTATTGACTAACTCCTTGAAGAGCTGGAATTTTGCTTTCGTAAAATTCAGGGTCCTGACTTTACTGTTTGCCTGACCCATATCCCTCAGGGCTGCGAACTCTACCAGTGCACGATTGCTTCAATGATCTTTTTGTCTTTCATGTCTTTCGAAATAGCCTTCTACGAGGATTTGCTGCATAACCATCCCAGGGACTTAGACTGAACAGCCTGTAGTTCCTTGAGTCTTCCTACTTGCCCTTGTTGAAGTATAGATGTAGCTTGAGACTCTGGTTCAGACTGTTACATATTAATGCAATTAGCCAAAGTTGTAGCACTGTAATTTTAATTATTTTCATATAAGGAAGTAACACAATGGGTGGTATAACTTGGAGACTGATTACAAGATATAGGAAAAAGAGAAGTGTTTTGGGTTCTACTTCTTCAGTTTATACTTCCTTTCATACAGAAATGTGTAGTACCATATGTTCAATTTTAGTTCTGGTATGACAGTAGTTTTTGTGATGTCTGCACTGATATATGAAGCAGATTTTGTTCAAATCTGTTAATAACGAACACAATAAAATACATTGGGAATTTTGTATATAAGTGCTCCTACCATTTATTTTATTAATAATAATAGTAAGTGTGGACAGGACAGCAGTGCCCTTTTATCCCCCCTTATATTTGCAGATGAGTATTTTTGAAAACGTATCCAATCTTACCTCAGTTTTAAGATCACATTTAGCAGGTGGATAATTCAAAGAACGAAGTGTTGAGCATTTTAAAATCAAGAACTCTGAACAAGTTTGTGTTGTCTGTACTGGAAAGGGTCTGATGCTGCATCACTTTGTCAGAATATTTGTGTTAGGTGCACCTGTAACTGTAGCAAGTCTTCTACTGGCAGAAGAGTATGCAGTTTTTTTAGATACAGTTTATACTGATTTCAGAAATGAAGTAAGTTATAGTAACAAAGAGTATTTTGCTGATTTAATTTAGTTACCCTAGAGCTTTTGTCAGTATAAAAAAAAAAATCTAAAAGTCACGCTGCCATACAATTTTACAAACTGACAAAGATATCTCATATAGATCACAGTGAAAATCGCAATTTGTTTTGAGTGCCCTTTCAGATTTAATATAGTTTATCTTCCTAATTGCTGATGATTATTGAAGTAAATCAGATAGGTACTTGGATACAACAGATATTGGAAAAATAGCTATGTGATCAGTAAAGCTCGTGAAAGGACTGATTACATTGACATTTTGATTGGCTTTTTTGTATTTTGAAACTTTGAATTAGCTTTGATGCTATTTAAATCTTGTCTAATTTGATAGCCACTTCCGCATTGCAAAAAAGCCCCACTTGAAGTGAAATAAATTGTATTCTTCCTTTTTTTCTCGTTCTTTCTTGTTATGTAGCTCAAATGTACTGTACTTCTACTTCGTTTGTTACTTCTTTCTAGATAGTATAAGGCAGATTAATACTTTTTTAATGGTGTAATGTGTCTATGAAGTGTGCTGGATGCAGAAGAAGAGATGCTTTCAGTCTTTTCTAAGAGGCTTTGTTGTACAGAGAAATTAACAGGAAGCTGGAAAATCAAGAGTGCTAAATAATCCCAAATCTATCTTTAAAGAATTGTGCAAATTTTTATAAGATACAATTCATGAAGTTTCAATCTTACTCAGAATATAGACTTTATCTATAGGAATCAGACACAGTGTTTCTTTTTCCAATGTCAAGGTGCTTCACATCCTTTTTATTTTCTTTTTCAGACACAAAAATCAGTAGTGAAAGTTTAAATGTTGTCCAGAAAATTTAATTTTTGGATGAAATTTCTGTTATTTTCATAGCAGAAACCATATTTCTGTTATGATCATCTTAGGAAAAGATGAAAACAGATAAATGTCTCATGAGATTGATTCAATCTGAGAAATTCCCATCTCTCTCCTTTGTGTATAGAAGCAGCTAGGCCAACTAGTTTAGGCTAATTTTCAGAAGGCCCAGTTTAGGCAGTAGCATTACTCCTCCTCAATTTCTAAAGGGTTAAATCAAGAAAGAATTTGGGTGTGGAGCACTAATTCTTTCATAGCTGGGTATTAAACACATTTCCTATATAATGTAGAACTAGAATGTAGTTTTAGGATATGGGTTGTGATAGCTACATATTGTGTCACTTTTTATTTTGGATAGCTGCAGCAGATGATGTGAATTAGTATCTTTCGTAGTACTATATGTGGCAGAACTTAATGCTTTTTATTGAATAATTTATTAGCTCTGCATACCCTTTACTTGTTGAAAGATTTTTTCTTTACACTGCTTACAAATTACTCTGAATCTATAGATTCTGAGTACATTGTGTTTTTAACTTTGGGATGTGGCTTAATCTTCTCTGTTCTTTCCATTGGGTAAAATTTGTGCTTTACTCTGTGGTGCTGGAATTGAAATAAATACATTGAAGTGAAGTTCTGAATCATAGCCCAATTTATATAGGCTTCCCAGTACTTTCAGCCAAATCATATCACAATTATATCAGCCTTTTAATACTTTGTATATATTCTTTGTAAATCATACTGTAGCAGTGGAAACTGCCTCTTCCTTGTTTCAATGTATAAATTTACAATGTCATTTTGATCTTTATTGTTAAAAATACTAATGAAACATTGAAATGAAGTACAAAAGCAATGACTGATATGGAAAATGTTATTAATTGTATTGCAATTTTATAAATATATATATATATCTTGTTATTTGAAATGCCTGATCCAGTCTTAAATTCATTTAATTTGATTACATCATGTATAAATACACAGATTTTGTACACAGGTGTTGTGTGCAGGTACTTCTTATAGTAGTTTTAGCTACTTGACATAGTTCATTTGTGTATTTCATTTATATTTAACTATTGGTGACCTGTGATAGAGAGCTGTATTATCACTATTTACTCCATTGCTATTGTCTCCTCTTGAGGCACTCAGTTCAGCAGCACTTGTATATTCAGGACTTCCAGCACTGTTAGTGACCGTTTGCAAAATTATAAACTTAATTTTTGTATCATGCATTGTTTCTGAGGGTATTGTTGTCCTTACTTCTGTGTCAGATCTGCCAGTTATCTGATTTAGTCTAGAGCAACTGAATCAAGACTGTGGTGAACCTCAGGATGCTTGAAGGCATCTCAGTTTACATATGTTGAAATGCACATTGTTCTGAAAGACAAACTGCTAGGAATATGACATTTTAGTTTGTAATCTAAACAAACTCTTCAGTGTCTTCTAGTAATAGCTTTTTGTTTGCTCTCTCTAATAGGGACTTTGAATATACTGTTGGACTTCTCTGATTTATAAACCCTTTGCCATGAATAAAGCCATTTCTGCATCTAAGTGACATAATGACTTGGAGGAACAGAGCTTTAGGCCTCCATCCTGCAAAGATTTTTGTGCATGTTTAATGTAACACATTGAGTAGACTAACAGAAACTAACAGACGTGCATATACTTGCAAGATCAGGCTTTCGTTTTCTAAAGAACTGTTTGGGACTTCAGTATTCTATGGAACTGTCACACAGGATGCAAGAATAGTCATTTGTATTTTAATACTGTCATTTAATTTTTCCATTTTAGGATTTTAATGTTGCAGGCTGAGTCAATTTGCAATAAAATACATATTTATACTAGAAGGGGCTGTCTTCTACATAATCTATTAAAACAGTGCTTTGTAAAGAAACAAGCAATAAATTACCCATCTTTCTTGCACAATTCAGAATGTAAATCCTGAATGGGTGGTTATATGATCTTTATATTCTTTATTGGCACATATGTACATGCTTCCTATTAAGCTTTGGTGGATAAATTTGGAAATGAAGGGATTTAATTATTTAGTGGCTGCTGAATATCGTAATTTTTACTTTACATGTTGGTGATTAATTCTTTTTGTAATTTTCTGATGAATTATTTCTGTTTCTGCCTAATCAGCAGGCATACTGTGAAATATAATTGCACTTGAAGGAAAATTACCGTCTCAAGAGATGAGTAAGTTTGATGATTAAATTACGTAGAATAAAGCAATGACATTCACATACCCAACCAGGATGACATACTCATTCTTTGATGTGCTTTTATGACCTTTATAAAAACAGAGTAATTTTAGAAAAAAATAAACGTATTTCAAGTCAGACTATATGAAAGGAAATTTGAAGAATCCTGAATAAGACATAATCTCATGGAAAATACAAGCATTACATATTTTAAAATAAAAAATATCAGTCCTGATCTAGGTTCAACGTAATGTAAATCACTGAGGTTAGAAAAAGCTCTTAAAACTGATAAAGCATACTTGCTACTGAAGTTCGTTACTAAACTTGATCAGAAACAGGTTTGCAGCCTGGTATTCATATCAGCAGGAGACAGACTTCTGTACAAACAACATGAAGTATCTATTGTTTCATACATAAGAAAACAAATCCTTTCTTACCCACACTTTCTGTCATGTTAAGCCCCAGCTTTTAGCAGCATCTTTGTATAATGCAGTGTTTACGAACCCTGAGCTGTTCTTTCTTGACATACAAATATTTGATTTAGGACTAGTCCCATTCTGATTGAGAACTAACATGCAAGAGACTGAAGATTTGGAAAAAAATTCTGGCAGTATTACTGCATGAATGTTTGTGACAAAGGCTCTGATTGATTACTTAAGTATTTAAGCACAGACCTAACAGGGAAAGTTCATCATAAGTAGGCCTGTATATTTAATATTTGCATATTATTGTATGTCGTGTGTTTTGTATTCCAAGGGAAAAGATAGATTCATGGCCTCTCAACCCTAAAATTAAGGTTCCTGAGAACATACTGATTCATTTGTAAAGAGTTGTGAACTTCCTGGGACTTTATGTCAGAAGGCCCATTCCAACTGTAGAAATATGTTTGCAATGTTGAATCATGTTCTTCCCAAAAGAGGGTCAGGGGTTGACAAAAAGCCTTTGTGGGGTACCGATCTCAGGGTAATGACATATTTTGGCCTTCAGCCCAGCTGGTCTTAGATACAGGAAATCTGACAGAAATAGCTTCTCTCTCTGAATTAGATTTCTTAGCAAAAGTCACCCTACTCTCATACCTTATACGGAATTGCTGCGATGTCTCTGTGCAGGGGTGAAGAAAGCAGAATCCTATTTTGTTCACTTGAGTCTATCCATCCTTTTTCTATGGGAAAAGAAAGGAAGAAGAGTTTTTCCCCGGAAAACTCCCATGGACGATAATTATAATGGAACATATACTAACTATTGGTTCTCCCTTTTTAAATGTCTTTTATACTGCAGTCAGGAAATACAAATCAGAATTGGGTAACTGAAAGGATGCATGAATAAATTAGAGTTACCCTACTATCTTTAAAGTAAAGAACAACTAAAATAGAATTTTGTTTTGTTTTTTTTTCACGTTGGAAAATAATAATTTTTGTCATTGCCATGTGTTCTCACTAGAAAAGACGGAAATTCATTTGTTTCAGTTACATACTTCTGGAGAGTTTCTGATTCTTGGAGGTTCAGGAACTGGATGTGATTCTAAGGAGATCCTATACGCTGACAGTTGGAAAGGAAACATGTGGGATGCACTGTCAGTATTTACTAGAAGCCAAAACTTTAAGATGTACTCTCAGCTTATCGTGTTGGAACCACTATGTCTACAAATAATTTGTGATGTTATCTGTAGAAGAATTATTACCAGAAACTATTTTTTTTCCTAGCAAGAGAGGATTTCACGTCCCTGCCCATGGCAGGGGGATTGGAATTAGATGATCTTTAAGGTCCTTTCCAACCCGAACCATTCTATGATTCTATGATAATGTAGGAAAACAGTACTTTGGGTATAAAATACACAGACATTAGTCTCATTAAGCTTGTGTCCCTTTCTAGTGACCATAAAAATACCTCTGAAATGTACAAGTCAGAATTGGGTAGTTTTTTCAAGTAGCTGTCAGAGCTTGTATCTGTGTGTGTAAAGTACAGGACAGTCCATACTGGAAATTAAAATTTTCATTTTTTTGATGTTTTACCATATTTGACCTACATACATTCAGGTGACTGAATGTCATGAAGATGGTGGTATCGTTTATGGTCTAGGCAAATTTCTATGCTCTAGTCAAATATATAGGAAGGTCATTTCATGCCTCAGCTAAGTAGTAACACAAGTGATAGTAATTACTGAATCATGCAATTGTTGAAGTGGGAAGGGTCCTCTGGAGGTCTTTAGGCCAACCCCTCTGCTCAGAACAGCGTTAGACAGAGCATGTTGCTCTGAGGCTAGAGACTCCACAGCCTTTCTGGATATCCTGCTCCACTGTTTGACTACCCTCACAGTCACTTCTTACATTTAAGTTGAATTTCCTGTTTGTGCCCATTGCCTCTTGTCCTGTTACTCAGTGCCACTGAGAACAGTTTGGCTCTGTCTTTTTCACCCTCTCCATCAGGTTTTTACACATGGTGAATAAGATGTCCCTGAGCCTTCTCTTCTCCATCTGAACAGTCCTATCTCTCTCAGACTCTCCTTGTAGTTCAAGGACTCCAACCACTTAATCGTGTTCATGGCCTTGAACAAAATAATTAAGAAAAAAATAGCATAGATAGTATAGCTGGAGAACAGTGAAAATTACTCATTCTACATAATTTCTGGATAGTAATTGTTAGTTCAGATGAGAAGCTTATCTCCACCCACACAGAGAAACTGGGAAGGAATGCAGAGGGGAGAAAGCACTGGGAAGGGGGAAAGCAGTTGGTTCCCCTGACATTAACTTTACATGACTCGTGTGGTGTCCTTATTGCACTATCTGGTAAAATAACTGAGATGTTTAGGACTCATGCAGAAAAGTGAAGGTGATAAAAGGAAGAAAGGATAAAGAAAGAGAGGAAGAAAGCGGAGGAAAAATATCAGCTGTGGAGGCATTAGGCATTCTGTGGAGACATTGGTAATCACTGATGAAATGAATTTATGAGCTTCTTTATGATGTTTATTCATGGACGCTGATGCTCCATGTGTGATCTCTGCTGTTCCTTTGGAAACACCGTGGCTACATTTAAAAATATATCTATATAACAGCATGCAGTTTTGTCAAATATTTTTTTAATACCAAATGGAATTGCCTCCCCACTGACATTTGCTTATCTGAGAAACAAAGCCATTCCTTTCTCTCCAGGGACATGTTCATCATGGGACAAGAGAACCAGACTGGACCAATGCAAAAGTTTTGCCCATGTCTTGCTGTGGGTGGCACTGGGTGTTTGCGATGTTGATGCGGCTATGGGAAGCTAGAAGTCTTCCTACAAGCAGAACCTGTCACTAAAGCCTCATTGATGCTTGGGGATAGCATCAGGAGTAAAACTGCGATGTATTAACACAGTGTTTCGAAAGATCATTGCTGTAGATACTATGGTTTAGACGTTATGTGTAGGTATGACTTTCTGATGACTTTTGAATATTTAAAACAGGAACAGTCTTGGGAGTAGTGACTAGAACCCAGACCTGCTCTCTTCAGGATTAGCTGTGCAAACAGAAAAATATGGATTTTCTCCCTTTTATTTATTCTTCCTGTACTGCTTTCTATACAGTAACAGAGAATAGCTCTTTAAAGACACAAAGAATTAATTTTCCAATAATTTAGCTTTGCTGTTTCATCACTGCTGACAATATTTCAGTGATTGTAGTTTAGTATTTATTGTTTTAATTTATACTATTGTATCCTATGCTGTTTCTTGGGCATCATCATTCTAGTCTTTAACAGCAGTGTATCATGAATATCTGACAACATCCCAAGTTAAACAGATGAGTTAAAATCCTCCTCATCTAGACCTCATTTGTTGATTAGCGGTTTGGAAACTGTGTACAAAGGGAAGACTGAGCAGGAATGCTGCAAGTAGAGGACAGCAAATGCTCTGACTGTGTAGTTATTCTATACAAGGTGATGGTAACTGCCAGGGTGCCCTCAAGCACTCAGTTCCCACTGACTATATGAACTGCCTGTCTCTCCTCAGGAAAATTCAGTTTTAGAATGGAGAAAGTATTTGCCATCTCACCTCTTGAACTATAGGTAGCCTTTTACATCTTTTGAAGCCTTGATGAATTTGAAATACAGTAATACTTACAAAAGCCCCACATTTTTAAGACAAGGAAGACTTATATTTGCTTTACAAGTAGTAGATATTTGAGAATAAGTAGGCCAAACAGCTGCCTAGGTATATGTCAAGAGACCCTGTTATTAAAAACTGTAAAATTATGGGTTGCTGGGTTTAGTGGAGCTCATTTTGAAAGGTAAACTTCAACTGTCATGAGAGTGGCACCTTGAATTGATTTCTCAGCTCTTCCAATGAATCTGAGCTCTTCAGAGGGCTAATACTGAGTTACAGCTTCCATTTCACAGCCTGCACTGCAGATTAAGTGCAAAATCATGCAAATATGAGCCACAAATAAATAATAAAAAAAGAAACTAGCCTTTGGCATGTGTGACTGACATCTCATGAGAAATTTCTCAAAAATTGCTTGTAATATTCACCAAGATTGAAGTGCATGGTAGCAAATCCCTCTGGTCCAAATAGTCATTTTTACCTCAGTGCAGTGATTGCCAGCATCTTGGTAGAAAGAAATCAGAAAAACTTCCTTTCTAAGATAAATAATCTATTAGAACAACTCCCTGTAATTTTCAAAACGGAATGTGGAGTTGGAGCTTTCTCTGGCTGATGGACTTTGATGCTGAGTCTCAGAAGGGGATTTTATATCATGTTTCCAATCAGTGCCGTAGCATGTGAAGGAGAATAAGAACTTGAATAAATGGACAGAATTAGTATGTTAAATGCAGTTCAGCTTTGCTTAAGTGAATGATTCTGTAGTCATATTTTAACACAGAATCAAATGTGGGTAGCCAGATGTTTAGCCAGTATAAGTCACTGAAGGCAGTAGCACATTGTCAGTTTATACATAATTTATATATGTTTGTGTGTATGTGAAATAAATCCAGGAACCAGGTTTTATATTTCATACTTCATTCAGAGCAATCATTTTCCCTACAAATTAGAAATTCTTTTCTTTGCTTTTCTGAATTCAATACAAAGAAAATCGTGTAAAACTTTTGAGGTCTATGGTATGCAGGTGATTAGATTAGAATATTGTCGGGTACTCCTTAAACTTAAGGTCCATAAATCCAGAAGACTATGTCTGAATTCTAAACAATCCAAATATAAACATATCCACGTTTTTATATTTTTTTTAAAAATACCACACTTATTATGATATTTATTGTAAGATTTATTACCATATTAGTTACCATATTACAGAAGTGTAGGTCAAAGGGAAGTGACAGCGGTAAGTTTCCTAGCTGTGAGTGACTCCATATTTGCAGTTCAAAAGTGTGACACTTCCCTTGTATTTGCTACAGAAATAAAGGTAAGTGTCTTGCAAAAACAAAGCAGGGCATATTATAATTTCAACTTCAAGTTATGTTGCAGAAATTATTTGGGGCTTGTTTGAGTGCCTTTTTCTGTAGAAATTATTATATTCAACTTTAAAGTCCTACTTCCTGTGATAGTAGATCCTCATTTTATAGAACTCTTTGAGTAAATGACAAAAAATAATTGTGGGGAGAGCTTGTACACTTTACCTTTGTTCTTTTCAATGCTCGTCTCTTGTCTGGCCTGATGTGTTGTGCAAAAAAGGAAGAAAGGCAGAAGAAAAGTCTCCTCAAACCTTTCCACCAGTTATTGACATTCTTCATTCAAAGACATGATTGTTCACACTTACAGATTCTTCTGTCTAGTATCATCTGTAGCACAGCAGGAGTTGCTAGAAATTGGGATAAATGATGAATTTTCTCCTTTTGACATATGCGTTAACAATGGTGTTTCCCTGGCACTCACAAATGGTTGTTTCTAAAAAATGTACATACTTATATATACCCAGTGTTTTATTTATTTGAAAGTCCCACTGTTGGTTTTTAGATTGAGATTATACATTTTTCACAATTACAATCTAATTTAGACAGTTTAAGTGATGTCAGTAAGTTTCATTAATATCTCCTGTATAGGGTTAAAATAGGTGCGGGAGCTGAGAGAACTTATGCTGTGTGTTTTAAAGATGAAAACAATAGCAGTTGTATTTATACAGTAGAGAACTGCTGATATGTTCCTGCTTGCCAGCAAGTTCTGCAGATAATCTGTGAAAGAATTTCCTAAATACATGTGAAGTCATGTCCATGCATATAATCAGTAAAACCCTCCTCATCCTCTTCTAATAAGTGTGGTATGAGCAAAAAGGTAGGCTTTATGCTGAAATTAATCTATACCTAATACAATATGCAGTACCTATTATTTGCCCACATAATGTAGGTTTTAAAGCTACTGGAAATTACTATACCCTTTGGTAATCCAAGTCTGGTGCTTAGCAATTAGCAACTAAGTTGTAATAATGTAGAAGCTGTGTGTTCTCTTAATTTTATAAAATATGTGATTTCTCTCTATAAATCCTGGATATCAGAAGTAAAAATCCTTTCTCCTTCCTATTTCTTGTTACCTTGATCAGGGTAACACTTTTTATTGTGTGGTTTTACTGGTAATATTGTCCCTCAATATTGTAAATGACACCCTCCACCCCCCAGTCCTGGGCTCATCCTGTGCTAGTTCAACATCATGTCGTGAGCTGTGATAGCCTGGTCTTGTTTGTTATTCCTGTGGCAGACAGTGTGGTCTTGAAGGGACACAAAGAAGCTGTTGATGCCTTCTTGGGAAGCTTGTGTTGGCTGCTGCATACAAATGAGGGAAGGACAGTCCCTGTTTTAAAGAACACTGGTAGATAAGGAGTATGTCAGGAGATGTAATAGTTCACAATAATAACGCAGGGAGTACTCCTTTATTCTGGTCCCTTTCACCAAAATAAATAAATTTAAATACTTTTGCAATTGTGTTCTATAAACAAAAGAATCCTAACACAAGTCTTCGGGCACGGAGAGGTGCAGATTTTCTATTTTCATGTTGGGTTGACATCATTCTCCAGCTAGAAATATCGGAAAGCTTTGATTAAAATAGGGAAGTTCAGTTAAATTTCTGAATCTACCAATCTCTTTAGTCTTTAAATGACAGCCACATCTAATACCCACAATGATACCAGGGTGTTTTGACTCTGTTCATTCTATAACTCATGAAAAATCTTTGTCAAACTACAGTAATGAGAATGGTAACTTTGCACAAGTTCAGCCAAAATCTGCAGACTCATCTTTTTCCACAGACACTAGATTTCCCACACTGTTTTAAATGAATATGTCAGTGTGGACAGGTGGCCTTTTAGGAGTGTGATTTACAGCATAGAATGTCAGAAAAGATTGAACCCTGGAGGGGAAAAGGATGGCAGCTCCCGTAAACTGGAGATGCCACATAGTACATGGAATATAGATGCTTTGTGGCTAATACATGTATTGTTTGGATTACTTCTCTAGAATGAAATACCTAGAACTGCTGATGCAAAGAGCTGAAGAACTGCAAATTGATTCTTTGCTTTCAGTAGATTGGAATGTTTCTG
The DNA here is from genome assembly GCA_947846985.1 of Fratercula arctica. NCBI lineage: Eukaryota > Metazoa > Chordata > Aves > Charadriiformes > Alcidae > Fratercula > Fratercula arctica. The sequence goes on from CANTUZ010000003.1 coordinate 105,348,739, forward strand.
AAACTATTTAAATCAAAACTCTCTACTCTGTGGGGTTTTTTTTGTTTGTTTGGTTTGTTTTGGGTTTTTTTTTGGTTTGTTTTTTTGGTTTGTTTTTATACTCCTTGTGCCTGTTCTTGATAATGCTTATAACAAAGACTGTCCTTCTATTTATTTCAAGTTTATTGAATGAAAGAAGATTCAGGGAAGTGGACATAGCAGGACAGTGATGCTGAGGGAAATAGCATGTCAGGTTTGAAAAATGTACGTTATACTATAATAAATATACAGGAATACCTTTAAAAGGACCTAGACCATAGTAAAAACCATGAATTTCTGAAAACAGAATAGGTCTTAAAAGGAAAAAAAGCATAAGGAGCTCTCCCTGTGTTTGCATAACTTGAATCCAGATGAAGCCTTACATCTTCAAAGAGCTCTTTTAATACAGAAGTGCCTTAATTTTGCAAGAGGTGAGTCCATTCCTATTCACATCCATGAATATGTAGAGAAATGAAATCTAATTCTAGTGTGTGCTTGGGGTTATCAGCGTTTGAAAGCTCTCTCAGGATGTTAATGGATGAAATGGAACCCCCTTAAGCATAAATTCTAGTGGTAAATGAGCTTCTTTTGTTAGTGAAAAGGCAAAAATATCTGCAACAGAGGTTCTGATTTGTCTTGGCTACTGGAGAGTAAGCCCTCTGGTGATGGCTGGATTGGGATTTGTCTCATCTAGTCCTAAACATCTCCACCTAAGGTAGCAGAAGAAGAATAACGGTAGGTTTCCTTTGTAGTCCACTAGGCATGCTTTAGCTCACAGTTCTCCAGATCTTTTTTCTGTTTTGTTTCAGGTTGAAGGCTTCATTTTATGGAATTCATTTAGGATGAAGTAAGGCACATTCTAGAAGTGCCTGTACTGTAGAAGTTTAATGAAGGCAAGTTCTTCTGGTGAGGCAAGTAGACAGCTCAAAATGTTGAAGTCCATGTACGTTTTCTCCCAGTAGAATTTGCAGCTATGTTGCAGCTAAAGCTTAAGACTTTTTTTTTTTTTTGGGGGGGGGGGTGGTGGGTGGGGGGGTGGGGGGTGGGGGGGGAGATGGAAGGATTATGTACAAGATAGCTCTTCTAGAAGATAGTCGGCCCTGTTAATAAAGCTATACCACTTAATATATCTCAGCAGCTATCTCTTCGTGGCACTAAATAAACAGAGTGCTTGGAGCCAGACCAGCAAAGAGCTATCATATTATTTGCTGATTTACCATCTTACTAGTAGGTGATGAATGCATCTAGCAAGGTGTTGCAATTAAGATGTTGTTGCCTGGGAAGAAAGTAAAATAAACTGCTGCAAAGTAAGATAGACTCCTGCTAAAGATATTGGAAGGCAGGATATTAGGTTCTTTATTGCAGCATTTCCCTGATTTTTTGTCTGTTTTAATTCCATTTTAATTACTAACAATTTTCTTGTTTTCATGAATTCTAGCAGTTTTTAGGGACAGGATTATTCTGCATCTTGGGGGTGGCATTTCTTTTTCCTAGGTTTCTAGGGTTGCTGATTTTTTTTTTATATATTTTTAATTAAGAATGGCCCTAGTCTGGCCCTTGATGATATGATTGATAAATTGGGAGAAAGATGAAAGAAGAGTATCTCTAAGAATAGAATTAGACTGACTTGTCTGTGTGATGTCCTGAATCTTGTTAATCTTGTTAATTACAGGGCATTTTAGATTTTTGTCTCATTAGTCTTCACAAATTTGTATTTTTACCCACAGTGTGTCTAAGTCTAACTGTAGCATTAACTTTGAAGGGAATATGTCTCAAATTCATTACTTTCTCTGGACTCTTCTTGTAAGATAAGTTTAGTTTAAGACCTGAAGCCTCTCCCCTATCACTGCAACTTAATTCAAAGAGGAAATCAGTAATAGTAAGTAATTACTTTACATTTTGTTTTGCATTCAGTATCATAGGAAATTATTTCATGTGCATTATTTCTCAAGTAGAGAAAGACAGCGACCTCAACTGTAGTGAGCGTTCTTGATTCCCAGAACTGCCTGAGTTCTGTATTTCAGTGTTGCACCTACTAGGTCTTCCTTTAGAGTGAAATATGAAAAAAATCCTCTTTTTGTATTTGAGGAATATGAGTGCTTCTGAGGGTCCTTACTTGTGTGCTTTCATAATGTTTACAGTTTTTAATTTGAATCCTTGTGTTGTAGTTAAGATGAAGGGTTTTACTATAGTCTCATCTTTTCCCATTATAATCCTTGTACTTGAATTCCTGGCATGTGGTGATTATTGCAGTTAAGGATGGGTTAGAACTGAACTGGCAGTTTCCTTTTGAAAGTCTAATGCGTTAAGGAGACTATGAATTAAAGAGATGTGCCCAATTGATTTAAAGCATTAATAGGAAACTGTCAGTCCTCAGGGGCTGGAGATATTTCTAAGCAGAAGCTTGACAGACTAGATTAGAGATAATTGTCTTCCTTATTCTGACAAAGTTCAGTGAGAAAATTTCTCATTTGATAGTTTGCCATTGTCACAAAACACACTGGACTGCAATTTCATATTAACTTGGAGACCTATTATCAAAAGGGAGGGATACGAATCTGGAACTTTCCTTCACAGTACGTGTGATAAATGGATATTCCTCAGAGATATCAAAAGGTCACGTTCTAATAATATTAAATTAGTGAAGGGAGAAAATAAGCATATAAGTCACCAATTACTTAGTTAAATTAAAGAGAAGTTACTGGTATATAGAAAAAATAAGTAAACAAGAGATATTTTCATTTATTATACTGACTTCAATAAATGGTCAATTAATCTCAAGAATGATAAAATCACTAAAGTGGAACACACAAGAGGCCTTGTTCAGTGATGTGTATTTCATTTTAACTCAGTTCAAATATGGGCAACTTTGTGACTGATAACCCTGTCAGTTTGCGATTAGAGACAGATATATCATTGCATACTTACAACATGAAATCTAGCTCAGTCATAGGAAAAACAAACATTATAAATTAGGGCTGACCAAAATGCTGCTGAAGAAAAAAAGACAAGACCTCAAGAACTGACAAACCTGTCAGCATCTTGAACAATTTTTTTGCTTTTCTAGCAAATCTTAAAGTGCAAGGGGTAACCAATTTACTCCCAATATTCAGCTGAACCTCTGAGAAATGGTTTTTCTCTTGACTTGCACTCCAATGAATTTATATAGAAGTATGAATGAGTTTGTAATTCTGCTGTTTCACTCATATCTATAAAGGTAAATTCAGACTTTTGGGTAATCAATGCCGAATATCTTTCAAGGAATGTGAGAGACTAGCACTGAAAATTGATAGACAAAGTCAGTGTTGAAATATCACAAATATTCAGCTTTCTGTCACGAAAGAGGCAAATATTACTTAGGTTCTGGTGTAGATATAGAACTAGATTGGACTGATTCCTTTCTGGTTCAAAGGTTTCATATACTGGTTATTTTACTTTCCTCTCCTCAAACTAGTTAGTTATCTGAGGAGGAGGTTATGACTTATATATAACCTCCTGACTAACCAGGAGGTTATATATAAGGTAAATATTTTGTGCCTACTATGTATAAAAATACTCAGTATCTGGAAAATCTGAAAAGTCTTACCTTTAAGTTTTTTGTGTACAATTATGAGTTTTGCCTGTACAGTGAGTTGAAAATACCAGTTATTTTATAATATATATGGCCATGTAATTTGTCATGTGAGAAACAGCAGTGGAAGCTTGCATCTGGCCTAACAGATGGTCTGTCAAGGAATAATAGAAAAACATGTATTTAGAAGAATCCTGGTTCTCTCATATTCCCTGTGTCCAGTATGCATTGTCAATTTTTTTGAGAAAAGTTAATGTTGTCTTCGGAGCAAGCGAGCAGTCATGCCGTTACAGCAAAAGGTATTTAACAACTCTATGTGCAGGAAAAATTTAGAGAGAGGAAATAATCTGATAGCAAGGACATTAACTTCAGTCTTGAAAGACTTTGGGGTCTGTTACCTGCTTCACATCTAACTCTAAGTAAATAATTTTGGAACTGTAGTCACATAGGTTGAAAATTACAAGTTATGTCCTCATTACCGCTCAGCTGCTATAGGTGAATTGCACAGGCATCTGGGTATCTGCTCCCAGCAGAGTCATGCCCATTAAATCCTGTCCAGTCCCAGGGACAAAGTATTTCTCCCTTCCTTACACCTATGATCTCATAGGCATTCAAACCCCTTAGCAAAATGGTTCACTCTTGGTTTAAACTATTCTGCAAAACTCTTAAACTTCTATCGGGGTAGGGAATGACATTTAGGTCGGAGGAGTGTCCCAGTCACTGATCTATATGGTCATTCTACTTCTCTTACTGACAGAGCATATTTGGTACACGAAGTGTAGCAACTTCAGCTGTAAGGCTAGAGAAACGTGCTTTGTAAGATGGTGGCCTTATTAAAGACACATGAAAATGAAGTGGTGCAGTACTCGGCACTGCATCGTGTATGTCTTTGTCTGACTAGCCTTTCTGAATTTCACTTCCATTTACTGAAGTGAGGACATGGCTCAAACCTTGTTTATTGCACTAGTGATGCCACCACTGACTACAATGGGCTTTTGATAAGAGCTTTGATTCCCTCACTCAAGCTAAAGTCCCAGTGCATTATGCAGGAGTTTTGCCTACGTAAGAATTACTAGATGAGCCTTTCATTCTTCCCCTGTCACATAGTGCCTGCAAGCTGCCTTGTGGTTTATTGTGGTTGTCATGGCTTCACCTGCTAAAAAATGCCCAAAAGAAAGAAAACATTAATGAGATCAAAAGCCTGGCCTTCCACAGGATAAGATAAGAAAACTACTAGGTTGGCTTTAATTTTAATTTTTTGGCTCAATTTTAGGTCTAGTGTTTATACTCTTTAATGTTTTTATAAATGTTCTGGATGCAGGAATCAAATGTTCATTAAATAAGTTTTCCAGTGATACTAGAGCAGCTGTGGGCTACCTCGAGGGTAGAGAACTTACAGAGACATCTGGATAGACTAGAGAGCTGGGCAATCACCAATCACGTGAAATTTAACAAAAGCAAGTGCCAGATTTTCTACATGGGATGAGGTAATCCTGGTTGTACATACAAACTGGGGGATGAGAGGCTGGAGAGCAGCCCCATGGAAAGAGATCTGGGCGTTTGGGTTGATGGCAACTTGAATATGAGTCAACAGTGTGCCCTGGCAGCCGAAAGGGCCAACCAAAAGGGCTATACAGTCGAGAGGTGATTGTCCCATCCTACACTGCACTGATGTGGCCCCACCACTCCACTGTGTGCCGTTTTGGGCATCTCAATATATGAAGGACATGAAACTATTAGAACTAATAGAACTATTAGAAACTATGTTCAGAGGAGAGGGAGGAAGATGATGAAAGATCTCGAGAGTAAGACTTATGAGGAGTAGCTGAGGTCACCTGGCTTGTTCAGCTTGGAAAAGGGAGGCTGAGGGGTGACCTCATGGCAGTCTACAACTTCCTCAAGGGGGACAGTGGAGGGGGAGGTGCTGATCTCCTTTCAGCAGACAAGGCATAGGACATGGGGAAATGGAATGACGCTGCACTGAGGGAAGTTTAGATTGGACTTTAAGAAAAGATTCTTCGCTGAGGATGGTTGATCCCCAGGGAAGTGATCAGGGCACCAAGCCTGTCAGAGTCCAAAGAGCTTCTGGACGGTGGTCTTAGCCATATGGTTTGGTTTTAGGTAATCCTGCGAGGAGCAGGGAGTTGTCCTTGATGATTCTTATGAGACCCTTCCAACTTGAGATATTCTATGATTCTGCAAGTGTTGGGTAATTTCGATGAATTTTTCTTTAGCCCTTTGGCTGGGAACAAAACCCACCCGTTTTGTCACATGATGTTTAGAAGTGGCACCATGATAAATTCAGAATCTAAAAGAAAAAGTGATTTGATGGGAAAAACTCCCATCACACAGCAGAACTGCAAAGAAAAATGGACAATCCATACTGTTTGAAAATAATAAAGTAAATAATTGTTTTGAAGTTGCCATACATGCAGCTAGACCTTTGTGAATGATGACTGTCTACGTCCAACTCCTGTAAAGAGGTACTTTAAGTATGGAAAGGATGAGAAAAAGAATGAACTGTATGTTAGCTGGAGCATTACTGTTGCTTGTTACTTACATACATTGCATTAATGTCTCCCTAGATGGTATTTAGATGCTATAGTGACAGTAGCAGTATAAAACCCATTTGAAACAGAATAATTACAGAATCAAGACCAAGAAGACCTGGCTCTTTTGGACAGCAGCACTGGGCAAAGTCTGATGCTGTTTCATTGCAGTTATAGGAAAGCACTGCTGAGAATAAGAGTATTTGGTTAAATTAGCTTAATACCTGATCTATCATTGCTCATTTTTTTTGCATAACTAAAAAAAAGCCCCTTTGTTTAGAGTGCTTTTTCATCATTCTCTTAGCAAGAATGCAGAATAGAATTTTCTGTGTTTGACTCTATTGCTTGCTAATTTGGCTAGCTGTAGATATATTTTCATTGAACTTTTTGGATAAACTTTCAGGACAGCATTATTACTATGAGTAGTTATATGTTTAAGTTTATGATACACACCATTTGCTTTCGAAAGATGTGTGTGATCTGAGGAAAAGGTAATTCTATCTTTTATCTTAATATTGTTGATATTTATAATTTATGTTAATCTACCCTCAAAAGTAATGACCTTTTAGGTAATTTACATGACTGCTTTCCTGTCAATTCTGGCAACTTGTGGGAAATCAAAGAGTACTGAAAACTAAGAACTTAGCCAGCTTAAAAAGAGCATAAGCTTTTTAATTATGCTACTTTTCACATGTTTAGTTTTATTACGTATGGTGAAATTAATGGAGATTGTTAACTCGACTGTCAAGACAGATGCTATGTGGTTAACTGTGTTATAGAGAAATAATATCGAATTATATCTGTCTTGTAATTTGTTAATGGTTTTGCCCTGTGAAGTTTACTACCCTATTAAATCTGCAGGTTAGCCTTTTTTAGGAGGCTTTCGTAAGATTTCTGAAGTAGATGGCTAGTAGAAGAATTCATCATAGAAAACAACACATCTCAGAAATTCATGGTTATAATTTAGTTTATAGGGGGAGGGAATCATGAGACATTTTTCTTATTTGCAAATTCAAATTAACAGACATACCCTCCATAATTATGTTTTTCAGTTTCAAAGGCATAATCAATATACTTAAAAATATTTGAAATATATTTTATCCATTGCATAGGAGCTCACCTTTTTACTCTTCCCTTTTAAACATCCCGGCAATAACTCATGCTGTGTAGACAGATAGTGATTTACATTAAACAATAGTAATGGAAATATATACACCAGGAAAATGCAATTATTTGTATGAAAAAGCAATATGGACTATTATGCTTGTTAGACTCATTTTCTATGGAAACAAAGTGTATGGGATTGTACTGTCTCCACATCCGTCCCTCTGCCTCTGCTTCCTTACTCAATGGCTAATTTCAAGCAAATTGGATAGTATGGTTCAAAGACACTAAATTCCTACAAATTTTGGTGGTCAGAGAGAAAACCTCCCTGAGAGACTCTAATACTGAGAGAAAGAATGCATCAGGATCTTAAATTTATTGGACATCAGAAAGAGATATTACAAATCCCACACTGGGAAAAGCTTCAGTTGGACTTTATTATTTTGTTAGCTGTCAACAAATCCACTCCTCCATCAAAGTTTGTCTCCAATGAAGATTCTTTGTTGTATAATAGGTTTGTGCCTCAGATTTGGTGTACTTCCACTGAAAAGCCACTTGATTATGAGACGCAGCTGCATTGCAGACCAGGACTTGGGAGGTCTGATGCTTGCAGGAAGTATTTTTTTCTTGTACAATGCTATGGTATAAAGCAGTATAGCCTCATTGCACTAATTATTTTGTGAGTAGACCTTCAACCTGCAGTGAGATTGTCTAGGTTCTTCTTGACACTTGTAGCGATTGTCCTTTCTCTGTAATAGCTGTGTCTGCTGCTTGGGCTAAATGGGACTCTTTGCAAGCAAGGGTTGTATTATTTATTTATCCAGCTTCGTATGTCTGGTTCCCTGCTAAGGAATGGTACAACACTAAGTCAAGCACTGCATTTGTGCTTTTGCCCCGATTAAACTATTTTATGCCAAGATTTAGGGGTTTCTAGCTCTAATCCTGGGCTTGCTAGGTACTACAGTAGTCTGGCAGGAGCACTAGTTGAACCGGACCTTTTGAACTGTACTGAACAAGCCCCAGTGATTGCAGTAAAAGCAGTTGCCACAGCTGTAAGCAGAGTCACAAAGATTTCAGTTTAAGCCCAGGTTTCTGAAGAATCCTTAGGCACATAGATTCCATTTTTTAAAATGAAAATTAGGTATCTAACTGCCTTTGAAAGTACATACCTTAATTTTTGTATTAATTCAAGGGGCCATCCTAACCTCCCTTCCTCTTGTGATTTATACTTATGTTGCATTTAAGATATATGATATTTTTTAAAAAATTAAGACTTCTTTTCTACCACCAGAAACACCAGGATCCTGGGCAGTGATCATATGTAATGTTGCATCAAATGAAATGTTGTTATCTTTTGTCAGGTAAAGAATAGAGCTCATTCAGCTGTCTACTCAAAAAGCGAAAGACATCACCATCATCATTTTAATTGTGTTTTATTTATATTTTGGGAATGCCCGGGGGCCTATATCAGTGTCAGTGTGCCACTATGCTGTGTGAAAAGCACAGTAAAGACACAATCCTTATTCCAGAGAGCTAATGATTTGAGAAACTACAGAATACCACGACATTTTTATACGTGCTTATGTCCGAATTAATATTATCTAGATTTAAACACTGAAACTCGTCAATGTTTCTTTTTCCACTTTATGGGTTGTGTCCTCCATTGTTATTTTAGCAAGATGTAGAACATTGACATGATACATTTGCCATTGTTGAGATAAAGAATGAAATTATTGAAAGTTCTGTTTTAATTAATAATTTTATTTAGTCAAAACTTGACAGATAATGCTCCTTTGTTTCTTTTTCTTTCTGATGCTTGCACATATGACTAAAGCTATTATAATCCATAGGTGGACAGAGGAGAGAAAATTATCAAAATAGTGTATTTGTGACTGGACATCTTAAAAACAGTAGCCATAAACCAAGTTGTTAATCTACTTTACAAGAAACGCATGCATATCTCAATCTGTGAGGAAAGATATTTTTATTGCTCTCACAGAAGCCATAAATCATGGTGAATATCTGTTATGAAAATACAGCCTGCAGAGTGGAAACAGAAAATCCTTGTTACATCTGAAGGCTGAGAAGAAGTTATGTTGGAATTATACAGAGCTCTTCTTGGGTGCTGAGGAAGAATTGGAAGAAGTGTGAGCTCAGCCCAAATTTAAGATATGTCTCTGGAGTTCCTGGGTTGCCTTGGTCAGCCTGTAGTCCTCATCTCTAGCTCATCCTGCAGTTCATTCAGTGCTGTGTGTTGTGCAGCTCTTATTGAAGATGTCCTGGCAGAGTGTCTCATCTTCTTGCTCTTCTTGTGGGTTCTTTTCCTAATGACAGGAGGTGGAGAAGAACAAAGTGAAGGGCAGAATGTAAAGAACAGAGAACACTGAAGCTGCTGCAGGGCAATTTCTTGTACATGAGATTTGTGGTGTCTTGATGACCTCCCTTGCACATTCTAGAAGTGGGCAGGGAAGAAGTCAATACTGTCAGTGCAGAAGGCTGAGGAAGAGAAATATTTTAGGCTGGCCAAGGGAAAAGGGGATCGCTGTAACCACTGATCAGTGATATATGTCCTTCCCTCTGGCTATATCTGTGCCAGTGACTTCAGCAGTGTAGGGGAATGTACTTGGGCAATTGAGTTTGATCAGCTGGTAGAGGAGTCGCTGACTATGGTCTCCACTGTGCCAATCAGTACCCATTCCTGCATTCAAGTTGTAACTGTTCAGCAATGGTAGTTTATGACCAAGGAATGATCTGGCATGGAGATCAAGAAGGCCCAACTGCAGATGCCAAAGAGGGAGGGACTTGTCTGTGACAGAGTGGAGTTTCCCCTGGTGATGAGATAAGAAACAGCCACAGCACTGTTTTGTGGCAATCCTGGAATCCAAGTGCTAAAGGGCCATCTTTGGGCAGCAGAGCTGGTGCTGGGGGATGAACTCAAAGCCTGGCTGAGGCACCTGATGTTGATGCTCACAGGATTGGTTCCTGTGTAAGTGTATATAAGGACATGCAGTGCATTGTTCATTTTATATATATTGTTCATTTTATTGTTCATTTTATATATATATTTATATATATATTTAAGCACAAATGTGTTTAGTTCACCTCAAGGGGTACAATAAATTCCCCAAAAGTGTGCAGCCACCTTATTTTAAAAGCTGTGAATTCTGTGATGCTGACTGGGTCAGACAATGCATTGTCCCAGGCCAGGGCATGATCCTAAGATATGCTTAATTTTCAAGCGTAGATACAACTTGTGTGTCCAGCTTTGTAGCTCTAGTTCTTATTTCTTTACCTCAAAATGCAGCGGTTTTGTACTTCCAGCTCTGGAGGCTCATGATTCAGACCTTTGGGTTGACAAAAACTGTCTGCCCCATAAGCAGAAGTTTCTTCTGCTGAACCTTTTACCAGTAAAGTGTTTGTGTTAGTGCCTCCACTCTAAATTCCCATGCCATTCTGTGGCTCTGGTGCTAGCAGATGAACAAAGATCATGTCTCTTTTTCTCTTCTTCACTGGCCAGATACGGCCACACTGTCCCTGTGCATATACAAATGTATGTTTAAGGCTTAGTTTTCTATGTTTTGTCTTTGATATTCACATACAAATATTTTTACAGACAGTATATTTTCCTAAAGTGAATCTTAGTTCTTGATAGAACTAAGCAAAGTAAAACCAGTAAAAGAGAAGTAATGTGTGTGAATAAAGAGTGAACAAAAGAAATAGTATTATTTGATAAATCTGTACTGTGTCATCTCTTTCAGGGAAAAGATCTAGCTTCAGCTCTGGTTTCTGCTGCCTTTCTGTGGTGACATGCAGATTCACAACAGTAAGACTTACCAAGTAGCTTGTGTAGCTACATATAAGCTAACACAATGTCCATCTGATGCTAAGAATGCCAAAGTTACAGCTAATTAGGAGATAGGCTCTCTGCCTCCTTGTAAAGTATTACAGTGGTGAAGGTGGTCGCTTATGTACGTGCCTTTCATGTAAGAATTGCTGACAGACCAAGCTGCAAGGTTGAAGCTTTCCTGCCTGATCAAGCAAGAGTTTGCTTGAAGCTGGTGTGTTTGTCTCTCTGATAACAATGCAAAGAAAATATACTTTTTTTCCTGCTGGCAGATGGACCATGGAGAGGGAGATCTTCTAGTTCTGCCCCTTGCAATCTGACCAGTGTAGTTGGCTAGACGTACAAAAGAATAAATTCTCTAATGAGAAGGAATATAATAATGTATTCTCCCTGCAGACGGTTCTAATCTGTACTTGGATGGTTCCTGTTGATGCTGCTCACTCTCGTTGCTGCTCTTGTCAGTCAAGAGGTGACTGTCCCAAGCAGTTTTCCCCACCTTTTAGAGCGGTTGCTGTTGTTATTGCAGTGGTTGAAGAATAAGCAACATGTGGTTCCCAGCACTGCAGTCCACAAATACCATCTTTCCATTTGTCTTCTGAAGTGGCAGTGTAAAGCTTTGATTCACAATCGCTGTTTCATTTAGCTGTATAGCTGGATAGTAGCTGAAAAGGTGAGTTGGGGTTAGCAACACCTGACTGAAGCTAAACCTGCCAAGCATCATAGGTTGGCATCCTCGGTTTGTTCTGTGGCTTCTGCCTGGTGTGGGGCAGTATGCATCCGTCCTTCAGGGAAGATCCCCAAACTACAGTTGGTTCTTACTGTCATAGACATTGATAGGAAGGCCACATCAGAAAATGTTAATTTATGGGGAAGGAAACCTGGAATAAAAATTTTACAAAATTTTCGCTTTAAAGTGACATTTAAAAATGAAATGACAATTGACATCCTGTCTTGAAAAAACTCTTCACTCTTTTTCAGATCTTTGGTTTAAAGATCTTGGGTGATATTTATTGTAGAAGTGTTGATTTCTGTGTTGATTAAAATAAAACCCTGCAAATTCTTCAGATTAAAAAAAAATACTTTAAAATACTTAAAAAAATACTTATTAGATACCGTCTTGGAGTAGAAACTTTCTCATGGTAGAAAGCTCTATTTCCTCCCAAACAGTATAGCCAAATAATTCTGTTGTGATCTGAATGACCACTGATTAATTTATCTTGTGTAAATGGGGCATTTTTCATATCATCTGTATCATATACAATCATAGTCTGATTTGCAGGCATTATTTTTAGGCATATTTTAGCAGTAGCATACAGTCAAGTTACAAAGGCAATTATGCACCTCTTGCACTTAGTCATAATCATTTTGTATAAACATTGTATCTCAAACTGTCATAACTGTGGCCTCTTACATTTTTTTCAATTAGTAATTTTCCTTTTTTCTCTCAAATAGCTAAAGTTGTGCACTGAGAAGCACTCATATGTCAAAAGAAACAATCTATTTTCTGCATGTCAATACATACAATATTTACGTTATTCTGTGATGATCTCCCTCCCTCTGTGTGTGAAATAACATTTCTCAGTCATGGTCCTAAGGGCGTAAATCAAAACAGAGTCAGTCTAAAAAGGGCGCTTTTCATCCTCAAATACATAAAATATGCATATTAAATTAAAAAGCTTTGGCATTCATGAATTATTGTAGCCTGGGGCTAGTAATAATTTATATCTTATGAAATTACTCTGGTAGTTATTCATGGCAGTACTCAACACTAAAGCATACATACCATAGTACCATTGCAATACATAGACTACATCACAGATTACTTAAAAAGGAAAAATAACAGTTTTTTTACCTGATGCAAATCAATTGGGCTGTCTTGATTCCCCCCCACTAAAGATCAAGACCAGGTTTTCAGTTGGCGTATAGGATACATTTGGAATACAATATCTAATAGTAAAGGCTGGATGTATAGGGGAAGCTTGGGGTGCACGATTGGCTCTTTGATTCCTTACATTTATAAGAATTCAAATCAGTCATTTCTTTGCACTCTTTTATCACTGCATTATTTCCTGCTTCTAGCTTCTGCAGACATACTGCCTATTTTATTCAGGAAGAAAAATACAGACAGGAAAGTAAAGGTGCTAAGGAAGCTTTCAATTTTCTGTGTGTTTTTTTTTTTTTTTTTTTTTTTTCTCTCTCTGGTAATTTAGCTATATAAATCCATTAGGAAATTTGCACTGTCAGCCGCATTGAAACAGGTTTACACTGTGAAGCTTGGTAGGGGTATAGGAGAGAGGGTAAATACAATTCTGCAGTCGCAGATGGGGGTCCGTGGGATGGTCCGCAGTCAAAGCAATGGCAATCAGTCTCATAGGATTACTGTCCTGACACAGTGACGACCCTGGAGGCTGCCAGAGAAGTATTGCACAGAGCTGTGTACGCTAAGAGAGAGACACACGAAATCCTAGCGAAGCTGAAATGTTTGGAAGATGAGAAAACATTTGTGAAATTGTGAAGGAAGTATGTACACTTCTGGAGGATATTTTAAATCCATGTCCTGGTTCGGGGTGAAGCAGTCAGCTTCCTGTTCAGGGAGAGGCCCTGGCTCACACCTGTTGCCGTGGCAACCAGGGTCGGCTGAGCCAGGTGTTCACCCTGTGGAGGAGTCGCCCCTGTGGGAGGTCAGGTGACCCAAACTGACCAATCGGGTGTGCCCTCCCATCCGCCATGCTCAGTAGAAGAGCTGAGGGACCAAAGGGGATGGGTTGGCTCTTCTTTGTTGGCCCTTCTCCAATGCTCTTCTGCAAAGGACTGCTTCTTCAGTGGCTGTCTTCCCTCAATGACTGACGTCTGAGGAGGACCCTGTCAGCTCATCTGCCTTTTGGTCCCGGTCAGTGTGTTCCAGTTCCCATTTGTCACTGAGTGCAATCTTGAACTTTCCCAGTGCCTGCCAGTGACATCTTCCTAGGAACTTGATCCAGTTTTGTATATATTTATTTATATTATATGTATTTCATTATTTCCTTTTTTATTTTATTATTAATTTTTCATTAGTTTAGTTTTTTCTCTAAACTCATAACTCTATCTCTCTTCCTCTCCTTGGAGTGAGATGTGGGGGAGAGCATTGTCTTGTCATTGGCCAACCTGGCCCAAACCACAACAATTCATAATAGTTTTCTTACATCTTTTTAGGAAATCTTAAAGTTAATGCCTTTATTTTCAGCATTATGATTTAGCATGTATTGTAATAACAATAACAATTTGCAGTCAAAAGCCATAAAAAATCAGGGAAAGACATACAGTTCTTATTACATGAAATGACCTAATCCTACATTCTTAGGTACCTCAGTTAAATAAGGGACAGAAATGCCATGTCTGTAGAGACACAAAGAGCAATTCAGACCTTAGGTCATTTAATCCATTCTCTAGGGGTCTCCATTTTATTTCTTAAGATTGTAGAGAGACCTTCAATAACTGGGTTACCATGTTATGCGTCTCATTGATACACCTGAGAAGAGATGTTCCACACCAAAGAGCCTGATTTTTTGTTAATTTTTTTAGAACCTTGTTCGAAGCTCTTTTACATCATAAACTGTCATCTTATATTCTTGACTGGAATCGTTGTGTTAGCTCCCGGGTCCTAAGAGTATGCCAGGACTGTGGTAACAGGCTTGAAGAGCCGTTATAATACAAGAGTAAGGATAGCATTGCCATTCTTTAAAGTACTGGTAGTATTCAAACATAACTTTTCAAAATAATTTTATAAATTTCAAAGATTTTATACAATTTATTTTTCAGTTTCCTGTGTGGAGGGAAATGTATTACACATAATATTTTGGGACTAGTTTGTAGAAAGCTGTCTTTCTGAATGAAAACATTTTTCTTGAAAAACTTCCAAAACAAAAGAATTACCTAGCTTAATAAAGGCCAAGGGAGTTTTATTTTTGTTTCATCGTTACTGATATTGATCATTACAAGTGTAATTCATCTATCTGAATCCATTACTCTGATTTTGTAAGATGCCCCCAAATTTTCTAGACGTGTGTTTAGGCCTAACCTGAGGAAAATATCCCTGATGCAGAACTAATACATCAAAAATATCAAAAAAATATAACAAAAATGTTTGATGCAAAACATTTCCAAATCTTTCCTGACTCCTGCAAAGAGAGCTGAGAGCACTTTTCCCATTGTGGAAGTCATACAGCACCTTGCAGGACTGAGCTTTTAATCGCATTTCCACAATATATGACTTAATGTTCCGTGTCAGGATATTCTACTAGTTATGCTCTTTGAACCTCAAATTAAATAAATAACCAGGGAAGAAACATAGCTGTCACAAATGCATGAAGGAATGCTCCCAAGAGGACAAGGACCAATTATTCCCATTAGTAAATGAAGTTTGAAGAAGAATTGTTTTAAAACTATAGCGGAAATATGTAGGCTAAATATTATGTAAAACATTGATAGACATTAACCGTAACAAGCAATTTAATGAAGAGGGAGGGGATGAGCAAGGTTAGGAATCTTTTTTTGGAATGGTTAGTTTAATTATCATTGACAGTATGGAGGAAATGAACATATAAATGACCAACTAAAGGTTTATTCTAGTCCAAATTATTCTAGAAATTCTCTTGTGGCTATAGCAAGTGCGTATAAACTCTCTGTTGAGCTCAAAATAAAGTCAGCGATGAGTAATCTTTTCATTTCTGAAGAAGCTTTCAAGGGCAGGAAAGGTATGAACCAGAGGTTATGTGCATTTTTCACCAAGATTTAACCTGGACTAACAGCATGAGTCTCTAAAGAGCAGCAGTCTGCCTGCTAGTCCTCAAAACTAAAGTAAATAACATATAAATGACATTCCATTTGATCTTTTCCATGCTCTGTGACTATACATTACAACTAACAAATTTCATGTACCATCGTAGATCTAGGGCTGCGTTTTGTGTGACTTTTGATTGATAACACCCCATATTTTCTTCCACAGAATATGCTGAATGTGCTTCTCATTTGTCTTCCACCACAGACTTCTTTCTCTGTTACACGTGCAAATCCTCCTGTTTAACCAGGGAACTAATAGTGTCTAAAAATAACTGCATTGCTGCTCTTGTTCATTCACAATATATACCTTAGAAAGCGTCTTGTCTCTTAAAAATGGAAGCCAACCCACAAGCTTAAGCAGAACATATCTTTATGCAAATACATTTAATAAGAACACACCAGTCCTTGATGGAGCTGAGGCTTAGATTATGCAGAGGATAGCCATACAGTCGGAAGAATATAAAGAAAAAAAATATGGGACAATATCAGTCTGAACCAGAGCCTCAAAACTGCATTTTTCATGCAGATTATGTGCAACATTCTACTGTGTCCCACTGTGTAGATTTATTCATGGCTCACTGCCATTTATTACACTAGAGTTTGCAAATGCATAGCCTCCTATCTCTCCTTTTGCTGAGCAAGGAAACAAGGAAAGGATTAGCTGAAGGAATGCAGGCAAAAATTGTCTGATGATTCTCATCCAAAGCCTCAGTTTTCAGTCCCAGAAAAGTTGGTCCCTAGCTTCCACAGTTACAAAGCAATTATTTGAAGTTAGCTGAGCATGAATTATGAAATGACATATTTCTGTTTTTGTAGAGAGGCTGATACTGTAGCTCCAGTTTGAAAATGATTGCATTTGTAGATGTGTATCTTCCCGATGCCAGGAATGTATATGTCACCTCACCTAATTGTAGGTGGTTAACGTGAATCATTGGTTTGCGATCTCTGGAAAGAGAGGTCATCCCTGTCCCAGAAGGTCAGTGGATGGCCTCTATGCTTCTTTTACAATATACAACTAACCTAGCCAAATTTCAGTTTGCATTGAAGGAAAAGAGGAAGATTCCTTTTTTTTCTTTCTTTTTTTTTTTTTTTTCTTCCCAATTTTATTTTAATGCTTGTAAGGCTATCAGCAAGCTTTGTATATTCAACTAAGAACACCGTTAAGTACTATTGTGGATAATGAAGATGCTTATAAATCAGTCCAGTTTATTTGGGAAAATCGAATGCAAGTCACTTAGCCTTTGAGGAGAGAGGTATTGTCTGGAAACATGGGAAATCTAAGCTTTTCATCAGTGTGAAGAAAAATATTTTTTTTTAATCTAAAACCCATGAGAACTGTGTACGTGTTGTGCTAGATATTGTAAAGGATGTATTAGGAATCAGTTTCTGATTTAGTTATTAAAGACAAGTGACTAATCAAAGTGAATTCTGCGGCTTATTTTCCATGGATATCCACAAATTATATTTGCCCATATATGCATATATGTGGCTACAGCAGATAATAGGGAAACAATCTTTCATAGCCATGCCTTGTGAATCACTTTGCAAATTTCTTTTTCTTCAGTGATCACACATCCAAACCTACCTGTATTACCAGTGATGATCCATTATGGCATCTTACAGCAATAGATTCAGATGTATAGAGGTGGATAATTTTTATTTGGATGATCTCTCAGAAATAGGCCACTTAATGTAATTTTCAGTGGGAGGTCTTGTAAACTGTCTTAGTCACTTGCTAATTTTCTTACAATGTTATAATAGTAAAAATAATAATTATTTAGTATACAGCACATTTCATTTTCAAAATGCTTTTGCAGTACTAATTAATCCTCACTGTGAGGTTTAATGGCGCGTACCAGAAAATTATATCCTGGCTTAATGCCAATTGCCAATCAACTGACAAGATTCTAATTTCAGAAGTTTTCCTAAGAGGAAAAAAGGCATAATTTAAATTAGCCTGGACAGCAGCAGCAGTCTGCATGGAAAGAATTCATAGGTCTTTGGAGTGCTCTGAATGTCTAGATGCTCGGTTTAAGGGTGAAATGATGAAATTCCAAAGAGATAGCAACTTCAATTTTAAAAACCATTATGCTAAGAATAGCTAAAGCTACTTAAAAAAAAAAATATCTTTTTAAAAGATATGCTTAACAGAGTTTCCTGATTATTTAGGGATCGTTAATACCCAGATCCACCATTAGTTGAAAATAGATAGGTATTATTAGCTGTACTTCACATGTAGGACTAAGTTACATGGTCCAAACCACTATTGCAGTAGGGCACTTAGTTCCACATCATATTATCTCCTCTGTCAAAGCCAGCACAAGGATTTTCTACCCTCTGCTGGTGCCTGCACTGCACACTGGTTCGTTATAATAGCCTGAGTCTGTAAAAACACCACCACAAAATATCTTTCCTTCTCCTCCCCCACCTACAGCATCCAAAACTGCGAAATAAATTAAAAATTGTTAGTTTTGTTTGCTGTCCAGTTTAACTAGCAGAAGTGCAGAATGATTCATGAGGATGGTGAGGATATTGTAAATAGCTTTGCAGCTTGAGACAGGAACATGGATGCATAACCTGAATGTAAGGTTACGGACAGAAGATTTTCTGACTTCTGGGTCTGTATTGAACTCTCTGTTATTTTCAAGAGAGATTCTGGACTGGGCTGGCTCGGATACTCCTTGTTGATGCAGTTTGCTGGTATCTCAAAGCCTTTCACTTTGTGTCATGTTCTGGCAAAGGAGGATTTTTGGTTGGATTTTTTTTTTTTTACACTTTTTCCTTTTATTCAGCTCATTCCAGTGGAGGAAAAAAACGGACTTTGCAAGTTGTGAGAGTTGTGATTCTGCAGCCAGCCCTAATACTTTATGTTGAGAAATACCTGCAGAAATCTTCCTTAAGAGGTTGACAAAGCTTGTTTAATTTCCACTGACATTTTTACAAGTGTTTACATGATGTACAGTAGTTTCATTTGTTTAATGCAGCCAAGAAGCTGGAGAGGCAATTTTTCTAGCATGATGTAATCAGGAGTGCCACTGCTTTTTCCTTGGGGAAAAAGAAATCCTAGCAAACGTATGTACCATATTAAAGAATTCAGAAACATGAATTACTTGACAGATTGTTACCCTCTAGCCAGTAAATACATTTAGAGTATTTTTTAAAGACATATTAGCTACCTGGTAGAATGTAATAACTCCAAAGGCTTTTTCCTCATTGTATCATATATAGATACAGTTAAGGTCCTTAAAATACTACAGAAAATAATATATCCTTTAGCTAAAGGGAAAGCAGCAGCTGGTTCAGAGGTGGTGTGGGGGTTTTTTATTCATCCTTGTAAATCAACATTTGGCTTCTTTAGAGCAGCAACCACGAATGTGTCAACAATAATATTTTCACTGTAACAGTTTGAAACACATCTTTGGTAGCAGAGGTAGGATTCATTTGAGTAAATGATATAATCTGTAACTTGGTTGTCTACATGAGAGCTAGTTGTCTACATTCCCCTTATAGTTCTATTGAAGGACAGGAAACTCAGCAGGTGATTCTTCTAACCCTATATCTATGATAGATCAGATGTGTCCTAAAATGTCTGTTTCTCCCCATTGATGGTAACCAGGATTACCATTACAGGTAGCTCCAAAACTGTAGATAACAAAATTTAGTTATGATGAAGCCCACCTCAGATAAACTTGCATCCTTTCCAGTGCCTGCAGAATGTAACTAGGTTAGTAAGAGTGTTAAACCTGCATCAGTGCAAGGCAGAATGGAGGCAAAAGCTTGGCCCTAGAGTGGTATTTTCCTTATACAATATTATCTGAAACAGAGGTAAGAATCATCCTGTCAAGGTTCTACATGAATAAGGGCACTGTGCTATTCCCTGAACTGTGTCCTGTTACCTGAGGCTGTGCTGGTGTGGTGGGTTGACCTTGGCTGGCTGCCACATGCCCACCAAGCCACTCTCTCACTTTCCCTCCCCATCAAAATGGGGGGAGAAAATCAAATTAAAATCTTGTGGGCTGAGATACAGGCAGTTAAATTCAAAAAAACCCAAAGGCTGTGTGCAGAAGTAAAGAAAAAAAAAAAAAAAAGAAAAAAGATTCATCCTCTACACGTAGTGGTTCCTTTGGAAGACAAATCCTTAATAACGAATACACCACAGCCCCCTCTCCCCCCCACCCTTAGCTTTTATTGCTGAGCGTGCTATCATATAGTATGGTCAGTTTGAGTCAGCTGTCCCTGCGATGTTGCCTCCCAACCTTTTGTGCACCCCCAGCCTATTGGCATTTGGGGGCGCTGTTGGACAGAGAGCCTTGATGCTGCATGAGCACTGCTCAACAGTAGCCAAAACACTGGTGTGGTATCCACATCATTCAATCTACAAATACAAAGCACAGCATTATATGGGTTGCTATGAGGAAAGTTAACTCCATCTTAGGCAGACCCAGTACAATTCAGCTGGCTGTAATGGGCCATCATACCAGGGACCTTTTTAAGATTAGACAGGATGGACCATTACAAGTTGGTGCTTGAGCCTGTGCCCTGGCACTATTTCATTTGTCAGTGTATATATAACCACTGGGTGTCTGTGCTACCTGGTTATCTGTACTTACATCTGCAAAGCTGGCCTCTGCTCAGTTGTGGCTTGCTTGCTTTTCATCCACACTTTATGGCAGCGACAGTTTTTGGCTTTTCTGGTAGTCTACATGCTGTGCTTATGGCTGAGATGGATCTTTCTTACACACACAGCCCATTCTTGTGGTGGAACTCCAAAGGTCAACAGCATGGGCTCATTCATACATGCTGTGCATGAAGGAATCTATATATGGGTGAGGCTACCAGCTCACCTGACTTTGAGGATTAAGATAGTATTCAAGCCAACATCTCTGTCCTGTTCTGCATGATAAAATTGCCCCTTCTGGTAAAGTCTTTGGGTGCTGACTTAAGCTATTGTGTGGGCATAACTTGTAGGCAGCACAGGTAACTGAGTGGACTGGTGTGTAAACCCCAGCTAAGACGACACTATAGGCACAAGCTTGCTTCATAGTTCGTGGAAAGATTTCATATTCTTCAAGAGGTGCTTAGGGTCTATTGAGTATGGATCAGTTCAAAATACAAATGTAATATTGATGTTTGTTAAATTATATTTTAACCTTAATTGGATTGGATTTACCTTGGACTGATTCTGCAGTTTAACTTCTTTTCCACAGACATTCCTGGGCTATGTTTTACTTTTATTTATATCCTTTCTTGGTTGGACTACCTTTCTGTAAAGTTACTTTGGGCTTTGTTCAATTCCAGCTAGCAGGTATGTAAGAAGACCTTGCTCTTCAAGTAGTGTAGTAAGCTTACAAAATCCTAGTAAGATACACCTTGCCTACATTTGACACAGTAAAAAGAATTTGCTAATGTAATTGGAACTGCCAGAATTTCTGATTTTTGTCAATATCCAAAAAGTACTAACATTTAAGTGTTTGCTGTAACTTTTCTTATACCTAGCTATAAGGTTTTGGTTTAGGCAAATGCTCTCTCTGTCATGTGTGTCTTTTTGTACTTTCCCATTTCTGTTTTTTCTCTGCAAGTATATAATTAGATACAGTCATTCCTGGTATTTATCAAACTCTTTAATTGAAATATCTCTCTATAGCTTACTTTCCAGTGACGTGACTTTCCACATTGTGTGGTCTGCTGCACTTTCTGTCTTATGTAAGGGTGGTGTTTTGATGTGACTAAGATTTTTAACATCAGACAATTTTCTGAAATAAGGCTGGAATAAATTGTATTTCTTCTGTGTGTGTCCTGTTTTATATATGGTAGAGCAGAACAAAAAATGTTCAGAATAAATAAAAATAATTGTTGGAAAGTTTAAGTCCAAAAAAGAGCTTTATTATAATCTTGTTTGAGCTCTAGAATAACAGAAAACACCAGATCCTTCCTGATAGAGTGGAGTGCATGGAGCAGCCGTAGTACATGTCTCCCAAGAGAGCTGTGCTGCTGCTAGAAATTTTATTAAATGAAAAACTCAGCTCTGTGAGGAAAAAAGCAAACAGGGATTTGGTCACTGAGCAACCCTGGCTTTCCATGTCAATTCCAGACTTATGCTATGGTAGAAGAGTAGGACCCTCAGAAGCTACTCTGAGGTTTTATCTCAAGCCTACTACCTGTGGTACCCTTCGCCTTTAGAAACCAAGGTATGTGGTACCTTAATTCCTTCAACAAAATAAGAATTTACTATGCAGCTCATTGGCCCATGTAGAAGGGCTCTCTTTTGCAGAGCTGATGTGAAAAGAGAAGACAATATCCCAAAACCTGGAAGGATCAGATATTCAACTGCAGCTGCTTGGAAACAGTACACTTGAATTCATGGATGAAACTCCTCAAGTAACTCTGGGGAAGTTTAATGGGTTTGTAATTACCTGCATTGTCTTTGCTTGAATTCATTTCTGACTTCACGCTGTACCATAAAGTTTGGTTGATGATGGAAGTCATTAATGACTTTCTCTATCACTCAGAATATACAGTTTTACATAGAGTTTACATTTTATCTACAGCATTTTTTTTTATTCCATTCCATGAAATTCCATTAGATCTGGTACTGGATCTCAGAGGAAATATGTAATTAAAAATAGTACTCTCTCTAGAACTTGATATAGAGGTCTTCAGGGATGTGCAATTGCTTCTGTGATCTGTGACTTGCATTTACCTTATGTAAAATTTGTCTGTTATCATCCAAGCGCCTTAGCCTCATTCAGGTGCCTGTTACAGAGCTTTTGACAGACTTTAATACACATTGGCTTGCACCTGTTTTCCTATGGAGCATTATCCTCAAGACCTTGAACGCAGGAGTGAAGAGACGCAGCTTCTTACTGCTTAAAGCTGGAAATTTACTGATGAGAGTCTTCAGTTACAGGTTTACAAATCAACAGAGGTGGTTTAGCTGAAAATTTTAGACTAATTGGTGATGGAATGGAACTCACACATTTATCAGGAAATAATTTTAGACTCCTAATTAGACTTGCAAACTTGATGCAGTAGCATGTTTAATTATAACCCTCTTTATAATGGCTTGTTATTCATCTATGTACATAGAATTGCTTCCTTATTGCCTGATTGAGAACCTTAAGTTGGTAATTATTCTCAATTATTTGATATGTGACTTAAACCTTGGATCAATTGACCTGGCCTGGCCCCAGGCTTCTATGCTACCTGGCCTCCAACTGTTGTCCCAGAAAGGTGTGCGTCATATCTGCTAGATGCACGTGGATGTCTTAAAAATCATGACCCATTTCAAACAGCGCTAGGTGCCTATTTTTGGCACCTGAACTGAGTCCTTACAATATACAGCCATGCTTTTAGATAAATGGAATTACATCTACAAACATTTTAAATGGAGGGGTGTGTGTGTGTGTGTATTTTTCTGCGAAGGCTTGTGTGTAGCACTTTGTAATAAAAGAGCCATACAAAATAAAAAGTTGAATGATGTTGTAAGTGATATTATTTTCTGATCATGATCTTCTTAATACTGTTTCCTTTTATTGTTTCAAAATAAATTATTCCAACATATTTCTTCTCCATATCTACTTCATATTTCCTCTGTATTTTCTACACTCTAATAGTCTATTGATTTTTTAGTAACATTCACCAAGTTATGTCAAGATAATACTGTTTATTTACAAATGTTACACTGTGATGCCTCCTTTGGTCTTATCTTTTCAACTGATTATGTTCAATTATATGTGAAAAAAGGACAAAAAAAATATTTCATTTCAGAAATAATGGGGAGTAATGTTGCTCACTACCTCACAGTTAGCAAAAGTTGTTTTTAAATACTTTGAGAATTCAGACCATGCTTCAAGAAGTCAGAATCTGCTTCAATCAGAATCCTCAATTCCTCAGCACTCTGATTTGTTAAGGTCAATGCACAAAGCACTTTGAAGGACTGCAACTTGCTGATAGTAGGCATGCAGTTCTCTGCTAAATTCTTTGAGAGCAGACACCTGAATGCTTTTGATTAAATATTGAAAAGCTACATCTAAGCTTGGAATTGAAATTTAAAAGGATTTTCGAAGACATTTTCATACCATTTTATTTTCCTTACAGTGCTTTAATGTTTGGGGGCTTAAAGTTGGTTCTCTAACTAAGAAAAAAGAACGTTGTCCAGGGAGCATGAAGAAAATTACCTGCAACAGTTGATAAAAGAGCACTAGGAGAAAATGGAAACATGGCAGCAGTCTGCTCTCTTTGTTATGAGGACATGCAAAATACTCTGTTGTTGTGGTTTAACCATATAATTATTCTCTCTCTCTCTCTGTCTTTGCCATCTGCCTTTTTTTTTTTTTTTTTTTTTTCTTTGTGGAAAATCTTGTCACTTGTATTTAAGTGAAAGTATTCACATTAAATCTGCATTTAAAAAAATGAAGAAAACAATGAATGCTTAATTTTTTCCCACACTGGTATTTGAACAAACTTATCAAAATCCTTCAGAAAGAATAATGTGTCAAATGTGTTCCCATTTTTGATAAAGAAAGTAGGAGTCACAATTTCCCCACTTTAGAGGTAAGGAAACTGAACTGATACATAGACAGAGAAGAAAGAATATGTTGCAGCCAGTTCAAAACTATGTTGCAGGCTCCTCTTTTGTATTTATTAAACATACGCAAATGTTTATTGCTTGGATTGTTACAAAACACATTCCTTTGCTTTTGTTTCGTCTTTTTGTATATGGTGTAAAGATGCTTTAGAGATATATAATGAAGTTAACCTTAATGATTTTCTTTTCATTTCAGTCTTCAACAGCGAATGCTTTGGAGCAGAAGTTCCTTGTAATTCCTCAACTGTACAGTAGCTCACATAATGACCAATAGTAAGATTCGTAGGTACAAATAATAAGTAAGAATCATCAATTGTAATATTCAAATAATGACTATTAAGTAACACAGGGAGGATTCCCTGCCCCCACTATGTTTATATTCATGTTGAGAGTTATTCTTGTATGAGCTGCCCTTTCTTCATGGAGGGAAGTCAGAAGTTGCATTGCTTACTTATTTGTCAGCTGAATAACTAAAAAAACCCAAGAAAATGTATGGATGTATTACTAACTTGGAAGACTATTTCCCTGAATCCAGGTAGGAATTGTAACACAACCAGTCTAGTCCTATACATACTATAGATACAGTCTGTATACCCTAAGATTTCATAGAATCATAGAATGGTTTGGGTTAGAAGGGACCTTAAAGATCATCTAGTTGCAACCCCCCTGCCACGGGCAGGGACACCTTCCAGTAGACCAGGTTGCTCAAAGCCCCATCCAGCCTGGCCTTGAACACTTCCAGGGATGGGGCATCAACAACTTCTCTGGGCAACCTTTTCCAGTGTCTCTCCACCCTCACAATAAAGAATTTCTTCCTAATATCTAACCTAGATTTCCCCTCTTTCAGTTTAAAACTGTTACCCCTCATCCTATCACTACACTCCCTCATAAAGAGTCCCTCCCCATCTCTCCTATAGGCCCCCTTTAGGTCCCAGAAGCAGTTATAAGGTCTCCCTGGTGCCTTCTCTTCTCCAGGCTGAACAACCACAACTCTCTCAGCCTGTCCTCATAGGAGAGGTGCTCCAGCCCTCTGATCATTTTTGTGACCCTCCTCTGGACCCGTTCCAACAGGTCCGTGTCCTTCTTGTGTTGAGGACTCCAGCGCTGGACACAGTACTCCAGGTGGAGTCTCATGAGAGCGGAGTAGAGGGGCAGAATCACCTCCCTCGACCAGCTGGCCATACTTCTTCTGATGCAGCCCAGGATGCAGTTAGCTTTCTGGGCTGTGAGCGCACATTGCCAGCTCATGTTGAGCTTCTCATCCACCAACACCCCCAAGACTTTCTCCTCAGGGCTGCTCTCAATCCATTGTCGGCCCAGCCTGTATTTGTGCATGGGATTGCCGTGACCCAGGTACAGGGTCACATTTGTATTTCTTTAAGCTTGAAAAAAAAAAGGAAAGAGTTTTGTACTCCATCTAATTAGTTCTTTGGGGGTTGTATTTCAAACATTTCCTCATTCTCTTAGTGACACAGGTAGTAGATACAGGTATTGACATGACTGATGTCTCAGTCTTCTTGGTATAATCGTATCATTTACTCATTCATGAGTCTCATTTCTAGTGGCTTGAAGCAATGGGCTATTTTGAAGAAGAAACCTTTAAATTCTATATATATAGGTAAATGTATGGATAATACAAATAGTTACTGACTTTCACTTTGAATACTATATGGACTATTATAGAGTCATTGAAATGATTTTTTTTAGTTGGGGCTGCACTGATGAACAATTTCACAAAATTCTGTAATGGTGCCTATACTGACCACTGGAGCTGTATATGCTCTTCCAAGACAGCAGAAGCTCCACTGGCTTGCCGAACTTTGCTTTGAGCTTATGCATAGCTCATCTTTAAATACAGTCATCCTAACGCACACTGCAGCCAAACTAGTAGTAGTAATGTTCCACCTAATTTAGACTTTAATCTTTAGCCTTATTTTTGTAAGCCCAGCAGGAGCATTTGGTTAGATCTAATTTGCACTGACTAAATAGGAATTTTAGGAATGTAGGAACTGCTATACTGTGTCAAACTTGAGATGTGGTGTCCTGTTTCAGCAGTGTCTGGTACCAGAGAGTTCAGCTGAAGGTGCTAGAATTCTCCAAATAGTTGCTCATGGAGAATTTTCTTCCTAAATCCTGTTAGGTAGTGGTTGGTTGATGCTTTGAAGGAAAATGGCTTCCCCCCAAATTGGTGTAAAGTACATATGCATGGTATTCTGGGCTGTAGCGCTCAGAGTAATATTGCTTCAGGTGAAACAATCCCTTTACCCATTTCTTGTACTTTGATTTCACTGATTTCCTTTTAATGTTGTATGATGAGAAACGAGCCCCAGGTCTGCCTGTCTGAAGTGGTCATTATTAGGTATTCCTCTACTGTCCCTGACCTAGATGAGCTCTTCTCTAAAAATTTATGTTTGTAGTTTCTGCCTTGTATGAGTTCCAATTGTGCTGAGCAGGTTTTAGAATGCCGTTAATGGATGCGGTGGTATTTAACTTTTAGTTTTAACATAGATCTGTTAAATAATTTACCATTTTATAAGGCTGATTTCTCTGACTATCGCAACTTCTATAAAGACTTATTTTGTCAGTGTAGCTCCAATAAAATTCTGCTGTATCTCATGAAATTAGGTGACCAGAACTGAGAGCATTTTTCCAGGTGATGGAGGACAATTCATATAACAACATCAAGATATTTAATTTCCTTCTCTGTTTATGAGGGATTGTAAAAAGCTCCTTCAGTGAATTCTCTGTGACTGCTCAGTGTGATTGCTAAGCATGAGAAACATTATAAAAGACTTTTTATATGTTACCTAAAGCTGTGTTTATAGGAATCTGGGCATTTTCTCTGTGATTTTCCATATTACCATTCAGAATCCATCAGAAGCTAAAACTAGAATGGGATCGAATCAGTTTAGTCTAAATTTTTCAAGCCTGTTCTCAGGTAAGACTGCTTGCATTGTTGTAATTTCATTAGACATTACATATCTTAATGCCATGCATCGGTATGATGTTATTTCATGTGACAATTTATATATCATTCCTAAACGTTTTGAAACATCCCTCATCCCAGCTACCTCAGTTTGACAGCCTGGCAAGCTTGGTTCTGTCAAGAGAAGCAATTAGTTAACGAGGAATTCAGCTTCCGTGAGCAAATTCTGAGACTTCAGTGAACAGAGAAGAGAGACAACAGAAAAACTGAGCAGGGGGGAAAGTAGTAGTTTTTCTAAGAAAAACTAGAAAGGGGTACAGAATACTTACCTTTATCCTGTTAAACCCTGGGAGCGATTTGCTGTAGTAGAGTATGTAATCAAACCCTATGAAAATGAAGATATTGATAACAACTGGGTAAACAGTGTGTCATGGTTTGGGCCAGCTCTATTGTATGCGCATGAAGAATTCATTTCCTGTGCCCTCTGGTAGATATGGGCCTAAATTTCCAGGGTTCCTCCTACTCTCAATGTGCTTTCCCAAACTAGAGACCAAATTCACATCCAAAGTTTTGAGACTAACGGAAAGCTTTCTCAGAGGTCACAATGGAGAATCAAAATAGATGTTTCTGAAAGCTGGTGTTTGTCAGGTAAAGATTTTAGTTTTCTTTTTTTTTTTTGTTTGTTTGTTTTTTGTTTTTTTTTTTTTTTTGTGACTAACTGGGAACTGTTAAATTATGTCAGCATGTAATTTTGGGTGATCCCTGGAGGCTGTGTAACATGTCTTATGTCTTGGCCAGGAGCACTTTGAGAGGTTAGCCTGTCTGACAGCTAGGTGCCACTGTTTCTCCATAGAGATGATGTTGGGCAGAAATACAGATCTTGCAAAAAATCGAGGTATGTCTGTCTTCTATCGAGCAAGGCCTTTCATCAATCAGCTAATGGGAAAAAGACTAAATATGCTAACTTACTACCTTCAGAAACAGTTACATTGCCTTTTTTTTTTTTTTTTTTAAATTTAAAACTGAGGAGAAGGTTTAGCTCTCTGGCTGGACAGTACCACCACAATTTAAATGTGAAACAGGAATAATTTTTTTTTTTTTTTTTTTGCCTTGAACTGTAAAGCACCTCAGAATCGATGGACATTGTTTATGTTTTATTTGCTATAACACAGTCAGATTTGGTGTCCTTTTTACAAGTGTTTGTTTAATTTAAATCCTTTTAATCTAGAAAAAGAGAGAAATAAGATGCTGTTTATAGCAAATCTGTAAGTGTAAAAGATCTTGATTAAAAAAAGATTGCATCAAATTTCAGGTGCCAGTCAAAGGTAAGGTTATATTGCTTATAATAGTCCAGTGCAGTACTGGTTATAAACTCACTGAAGAAATTTACTCTAAGACAAACATCTTAAAATCTTCTCCCAGTTGGTTCTAAAGTTTCTGTGGTAAATGAGAAAAACATTATTACAACGCAAAGTTCAAGATGAGAAAAAGCGCTCCTTCTCGCATGATTTCCCAGAAGGTTAAGGTTACTGCCTCCCGATGTTCGATTAATGCTGCAAATGTGCATCACCTGGCAAAACAAACACACCAGCCCTAACAGGAGCCACTCCATGGTTCACAGTATATATTTCATATTGGCATCGTAAAACTGTGGCATGTGCAGCTGCCTGCAAAGTCACACTGGTCACTGTGCTGCAGAACAGGACAGCGAGGTGAGAGGGCAAAGGCAGCGGAGCTTTGCCAAGAGAGGGCAGATGTCCATCTGTGTCAGCTGGGAGAGAGGCAGGAGGGGCTAGGGTTCAGGGCATGTGCCCGTAGAAATGGAACGAATAGGGGAGCCAAGGTTAAATAATTTTGCAGATGATTTGTGTGGGTTCCTATTGAGGTGTTAATAGCCACCATGTACAGTAGATGCACCATCATGTACAGTAGATGCACCGTCAGTAATAACTTGACATCATTTGCACTGGTCAGCCCAGAACAACAAATGATCACTGGAAAATACTGTTCACGAAATCAGCATAACGGAGCCTAGAAATACCAGTAAGTCATCAGGGATGGCATAAAGCAACACAGACAAGATTACCAAATCTCACAACACATTTCAAGGAGGGAATGTGGAGGCGGAGGGAATGGTTCTCAGCTACCTGTGTACAACAAAAGGCAGTGGAAATGTGTCTCTGAGGTATCAAGCTTCTACATTGGAGTCAAGCTTTTATATTAATTACGTGTTCCCAGAATGTTCGACAGAGTGCGTTACTGATCAGTTCGTAAATGCTTTAAAATAAATATTTGGAGACAAAGGCCACAAAGCTTTAAAATCAGACATAAAGTTATAAACAAGTGTCAAAGCCTCACAGAAATAATGCAGCCAACGTAAATCACAGGAAGAAGCAAATGCTTCAAAACAAAGGATTCTAAATCTCCTGGTAAGTTATCAAAACATATCAAAAAGCATTCACCCCTTCAGTTCATTTATGGCTGTGGAAGGGACAGGCCTCACTGCCCTTTGCTCCGTCCTTATTTTCATGTGGTAGACTTCTCTTCAGTCTGAACAGTCCCAGCTCTCAGCTTGTCCTTCTAGGAGAAATGCTTCAGTCCCTTAATCATCTTTGTGGCCCTTCTCTGGACTCTCTCCAGTATGTCTGCATCTCCCTTTGTACTGGGGAGCACAGAACTGGACACAGTACTCCAGTGTTGAAGAGAGGGGAAGGATCACCTCCCTTGACCCGCTGCAATTCTTTGTCTAATGCAGCTCAGGATACCCTTAGCCTTCTTTGCCACAACATGGCTCTTGTTCAACTTGGCATCTGCTAGGATCCTCAGGTCCTCTTCTGTAAAGCCAGGTCATTGCCTGGCATTTATTGGTGCATGGGTTTTTTCCTCCCCAGGTACAGGAGTTTGCACTTCCCCTTGTTGAACTGAAAAAGGTTTAAGTCAGCCCATTTCTCCAGCCTGTTGAGATCCCTCTGGATGGCAGTGACCCTCTAGTGTATCAGCCACTCTACCCAATTTTACATCACCTGGAAACTTGCTGAGGGTACACTCTGCCCCATCATCCAGATCATTAATGGGGGATTTGACCCAGTATTGAACGCTTGGGTACAAAATTCCATGGGAACCACTGGTGTCATGACCCAGCATTTTCAAGAAGGTGCTAACAACATGAATACTAACGCAACACAGATGCTAAACAACATGAAGACGTTAAAAATGTGAAACTTCTACTATTTCACCACTAGGATAGAGCCGTTATGTAGGCTTTCTCTTCTTATTTTCTGCATTTCATTATATTCTGAAGTGTCTTGTTTTATTTTCCTTAGGAAAGTGTTAAAATATAAAGTTTAAATAAAAAGTTTAAAAAAGTTTTTAAAAAAGTAGGCAATGTTGAGAAACACTTCAAAACTTTTCAAGAATGAAAAGTCTTGAAAAATGGAGTTTTCACTTGTTAAGAATGGAGTCTTCATTTGACTAATTCATATCATATTCATATAATATCATTCATATGTTACTTTCCTTCCCAAGCAATTAAATATATTTTTACTCTCTTTGTAGTATACATAACCAGTACATGTTGTCTAGCTTTTAGTTAAACATTGATAGGTAATACTTTTGCCTTGGAAATGATTTTGAGCCTACTTTCATACTTCTCTCTCCTTCTCTGGCCTCCTTTGCAATCTGTTCCTTTCCTATCGTGGATTACTCTGAATTTGATCACTGGAATGTTTTCGATCTGATCTGAATATTGAAAAATATTTTACTCTGTATGTAGCCACACTGGACTCATTAGATGTACTTATGCAGTAAGAAAACAGTACATGAGGTTGTTATAATCTTACTATGCACAAAAGGACCCATTGCCTACAAACCTTTGATGGGCTATGGCTGTAGGTAAGTTCCTAAGTCATGCTGATTTTCTTACTACTTTAGTGCTTTCTCACCTACAGTCTAACTCCTTTGTTTAAAGTTATTTTCATTCAACACACTGTCCTTTATTTTCTTCCAAGTAATACTGGGAATAATAATTGTTCATCGTATTACTTTATTCTTCTTTTAGATTCAGTTCTGTTTTCGTTCTGTAATTTTTTTATCTTAATAGTGTCTAGCTTATATTCCTGTTACTTTCTACTTTACATCCATTTTGAAAACAGTAAAGGAAGAATGATACTCACTAGACTCTCTGGCTCTGCTTGATACAGTGCCATTATAAGCATTTTGCATTTGTGGACCTTTACTAGGCACAGCTTAAACCATTTCCTTGTGAATTTTCCAGGATATCCTGTGTGGCACTGGACTGAATGCTTGCTGAAGTCCCAGCTCTGGTATTTTGTACTGTTGTTTTTTTTTCTTTTTCAGCCATGGTTTAATCACAGTAACATAAAGCTACCATTAAAGAGCTGGCCTAAAAGATTTGGTGATGAGACGGGAAGGCACATCACCATGTAAGGGATTATTCGGCTCCTGCCCAATGTGAGAGTCCTGCATGCAGTCATAAACTTGTTGAAAGGGGTTGATGTGTGTAGGTGTGGGAGGTATTTGCTGGCTACATGATTAGAGGACTTATACAGCTACTACCTCTAGGATAACTCCCTTTTTAAGGGACTTGAGTGAGATTTTGGTTGGTAACGTGCATGTTAATCAAAAACAGTGTAAGTGAAGTTTATTCTCAGGTTATTGGGTCTGAAGATTACTAAAGATGGGGCTATTGCATGGTTTACAGGGGGAGAAATGCACCTCTTAGTCTTTTAGTCTAAGAATCATTCTCTGTTCTGTGGTCACAGACATAGAGGCCCAAATTCAGAGGTGAAACAGATGTTAGTGTAAGACATATACAGATGAATCTTTGTGAGAAAGCACATAACAGATGGGTGTCTTGCTTCGCTGCTCTGCTTTTTGCTCATTGCTTTGTGTGGTATACCCGCTGCTTTGGTCTGGAAGTGATGCCAGCCTCCTTCAGGCTGCAAGTATTTTTCCTTGTATGCATCAGTATTGCTTATAGCATCATTTGTCTCATCCTTGTGCACTCACTTGCCATTCTTTCTTTCCCTCTGTGCTTCTCCAGTGGTCTAAGGACACATCAAAAATGTCGAAGTGGCTGCATGTCTGCAAGGCAGAAGGCTCACTGTTTCTGTGAGCACACCAGAGATGTACGTGTACCCCTTTTATATCAGAGTGGAAAGTATAAACATAACTCATATTTTCCATGTGCTATACTGAGTGTTTACCCTAGAGTACTTGCATGCCTAGTTGGTAAGCCAATATTTGCAAAGGAAACCCAATTTGCCTTCAAGTTAGCAAAATACATATTAAATTTATTTCCAATTCCTCAGGTCCTAGCTGCAGTTTTCTTTTAAAAAAGAGGCCTCCAGTCCTTCGGTACTCTCTTACACCCTGATACAGCAGTGAATTATTTAGTTACATCTCAACAACTTCTTTGGAAAGACTAACTGATTAATAAAGGAATCAAGTTGTTTCCTATTTGGTGGAAAAAACATATGCCTGTATGCCTATAAATTGACCTGTGCTTAAAAGTTGTGCCTGAAATCTAAGCTGTATTATAGAGGTAGAGCTATGACAAAATATTTCAGAAGCAGCTGTGCATTTTACTGGATGTTGTAGCAATAGTTAGGGAGGGATGAAGGCTGCATACGGGACTGCGCTGACGTGGGCCTTGGGAATACAGCATGTTCTATGCCTTCAAGGCCTCTCTTTTTAAGTCAGGCAGCCACTGGAAGGGAAAGTATGGGGAATAATTTGAGCAAAGCAACTGCTGCTTCATTAGCTCTCATATTACTAGTGCTGTATAAAAGCCTGCGTGATTATGAGTGCAAACCAACCAAACCCGTTGCCGACTGAATTAGTTATGGAGGCTGGTCAGTAGTGCATAACCTGTCAGTTTGTAATCTGCCTGGGGTTAGGGCCACTGGCCTGACTGCTGCTGCAGGACGAAAAAAGCTTCTGATGACTTTCAAATGCTCACTTAGCTTGCCAGATTCAAAGGACTGCTTATTCCTTATTGCATTTTGCCCGGTTGTGAGATGTGTGACAGCCTACGGTGTCTGCTACCCCTTGTGTGCAGTACTGCTACTTGAGGCAGTATTGAGCTTATGGTTCCTCTCTCATATCATCAAAGAACGTAGTGGAAGTAAAAGAGGAAAATGTGTGCTTTGAGATAAAGCTTAATAATTTCTTAGTCTGTTTTTAACAGGACAAATCTTGGGAAATCAGTGGATGGTACTGTGAAAGGGCATTGGCATTTGGGGCTCCCAGTGAGAACTGATACTTTGAGGAGCTCACACCATAAATTGTCACTAATACAAGTGTCAATGTGAGTTATGGGGTTCTCTGTAAAACTCGGCCTTTCTCTGGATCAGTCTCAGGAACAGTTTTTCCCAATCAAGTCTTGATCAAAAGCTGAATTACAAATTCTGAATAAAAAGATCATTAGTATATCTACTTCTCTTCACTATCGTGATTCAAGCTTAAGGAGTACTCAGTACTTCCAGGATACAGCTTTAGAATTACCAACTCAAGGCAGTCAGTACTTTGCAGCACATGCCCCTTGGAGTGTTGTGTTTTTTTTTTTTTTTTTTTTTAAATACATATGAAATACAAAAGTACTTAATCTGGTACAGTCACCATAATAGCTGGGAATTTTTCTGTAAAACATATTCTTCATTAAAGGAATATCACATAGAGGATCTCGATATTTCTTGAAAGAGCAAAGTAATAGAAATGTTAGAGCTTATGAAATGATGTGATAACATCAATACATTCTATTGCTGTCTGCAGTGATTTTGGATTTCAGTGCTGTAACACAAGCCTGAGCTAGTATTAAAAGTAAGGGTTAAGTATCGATACTTGTCCATTATTTCAAGTCTGATTGTCAACATACACGGTTTTTTATTATTCAGTCTGCCAAAACTGTTCTTGTAGGAAGATCGTTGATAGAAGACCAGGAAATGTAAATCTGGAAGACTGCCAAGAAAAGCAAAACTATCAAGGGTAAAGAGACTTTGGATTTGGGTCGGTGGGTTTTTTTGGTTGGTTTTTTTTTTTTTTTTTTTTTTTTGCATTACTGATTGATCTGGTGTAAGTGCAAGATGTTGAAAAATGAATTTCTCAACAGTGTGTGACACTCCTAACTGTTCCTCAGGAAAAAAGGAAAAAAGAAGCTTATCTCTTAAAGCCAACATGATGGTCCTGATTTGTCTGACCCTTGTTTATCTAAGCACGTGAGGGAATTCTGTACTAATCAAAAGTGGCAAAGGTGGGGCTCAACTTTAAACTCATTAAAGTGTTTTTCTATAGAGGAGTTCAAACCTGTATCCTGAGTTTTCCTCTCTTAATATATTTTTAGTTTGTCTTTCAGTTGCACTTTTTTTGTTGAAGCATTGTAGGTGATGCTCTTAGAAACAATGGTGTTCCTCTTTAATGTGTCAACACTGTTGATTGAATCAACATCATGAACATCTGAAGCTATAAATATGAGAAACCTAGTGTCTTCATAGCAGATACTTAGAGGGCAAGGAACTAAGGCCAGTTTTGGGCATAAAGCTTAAACCTCACTGCAGTAGTATGGTGCACTGTTATGGCAGGGTGTGATATTCTTAAATGTGGGCTGTTGAATCCGGGACGTGTTCTTGATTACTTTGTCTTGCCTTGTTGAAGCCCAGTCTAAAGAGGATCTCTACTGAAATGGCTGTACTACACTATTGGTGAAGGCTGCACACAGAGAAAAGAAAGTTATTAGGTAAAAAAAAAGTAAAAATAGCTCCTTGTCAGGTAGTGTAACAGGCTGGCTGAAGTAACAGCTGAAAAAAAGCAGCTCAAGGTCCACCCTGTGCCGCAGCTGTTTGTACCAGCTGAGGAGCAGCCCAGCAATGCCAATGGAGGAGGGGGTTAAAGAGAGATTTTCTGTCATAAACGTAGAGAAAGTAAGCGATGTCTACATCTATATCAGCATTGTATAGTTTTATTGAAGTTGAATCACTGATGTTTTCTCCTGGAGAAGAAAAGAATAACCTGGACACAGATAAGACCTTTGACTGCAATCACAGTAAGTACTTGCAGTTTCTGCCCCTGGGGCTATAACCAGCTGCATCTGCTATTTGAGGATGACACTGCAAGAGCACTTACGCGGTTGCCCTCCATGTAATGCTCAATCTAATGACCACTCACATAGAGGAACGTTACAAGCTCCCCCTATGCCTCTACATTTAAAAAATGGGCAGGAAACATTCATTTTATGTTTGCTGTTATGTTTAATGATTTGTGAAATCAACAGCCACAAAAATCGCCCCCTTTTGCCAGGTATCAAGTTGAGATTATTTCTTTTTATATCCATTGCTTGCCCTTTTCTCTGCTCCATTTGAGACTTTTCAGAAATACACTTGGGTCTAATACCCTAAAACTCTTAAAGAAAATTGCTTTATCCAGTGCTTAAGGCGGAGCTGGAGAGCTGTTTTTGATCTACAAATACTATAAAGTGACTAAATGAAGACTTAGCAGGGAATGGGAGGAAGCTTTACAGAGCTCATGTTGGCAGTCATTTAGCTTTAAGTTGATAGATATTAGAGGAGGGTCTGTAGTCTCCTGTTATTGGTCAGCTGAGTCCTATTTTTAATGTAAATAGAGACCAGAAAATCTCAGATCTGGTCAAATTGGTCCAAACTCTTCCTCATCATTTTGGAGTATTGAAAGCTGTGGTGTTGATTTATTCTAAAGTAAATATAATCTTTCATCACAGAATTCATTGCATGAGTTTAGATGACAATATCCTAACATAGCCTAAAGTTAACGTGTAAAAGTTTTTTGTGAGTTTTGTTTTAATTTTAGTAATATTTGGGTATTACATATATTTTTATGCATAGCTTTCAGGTAGGTAAGAACTGAAATGCCATTTGAGCAATGGATCAGTTCAGGAAGATCAAATGTTTTGTCCAGGGTTAAACAGTTAATCAGTGGCAGAATTATAGGTATTGTTTAGGTCTCATGATACAGAGCCCTATTTGATCCATAGGAAAATGCTGTTCCTACGGTTTAGCTGGGAAATTCACATTGTCCTGGGGGCTACTTTGTGAGCTGCGTTAAATAACTCCTGGCTCAAAGGTGCTATTGTGTCAGTGGACTGGCTCAGGGAATTTTGTGCATTAAGGTGGAGTCAATTTTGTGTCTGACTAGCCTGAAAACGATTTATTAGAATCTGTTTTTACAGGCAAAAATGAATCAAAATCTCTCCATTGCCTGTATCTCTCCTGAAGCTGTTAGTATTTTAACACTGCTTTCTGTACAAAGTTAAATGAATACAACTTTTAAAATCCCCTTCTTCCACTAACTTAACTTCCTCACTAAAGCACAGGCTAAATAAAATTCTGTCTTCTCAGAAAGCATTACACAGAATTAAACATCAGCTAAGTGACTTCTGAGAGATATACTACACAGTCTTAGTAAATTTCTTAGTAACAGTTAGTGAAGCTTAAGCTTTCTAGTAACAAAATGTGTGCTCTTTTTCTTTGCTTTTGAGTGTTTTTTCATATCATTACTCCTCAGGATGCTTTTTCCTCATGTATCTCTAGTAAATCAGACAGATCTCATGAATTTCAAACCTGATTTGCAATGGACTTCCTGTCGTGGTTTGGCCTCAGATGGCAACAAAGAACCACGTGTCACTCGCTCAGCGCTTCCCGGTACGGGAAGGATCAGAAGAAAAAGGCAAAACTCTTGGGTTGAGACAAAGGCAGTTTAACAGAACAGCAAAGGGAACAAGAAAACAACAACAATAACACAGAGAAATATACAAACGCGATTACGGAACCGATTTCTTTGTGTACTTCTTTTGTATGGGGGCAACAGATACTGGCACGGGTTGGTTCCCTGGTTCAGCAGCAGTGGCTGTCACCGGGGTTGGAGTAGCTGCAGTGTCTGTCGCAGGGGTCGCAGTAGCCGCAGTGCCCGTCGCAGGGGTCGCAGTAGCCGCAGTGCCCGTCGCAGCAGCGCCTGCCACAGGGGCCACAGCAACCGCAGCGCCTGCCATAGGGGCCGCAGTGCCTGCTGGTCTGGTCTATGTCTCTTTCTTCTGAGGGTGCTGCATAGCACTGAGCAGTGCCTGGTAGACACTAGCCAGGGCCCAGCACAGTGCGGTGAGTTGTGCCTCTCTAGAATAGCCACAGCATTTTCCCTTCAGATATTCTACTACCCTGTCAGGGTCCTGTAATTGTTCAGGGGTGAAGTCCCAGACCATTGGAGGTGAGAAGTTCTCTAAGTACCTGCCCATGTTCTCCCACCTGCCATGCCACCCCTGACTGTCCAGCCTCGGAGCAGATCTCTGGGTGGCAGTCTTAAATAGTTGTTTAACCCTAAACGAGACCTGGAACATATTCAGCAGACATAACACTAGGAACATGCTGGTTTGAGCATCCCAAGGATATTAAAAATTCTCAAAAGCTGTCATATCTGACCCGAAGGAGAAAAGGGAAGCAAAAGAGCTGGGGAAAGCGTCTCCCCCATAGACTGGGTGTAATTATTAATGAATTCTGAGAGGTGGTGCCCAATGTACGGACAGGACAGCAATACCACATAAACGCCCCAAAATAACCATCTAACAAGTGATGTTATCATATCATAAGCCGATATTGCACAGGACAGTAAAATGATAATCCTCATCCCCCTCCCAGAAGTAACAAATATCATCACAGGGAGTGCATAAAACACATAGGAGTTTACATAACACAGCCATGAGAACAAACTAAGCAACATAGTGACCAGTGACTATTTACCTAACAAATTCATTTTTTCAAGCTCTAGTTAGATTCTGTCGTTGTCTCAACCCTTCGAGCCTCACGTTGGGCGCCAAAAAGGACTGTCGTGGTTTGGCCTCAGATGGCAACAAAGAACCACGTGTCGCTCGCTCAGCGCTTCCTGGTATGGGAAGGATCAGAAGAAAAAGGCAAAATTCTTGGGTTGAGACAAAGGCAGTTTAACAGAACAGCAAACGGAACACGAAAACAACAACAATAACACCGACAGAGAAATATACAAATGCGATTACGGAACCGCCGCTCCCCACCGGTCCGGACCCAGGACACGCCAGCCCACTCCAAACCCCACTGCCTGCCCCCTCCCTCCTTTTAATCTCAGGGTGGGCGTGGCTCACATGGCATGGAATACTTAACCCTGTCCCTGCCGGAACCAGGACACTTCTATAGAAGAGCACTGATATACTTCTGTTGGCTTACCGCTCTCAAAATTACTCTATGGCTACATGCGTGTTGGTAAATAAAGTGGACCAGTAACAACATTTTGGCCCCGAGGGTAACTAGCTAGCACAGCTTGTATCCTTATACCTAAACTTTCTTCCCACCCAAAGCAGGATGCCTATTTGAAGCTGTTGTTGGCCTACGCTGTTCCTGAGTCCATGCCTAGACATTGTCTAGGAGCATGACAGCTGATATGTGCCCTTAGAGGTGGGACCAAGCTACGGCTGAACCTGTGCTCTGGCCCTATTTAGTGAACTGTTATAGCTATAGCATATGTATGTTTAAACACAACAGATGTTCAGTTCACACTTTTTTCAGCCTGTCAGAAGCTTTATTGAACTATTGGAGGAGTTATGAATACCATACTGGTCTTCCAGTTGAAGACAATTATCTCTAATGGGTGGAAAAGACTTTTTGGAACATCTTGATCCTTCTGTTGCTAATTCAGGATTGTTTTACAAAATGAGGTGCCAGGTCTTTTGATCAGACCTGTTTCAGCTGAGTTTTGGGACAGAACTTTGCTGATTCCCTATGTCATCTGATTGGACTTTATATTTAATTTGTTTGCCGATACTTACTTTTTTCTTTTCTCTAACTGTATTTCTTTAGTTCTCATCATATTTTCTTTGTCCTACTTTTCCAAATTTGACTAATTTCTACTGTTTGTCCTTCAAATGCTTGGGTGCAATTAAATTTAATGTAGAAATTACCCTATTTTTCACTCTGGTATTAACTGGTAAAATAAAAGCTTCATTAAAAATGAGTGTCAAAAGTTTTGCCTTCTGAAAACCATAGCCTAAGATGTAGTAGCTAATTTTTCTTTGTTTTTGCCTGACCATATGCTTTCCATTCATTATTAGTATCACAAATGTAATGCTAGTTATTAACACTACTAAGATCATGCTTATGCCTTCTACAAAGTTCTTTATTCATTTGAACACACACATTATTAGTAAGTGACTCTTAGAAGTAGCTTTTAGGTGCAGAATACAGTTCAGGGATATTTAGTTCAGAAGGAGTGCTACAGTTTTTCCTCACAGTATGTAATTTGACCTTGTTAAATTCATTTGTGAAAGATTTAAAGCAAACAGAGATCTCTCTCAATTTTTTTGCCACATTTTTGTGCAAGTCATCTAATTAGTCCAGAGAAATGAAAAATGTTTTTCAGATGGCAACAAACTCTTTTTTTCCAGTGATGAAAAAGAAAAACCTCTTTTTTCCACTCTGAAAAAGGAATCTTTCATTTTGCAGAAGGGTTACAATCCAGGATTAAAGAAAAATATTAATTGTGTCCAAACTCCTAGCCATCAGCTATAGTAGGTTTAGACCGTAGCTGGGACAGCTGATTCTTGAGATCTGTCTTTGCGGGAGTTTGTAGCCTTTCCTGCTGTAGCTGCAGCAGCTGGGAGAGGAAGATTGTCACTGGTCATGGAGTGTCAGCCTCAAATAATCCCCAAATAAAGCCAGGCATTATATATATTTGGTCTTAATATCCAAAGCACTAATGTGGTTTCAGCAGACATTTAACTAGGAAGGGTTGTCTAGTTGTTACTTCAGTTACGTATCTTTTTGATATAGTAAGTGTTTTTGATATGAAATGCATACATTCGGGGTAGACTAAGGTAGTGAATTGTTTGGGTAACAAATGTAAAATTCCTGAAAAAAATTTATTGCCTCTTTTTCCAAATAGTGGAAATAGGTAAAATAGCCTTTGAAATATGGAGCAGAGCACTTCAGCAAGTTATTAGTCCTGTTGGGACTGATTGTTATCAGTCAGTGGGACTATTGAATTCTATTAAACATTCTTGGAATGGGAAATATTTAGAAAATATTATAACAAGTGGTACCGGCTATGAGGCTACGTGTCACATCACGTCGTCTATCAGATGTCAGTGTCAGGGTTTGGTAGCAGGGTGCCCTGTGTGGGAGGAGGCCATGAACTGCCCTGTGCTGGCCACAGCTGGTTCCAGATGGGGTTCCAGGGTATTGCTGTGGGTGGGAGGCGCAGCTGGGGGGACGGGAGGACACACGTGTGAGGAGACACCAACGGAGATGTGTGAGACGACACACAGAAGGACATAGAAAAGGGAACACAAGGAGAAAAACATGAATAGACCCACTTGGAGAAAAAGGAGGAGAAGTGGGGAAGCTGTGTGGAAGTGGGACATTGCTGGGATCACTGCTGGAGACAGCCACCTCCACGCTGGGGCAGGGACACCCCTGAAGGGATGGGGGCCCATGGAGTGTCCCACACCAGGGCAGAGGAGCAGTAAGAAGCAAGGAGCAGTGGAGGAAAACCAGTAAGAAGCAAGAGGCAGCAGAAATAAACTTCTGTGCACTGGCCCTGAAGGGTTTGGCAAAACAAGGGAAGGTGAGATGAGGAAGGTGGGAAGAGAGATGCTGGACTGATGTTGAGCCTGGAGAAGGGGGAGGCAAGGTGTTTCCCTAAGTGTTTGCTTCATGGTTTGTTTTCATGTTTTTCTCAGTACTTGAATAAGTAATTAAAACTTTACGTTAAAAATTGTCAGTAAATTAAGTGAAATTCCCCAAGTCAAGCCTCTTCTGCCTGCAGCACACAGTTACATGTGCTATATTACACTAGGTAGTAACTGATTATGCTATACCATAGGATATATATATATATATATATATTTATATTGAGGAAGTGGAGAGAAACAGGACAGTTTTATTGTGTGAGAGATGGTGCCATAATATGAATGAGTGCACATTGCCACAACAGATGGAAAAAATGGCTGGAAGTGGTGGTTCCAAGAGCTGATAGCAATTCTTTAAGTCCAGAGGGCTGGCACCAGTTGCTGATAGTGTTTTTGTTTGTGTTATGGTCAACCTCTAGCCAATATTGACACTTCTTATTTTATGTCACTGGCTGTTGTATTTTATTCTAGAGCTCTCCCTTGATCATTAGACTGCTTGCCTGTGGAAAGACCATATTGTTGGGCTGCAGCATGGAGTATGGTTTCACACAGGAACATCAGTTGCAGGTACCACCGAGGCTGTCGGAAGAGGTTTGTATCTCAGAGGTGATGGCCCTCCTGGGCATTACATTGTCCAGCTGAGCTCCTTGTGTTTGGTATCTTGCTTGATTAAATGTTCTTGTCTGCAAAGCAGTGCCACCATCCTGTCCTTATTCTGCAACCTCCCCCCAGCCTGGATGCATCTGGTCAGTGAACCCACTGGCTGGGAGAGACGGCTGTGGAACAGAAAAAAGAATGTTTTCACTTTTGTATGGGAGACGTTGGTGTCGCACGCGTATGGAAGACATCTCCAGCAAAGCTGGAGCATAGGAAGGAATGATCATGTTTATCATCGTGTTCATTGCATGGGACTTGGCAGTATGAATCTGGATGAATGTCAGACAGACAAATGAGAGAATAAAGTGTGTGAGAACTGTGAGTTTACAAGAATGTGGCCACACAGGTCTGTCTTTTTGGAAGATAGCATTTTTAATGATGACTGTGAAGACATTTGGGAAAAAAAAATATCCCAGGAAACTGCCAATAATTTTTTTCTGTAATTTATTTATTCTTTACATCTTTTGTTTTCATTGTTTTTCTAC
This sequence comes from Fratercula arctica, assembly GCA_947846985.1. NCBI lineage: Eukaryota > Metazoa > Chordata > Aves > Charadriiformes > Alcidae > Fratercula > Fratercula arctica. Next base: position 105,390,991 of record CANTUZ010000003.1, read on the forward strand.
TATCAAGTAAAAGGGAAACGGTATGGAAAAGGGCAAATTTCTTTCATGTTATATAAGATGTTCTCTCTCAAACTCTTTTTGATAGAAAAGTTTTTGTTCAGACTTAATATATATTCAATTTATAGGTTTAATTATCACAGACAGAATGATTGGAACTTTATTTATTTGTGTACAGTTACCAAGGTTTCAGAAAATAAGGGAAAATCCCCAAGAAGACTCCAATTTATCCTGACTTGAGTGTTTTTAATTGTCTGTGGGGGCTGTTTTGTATGAACGCTGCATCTGTACTGTGCTTTCAGAATAGGATTTCCTTAACGAAGGAGGGAGGGGAGCTCTGTATCCTGGCAATTTTCCTGGTGTATTCACAGAGGTAGTCTGGGAGAGAGAATGGCAATCTGCTTGGCAGGGATGTAGGTGGTGTTTAAAATCAAAAGCAAAAGCTTTCAGATTCTAGTGGCAGAGGAACATATTTAGAGAAGAGAAATTCAAAAGGCAGCTGTTCCAAAGATTGTGACTGCCTCAGCTTTGCGGCTGTGCGGTGCATGACCAAACGCGTTACTGCCTAGGGGAGAATGGGGGAAGAAAGGAAAGTGGCCAGTACAAATAGGTTTGAGTATTAAAACTCTAAAAGTAGATCCCTCTTGTTTGGGTGTCCTACAGACTTGAGATGGGGATGGTTAACTGACTTCTTAGTTTACCTAGGTCTTGGAAGACAGGCTTTGAAATCCGCCTGCTACTACTCATAAATGACTGCCCAAGTCATTTATGCTCAACCTTCAGGGGAGACAGATAGATGCTTACCTAATTCTACTTTAAATCAGTGGGAATTAGGCACCGTTACCTTTAAGAATCTGTCCATTAACCTCTGGGGACAGACACCCTGTCTATGGGAGCTAAAATCTGACTCCTTTACCTTGCACAGAGTCTAAGCAGCTGCAGGATGCTTGTGGCTTAATCTGATTATTTAAGAGAGCAACCACAAATCTACTTTTCTATAGATACTTGTGCCCTTTAGACAGGTGGCACCAGGACCCTTCCAAAAATTGTCTGAGGATGACACAGTGTTGCTGCCAAAGCAGGTGGAACGCATGGCAGTGGCAAGGCCCGGCAGACTGTTTTCAGGTGGACCACATTAAAGTGAGACTAGAGACTAGAAAAACTGGCTTGAGACCTCTACTCAGTGTACGCTATAGATGTAATTAGTTACCCATCTGGTGGTCCTTCCCTAGGGCACAGGGAGATGTGGTGAAAGGCATTAAATTCAGAGCTGCTCAAATAGAACAGCAGTAGGGCTATAAAAGAAGGAGAAATGGCATTTTGATATTACACAGTTATTATTGTATTATGCTGTTCAGGGGAAGGGTTGTCTCCAAAAAATACCTAGCATATTTTGAGCAGCATAAATAGTAAGTAATAAAAATAATTAAAGCTGAAGGATGTATAAAATGGGGGTGGGGCAGAACAAAGAGGTGGTGGAGAATGAAGGGAGCATGCTTACTGTCGGCTGTGATATATTGCAATTTAAGTACAGTACATTTCCCTGGGCTTTCCTTTACTTTAAAATACAGGTTTCTCTCCAACTGCTTTATGCAGAAGCTGAAATCTATTCAGCAAATGAATACCTCCCCCTACTCTCCCAAGACAAGAAGAAAAGCTTCTAACATCTGTATGGGTACGGTACAGAGAAACATGGAAATGGCAGCGTTGAACTCACAAGGGTATTATGAAGATAAATTCATTCATTTATTTGAGTGAGAAAGCATCACAGAATAACATAAAAAAGTGCAGCAAGGCTCAGGCTTTCTGTTTGTTACCAACATAAAAATTGCCATCTCTCTGAAATTTTTTCCTAAAGAACATGGACATACTATATCTGAAGAACAAATTGACATTTACTATCTTAATCGGGTTAGCACACAAGTGGTAAAGCAAACAGCAGTATAAAATTGTAACAGTGATTGTTCAGGTCTCCAGTCTTCTATAAAAGTGCAGGAATACACTGCTGTGTTAATGGCTTTGGAGTGCCAGCAGACACTCACAGGGAGGCAGAAAGGGAAAGCTCTACTGTCAGTTTTATTGCAGGGGAGAAACAATAACTCTATGCAATAAAAAAATCAGAATCCAAATCTGTAATTAATGTGTTAAAGATACACCAAAAAATTACCTGATTTTAGTAGCCTCAGCAGGATTTGCTTTTTAGTACCCATATTAAATTAAATCCAGCTTTCAAGAAAAACTAAAGTGCTCGCAAAGAAACACTTCAATTTTTTTCTATTATTTTTTGCTAGTTATAACTTACATGCATAATACCTGTGCAACATATACAGAAAGCATATATTTCAGTTTATATACACATAAATAAAAGTTTTAGCTGTTGTGGCTCAGGGACAGGCAGTGAGGGTTTTAGTATGCTAGCAAGGACTAAGTGCACATGTTGTCAGGTATTCCTGAGACATGTTGAATTGTAGCCTCTCCTGTTACGGACAGTGTGCTTCAGGGAGTGCACTGAAGTACTGAGTTAAGGCTGTATAGGGAACACTTTTGGCAATAAATAAAAGTACCATCCATTTAATGTGGTAGTCGTGTAATGGTTAACTCACAGTGCATGCTCAGGGTAACCTTTTTCTTTTGACACTGCCTATGAAGAAACTCTCGTTTAATGCAACTGGAAAAAATGCTTAGGTCCCAACTGACAAAATATTGAGCTATAGAAACTTATCTTTCATGTAAATGAGCATATTTGATTTTTGTCTTTGATGAGATTCTTTTTAGAAAGCAGATGTTTTGAGATGGAAATATCTTGTTGTGACACAGATTGAAGTGTGCTCTTAACAGAACATCATTCCAAAACAAATACTCTTCCTTGGGGCTACTTCCTAATCAAATAGCTTAAAAATGACTTAATAATCTTTATGTTGAATATTTATTCATTGGTAAGATTGGAAGAAAAGCATCAGATCATGGAAATGGCAGTATTTGAATGAAAAAGTTTTTATTCTGAAAGTAGCAGAAGAGTTTGTCATCATTACCACCAATGAAGCAGAAACATTAATGTGCTTGCTTTTGGAAATAAATTTCACATACAGCGTTACCATTTAGAATATGCACCTTCAAAAAGCGCATATATATCAATTTCCCCAGAAATTTTGCAGCTTTCCAAGTGAAATACCACCCTTGGTATTTCAAAATTCCCTACTGATGCCACATTATCTTCCATCTGCCTGCTGCATCTTATTGCAAAATCCTTCCTGGTTTTACATCATTTCTTCCTTCTGATGATGGTAGCTTAAGAAAGAAGTTGTTATCCAAAGCTGTCATCCTGGTCTGTAACATGTGGGTCTCACAGGTGACTGCTGAAGTGCTAATGTGATGAGTGCTAATAGACACATTTTGTTGTTTCAGTTGTGAATGCCGGCAAAGGGAGCAGTTGACTGGCTGAGGCTGGCGGTGGTATGTAGCTATACATCACAGGTCTGCCACACCACTGCCTACAAAGTGTTGCCATTGCCCTTTCATATATTTTAAGAGGTGACCAAGGGGTTAGAACAATAAACTCTTACCACCAGAGACGAGATGAAGTAGTTACTCAAATCACAGATCTCTCTCTCCCTCCCATCTCTTCATTCCCTGTGGCCATGTCATACTACATACCAGCATAGCAATTAGCAAGCTATCTGCAGAGCAAGGAGAAATAACAGAAGCGAGAGGGGAATGGACAGGTGGTGTGTGAAAGCATGTGTGCTCAAGCCGTTTATTTTCTTGAGTGCAATATTAATTTGTAAATGTTAAATAAAACCCCAATCCTGCAGTATTTCCACAGACTGTCAAATGCTGATCAGCATTTAAAAGAACTCCCTGCCATCAGAGGCTCCAAATGTTGCATATCTTCCTTTAGCCCTTACAGTCACTTTACCTTACCTTATGCTGTCTCATAAATAGCTTCAGATGAAAGTGTTGGTCCTCTGTTCCCAGCCTCCCTGTTTTGGCTTTACCTTCATCCAGCTGCAGGGGATGGAAGAACTTTCTTTGGTGGGTTACATTTGGACTGGAGCAGCTCCTGCAACCAGCTGACTTGTTGATTAATTTCAATGAGATGAAGTGTTTGGTAGCGTGTGCATGCTATCGGTGGGGAAAGCACTGCTGCAGCTTTCTTGATTTAGTGAGGTTTAAGCTGGACGGTAACGGTGAGTGTATGACCCCAGAGCGGATGGAAGACACACACTCATGGTTTCCTTGTGGCTGTAGCCAGCAGTCGGATCATCTCATAATGGTAGAGATATACACAGTTTAGAATGTAAAACAGCAATGTAAAAACTCCACACCAAGCAAGGCTGATATTCAGGAGGCATTTTTTTTTTTTTTTATTTTGTGATGGCTCTTTAAAAACAAACAAGAAAATACATTTTCATCTTTCTCCTTGTTTCCTGAACAGTGACATCTCCCAATGAGCAGTCTAGGTCTCATTTAAAAGCTCAGGTGGGATACTTGCGTAGTGATTCCACCTCACGAAACCAACTCCAAGAGATCTTTAGCTCTGTCGTCAGACTTGCCTTCAAAGGTGCTCAGCATATAAAACAGAACAACCTGGTAGCTTTTGACAGCAAGCTCAGCTCAGGGGTGAAAAGCAGGACAGAGCAGCCCCAAGAACTCAGGCTGTGTGAACTCACAGCATAAACATGAGACCCGCTAAACCCTCCGGCATTATCTTATCTCACTGAGAGCAATGTTATTGCTTTCCAGGGCACAGTCCATGTGGTCCCAAGCATCTGTATAATAGCTAATTGGATAAAACATGTATTCTTTTCCACCAGAGTGTTCAGAGCCTGATTGGTTTTGTTGTAAATCAACTATAGGGCAAAATACACAGTGCAGTTAACTCTTACATACCCTGCCACCTTTCATGAGCAGGGTTTTACTACTGAAATATTTTTTAAAATTCCTCAAACCTCATATCAGATGAAACACCGTACAATAGGAAGGCTGTAATAAAGACCCGTGATAGATTTTAGAGGATTACAGCGCAGGATTTATGAGCAGGTGATTTATATGACTTTATAACATTTGAGGTAGTAATTATGTTTGCCAATAAATTTCTCAGCCAAGGACCATTTTTCACATTAATTTTCATTTTATAACAAGTGTTATCATAAATGGCAAAAAAATAAAAAGAGGGAGACTTATCAGGATAATCTAATCTAACATAAAATGCAAACCTCCCTCATGAGAAAATTTCTGATCAGATGACACACAAAGTCACTTTGTCATTTGACAAGGTTGACAGATATAAAAAGTTAGTCTTTCTTTAAATGTCAAGAGCCAACATGTCTTTATTATTGCAAGTGTTTCTAGGATTTGCAAGGGAATTATTAGCACAAGAAAAATATTTCTTCCTCTTGCTCTTCTTTTAATAAGGATTTGTCTGCCTGGAAATGGAAAAAAAAGTGAAAAACAGAAAATTTGGCAGCTTTACATTTCTTGTCGGGATCCCATTTATGTAACTATTCTGCCATCATAATCTCAATCACAAAAACAGTTTAGATCTACATTTAAGGGGTTGAGGGAGTTTATATTTATTTGTGTCTGATATTGAGATGTGCAGCCATAGAAAGAATGGAGAAGAAGCAACAGACAAATCAAGTTTGAACTAGTAACACAAGGCAGAGCATCTTTAAAACCTGAGGTACACACTTGTTATAGTACGATCTTCAAATTTCAGACAGGCCTTCAGGTGTGACATTGGAGAGTCATTGGAGCTGAATTATTCAGAAAGGAAGAAGAACATTTTTGGGAGCCTAAGTATAATGTCCTATTATCTGAGAACGCTATAATAAGAGAAAATAATGTTGCTTATAACCTGCTTTGAAAGAGAATTACCTTTTTAAAGAAAAGTACATTGTCGGGGATTTGTAAAAACTACATCTGAAGTTGTCTCCCTCAGAATAAAATTTCAAAGCCTACAAACCTTAAGCTTCAAGGCATATGGTCAGATGGGATTTCACTTCCCTGGGTGCTGCATATATTGGTATGTCACGGGAAGCTTTGTTGCCTCAGGAACAACTGCAACTGACAGATGATCCGAGGTCCAAATTACCAACCTAATTACCTGTGCAGCTTCTCCTCCACAGAGACCACCCAGCCGTAAGGGAGTGAAACGCACGTCTGTAACTCTGGCAGCTCTGCTCCCAGTTTGGTATAACTTCCCCATGTCTTGGGGCTGGAGGTCTAGAGCTTAGGACTGCAAGCATCCTCCAGACACCTACGTCCATCAATCCTGTTATCCCTTCCTGACCACCCACCTAAAGCTGCTTGGGATTTGACCTGTATTCCTTATAGAGAAATAATTCTACCTTTCTATCATTTCAAATACTCTTCACATATTCAGATACTGATGGTAGAAATTGACATACGGATTTTACTGGGTTTTAATATTAGTATTTTGACCATGAAAACTTTGTCAAACTTTTATTTATGTGGTTCTTTTCCCTCCTCTTCCTTCTTCTAGTGAAATTAATGTGCAATGGGAAGATACTTGAAAATAAAACTTCCCATAACAGAAAATGAAAAGATTTCAGTACCGATACGTTACAATGAAAGGCATTTTAAATAAACATGAAGTATCACATTAAACTGGCAAGTGAAAATAGTTTTTCACTTTTGAATTTTCAGAGTGGAAATACTGCTAAAATAAGTGTTCACAAAGTTCAAATTTAGCTGGTCAAAATCTTTTGTCAGCATCTTCTTTTCTGAAGAAAAGAAAAATTCTAATGACTGTTGCTCATTTTACTTGTAAAATTATTGCTGCTCTGCTTGCCAGCACTGTAAGGAGCTCAAACTCAGCCTGGGATGCTTGTGTGTTACCAACAGCAATGAAGTTGCCACTACTACAGTGGAATCAACCTCACCTTTCTGTATCTGTGGGTTTAAAATGCTTACATGAATTAAATCTAATTTTAATTGGTAAACAACCTTTAAGTGAGACAGGTCTGTTTTTACCCCAGCACCTTTTGAGATACGCCGTTGAGAATGCAGTAGAACATCTTCCTGGGGATCTATGGGAGTTCTCAGGGGAAGACGGAGGCAGTGGGGAGGTCCCAAACCATGGGCAGATCAAACAGATATTTTAGGAAGTCCTGAGGGTGTGATACTCTTCTGTTTATGTATTTTTGAGAGGAGTTGAAACCAGGTTTCAGAGCAAGGCTGAAATAAGTTAACTTCATTTATTACTTTGGTAGTTAACTGGCTCCATGTTGTATAGCCATACTAAATTCTAAAGTTGTCTACTTTGATATGTGGTCTTAAATATGTTTGTATACATCAGTTAAATTTTCAGTTTTGCTCCAGATTAGAAAAAAGACATGTGGAAACTGGAGCCTGATGTTCTGAAAATATAGCAGGATACAAATAATCTCAGTTATCCCAGTATATATATTTTTTTCCTACAGTTTCCTACCCTTTTTGGTTGTATTAGACCTAATTTCCCCTGCTGTAAATGCGCAGTGCTTCACTATGGGGAGTTAATAACGAGAAGAAAATTCCTCAATTTTGAGGAGTGATTTAATAATTTGATCTGTTTTTTTTTTTTTTTAAAAAAAAAACTGAAACAGAACCTAAAAAAATGCTTCTATTTCAACAGTATATTTTTTCCCATAACATTTTAGGATATTTACACCTAATGTCATTACACATTGTAATTATGTAATTGCACATCTTAATTACACGTTCTCATTATTTCATCATGCATGCTACAACAATTAACTAATTAGATCTAATTGTATAAATTAGATCTAATTTTATAAATACATGACAATGGCATCAAAATGGCCTGGAAGAATGGGGAAGACTTTAATTAAAATGCAAACCTGTGCAATCAGAGGAACATGCGGCACTGGACTGATCCTCTGCAGTGATTATTTGCACTGTTTGAGGACTCCTTTTTTTAAACTGAGAGTGCTGAGTGCTTGCAGAAGCTATTGGTAATCATCTTCAGACAACAGATTGTGAGTTTGTTTGCAGCTTTGGGCCTGATACTGAAATTCCACAGTGAGTAAGTTTTGGCGCACTGGCATGTGTGTATTAGGTATGTAGGTAATTGCTTACCGTGTTGGTCTTCTAGGCTATGTAGGCGTTGTGCATTTATTTATTTAATCGATGTCTCCCTTCCCTCAGACTTCAGTTTCCTGTTGGTGGCAGGAACTATAGGTTATAGCTATCTCAAACCACTAAACTGATCAGTATGCCATCACGAGCACTGCTGTGTCTCTCCAGACTGCAGAACTAGTAGCTAGCCTGCTCCCTGGCACAGTTTCAACTCAAATGAGTCCATTTCATTAGTTAGTCCCAGCCTTTTAGCTAAGAACGTTCTTTAAGATGCAGTAATCCTGGTTTGGGTCGCATTCTGCGATGAGACTGTTCGTGGTGTTCACATTATACTTCCATAAATGCAGACTGTTTTGAGGCCTCAGTATTCTGGCCAGACTGTTGGGTTTTGCCACATAGAGCCCAGTAAGTGCAAATATAATCTGAAATTTGCAACCTGTTGGACGTTGTCTTCCTTTTATTGATCATTCTTGACAAAAAGTAAAGGTTTCTCTGCTACAAATACATGTCTGGGCTCTTGACAGAGAATGCCCCACCTCACACAAGTCTCTAGTTGCCCTAGGTAGCAGAGGCTGTACCCTGGCTGTGGTCTTTGTCAAGAGAGGGCAGTGCATATGGGCAAGCAACAGATGTGCAAGCAACAATACATCATAGTAAGACAGAGCCATTTCAAACTTCTTGTTTTCAGAAGACTCCTTCACTGAATTAAACTGATTTTTCTCACAAAATTGGAGGCAATTTCTGCAGCAAATATTATCTGGTTGAAAAACCCACACAGTTTGAACAGAAAATATTTGTCCTTCTCTACTCAAATCACTTTATTTCATAAATGTAAATGTTTTTTTAAAGATTAATTGATGTATTGTGACCGTACTAAGAATTCCCTTGCAAAGGCTTCTTAACCTTCAAGACTTTCTTTCACAAGCTAGCTAACTAAAGGAGATGTAGTAATGGCTTTAGAAAAAAAAAAAAACAAGCCAAAAATCAACCAACCTAATTTTAATTGCATCTTCTATTGGAGATTCACCAAAACGATCTGTTTAATTTCTCGAGGGAATATATACCTGCCCTTTGTAGCACAATGGAGAACGTGTCCTATCTGATAGAACTTAAATTTATTTTGCTTCCTTTGTTTGCAACAGCAATTTTGCATTAGCTAAGAAATTAGGAGATAAATTTTTCCCATAGTAAATGCTTTCATTTTTCCTCATAGGGCTTCCCTAAGAAACCTGCAAATGACTTAATCTTTTACTTTTTTACTTAACCACGTATCTCATACTGTTAAAAAAAAAAAAACCACCAAAACACTAGAGGAGAAGAAATGCATTTAATTTTACTCTGTTGTAATCATACGTGTTATAACATTTTTTCCTGTTCTTCCTTTTGTGCACTTGCAAGAATGAAAATGATTAGTTCTTACTTCACTCCCCACTCCTCTGTTGGGAATGAAAAATATGCCAAATATATCTCTGCTGTGAGTCCTTTGGAGATAATGGAGTTGCAAAGGGTTTGAATGTTACTCATTGTGTGTAACCTATAACCTCATTTTCAGCAGGACAAGAGTAGAGGTTCTCTGTGCCTTTATTTAGAGCTGCAGCTTCCATTAAATTTAATTACCTCTCCCTGTGGCTGTAAATAGAAGGTGTCTCTTATTAAATTTAATTCCTTTTCCTGGCAGCTTGCGTGATAAAGGTGTGGCTACTAAATGAGAGTGTCTCCTAAATGGAAGGAGATTGAATCAAGGATATATAGGAGAAGAATTCAGTTTTATGCTGAAACTGATAAACCTTACAGAAATAAAAATCACAAGTGTTATAAAATATGCCAAAATTCTTTGATTAAAAAACAGGAGTTATAGTCTAGAGCTAAGTTACAGATGCAGGAAAATCAAGTGTAGGAAAATAAACTAGAGGTGCACAAGGAATAAAGGTATTTATCGTGATTAAGAACGTTAAGTTAGGCCTGCTTTGTCTTCCTGGTTTTTTGATAGGTACAAAAGTAAGGAAATGATTAAAAAAGGTGTACATTTTTTTCTCCTATAAACTTTCTTGACTAAATAGCATAAGGATGAATTTGTAAATGCCTGTGAGCTTCTTCTCTTGAGCTAATGCTATCGTATCATGCACTGTGGATAATGGAGTAAGTTTTCTATATTGACAATGGTCTTTTTTTTTTTTTTTCCTGTCCTCTTATTGTCTTTCTTCCACTATTGTATTTTTCATTAGTCTAGTGTTTGAAATTGACCCCTTCACTAGTTGACATAATTCTTATATGAGATGGTGTGAAGGTTTCGGTAAAGTTTTCGTTAGTCTGTTGGGGAAAAAAAAATACCCTTAGAGCTGTGCTGTACTCACCTTTGTCATACATAATCCTCCTGTTCTTCCACTGCACATTTTTATCATTTTATTTTCTGCATGGCTACGGATATACATATTTGTGAAGTACTCATCACCATGGTATCCAAGTGCACTTCAGTTTATTAAAAGGATTATATGACGTGATTGCTTGTAATGGCAGGGGATTGGACATGATGACACAGGTTCCTTCTAGTCTTGTGTTTCTCTAAAATAAACTAATACCATAAAACATTTCCATAAAAAGAGGTACCATTTGGAAGGTCACTATATAGCATTTAAAACAGCACCAGTTTTGTTGCAAAAAGTACATCGTGAAATGTTCAAGGACTCTGCCTTCCATCTTCCAGGTGGGATCTCCTTAGCTGCGGTTGGGAAAGCTCAATCGAAAGCAGCAAAGCAAACCAAAGAAAGGCTGAGCTTTATTCTCTGCAGGCCCTCTTGATGCTCTGAATCCCAGCTGTCTTGTCCTGGCTCATGTAGCCCCACAGTCAGGGAAAATGAAATGCTGAAGTATTTTTTCTGGACTATTTTGCCTGTCACGTTGGGGGTCTGTGTCTGAACCCATCCCTGTGAGCAGGTTCTGGTAGCCAAGTTTAGATGTCCAAAATAAGGACAGTAGAAAGGAGTGTAACGTTCCAGTTTAACATCTACGAAGACCACAGAGTAATCAGGTGCACTTCTCTGAGTAGTACACCGTATGTTTACATGCTAAAATTAAAACCCCACTGTTGCATATAGACTATGCCATGTATGACTAGCTTTGCATGTATTACGTGCTGGTCTACATCTGGCCTAGCTGAAGGCCTCTGAAATTACTCTGAAATGGAAGGCTGATAGGCTATAGATATTTATGAAATAATCTTTCTGGGTTTTTTTTTGGTTTTTTTTTTTTTTTTTTTTTTTTTTTTGCATTTTTCACTGTTTGAGATGAAAATTGTTCATGTGTTTTCAAAGGTTATGTTGTTAGCAAGTCATTCTGGGTTGTAGAATAAACTTGTTTTCCAGCGTGTCCATTCACATTCGTGGATAGGCCAGGCACCTAAGAGGTTTTCATTTGTAAGGGGTTTTGTTTGCCAAGTAGCCAGTGACAGCACAATTTTAGTTCTGCTGCTCCAAATGGACTGTTATTGCACCAAGCTTAAATTAGTAAATCATTATAACCATTCTAAGAGGGAACTCTCTATGTGTTGTGATGCAAGGCTTATATTATTATATTTTTCATGCGTTTTTAAAAAACATTGATAAATGGAGAGTCAAACAAAAATATATCAAGTAATGTAATTTTAATAATTATTGGTGTTTTCGCTGTTTTTTAAAGGTTACTGCCTCATTTCCAGCCTTGTGAAATTTGGGTTCATAACATCAAGAAGAAGGAACAGATTCTTATTGTAACATTTCAGCTGAAATCATCAGTGCAGGGTCTGGGCTGCATGAAGTATAGCAAATGCAAACACCCTTTTTTCTGAGACTTCGGCTTTGTTCATTTTCAAACGCGGCTCGGGTGGAACCAGCAGGAGATGCTAAAACCTAAGAAAATTGAAGTACCCCCAGTCCCTGGCCATATTTCTTTAATGGCGTAAAATTTTTGAAGTGACATGAAAAATAAAGCCCTGAAGGGATTGTGTATATTAGGAACATGATTTCAGCTTAGATGTTATGCCCAAGTTAGCTTTAGATCTAGTTGGCTTAGGTACGGCAAGTAAAGAAGCTGCCTTGGCATCATGTGTTTACTAAGCAGGCAATCTTCAACGTGCTGAAATGGATAGTGCAGCTATTTCATTCGTGATCCAACCAGTTAGTCAAGAACATCCATTTCTAGCCAAGCGCGCTTTTATGGAAGACTGTTACCTTCACAGGCTCATGCATTGACTTTTAAATGCTGTGATCAGGATTCAGACCAAGATTCTCCTACCAAGGCAAAAGAATTGGCTTGCTGTATTCCCAGTAGAATTTGTGAGGAGAGGAGTTTTGTCTATCAGAACATTTTTCAGTTACATATTTCTGTAAGACTTCAGAATTTTAAAGACATTTTAGAGTGGGAAAACTTACACTTAATCACTTAAAGTGGTCTTGCTGTAAACAAAACCAGCCCTAAATATTTATTGAGCCGTGGGTGCGGGCAGTAATTTTTTTGACTGTTAATTTGTTAGACCATTATGGATATGGTATGATCACTAGTTTACTAACAGATGGACATACTTTTAAAGCCAAGCTGTTGCATATTTTTACCATTTTAGTTTGGATGGAAACCAGATTTTTACCTTATGTTGTGCTTTTTATTTCTTATGTCAGAGGACAGAATCACGTCCAAAATGTGCTTTTGAAAATAGGGAACATTTTTGTAATCCACGTGCACTTCTTCACCAGACCAATGCTTGCCTTGGATATTCCCCTGATAGAAGAATATCTATGTCTGACCTCAGGGCCTCATTTCTTGCCCCATCCTCTACCTATATCAATGGAATGCTGTTCAGTTGATTAAAGTCCAGGTACAGCAGACTTAGAAGATGTCATGGCAGATGCCAGACCTAGGGATATTTTGTCAGTCTATTCTCTTTGTTCAAGTATTCTACCATTTGTTGGTTTTGCCATCTGTCTTGCTTTGCCTGGCGACTCCCTTTGTTCTTGTTGACTGTATGGTGGGTCTTGCTACCTATATTTGATTCATAGCTCCTGACCAAAATCTGAGCCAACACCATTGTTATTCGCTACTGTAAATGTAAATTAAAAATGTCAGTAATACATACAGTGTATTGCAGACATAGATGGCAGTATATATATTGGTGGGTGTTTTCACTGGTTTCTTGGTCAAAGAATTACACCTCTGAATATGATACAACACACTACACAGTATATTTTAAAATGAAGAATATGTGGTTTTATATGCAACTTTATTGATTCCAAGAGCTGATGCTAAAGACTTCTTATTGCACAAACTTTCTCTGAAAATTTCAAACAGAAGAATATCAGCAGCGGCATATGTAACTGATAAAGAATGTTTTTACACAAAGGGAAGAAATTTATTGAAAGAGGAAAGCAGTCTGGTTAAAGAAACCAAGATATGTTTAAGATTGTAATCCTTACGAAGGGGGAAAAAAAAAAACCCTAGGGAAGAAAAAGGCAGTCTAATGTAATTAAATTGAGAGAATTAGGTGAGGTCTTGGAGGCAAATCTTACATAAAAATGTGAGGAAAAGCTTTTAACTTCTCAGAAGTATGGTACTAGTTGCAGAAAAGGAAGTAAGAAGAGCAAAAAGAGACTGACTTGGCAAAATCATGAACTCATTACTGACATCAAAGGATAAAAAGTATGTGAAAAGTATAAGCCAAATTATTAAGGATGTATATAAGGAAATTATAAAAGAATGTCAAAAAGTATAGGACAACTAACAGGCGATATCAACAGGAAACATTAAGAAAGGACTTCAAGGAAATAGTTATGTAACTATATTATCAGCAAAAGGAATTTTGATGAAAATCTGTTCCTTTTCAGTGACGACCAATGATGCTGAAAAATAGCACTGCTTAAGGGTTGCTTTTTGTGTTGGTTTTCACAAAAAGAAATGAAAAAATCAGTTATGTGGATCTGCTTAGTACAACTATTGCCACAAAAAGTTGAAAGAACTCAGGCAAGAACACAGTCTGGTGTGGGCAGATGGAGTAGACATTTTCTTATCAACTCCTCACAAGCTTCATCATAGGCTATTTACAAAATATGTAATGGTTCTTACTGGTTACTTTGTGAAGGATACCTGGCAGAAAACCGAACAGGTGTAGCATGTTATCTTTTGAAAAGGACAAAGGAGAGTCAAGGCATCAGCTCGCTAAACTTCAGGTTCTAGAAAAAAACTTTGGAACAAATAACCAAGCAAGCTTCCTAGTGTAAGCACTAGGAAGACAATAAGAAAATTAATAGCGATCTACACTTTTCAAAAATGAATTGAACCAACCTAGCTTAGTTTCCATTTGTAGTAGGATAACAGACCTTGTGGACTGTTACTCCTAAAATTGTCACCTGGGATTGAATGGGGATTTTGTGCGACTAGACAAGTTGAAAAGTTGAGCTAGTCACACTAGTCATGACTGTCAACCTGCCTGACTTCCCAACCATTGAAAACTCTTGTCTTCACTATAGTGCCACTTTTCATGGTGTCTCATTGATTCGAGTTCCCTTCCAAGGCTACAGAAAACAGAGTTTTAACCCCAAATTTATTTTTTTAGCAGGCATTCTAGCCAACCACCAGATGAGGCCTGTAAATAAAAGAACTTTTCAAAAATCTTTAAAGAAAATTGCAAGATGATATAAAATAATTTCAAATCCTCTTCTCCATTGTGAAGCACAATGGAGACATTCTGACAGGTCTTTAAAATGCTTGCTATTATATGAAATGTAAATGTTGAATAATGGGTACAAAGAGATTATTTCTGTGTTCTCCACCTGAGCATGGTTTAATTGAGGAACTGAAAGGGAGCAGCAAGGGCCAGCTGACCTTGAGGGAGGGGGTCTGGGGACTGAGCAGGGGAATAAAACAGCTGGTGGGGCAGGGACCTTGACATCCGGGACCCAGACCTGTGCAAGCAAGGCCAGCGGAGCAGACCGAGACCATGGCCGCATTCGGTCAAGAGCCCAGATCAGCAGGCAGGTTGATGGTGATGAGGAAGGTCAAGTTGGCAAATCAGACTACAGGTCCAGATCAGGCCTGGTGAAGATAACTAGAGTCAGACACAGCCCCGTTATCACTAAGACCATTAAAGGTTGTTAGTGCCCTCAGGGCACTTCAGCCAGACCTCACGGTTCCCGGATGATTGTGCAGGCTTTATGTATGCAAAGGTGTGCAAGGGCCGCTGACAGAAATGCTTTTTGTCTATGTGTACTTATATATAAAACTTCAAGCCATTTTCTAAACAGGTTTAAGATTTCTTTTTCTTTCTCACCTTATCTGTCATGCTATTACAATTTTTCTGTGCTGTGATTAGAGTTATTGCCAACAGTGACTGATGAAAATATTCAAGAATTCAGACTTAATTTTCATAATTTTCCAAGGCTCAGCAGTTTGTCTGAAGCTGTTACGGATGGTTTACTGCTCTCCATATACTGTAGTTGGCTCATCGGTATTTGGTATTCTTTAAATTGACTTTGCACTGGCATAAGCCAGAAGTGTTTGAAGCTTCGGTGCTGATAGAGCAGGAAGGATTAAGCTCCTCTACTAAGTATATGCCTACTGTAACTGTGTGTTTGACATTTGGGGTAAGAGCAAGTAATATCTATTGAGCCTGCAAATCTTATCAAACAGCTGGGACACCTGCTCCCAGGCACAAAGTTTCTCTTTGTTTATTTTAACACTTCCAGTTTTCCTCTGCACAAAAATTCTCTGATCAGAGACTCAACAGGTGTGTACACAGGGTAGCAAAAAAATACAGACCATACCGAGGTCTTATTGGATTAAAAGTAAAAAAAATCCAGGCCAAAGTTTCTGATCTAAATTTTCAAAGGGACTGTAACGCACATTGGCAAAATGAGAAAGTTCAGTTCACATAAGAGCATGTGAGTTGGTTTTATAAATGAATTCGTCCTTCCTCACAGCCACTAATTGGGGCAAAGAACTGTAAAATGGAGTAAACTAATTATTTAAATAATTCTTTCTTATACTAAGCTGTATATGCTTTGTCATTTGTAACAGGTACTTCCATTTTTACAGGAATCTCCACTGATGATGATGTTAGGAAAGCAGCCTCAAGGCATCTTGCTGGTCAGCAAACAAATGGTGAGTTCTGCCTATAAATACTTCAAAACTTTTCCCTCATTGTTGCCAGCTAGTTCTAATTCCACACAAAAATTCCTTTCATGACCACTACATAGAACTTATCATAGAATGGTTTGGGTTGAAAGGGACATTTAAAGGTCATCTAGTCCAAACCCCTGCAGTCTTCAACTAGATCAAGTTGCTCAGAGCCCTGACCAACCTGACCTTGAATGTTTCCAGGACTGGAGCATCTATTACCTCTCTGGGCAACCTGTGCCAGTGTTTCACCACCCTCAGAGTAAAGAATTTCTTCCTTCGATCTAGTCTAAATCTTCCCTCTTTTAGTTTAAAATCATTATCCCTTGTCCTATTGGAACAGGCCCTGTTAAAAAGTTTCCCATCTTTCCTGTGGGCTCCCTTTCAGTACTGAAAGGCTGCAATGAGGTCTTCTCGGAGCCTTCTCTTCTCCAGGCTGAACAATCCCGACTCTCTCAGCCTGTCGTCATAGGAGAGGTGCTCCAGCCCTCTGATCATTTTTGTGGCCCTCCTCTGGACCCTCTGCAACAGGTCCATGTCTTTCCTGTGCTGAGGGCTCCAGAGCTGGACGCAGTACTCCAGGTGGGGTCTCACAAGAGCAGAGCAGAGGAGCAGAATCCTCTCCCTCGACCTGATGGCCATGCTTCTTTTGATGCCGTGTGGCATCAGTGGGCCATGTCAAATGCCTTACGGAAGTCCAGATATATGACATCTGTAGCTCTTCCCTTGTCCACTGATGTAGTCACTCCATCACAGAAAGCCACTAGGTTGGTCAGGAAGGATTTGCCCTTGGTGAATCCAGGCTGGCTGTCTTGAATCACCTCCTAATAGAAAACCAATAGACTTATCAAGGTTCGCTACTAAAAGGACTGAAAAGCTTTCACTGACCATCACAAGCAGCGTAGCCTCTTAAGCAGAGCGAGCTCTACTGCTATCACAGTATCCTGGAAAATGCATTATTTATAATTATTGCTTTGAGTTCTAGTTTACTATGCTATCCTGTGTACACTTACTTGGTTTCTGACTCCTTAAAACTACTAATATATATTTTATACAAGATACATGTATACAGTAAATAATCTGCAAGACTTTATGGATGCTTACTTATGAATTTGTTAGAAACTTTTCAGTGAAAAATTTTTCAGCAGTTTGGAGTCTAAAACTGACATTCAGAATTACTTTAATTGAACTATATGTATTTGAGGAAAAATGCTCCTTAATCAAAACAAGTGCCAAGTATTATTTATAGTAAAGGTTTATCAAATGGACAAATACAGGCTAGGAAAAGCGGTAAGTAAAAGCCGAAAATCACAGGCTAGCGAATCACAAATTGAATTCGAGTCAATTACTGTTACAAAAAAAAAAAAAAAAACCAAAAAAACCCCACAATACTGCTATAGACAGGCATAGTTGAACACTCCTTCTAAGTGAAATTCAATGGGCTTGTAATGTTGTCTATAGTGTCTGACCTTACAATTGAGAAGACATCTTAAACATGTTTTTTCACAGTCTCTACAGATCTTTGAATCTTTCAGAAATGTATTTTTTTGCATGGAATATGAAGAAACACATAAAGGAACAGAATGAAGGTTTTAGCAGTTTTCATCATATTTTTACTTTCTTGAAGAAAAAAACCACAGGAGTTGATATTGCTTTACAAAAAATGGAATGAACTTCCTTGTTCTAGTTCATCCTTTCACTGGAAGTTGTGGGAATTTTGTCTGTTAGAATGTCAGTGTTTCATCCACCAGGTTGTTAGTGCAGACAGCTCATTCTATGGTTGTAGTCACTGACAATAGGTGAAAGAGAACAGCTGGCTCTGCCCCTGTGTTATTCTCCAAACGCATTATCAGATATCACTTGGATCATTTTTGCTAAGGTCACAACAAGCATCACCAGGTAATATGGTTGTGTGAGTGACCACATCTTTCAGAGGTCTGTTTTTGATGGTAATTGGCTTGTTCCATATGCTAAATATTTTTTAATGGTAGAGTGCTTAAGTAAACCATCCTCTTCTGTTAGTTCTTGTCTACTACTCTTGAATAGTGTGCAATATGGAAAATAAAAATATACAGGCAAAGGCAAGTCATTGACTAAAACTTTGCATTCTGATATAGGCATATTCAGAGATCATAAACTTACAGGGCATTCATGAATTGTACAGACACGTTCTCTAAATAATCAGTTATCTGTTAATTAGGAAGAATTAGAGTCTTTGAACTGTGGACAGATGCATGCAGTTAGAAACAAGACCACATTATTTTCAATAAAGGAATGCAAATCAGCAGCAAGGGAACAGGTGCATAAATGTCATGGACCATTAAAACTTATCACAGGTGCATTATGAAGCATGTGGAGAAGCAAGTCAAGTTCATTCACCAAAGACTGCAATCAGTTTGTTGTTATATAGCATGGAATATGGCAATACTTTTGCAAAATACCTTCGCCTCAAGTAATATTTTTACTGCTGGATATGCACAAATTTTTCTCTTTAATAATAACACTAATATTTCAATTTGATGAACACTTTTTACTCTGACTGTGTTCTATATTAACGTGTACTATCTATGTAGCTTGAGACTATAAGATGTCAGTTAATAAGTAACCAAGAGGTCTTACTTACCTTTAGAGATGTATCTATGAATCTGGCCATAGCTTCCTCTATGGTAACTGACTGTTAGATGTAATTCTTCCAGCTCTTTTGGCTGCTAGTGGATGGTTTCCCAGCAGCTCGGTTTAGTTTAAAGGGTAGGATGCAAAATGTCAGCCTCTTGTTTGGGAGTGACTGACAAGAAAAAGCAAGACACACATCTCCTGCATGGCCTGTTAAATGAGGGCCAGCAGGCACAGCAGAAGTTTTATCAGTTGTAATAACAAACATACATGTCCTTGCTGCAGTTTGAGTACCCATGGAGAAATAAGGTGCTATAGCAGAAGCACTTGGTAAAAAACAAATTATGATTTTATTTATCCGTGACTCTAGGAATCCTAGCCATTAGTATTTTGAGTGTTTTTTCTACAAAATAGCTTGGCCTGATTCCTTCTTGCTTCAAATTGGCATAATTCCACAGGCAACAAAGAGCTGGATTAACATTAGTGGCAATGAAGACCAGCTGCAGACTTGCAGCAGTACAACACAACATAAGTCTGGACGGGAAATACCCACTGTAAATATCTATAACGTAATTACACAATCTGCATTTTTTTAAACTATTGCTGTCTCAGTAGAAGCTCATTTGTATATCCACAATTACTTCACAGTGACAATCATTACTGTATTTTTTTGGCATAAAGGAGATATTGATGACTGATCTAAGCAGCCAATGAGTATGAACATACCCTGGGATATCTGCACCTCCTCTAGATGCCTCTTTTTTAAAGATACGCTCTCAGGTGGAGGAAAGGGTTGCTTTCCAGAAACAAAAAACAAATTATGAAGAAAGTCAAGCTGAAGGATAACAAGTTTTGTGGATCTCTAAAACTGCAGTTTCAAAATGCAGTCTTGCTTGAGGAGCAATACAGTAAACATGGTGGAAGTTCTTTCTATGTTAATTGGCACATGATATTAGCAGTATCGCAGTTTGTTTTATAGATGATGTCTAACCATAGTGGTTGTGTAGCACTAAAGTTAAGAAGTAAACATGTAAATATATTCTCTTCCACTGAAAAGAAAAATACATTTTTATTCTGACAGATGTCAAATTAATGACAAAGCAAAGCCAGAACATTTTTAGTCAGAAACGTTCCACTGAAAACTTTCTTTAACAAGAGGTATTTGTGCTGTCAAATACATTAGTTCCCTATTTTGCTCTTGGCCCAACTTCTTTCCCTGAGATCATCCACACTGTAGCCATGGTGCTTCACTCCTGAGGGTTCTTGGTCTAAATCAACCAACTCTTCTCAAAGAAACTCAAGCGTGCTTCTGGAGATTGTCCGTTCCTGGGACCCCTCCCACTAGGCACCATGGAAAAGCCTGTGTTGAGCTTGGGTCCCCGATCAGTCCCATGGCCCTGTCTCCATGACCCTGTGCTCTGGAACAGCCAAATGCACGTTCATTGCCAGCCTTAGGTCAGGCAGCTGGTGCCTCCAGCATGGCATTTTGGAAACCTTTCTCTGGTAAGTGTTGGCACAGACTTAGGGAGGAATTTTAGGCCATTGAGCAAGTACCTGGGAGGCGGCTGAACAAAAGCTTTTGTGAAGCATCATAGCCACGCAGGTGGAAAGTGTTGCACCCTGGTTGAAACTTATTTACTTATTTGGGGTTTTTTGGCTGTTGTTTTAAATACGTATTGATTTTTTTTTTTTTTTTGATGGAAGCATATAATTTTCATGACATTTTGTGGAAAACGAAATTTTACCCCGGTTTGTAGCTGTAGGTTTGTAATTGATAATTCAGGAAAATGTCATTTTCTGAGTAAGTTTTTATGTTAACAGTCATTATGGCTCTTTCTAGAAACATGTTCCGTATTCTTGAGTGTTTTTTTCTGACACATTTGAATAGAATGTTCTGTTGTTCCAATTAAATGTAACTGTCAGAAGTCATGATCATTGGGTGTGCCTGTCATTAATTGCATTAACATAGCATTCCAGATCACTCAAGGTCATAGTCATACTGATGGTTTTAGAGTATGTTGCAAACACCAAATCTCTGAATCTAGCCCCTACAGAACGTGAGCAGAATATACCAGAACACTGCAGTGATGTACTGCTGTTGCCTCTGTTGAGCAGATGGACTGCTGCTTTGAACTGCTGGTGACATTTTCTTTTATATATATATATATATATATATATATACATATAAAATTTTTAATTTACTTAAAGGGTAGTAGCTTCATACTTAAAATGTTGAGAGATGTAGATCTAAAGCCCTGGTCATAAATGTATGCAGCATGTCAGTGATGCTTATTTCCAACAAAAGGGAATAAGGGAATAGTAAAGGTTTTTTTTTTTCCATGATCATGGCTAACCAGCTATTCAGAAACCTAGGGCTGCAATCTGTGGACACAAAAGCTGCAGTCTGTCTTAATGATCGGAGAACGGACACCCTTGCCATAGTGGTGTGAAATTCCTTGAAGTGCTGCTCTCTCCTCAGCAGCATCACTTCAGACTTCACAAGAGAAGTCTGCCTCAGCCAGCTACTCCTCATCCATATTCAGGCACTGAGAGCACTGTATTGTCCTGTGCTGAAAAATCAATACTGTGAATTCTGTGTGTGCTGAGCCTATTTGATCTCTATGGTTGTCATGGCTACACTTCAAGGTATTGATTCATCCACAGGGATCTCAGGGTTGGATGGTCCCTGTATTGAGGCAGAAATCTTTTGTCCTATGAAATCTAAGCACATTCTACAATGAACCCAGTTTCACATATACTTAGACCACCAAAGTGTGGTGTTTTTTTTTTTTTTTTTTAATCTTCTGGGGGTGAGGGTGGAAGGAGCAATTTCTCAAATACCTCCTGAAAATTCCAGCAGATTCTATTGCCAAAGTTATTGCAGACATGATAAAATGTATAGTGAAAACTATATGGATGAAATGAAAGACACTCAAAATACTGCTTGTTTGCTTCAGTGAACACAGTGAATGATGCAGTCTGGGTGTAGCCTCAGTAGCTGTTCCTTGGATCCTTTTGTTCATGTATTGGATCTATTATAGTCAACTTAACAAAGGAAATCAATTGGAAAAGATTGTGATTGGAAAGGATTGCAATTTACATTAGAGCTCTGTATTAGAAACTGCAGTTTCATACTGTTTATTCATATAGTTTACTCTTTTATAAATGCATGTATGTATATGTAAATGTATTTATAAAACAACAGGTCCCAAATTACCTGTGCTATATATACCCTAATTTTACCCAGTAGTCATGTCTCTCTGTTTAGATACCTTTTTGCTTGTATTCATCAGTGACTGATCCATCTATGATTGTTACTGGCTTTGATCCCCTGGAACACGTGTAGCAATTTAGGTTGTAATGTCTTAGCCAATTCTACTGACAGGGAACTGATTAAAGTAATTGGTAAAGTAGTACAATAAGAGTGTGGTTTGACTAAGTCCAAAATGCAAGTCTTTGAGGTCCACAGCTCTGTCCAGTAATCTGATCTATCATTGTCTTAGATAAATTATATTTCTTATGTTAGCATTTTCAAAAGTATATTGTTACTGGAAAAAGGCGAATCTTTAGTGGAAATTCCTAAAAATGTGGAAGGAAGAGAGTCAAACTGCATTTTATATTTATAATCTGGTGTTGGATTCAGGCAATACACAGTATTGACTTGTGTGACAGTGTAGATCTTTCTGTAAAAAGACAGGGAGATGCATAATGAGAAACAACGTTGTACAGCTTATAAATAGAAGAGGTGAGTTCTCCTTCATGTGCTGTGCATTGAGAACACTGGGCTTCTCTCTCTCAGCAAGGATGCAGATGCATGTTTTGAAAGCGTTGGCTTGGGTTTGGGTGAAAAGGTGTTCAGTGAAAGGATGTGCATGTCTATGGAGACATGCTGTTTGAATTCGCAACATAAAGTTTATGATATGTAAAGCCCATGTCATGTGCAGAAATAGCTTTTCTCAGTTGAATCTGTCTATTCATTCTACCCACTCACTGGGTAGAAGTCAATGAAAAATCCTGAGGAATACAGGGATAGGAAGGCTAACAGTTGCCTCAGCCTGCTTCTCTCTCTCTCATCCCAGGTGAGTTTCTCTGAGGGATTGTTGCTGTTGTATTGAACTCTTTTGGCTCTGCCGACCAGCTGGATCCCTCTCCAAGGTCTGTCTTTCCCCCGCTAAGGCTTGTGCTGCTGAAAGTTAGGAAATTTTTTGTCTTCAGGGTGAGGTATTGAGGCCCCATTGTAATTTCTGTCTATAGGGATTTCTGGTGTTAATAGCAGTAAACTTATCCAGTTGGTGTTGTCTCTGCTGAGAAGCAAGAAAAATGCCTTCACAGGAAACCTACCACGTTTCCTAAACTTTAAGCACTTCCAAAGAATTTTGGATTGCATTTATATGAGCCTATATTCCCTCCTGTTCCCTGTTACATATGCTAGTTTTCCATCTGTGTTTTTGTTCTTTGAAAGCATTGGTGGTGTATACATATTGGACATGATTCTATATGTGGAGGAAGCACTCTAAAACATGTCTTTTTCTTTGGTCGTCCCCTGTGGATATACGTGTTGGGTTAATAAGAATGAGTGCTGAGCTTCACTTCTTTGTTGGATCTTAAGAAGGTGTTTCTGGAGAGAAAACTTCCAGAAACATCCTTTGTGTTTCTGCATTCCAGGTGTCAGTACAGTCAGCAGATGGTCCTGTTCAGGTCTTGAACTCTGAGTATCATTTTGGTGTCCATAACGAAATATGGACAACTGGCTCCAACTGAAATATTCAGCTGGCCCCAGCTGAATGCTGGCCCCAAATTCCTGTTCAGCCGCAGCCCAAGCCTGAGAACTCGTGTTAGAAGTGAACTGGAGGTATTTTTGTAGATTCAATGTTTGTCACAGTGTTCTGTTTCTGATATCAAGAGCAAGTTAACCTCTCTTTCCATACACAGTTGACTTTCTCCTTCCTCCCTGGGGTTTTCTGTTCTTTCAGTATTATTTACTAATAAGGTGAATACTGTTTAGTGTCTTTAGTTTTGAGCTCCCTTATCTGGGATTTTCAAACTTCAGTCATTTTCTATGAGGCATATTCAGTGAGAAGGTGAAAACCCAGTACTTCCTATTGCTAGAGCTTTGCTCTTAATAGCAGACAGACAGCTTCCTGTAGTTAATCTCATCCTGAATTGTGCTGTGCTGCAAAACTCCATGTTAAGACCTTGGTTATTTATATGAAAGGCACAATGGGTATTTTAAGCTGAGTTTCAGGGCACAGACTCATACTAAGCATACTGTTCCCACTCTGGCAAAATATGGTATTCATGTGCTCCTGAATATCACTTTTTAAAGAAACTGGTGTGAAATCAGACTCTGGAGAGATAGATGCAGGGCCCTGAAGTTACTAACACTACGTCTCTGGTCTTTTGTGGGCATCTTACCCAGCCTGTGAGCAGAGCCTGTCAGGAGTGTCTTATGATTCTGTCTAAGCTGATATACTATGTCTTGTAGTAGTGTGTGTTGGCTTGGATTCAGTGCTGTGCCAGTGTGACTATAGACCTGGCTTGTATCTGAACTATCTAGAAAATTGAAAGAATGAGCTTCAATATAGTTCTCACTCATTTATAGACACCTTAAATATATTCACACAAGGTAGCCGCGTCTGTGAAATCTGACTCCTATATATTGACTGATTTCTGTGGAGTCAAGAATTCATCCTAATGGTATAAAGAAAGGATCAGGATCAAGTAATAAATTACTGCTTTGGGAATAATTTACTGTTCTCAACACTATCAGTTAGCTAAGGGCACATATTTCCATCCATTGCTTTACAGAAATTAAAAATACAATAGACAAACAAACTGGTTTTTTCTTTAAAAAAAAAAAAAGATTTGGCTGGTACTTTCCTGCAACAAGGTCCAGTAAATAGCCCTAAAATATTGTTTCTTCCTCTTTTATAAAAAGAAGTGGAAAATAACATCAGAAAATGTTTTTAAATTAGTCAAAGTACAAAAAATATGTGATATGCAGATTGGATGGCTTCGATATGGTTACCTGGAATCAGTTTAAGAGAAAAAAACAGATTTTCCACGTTACTGTATCTGAAGTTATGGAATTCTGTCAGTAACAATATTATATATGACAAGAAACACCTATGGAAAAGCAAACCTGAAGAGAAACATGCAGAAAATAAACTCCAGCTATTAGGTCCACTCTATTTCATTTAATTTGATTTTGTTGTTTGGGAGAGAGGAACTTGGTCATGACTTACTGTCTTGCAGCAGCGACTGAATGAAATTATTTTTTGACTGATTGAGGTTAAAAATTGTATCGGTTCTTTAAAATTAAGAATGTAAATTGTGAGGCTTTGTATTGATGCACTCAGAGTCTGTCCTAAGATGTTCCTTTCCAAGGTGTGTAGGTGGAATCGGGTGTCATGATGGTGATAAACCTTGAGGATAGGAGACAGAGGATGTCAGATGACAAAAGAAGCAGGGTAGCAGGGACTAAAGGGAGACGAGGTAGCACTGCTAGCTGTGCCTCTATTAATAACTTGACCCCAAACTCTGTATCTCTGTTTCTCTATTTGCAAAGTGGAAGAGTGATAATTAGGATCTACTTAAAAATCATGGTGGAGTTACTGTGTCTGATTTTCAAGAAGTAACTCTGAGAGGGAACACCCACTCCAGCATATTTATCTATCTATCTATTTATTTATTGATAAATTGAAAAAAGTGCTATCAGGAGAAAGGAAAAATAGTTATATTTCAGAGATTCATAATGCTTCATCTCTGGTTACTGCAGATAGTCTTCTAGAAGGCTTTCTAGGTGTGTAGAAAAATCTGTAGTTCATCTCTTTCTAGGATCCTGGGATTAATCATTCATTTATGAACTATTCAAGGTCAGACTTTCAGCAGTAACCTACTTAGTAGATTTTCCTGTAGCTGATGCATTTTTAAACCCTGGGAAAAGAAGCTGTTGCAACCAGCTAGGGGCCATTTCTACACAGCTGCTATAGGCAACAATCTATCTGGAGGATACTTTAGCTGCGTATTCTTTCCTGATTTGTATTTATTTCTGAGGGATTGGTACCTCTAAACACATATGCGCGCGCACATGTATGCACACTCATAGAATCATAGGAACTCCTCACAATCCGCAGTGGTTTTTAAAAGTTAGAAGGGGAGATTTACCATAGATGTGAGGTAATTCAATCTTTGTGAGGTTAGGAGAATAATCAGCTCCTCTGGGAGTAAAATATAGCCTAAATCCTGTTACTGAAGGATTAGTTACTTTTTTTTAACCTTTTATTTCTCAATGATACTTCATGATATACTGAAAACTCACAGTGCCTGTGACTGTTTAGGAGGAGTTGAACCAAATGTACACTGAATGTCACTGGCAAATGTCATATCTAAGTGTAAAGACAGTAAAGAGTGAAGACTTCCCATCATCTCTTAGCTATGGTATAAAAGATGATGTTATCTATTTAACCCCTCCATGCTGTGTTAGAAAATGAATTCTAAAGCAGTTATATTTGAACCAATTTAAACCAGACCATTACAATTTTGTCTGATATATGATGACAAAATGCACTGTCTTCTCACGAGACCCACCAAAACTTGTATTTTGTGATAATCTCCAGTTAAAATTCTTGCTAACAGCAGCAGGCTCTGAGGAAGAGAGAAATGGCTGTGAGGAGTCACTGCAGGTTAGTTCTTCAGTTTTCTTAACTGCAAAGAGAGATCTTAGAGTACAGTTCAAATAATTTACTACTCAAATATTTCTTTTGCAATAAACATTTGAGTGTGGGGAACTAACTAAGAGAGCATCTGTTGAATTGTTTTAAATAACTATATCACTTAATGAAAATAGGTTCTCAAGTCGAGTTGATAAAGTTCCATTTTGGAGGGTTTCAGCATTTGCATCTGCTGAATGATTTATTTCCCTGACATTAGCTGAATATTAGGGGGGAAAACACAGTTCGACCTCAGGCAAGCTGGCATGAGACGTGAGATTGTTTCAGGTTGAATTTTCCTTTTTAAATTTTTCATGAAATTCTCTCAGCGGGGCCACTGTTCATCTCTGAAAAGATTTTGAACCTAATAACTGTAACTGCTTCAGTCCAACCATCAGGAAAAAAAAAAAAAAACAAAACACACAGGGGGGGGGAAAAAAAGCGCCCTGCACTGAAAAACCTGCATTTCATCAAAGCTCTCTTCCTGCTTTTACTGCACCATAATAACACTGAACAAGTTTAGGGGCCATCAATTGTAAAATTATCATTTTTCACCAAAGCAACATTATATTAAATGCTTAATTATTCATTACTAATGCTTGTCATGGTGAAAGATTGGTCCCAGCAATTTTTAAAGCAATAGGCCTGGCTTTTCTTCCTTGAAGGTTAATGGCTGAGCCCTTGGTTTCATTAGCTTCCCTAAATGTAGCACACCTCATATGTCACGGCTTAGCTTTTTGCTTGCTCTCTTGTCTCTCCCTTAGTGGCTAAATAGTCACAATGCTAAATATTAGGTAGGGTCTGTTGCCTGGCTTTGTTTTGGTGTTTGCATTGGGATAAATGGTTCACCCTGGCAGTAAAGATGGGTGGCTGCAGGAGTGGGGTTGGGGGCTTTGTAAGATATAATCATTCTTGGCTAGACTGAATCATTCCTGCTGTGGCGTTTTTAAAATGGTGGCACTTAGCTTTAAATGGAACAAGACGCACTGAGATTATGAGCAAATTATGCAACCTGCAGAAAGCTATTTACTCATTTGAAATTACATGCATGAAATATTGATGGTGCATTAGTTACATGATGGTGATAAAAGTGGACTGCATTCAGTCTTGCTAGGTACAAGGCCACAGGATTACAACCTTAAGCTTTTTCTTTGTAAACCTCTGAACGCTTAAGGTTTGTATTTTGCAGGCCAACTTCAATATAACCAGTAAATATGGGGTGAAGCTTGTTTGAGGCTTTTCAGAACCTTAATGACATCAAAAGTCCCATGTAACAGAGAGGTCATTCATTTCACTGACATGGAGAAGGGCTGTATTTTCACTATGGCTGGAAGAAATTGCTCCACGTGTTGTTTTCATACTTCTGTCCTTATGCATCCTTATAGGTAAGGAGTTTTGAATGCAGGATTGAGCACATTGTGTTTTATGCACTTTTCCATGTTGAGCTCTTCTCCACCTCTTTTAAAGAACAAGGTAACCCTGAGTAACTGCACTGAGTAGAACACTTAAAGACTAAAGAGATAAAATAGTCACTAAAAATCCAGGAATGACAAAGCAGAACTAATGGTATTTTTTCCATCAACTTTGCTATCACTGCCAGAGACATTTCCTTGCTACCCAATGGGCTAGAGAATAGTTTGTTTGATTTCTGAACCTGCTAGAACTTTCTGTTTAGTATTTGTTTTCCACCCTCTTCCCACTCCACCAAAGCTGAATGGGTGGCCTCTTGTACATGATGCTAATTAGTGAACTTGATTCCTACAAATAAAGCCAGCACTGTATAAATAATGAATTTTGAACCTAGCTATACATGTGCTAGTGTTCTATAAATATAAATGCGGTAATTTTCAGCAAAGCTATTCAGTGCACTTTAAAGGAGATAAATAATTAATATGAATTCCATTTAGTTATTAAAGAGGCACTGTCAAGATAAAAATCATTGGGGTTTTTAACAAAATTCCCTGATTGCTAGTAGTCAGATTGATAAATGAAAATAGAATTATTTGAAATATCTACTTCAGCCCTTGCCTTTGTTACCTCTATTAATAAACACCCTTTATAGACAATGATGGAAAAAGAATGTCTGTCCAGAGAGCAGATGGAGGCTCAGAATTGCCATTTTTTTTCTGTCTGTGTGCTTTTCACTCTATCTGAAAAGGAAAGTAACTGTTTGTTTTCCTGGTTTCTAAGTTTCATTTGCGGTTGGGGGGCAGGATTATCTTTCCCTTGCTTTCCCTGTTTTCTTCTCCGAAAAAGTATGCTAAAAGTTTGAAGTGCCGTAAAGGAAAGAAAATACACTTGTTAGTAAATACATTACAGTTATGAGATTAGGGACCACAATAGTGTGGCATCCCCTTTTCAGGAATGTCTTTGTCCGTAGTCTACCAAAACTAGTGAACAGTCCAGTAGTTCTCACATTTTATAGCTAATACGCAGTTTCATGGAGCTGCAGGGAAGTATGTGTAACAGAAATGCAGATTTTTTTCAATGAGTGACACTGGGAGCAGAGAAGCCGTTTCTCTCATTTTCCACTGAGTACCAAGCTCCAGTGCTGAAATCAGGCTCCTGGTATCTTTCAGGCAGGTGTATGAAGATCACAGCGATATAGTAGACTGTAATCAAGAAGAGTCATGTTCATCAGGACAGCACAGCTTCAGCACCTGGGAGATATGGATTAGGGCTCCTTGTTTGTTCAGGAAAAGGGCTAGCCCTAACGTTTCCTTCCTAACTATGTGTATTATCACTGCCTCAGATTCTCTGGGCCTGGACATTCCTGGCCCAAGGTGTTGCTGCCTCTTAGAAAAAGGAGGGAGACCAAATGGAAGATACTTGTTGGAGCCTGCCAGTGGGACCTTGCTGCTCTATGGCATCTAACACAATACCACTTGCGGGCTGCTCTTTCTTCAAACCTTATCTCTTCGGCAAAACCTTTTATCTGGGTTTTATATGAAGATGACCAGGTAATGTCTGGACTTGTAACATCATTGCTTAATTGGGTTTTAATTAATTAATTAATTGGGCTTAATTTTGCCTTTGTTATTATATTCATCTTGTTTTGGAGATTGGTAGCAGATGCCTACTGTAAGATTTCCCTTGGAGATGACCCCTCTGATCTTGACCCAGGGGCATTTGATAGTAACTGAATCGCTGTAACTGAATTCATAGAATGTGTTTGGTTGGAAGAGACCTTTAAAAGTCATCTAGTTCAACCCCCCTGCAGTAAGCAGGGACATCTTTAACTAGATCAGGTCACTCAGAGCCTCATCAAGCCTGGCCTTGAATGTCTCCAGGGATGGGGCCTCCACCACCTCTCTGGGCAACCTGTTCCAGTGTCTCACCACCCTCAGTGTAAAATTCTATACATTCAAGGTTCTCCTTAATATAGGGATGACGACTCCACCTCTTCTTCCCTGCCTGTCTTTACAAAACAGCCTATAGCCATCCATTGTGATCCTCCAGTCATGTGAGTTGTTTAGGTTTTCCCTGTGGTATCCTAACTTTCTGACTGGGTGTGGAGCTCCAGTTCCTCCTGTTTGTTCCCCAGGCTGTGTGCGTTGGTATTCATGCACTTGAGGTGGTTTGTCTTCCAGTTCATATCTTGGGAGGCAGCTAAGGAACATTTGTCGCTGCTGTTGTTGGCCTGGCTTATTCTCCAGTTGTTTGCAATGGCGTGAGGGTTGCCACTTTGGACCCTGCGGCCCCCGAGTCCTTCAGTTTAAAGCCCACCTCACCAAATTGGCCAGCCTGTTGCCAAAGATTCCCTTGCCTCTTCTAGACATGTGGATCCCATCCCTCCCTAGCAGGCTATAGTCATGGAAAAACGTCCTGTTATCATAAAAGCCAAAACCCTCATGATGGCACTGGCCACAAAGCCAGAAGTTGCTCTGCATTGTGTGTGTCTCTTTCTGGCTGCACCTTTTCCTTTTACTCGTAAAATGGAAGAAAAGATAACTTGGGCACCAATAGTTTTTGCTTGCACCCCTCATATGCTATTATAATCATGTATTTATTATTCACATCGTGACAGCTAAGCAGAATCAAAATACAGAGGAAACCTTAGTCTCTTGTACCTGTGTAGGCCAAAAAATGAAACCTCCCTCACCACAGTGTATAAACATGTTTTCTTCTAAACACTTGGAAATGAGGAATTTGGAAAAATTGCTTAGGCTCTTTTTTGAGCTTTTAAATTAAGTATAAACTATGTCCTTTCAGTGTCGCATGTTTTCTCCACCTGTGGAGGTTAGGTCGCTGCTCACAGGAGTCACACGGGAGACTCACACAGGAGTCAATAATCTTACAGCAGCGTTCCCTGCTGGCTTTGTTAGTTGGTTAGCTCAAACATACATGGAGTACCAGTGGATCCCAAGGTTAGTCTGCACCTCTGAGAGCCCTGTGAGGGGTTTAGGAGCTCTCTAAGAATAACTTCAGGACTGTAGGAACTAGGGATTAGGGACTACATACTAGGACCAATATTCAGTTTATATTAAAAAATGCTTCTGATGCCGCTAATAGTAGATATTAGCTACTGTGCAGGCTGCTAGGTTGTTCTCGCTGATCTCTCTGGGGAAATTTGAGTGCAGGCTGGAAGAGCGGATTCCATTCCCAGAAGAGTACTGGTGTATTTGCAGAGCTGCTCAGCTCAGCTGGAGTAATGTTGCGGTGCAACTACACTGCTCTTGGTATGGACTGCAGCTGGTTGGCATATCTCTGTGTGGCACTGCGTCATGTAGCATAAGTGTGCCCTTAAGGAGATGAGGGAGGATCTTTTCCCTCTGGTATAATTTTGTTTCATTCAGGAGAGGTGGGCTACAGTCAAACAGTACATTATGGCTGTGAAGATTAGGCACTCAGAATACTAAGTGAATGAAATTCATGTGCTACATTACCATCCATGCCTGATAAATATCTGGTACTATACATGAGGAAATACAAGTGCGAGTACCATGAATCTCTGGAGCTCTTCCAGACATAATATTTTTGCTAGTAAATTCCTTTGCCAGCAGCTTTTTACCTCGTGGGTGATCTACATTTTCTTTTTTTTTTTTTTTTTCCCCCTGAGTTGGCCTAATCTGTCCTTTTAGAGAAAATTAAATATCATATTTAATACTAATATCCAGCCTTGCTAAATATCATGTTCTGAATGTTTAATTATTTTGCGTGTAGAACATAATTAGCCATTTGTTTCCTAAACAGTTTTCATTAGAGGCTCCAAGTGAATAAGTAAATGGCATTAACACCATGCTGACACAATTATTATCTCATAGGAACATTGTATCATGTAAACTTGTTTCACATTGGCACTGAAAAACCAAACTCATTCTGCTGCGCTGAATTCATATTCCTTTTTAAGAGTGTATTTGCAGATAGTCGGCACACTGCACTGAGTGCTTTGGAGAGTGAGTGAGTTACTTTTTTTAGGAAAAGGAGATCCTTTTCCTAATGAACGTGTCCACCTCCATCTGTCTGTGTGCTTTCGTCTTGCCTGAATGTGTAGGCCAAGATTACAAGAAGAATTGGACCATTGAAAAGAATTCAGTGTTTGTACATAGAGAATTACAAGTTTGCGTGCAAGCATGGTGGGGAAGTTAGTAAGTGGGAAGTGTCCCTCAGTCTGATCAAGGTCAGTTTGTTGTTGACAAAGACCATCCTTCCCAGTGCAACCCTCTTCTTGAAATCCCACATTAAGACCTCAGAAATGCGCAGTTACCTTCAAAGAAGGAAGATAAAGGGAAGATTCAGAGAGTTGATCAACTTTTGGAGGAATTTTTGAGAGAATGTTTCTTCATTGGAAAATTCTGATTTCTCAGAACTGAGGTTTTTTGTTTGTTTGTTTGTTTGTTTGTTTGTTTTTTTCAAAGAGGTGCTGCTTTTGAGAATATAATTTGGGAAATGGCTCTGAGGTCATGTTTGAAATTTCCCATCAGAGCAAAATAGATCAAATCCATTTGGTAGCCGAATTGCGAAGATAACGTACCTGAAAGGAACATCTGTGTGCAGGATACTGATTGTGCATATCTTTCAGCCTCTGAGAAGGAGGAAAGCACATGAAAGTATTTGTGCTAGAAATCATAGAATCAATAGTTTGGTTTGGAAGGGACCTTTAAAGGTCATCTAGTCCAAGACCCTGCAATAAGCAGGGATATCTTCAACTAGATTGGGTTGCTCACATATATACATATATATAAAAATATCATCCCAGTGATACTTGGAAAGAAGGGAAGATAATATCCAAATGTTCAGGAAACAAATATGAATCCTGGATAAAGTTCTGCTTCTTTTATGTCCTCTAAAAGAGAAATAAAAACTGAGCAAAGCAAAACCTGCACTTCCAAGATTCTGTTGACTCTGGGAAATATTTGCTATAATGTGAAATGTTTCTGTTGAAAAAGACTTTTACTTCACAGTGATCTCAGGCTTATTTGAAACCCATTCAATCTAATGGAGACCAAGTGGCCACTGATTTCTGAGCTTTTTGGATCTGAACCCTGAGGGATAGAGAGGCATTTGAAGAGAGGGTACAAAATGATATTGCAGTGCACAAGACGCTTGGAGATGGAGAGCTTTTTCAACAAGGTTTCCTGTAGTCTCAGAAATGAGCTTGCTGTTGATCTTGTACTGATGCTTATGAAAAAACTCAGGTGAAATACCTAAAAATGTATGTTGGCTGCCTTCTCTTTCAAAGGCTGTTGCATCACTGTAGTGGGAAACTAAGGCTCTCCACTCAGGAGAGCCAGGATCTTTCTTGCTCCAGCTATTTTCCAGAAACTCTAACGGTGTAGCTGATGATCAAAAATATAACTTTTCATACAAAAAAATAATGAGTTCAGAGCATTACATGCTCTCTAATACTAAATAATTTGCTGATTACTGTAGATTGGAAGGGCAGCAATAAAACTTAAGGAGGTAGACTGACCTACACCACACAAGTGGTGTAGATCATTCCACGTTTTAATATTGAAACTCTGGAGAAATAAAACCTGCTGTATTTACTTCTGCTGGTGTTTCAAAGTGCCACAGGAGATGTGGCAAAAGTATGAGATGCGACATAGAACTGTGTCAAACATCATGGGAATGAAATATTCAGGTATTTCTCAGTCAGCCTGTTTTGATCCATACTTAGTCTATCTGATACAATCTTCTTTGCTACAGGCAAACCAAGATAGTGCAGAAGAGTCAGAAGAGGCTGTAAGTGGAAGTGGCATTTCCCATATTTTAAATTATTTTTTCATGGATGTGCAGTATAAATTGAAGCAATTCAGAATAATTAAAGCAGGCTAAATCACCACACGGTGTAAGTTGCCATATCAGCCAATGTAAATCAATTTAACTTTATGGCATTTATTTCCCTCAGGACTTAACCCAGTATGCATGAAAAAATTGGATACATATGAAGTGTGTTTACATGAAAGTTGTGTTGTTATCCAAGAGAACATAAAGAGCTTTGATCTGCATTTTGTACAAAAAATAAGGAACAAAAGCCAACCCACTAAGGGATGTAAATCATATTTGAGAGAATCCTTCATAAATTTTTAAAATTAAAATTAAATATTTCCTTAGAATTATTTTACAAATCACAAAGAATTAATCATTCTTAGGGTTTTATCCCTTTTGAAACTAACAAATTTTAATGTCAAATGAAGCAACGTATTTATTTATAATCCATATGATAATATAAGAACATTTTTGTATAATATACATGTATAACATATAAATAATCTGCCACAAAGAAGCATTTTTCATGTTTGTGGTACTTGTAACTAAGCACTGAGGATTTAGAGCACCCTTTTGTTCTCAGGCTACTTGCGCTGAGCGCTGTTGCTGTTCAAGGAATTCTCCTTAACTCAGGCGGGAGAGCCATTGACACGCGGCTGTGTGCTCTGTAGGTTTGAATAGCAAAACAAGACACTTTTCCATCTCTTAAAAAAGTCCGAAGCAACTGTGTCTGTAGATGTGGCTGTACCTTGTCTTGCTCAATTCTGTGAACTTGCTGATGAGATTTGCCCGCTGGGCAGGAGACTTGGCTGGAGGCCCGATTCATTCACTATTTCTTTTTTCTTTTTGAAGCATCCCCGGTGGCTTTTTTAGTACTCCTGGTGCAAGCCCCAGGTATTCCCTGTGCTTCAAGGTATCCTCTTGTCTGCCAAAGGCATTTTTCAGCAATCCCAGAAGCCTCTGTTTATCCCCTTTATTCCTGCAGTACAACCACACAGCACAGTCAGGAACCCAGGAGTGTTTTTTTGCTAACCACAAGAGATGACAGGATTTGTAGTGATTCTGGACTCAGGATGGGTATGGGTTGCCTGCAAGGGAAAAGTGGTCATGAAGCTCTTGAGTCTTTGTGTTGCTTATGGCACCTCATCCCCAGACGCACAGTAGAAGTAGCCTGCAGTTTGAACACAGGAAAGATTCAAAGGCAGCAACAATACTGAAGGAAATAGTTGTGCAACTCATCTATTTCTTTCCTATGTTCAGACAATGCCAATCTTTTGTTGCTACTTTGAGAGAACAGCGGAAACATTATTTCCTTTCTGTTCAGATGATTTACAATTAAGAACTAAGCTGGAGATATTTGTGTCAGGATTAACTGCCAGTTGTCATAGGAGAAGAGCTTTGAATGACAGCTTTGAATCACTTAAATCACACGGGCTTGTGTAATAGAGGAGTTGCAGAGAGGTCCTAGCCTGAGGCCCTACAAGGTTCAGTAAATAAGGACAGGTATGGAAGATGGTTTGAAAGAACAGGTCTTTTGTTATTTCTTAGAATTTTTAACACAAATCTGGCAAATTTTAATGTTTGTGTTAGGACCTCAGTTATTGTATAAAGAATGCCAGAGATCCTAATTTTTTTGTAAAAGTGATTTTAATTCCTTCTCTTGGTTTTGGAGAAAAGCACAAAAACCCAAGAATGTGCTATCAGATTCCCAGAAATATGGACATCTCGTGGTTTTTATTGCTGTTAAATGTCAGAACATTTACATATTGTCTTTCAAGTCCATGTCATTGTGTTCTTGGATTCACAATCTGTGAAAGTTCAGGAATAGCAACTCTGGGATGATCAGTCAGTGATTATGCGATCACTCTGAAGTTCTGGCTGGATACCGTCAACCCTAGCCTTCCTGGTTGTTAGTTTTAACTTTTCACACCCCACCACACTCCCCACACACTGGTGACCTCCTGTCAAGCCTGGATGCTTTCTGGCTGTTTTCCTTGTCCTATATTCATTAGTCACCTCCGTTTCCTTTCCTTTCTTTTCCTGTTTACCCTCTACTTAGGAAACACATATCCAATAACATTTTAAAAAGTCCAAGTCCCTCTGGTAATTCCTCTTTCCGCAAAGATAAAAATCTTGAGATGTATGGTAAGATGCGGATGCAAGACATGTTTTTATTCATACTCTTGGAACACTTTATTCTTTGACTTGCCTATTTAAACTCTAAGGCTTGAATTCATCTCCCCAAATGCAGATGTCTCTAGTGTAAATATTCAGCTCTGAGCTAGTCATCGCAGTTTCCCGTTATAGAGGATGCAGAAATAGGCACTTGTAGAGTGTGATTCAAATTGTTCTAAAATAGACACCTAAAATAGGCTAGACAAATCATACTTTAAAGCCGCTTATTACTTTCAAATGACCATCACGGGAGAAAATAATGTTGCTTGTCTCAAATCAGACCTCAGGAATTTGGTAGAAGTAGCCTGCAGTTATTGGGCACTCTGATGGGTACCCAACAGCATGCCAGGGTGGATAAGGCTCCCCACAACAGCCTGGGTATTTTTGTTTATGCAATAATAATCACATGTGAGTGCTATGTGTATCATTGCTCCTCTGAT
Source organism: Fratercula arctica (assembly GCA_947846985.1). NCBI lineage: Eukaryota > Metazoa > Chordata > Aves > Charadriiformes > Alcidae > Fratercula > Fratercula arctica. The sequence continues at coordinate 105,427,376 of CANTUZ010000003.1, forward strand.
GCATTGATACTTTGGGCAGACTGCTCACTCTTTCCAGGTTTGTCTATATCCTGTTGTTATCTCAGTCCTTATCCTGAAATTAGTTGTTCCCTTTCCCTGCTGGGCTCCAGCTTTTCTGAATGTTTGTCTTCACTTACAGTCTTGGTGCTTCTGCTGCCTTGTTCTGTGGTCTCAAATTGCTTGTCATGAAGTGATAAACTCAAATTTACTTGAGGTAGAAAAGGTTTTAAGAAGTAAATTTGTGATGTCTTAAGCCTTCCCTGTACCCCTCTGTACAAATAATAATGTCAGAGTTGCTCTACTGTCTCCCCTGGAGGTAGTGCGGTGTCCGTGGGAGGAACTCTCACTTGCTGGCATACATAACAGCAAGATAATTTTTAGGGAATCTCAAGGGTCAGAGAGAGGGTATAACTGAGGAAAAGTCACTGAAAATGGGGATAGGAATATCTGGGGGCTGGGGCAGGCAACTCCAAGCCCATCCATCTCCTGTAAGTCACCTTCTGTTTCTTCCCAGACATATTCTGTATGGTCCCTTTCACCAAGAAACAGTTCTTATATGGCATGGTACCAGACACAAAGAAAGTAAACTGCAGGGACAGAGGAAGAACATTTGATAACTGTTAGCATAATCTACACAAAGATCATGTGTCATCTACTCAACATACTTTTTCTATATGAAGCCAATGCAGCCTTCCTATACAGCTCTGAGAGCCATGCATGTCTCAGCAGAATTTGGACCTGCACTTTTAATATCCCAACATGTAATTAAAAAAGTGTAATCTCATACCTGATTGGATTGAAAGAATATATTTCAATGCATAGAGCTAAAGATTATGAAAGGTAATAGGCTTTGCATGTTAAACAGCTGCCCTGGATGGAAATTTGTAAACAACCCTTAATGCAAAAAGACTTTAGCTCCTGGTTTTACAGCTTTTAAAACTTTATTCTCTACAAAAATCATAATTGTTTGTAATTATATTTTATATGTGTTATTTAGTTGACTTTTCTGTCAACATATTTTGCCTTGGGATAGTCTTGAAAATGAACTGATGCATCTTGGTGAGTTTTTCTTGATGAAATACTTTAAAATAAATAATCGCTCTAGCAGTTTTATGTCTTGCCATCTGTACTAAATACGTCTCTATGAAAAAACACTTAAGGCCAAATGTAAAGGAGGCTTGGGAGGTAGGATGCTCAGCAATATAATGCCCAAGAGTTGTGTGGAATTCATGCTGCTGTTAGACATATAAATTCCTTGCGCTGTGAGTGGGGAGGATTCACACCATCCAACTCCCTGGGCAGCAGGATGCTTCAGGCAGCTGGGATAGAATGCAGAAGAGAGGGGTCTGTCTGAAACTGAGGTTACAGTTCAGAGCTGCTAAGCATCCCTGCCAAATGGGATCCAGAATCTGTAAATTAGTCACTGCATGTTTGCATAATACTGAAAACTGTTATTATGAAAAAAAAAAAAAGGTATGAGGTTATACATTCTCAAATTGGGAAATGCAAAGTTCATGCTAGAAGAAAGAAGTGATTTCAGATGATGATAATAATGTAGTGTGATAAAGAGACTGATAGTTATTAAAACAGAAAAGAGAATGGCCAAAAGCTTTAACAGTGGGGGAGATCTCTGTGGCAGGAGATTTTAAATTTAAAATTGTAAGTTTTCCTATGAGAGATAATCTTTCAACCCTGATTACTGCATCTGTAGCATCTGAACGCAAAACATTGTGTATTATAGAGGTGGTGGTTTTTGAAGATTTGGAGAGGAGAAGATAAGAAATTCTAAGAGACCTAAGAGAGAGAAACTAGGATGAAGGCTGGAAATAAGAAAAAAAGTAAGAAGAATTGGAGATAGGACATCTGTACGTAGTAATAAAAGGAAAGGGGAGTGTGAACATGGAAGAGAGAACAAAACCAGCACAGAAATGAGCATGGTGAGAGGAAATGTCACTGCATACTGGTAAGGTGGTTTTCCTGTTTGATTTGTTTTCTGAAGGGGGCTCTAGGACTCAGTGTTTGCAATGGGAGGAGAGTGGCCCCCATGCCCCAAGAAGGGTTTTCCATCTTTAAATTTCTATGCTGTGTTTAAAGAAAAGTGAATATAAAGCAGGTAGAACATAGCTATATACTTCATGAATAAACTACTATTCCTTATCAGCAGAGAAAACAGATGAACAGAAATTATATTATAGCACCTAGAGGCTCTGAACGTGATAGAGGCTACACCGTGTTTGGCATTGCACAGACAATGAGAAGTATCCCTCGCCCAAAGCACATTACTCTCCTGTATGCACACTCAGTGTGAATTCATTGGGGACTACCAATTATACTGATCCATAGAGGGGATGATATCTATAAAGCCTAGTGATGTGATTCCCATTGGAGTGATTGTCTGAGTTGTGTGTGCAGTATTGACACTCAGGCCTACAAATGCAAAATTTTAAATCAAAGTTCCATCTTCACAGAATGCAAGATAAATACAGCGAAATGGCAAAGCAATAAAACCAGAAAAGATTAAACTCTATATCTTGCAAGCTGATTTATACACAATGTGTTAAATAACTGACATAAGAACAAAATGACTAGCATGCATTTTTCATGCACTAAAGCTATCTGCTTAACAGCCTCTCAGAATATCCAGGACTTCTAGCCAAGCAGAAATGAAATGCTTTATTCATTTGGTTATTGATACTTGGGAGAGGAGTGAGGAATTTTAAACAATTTCCTGAATATTTCTCTCACTGATGTCTGTGAAACTGCTTCTTTCTGAGGCATTGAATTTCATTACGTATATCAAGGTCGCTTCTGTTTGAGTTGGCTTTCCCAGTCCCTCTGCCTATTGAACATTAAGCTAAGAACTCAAAAGAAAAATGGAGAGTCTATAAGTTTTTTGAAATAAAAATTCTGATAATTTCAGATAATTTTTGGTAAAAGAACTTTGAATATCTGCTTTTTTTTTAGGCCAATAAACTGTGGCCTGAATGCTTTCTTTTAAAGACTGTTGACTGTCCTGTTTCTCTGAGGTCTTGTTGCTGGCACACAACATTAGTCGATATAAGAATTTATAAAAATTAAGGAGAAGGAAGTTGTTACTATCTCATATCTTTCAGACTGCTCTCTGTTCCTTGTACCCTTTATAATGCTTAGTAAATCTTTCTTAACACAGTTTAAGGAGGAAGAATCATAAACTCCTCTGCATAGTAAAACTTTCAGAAATGCCTGCTCCCCTGCAGTCTGATTTCAGCTTCTTCACTTTCCCATAAGACCTGTCAGCTTGCCTAATAAATATTTGTTTCTAGCCTCAGTTAAGATGTCTTTTCCAGGGGTACTTCACCATCACATGTAAGAAATGCCACAACATAAATGGTAGGTGTGACTTTCTGTAGGCTTAAATACTTGCAAGTGTAAGGAATTTATATTCTTCTAAGGAGCTTCTAAAGAAATCTCAGTGATAAAGTACAGACGAGATATTGTCAGAAGCAGAAAGTGCCTGATGGCCAACTGTTTCATGGTTTGTAATCTGAGGAAGATATTGTGCTGTGTACTCTAATCTACTTTTAGTCTAGTGCTTTCTTAAGCCTACCTTTGATTTTGTCTCTTCCATAAGTGTTAGAAAGAAATTGAATAAGTTGTATATTTTCAAACCATTGGGCCTAAAGGACTTCTTCCTAGGCTATTCAAGACTGATGGACGAAGTCTCATAAAAATCAGAAGTGATCTTGGATTTGTATAAGACAGCTAAGGTATTGTTAGCAAAAGGGAAAGAAGGAAGGGAGGAGCTGAGAAATTAATAGCTCAACTACCTTAACTTCCCCTGTCATACATAAACAAAGTTCCTCTAAGCACCTAAAGAGAAATGGAGGGAATTAGAAGCAAGAATTTGTGTAAGGCCAATTAAGCCTTAATTTGTGCATTAAGCCAATAACTTTTCCTTTCACAGCAGCGTAGCACTCATTGCACTCAAAGAACAAGGAGATTTCATGTGTCAGCTTTTTGAAGGCTTCTGATAGTAACTGACATTGCTGCTATATGAATTTTAAAACCCAAATCATCTAATTAAAATATTTTTACATATATTTCTAGTTTTGGTTAAACCTCAATTCATTTATAATTATTTCTGTATTTTTCATATCATTGGGATAGAAACTGGCAATTCATTGCTTGGAACGAACTATGAAGTCTTCACCGATGGAGGTCTTTAAGAAAAGGCTGCACAAAAGCCTCCCAGGTATGACACAGGTGTATTTGATTTGGCCTTGGGACAGGTCATTAAATGACCCGTTAAGGTGGTTTTTAGATGTTATTTCTGATGTTTTAATTTCTGAGTGTTTTGCTTTTTTTTCCTGACTGTTGTTCCTGGTTATGGTATTCATATGCAACTAAACATATATTCATCAGTCAGTGCTGACTCTGACAGCCTCTAAACATGTTGTGTAAACTGGAATCAGTAACTGCAGAAAAACTTCCTGTAATCACCAAGTCAGTGTAGCTGTCTGCCTAAATTAGCAAAATTCTGCCATTCATTACAGCTGTGCAACTCCATCTAAAGGCAGTAGGTATACATGGCCATAACTGATGGCTGAGATTTGCTTTATTTGTCTTTGAAATCTAGTTTCTATTGCTGGATGGCACAGAGGGAAAAAATTTAGTACTAGTATACAGCCATATCCCACATGACAAAACTGATTTATTGAAAACTAAATTCTTTATATGGTGTGCTTCTGAAAACACATTGTGTTCATGTGCTGAATTTTAGACCTTTGAAACTGGAATATATTGTTCCAAAGAGTCAGGTAAATTGAAAACTATTTATGTCAACATTTCAGAGAAACAAATTGTGTATATTTGCAGCCTGGATAGAGTGCCCCCAACTTTGCACAGAAAAATACTGTTTTCAGCATCACTCTACTGGAACAGGGGTTCTCAAGCCTTTCCCAGACAAATTTGTTTGCAATGTTATTGTTTCTTTTGCCATATATTCACATATTTTGATTAGCTATCCCCTCCTAGAAACATTTAGCACCTGGGAAATAGTGGTGAATTTGCATAATGCCAATTTAGACCGGGTTACAATCCGGAGCAAGCGCAGGAGAGATGAAAACCATTGGTGAAAGTGTAATGTGGCTGTAAAAGGTCAAGTTAAAATGCATATCCAAATCCACAATCGTGTAACAGTCAGCAGAGTAAAGTAGCTTAGGACATTGCTATCTGAAGTCATAGGACATTGCTATCTAAAGTCACTTTGAATTTCTCACAGGCATTGATCATACATTTGATACCATTGGCATGAAAGCTGCTGCTGCTGCTGTCAATTTATAACCCAGGATATGAAAAAAAAAATTAAGTCTGTGTATGCTGATGAATTTGTTTAGCTGTATATTAAAATATTAATCTCTGATCAACTGCTCATCACCTGAAAGTTCAGATAGCATACAATCTACTTTATATAATGCTGATTATATAGATATTTGTAATAGCTATGCAATATTGAAATGCTGACATAAATAGCTTTCAATTTACCTGACTCTCCTTGTCAGCCTGTGAAGGTGAATGCTTTTTTACCCAAACTAGTTCTGATCAAAACCAGACTGAGGTCAACCGTGGGACAGGAGATTGAATGGGTTATCGCTAATGTCGATTGAGAGTGATTTGCTTCAGCTGCTGCTGTATTTCAAAGGAGCAATTGGTGATTCTGCAACATCAAAGAGCAGAAAGAAGTTTTAAATGAATCTATAGCTCTTATAACCTTGCTAATGTGAACATACTCCATGTTTTATAAACTAAAGTTGTGTATGTGTTAAACCATCATAAATTAATGTTATTTTTGTTAAATGTTCCTTTTAGTGTGACATGGCTTGATGTCACTAGTGTTTGCCCAAGAAAGAGTTGAATATCAACAAAAATGTTAATATTTGACCTCTGATACTGCTGGTGACATGATTATTCTTTAAATAATGCACAATATAGAAACCTATAGTTACCATTTCACTGTGCAAAAGATGGATCAGTCATGCATTCTGAAGTGATGACTTTTTCAAATACTGTAAAGAAACAAGATATTTAAGTTTGTAGTTAGGCATAGGGACCATATACTAAAAATATTGATCTTAGTATAATATGAAATACTGAGAAATATGTTACTTTCACTTTAACTGCTTATCTCACTGTATAGATATAGTAGTCAGTCATTTATAAGTTTGAAATATCTGTACTCAGAAGAAATTTTAGCATCCTCTATTTTATAGTTCAGGAAAGAATAAGTTGAAAAAAAAAAAAGTTATCTCAAAATGAACATCTCTCCCAATAAAACTATAAGAGAAAACATGGTTTATTATTTATAATAATGACATTTTAATTGTTGAGAATAAAATTTTTCAAGTACCTATAAAAAAATTTGAATCTAATGCCAGGAATTTCAATCATGATGCATGTTTTTTCCATTTTGCTTTAATTTCTTTTTCACAAGTATTATGTTGAGGACAAGATAGGAAGAGACGGGCTTTATTAATAAACACTCTGCCTTTGAACTTATGGGCAATGCTTTTGATCTCAAACTTTTACTTCTGTTTTTTTCTCACAGTCACTAACCGTGCCACCACTATGAGTTAATGCTGTGGTTTGTATTAATATCCAAAATAAATTAGGCTTAAAGTTTGATCTATACTTAGTTGTCTCATTTGTCAAAACAGTAGTTATCAGTCATCAGTCTTTGCTGCATCACATTTCAAAAGCCATGTTTAGGTTGTAGTCCTCTCCTTTGGTTTTGATGATAGCTTTTTTCATCGTTCCTTCTACTGCTTCTCCCAACACAGTCTTCCTGAAACTGACTGTGTCCTTTAGGTGAACTAAATCTCATTTCACCTAGTTAAGATTTTCCTCATCTAAGCCAAGTTGTAATGAGTGGCTTAACTCTCCAAATGAAGCACGTGGAAGTAAAAATAACTACGATACAAATATAGAGCACTCTGGTGCTCAACTCATCACTTCTTTCTTTCTGCAGATTTGGCTTTGGTGGCAGTATATCGAGTCTGCCAGATTGTATCAGTTCTGGAACGATCTATTAAAATGCGAGAATAAACAAATCTTCTCTCTGTATTTTTCTACTAGATGAAGCAGAGCTCTTCCCATAGCACCATAAGACTCACCTCTAAGAGCCTGAATTGATTGAGGAGGAAGGAAATTCATCATGCATCTTTGTTTAGCTTTCTTAGCTCTCTTAGTAAGAGGACTTACAGTCTGAATCTCCTGCTCTGAACCCCATAATTTATCCCCAGAATTAGAACTATCTTGCTGCTTTGCTTTTTTCTCAGAAGTGAACCCACCAATTCTAGACACTGAAGTCAAGCCCCCTTGCAGTTTCTCTTCAGTATGGTGGGACTAAGATGCCCCAGAGTGATATAAACCGTATAACCCTCATCTCTCTATCCTTGATTACAAACTGTATTCAAGTAATGGCTATTTACCTGTCCATGACTGCTTCATCACTTTCTATCACAGTAATTAATCTTAATCTAGTGGTGAAACTTTTTAATGTTTATTCAAGGTAGGTATATTTTTTCCCTGTGTATCACAGGGAAAAAAAGGACAAAAGAGAAACAACTCCAACTTCCCAACTCACAAATTAATCATGAATACCCTTTTTTCAATCTCCTTAAAACATTTTCTTATGCTTTTTGATATGGTTTCTTATTCTTTAAGCTATTTCTTAAGATTATCTCTCTCCATAACGGTTCTTATATTAAATCACCTTATTTAGTCTCTTATGTTGTCTCTATATCTTTTAAAAACAAGGGAACTGGATTCCTCTTCAATCTCTCTTGAAGCTACTGAACATGTATAAATATAATTTAAAAGTTCACAGTTCCCTAACAAATGTCTGATAATGTTTACTGATGCATATTATGTCGTCCTGCAGCTTTGTCTAAGTACATCTAATACTTCTATAACCACTTCTTTTTTACATATACTTGTCCTTTAATGACCCAAGGGATATTGATTCCTCATTTGGTTCATCACCAACCTCTTCAGTAAAGACATGGACAAAGTTGTTGTATAACAATACTGTGCAATTCAGCACTGGTACAACCTCTACATTGCCTCTTAGTGACACAAATCTTTTGTTGCTGTCCTTTACGTGTATATCTCTCTCTCTCTAAATGAGGTGAAATGAAGAATTGGTAGCCTGGAATCAGGTGCCCCTCAAGCCCCATTTTTGTATATGTTTATCTTGCACTATTTGGTTTTCCTGAAAGCTGCCAGTCCTGTCCTGAACACTGCAGGAAATGCAAAGTAAATTTGCAAAGACAGCTGACTGTCTCTGTACTATAGATCATGAGCAGCTATCTTGGTCTGACCTTTCAGTTTTGTTTAATGTTTCTCCATCTCAGGAAAATCTTTGCTTATTACTTCTTCATGCTTTTCATAGAATATATAGTCACATACCGTTACTTGTATTATGAGGTAGATAACATGCAGAAGCAGTTAGACTTCCAAGCCTGAGTGGTAAATATTTAAGAAACTATTGCTATCTGAAAACTGGATGAGATTTTTCATTATGGAAGTTGACTGAAGAAAGAAAAAAAACAGACAAAAATATTTGTTGTTGTCAGGAACATATTCATTCAATTGGAAAGATACTGAGGTGATATATCAGAGACAGACAATGGGCTTTCACTGATGAGTACCTTCTGTAAGCTATGCTTACATTGTGGGGTGATGTATTGCTATTAGTATGCTTCCACTGACAGATTATTTTTTTTTCTCTCTGCTTCTGTTTCAAAGCTACAAGGAGAATATGGATTTTAGTTTTCTGGCATTAGCTGGGTCAGTTCTGCTCATTTCTTTAATTTAACAATATGGTGATCTGTTCGACCTCATTCATTTAACTGTTTAACTATGGAAAAAATCTTCAGCTGGCATAAATCAAAGAAGCTCTGTGGGCTACAGCAGCAGGACTCTTATTTATGAGACTTCAGCGTCTTCCCTGCTGCTTTTGTCTGTGGGATAAACTTTGGAGATTTCAACATTATTTAAATGAAATGTTATAAATAGCTCAACATACTCGTTCAATCTGGTGATACTTGTTCTCTGAATTTAAGGGGCTAGCTTTATTCCAGAGATGTTTCCTGAAAGTGTGGGATAGAGATAAACTTATATGTGTGCATACTGATGAAATCCCTATGGCAGAAACAACAGTTAATTATTAAATCCAGAAGATCCTATTGAGATGGAAACCTCTTGGCATGTTAAAGCCTAGGGAAACAAGTTTTCTCCAGCTTTTGTGTTTGTGTTGGAATCTAGAGAAGCAAACTTCCTAGAGACAGTACAAATAAACCTAAGTGTTTGTATTGCTCTTTGGAAATGTAAGGGGGCAGAAACTGAGGAAGAATTCTCAGATACCTGTGACTTAAGCCAGAGAGAAGGATATCCTTTCATATCAGGAAGGATAGATGTTTCAGAAGTTCAGGAAATATAATCCTGGCTCATGAGAAGAGGGAGAGAAATGGAAATATTCCAAGCAGAAACTGTATGCTTGTTGTGGTTACCCCCAGCTTGTGACTAGGACCACGCAGCCGCTCTCTCGCTCCTCCCATTTGGGATAGGGGAGAGAACTGGAAAAGTAAAAGTGACAAGAAAACCTCATGGATTGAGATAAAGACAGTTTAATAGGTAGAGCAAAAGCTGCTCACGCAAGCAAAGCTAAACAAGGAATTAATTCACTGCTTCCCATTGTCAGGCACACGTTCAGCCATCCCCAGGAAAGCAGGGCTCCGTCATGTGTAATGGCTACTTGAGAAGACAAACACCATCACTCCAAATGTCCCTCCCCCCTTCCTCCTCCTTTCCCCAGCTTTATATACTGAGCATGACATCATATGGTATGGAATATCCTTTTGGTCAGTTGGAGTCAGCTGTCCCAGCTGTGTCTCCTCCCAACTTTTTGCGCACCCCCAGCCTACTCGGTGGCGGGTTGAGTGAGGAGCAGAAGAGGCCTTGACAGCTTAGCAGCAACCAAAACCATCAGTGTTTTACCAACACTGTTTTCATCCCAAATCCAAAACATGGCACCATACCAGCTGCTAGTAAGAAAGTCAACTCTATCCCCGCTGAAACCATGACAATGGACTTTATTCAGAGGATTCTGAGCTTTGTTTTATAGTGTGCTCACAAGAGAGAGGAAGCTGAGACAAGAAAACTTATATGGGGCTTTTAATTTTTGTTTTCATTTAAACAAAATGATAAATAATTGGGGTTTTCACTGAAGCAATCCTACTTGAGTTTAGGAACACATATGCAGATTTCACGTGTTGCTGAAGTGCGAAATGCAAACTCTTGCACAAGCTGGAATATTCTGAGATAATGCTCTTGAGCTCTTTGGTGAATTTGGATGTGTGTATAGGGATCGATCAGACCTAAGGCAACTGCACTGTTTTCAGAAGTTATGACTTAGAAATCTTCCAACAAGACTAAAGAAAAAGAGTGTTTAAATCTATGCAGGTATTTGCATTTTAAGAGCCGAGTGACTTCTACTCTTGTTTCAGTCGTGACAATTAACAAAAACTGGAAAAAGTGAAATGTGTTTTTCAAAAATATCTAGAGAACCAAACACTTTACTGAAAGACTCTTCTAACAATGTATTTACCTGTCAAATTCATACACCTTACAACATGGAAATGAACAATTGCACTTCTGATGCCAGTTAAACACAGACATTAGTTTGTTTTAAAATTAAATTTTCACACTAGTGAACAGTAGGCTTTGTCTGCTCAGAAGTCAATAGGGTTAGCAATGTAATCTATTTTTTTTCAATGTGAGTCTTCAGAAATGCTAAGTGAGTTGATAAAGTATGTTGTCACTTAGCAACCTTAATTTTTTAGAACTATGTTTTAAGTTCTGTATATTCATATCCACACATCATGGGAGAGACACTAAAGTATTCAGCCTTAATTGCCAGTGAATTATTTCTTAAGGCAGTTCAGCGTATGCTAACAAATATGATGAACGTTGCCTTCCATTGTCTGTCTGCTTATAGTCCTGCTTTTCTTTTTGTTTCATGGGGTGACACAATGCTCCTTGGCAGCATGCTGCTTCTCCGCTCTGCTATCTTTCAAATATTCTCCATTATGTACTAGGGTTTTTGAGAAGTAAGTCTTCCTGATCACTTTCCCTGCTGAGTTTCATAGTACACTTGATATTAAATGGTATTTATTTCTCCTTGGTTTGAAACAGCCTCTTGCATTGTAAGTGTTTTCTTATTTGGAGCTTTGAATTTATAGGTTTTGTAAGTTGAATGACCTCTTGTTTCTCATTCAGCAGTGTCAAGAGTCAGGCGTTGCTGCTGTCTAGGGGCCAAGAACTTAAACGTACAGTTCATTTTTTTCAAAGGCAGTTTGGGCACAGTGAAGCTGTGGATAAAACTCCTCCTAATGACCATTCTGAGTGCACTCTTTTGAAAAATATCATGCTCAGAGGCCTCTGATTCTGTAACTCACCTTGGCCATGGCAACAACAACGGTAAAATCTGGTGCAATTATATAAGACAAATATAAAGCAAGCTGGAAGTAAAAACTGCTAAAATATTCTCTTCAAATCAGAGGATAGCCATTGAGAGTTGGATAAAGATTAGTCTAGCTTGCACAGTACAAAAAGAGGTATGGAAAGCTCTGTACCTTGATATGTATAAGCTAAAGTAACGTTTCATTCAAGCCGCAGTACTCAGGATAAAGTTATGTTGAAATGCCCGAGTGTTTTGATCCAATTTCTTATTCGTGACATAATGGTATTCTCTTTCACAGTCACAACAAGGTTAGCATGATTGTGAAATGTTTATGCGATGTGTCTGCTGTAACTCACGCAGAGCTAACATCTGCGGACGTTTTTGCTTTTGAGTTAGTGACAGGGGCCACAGACAGGCAAACTAAAGCTCATGTTGAACTAAACAACACGAGGGCTTTTTACTGATTAATTAATTGACTGATTAATTACTGATTGCAGTGTTTGAATGGCTAATATGTTTGAGTAGGATTTCTTGTGTTAGTGTTAAATTCTCATGATTTTTCTCGTTCAAAAGTGAAGTCTTCTATGTGCAGCTGATTGCTGTATCAGTGTGGACTCTTGAAGATGCTTCTGGGGAAAAATGGGTTTGACAGACTCTTGCTTCTGTGAGGCTACCTGTTTAAAGGACAGGGGTTTAACTGTATTATGATGGAAAGTCATCACATATCGTTTTTTTAAATATTAAATTGGTGATCACTGTAACAACATATTAAATCTCACAAATAACTATTCCTTTTAGAGGTGTATTACACATACATTGGAGGAGAAGAGAATGGTCCATCATAACTCTTTTGCCTGCCTTGTGCCCCCCTGCCCCAGGACAACTCTTTCGTACCCTCCCACAACTTCTGAGGCGGCGTCTGTCCTTTGACTTTCATTCCCAGCGTAACACCAAACAGAGAGCACATGTTCTTCATATCTGTGGCATACAGCATTTGATTTCCTCATCAAAGGGTCAAATTTATACATGGTTCTCTCTGTAAAAGTCCTGAGTAATCTTCTAAAAGATTTTGACCATGGTTATAAAGGGCAATTAAGAAACTGCCCTTTTTTATTAAACTGTTTATTTTAGATTACAGCTCTTCCAGCTTCCTGTAGCATACATAGGGAGCTTGTTCATCCTATACATTCTTTGCTCTGAATTTTTAGAGAGCTAAAAAATTAAGCATCAGGGAAACTCCTTGTTTATACAAATAGCAAGTATTCCCAAAAGAAAGTAATTTCAATGGGCATTTTAAGTTGGGGATTCTTTTGCATTTGGCCATGATTCAACTTTTAGAGGAAATGTAATCTTACTAATGTTGCAAAAACACTGATGAGGTAATGAAGAACACTGAAAGAAAATTTGAAAAATCATACCGTTTAGAGTGAAAATCATATGTAATAAGTAAATCCATAAAGTTCACTTTTGGTTCCTGGATGAGTCATTAACGGCGAACGTGCCAAATCCAACCAGTAAGTTATTGGCAACAAATAGGTTCATTAGATCTAATGAAAATTTACATAATGTATCAAAAAGGTAGTACTTAAGCAGGGACGCCCAGGAAAATGTAATCTGTATGTGCTGCAAGTGGCTCAATTCAATCTGAGAAAAAACCATGAAGAATGGGGAAGCTTGTAAGAAAAGGACAGATTTCTGCAGTTTATCAGTTATCTTACCAATTTGTTAATGCTTTCACAGGACCTTGTTTTTAATTTATTTCAACATGAAGACAGCAGAATGAAGTTAGTGATACACAGGGTTGAAAACAACCTCTTGTGTTAACCCCAATGTGATGGAGGTGAAGCTCTTGAATAGAAGGCTGCACAGGAGTACAAGATTATCCCAAGAGATTGATAGTACAGAATTGCTGATATCATCTGTGTCTTTAATATAAGAAATCAATAAATGTGCTTTATGTGAATATAGGTTTGTGAATAAACTATATAGTAAAGTGGAACTTGTGACATGCTGCAGACACGTGCATTTCCATCTTTGCATGCAAGACACTAAAGAGCAATGAAAAAAGAGGAAAGGTGTATATGAAAAATCAATGAACTGGTCTCAGATGCCATTTAATATGTTCCTTTGCACTGTCACTATGATTTTCCTTTCATTTTTTTGTTTAGGGAGATTGCATATAGAAGTACATAAAATTGTTTGCAGATTTTCCTTCACACAAGTTGATATTAAGGAAACATTTTTCTTCTTCAGATATCCTTCATGATAGTCATCCTGTACAAAACCGGAATGCGTGTTTTTACATTTGCTTTATTTTCTGGTGTGAGTGTTTTATTTAAAAAAAATGACTACTCTATCTCTAGGTCTCCTGTGATGGTTGGATTATTAATGTAATCAACCTCTTCTGAAACGAACGGTAGACTAATGGCTAGAGATGTGTTCAGTAACCCACGAATAATTCCTGTACTCGCTCATTACTTAAAAAGAAGAGGGCAGCTTTTTTCTATGGGTGACCCAGCAGTAATTAAAAGATCACAAATTCATGTAAATAACAGTGCAAAAGTTAATGCTGTCCTTGAACAGATCTAAGCTCAGTACCAGGCTTTTTGAAAAGAGGGAATATGCTTTAATTTTGGTGCCCAGGTCATTTGTATATAAAGCAGGGAACATGGCTGTGAAATAGTCTCTTTGGGCCATGGAATGGATTCTTTTTCACTGCTGGTTGAAAATTATTATACACTGTTAAACAGCTAATTTGAATGTTAGGTAGACTGCACATGGGTGTGAGCAAAGTGCCCCAAGTTTTTAGGATACAAGGCAGTTCTAACAGGGAGGATTGGGAAAGTGCAGTGCTGAGTTCATCTGTAAGATGGAGAGGGCTCATTGCCATGGGAAAGTGACTGATCTGCCTCTGAGTCCCACCTGGACTCTCTTCCACTGGCTCAAAGGGCAGGCCAGTTGCTAATACTTGGCTGCCATGTGTAGTCTTCCCCAGTCCCCACAGAGAAGAGGGATCGTGAGGGTCTTTTGGGCTCCTCATTATTAATACACATGGTAGGTGCTATGCTAGCCAACTTAAAATCTTCCTAAGCACATATATTTAGGCTACCATCCATATTCAGATGAATCCTAGGCAGGGGAGTGAGGCACCCCTCTCTAGCACAAGACACCTCTTTGGCCAAGTGTCCCCAGGAGTTTGATCCAGTAACTGTTAGCTGAGCTTGTCTAACAAGTGCTAACAGATCCGAATTAATTCAGAAAGGCAGCCAGAGGAACGTGTGGTGCCTACCATTTACATAATTGTCGAGTAATCACAGCATTTACTTTGGAAAAGGGAAACTTCATCTCTAGCCTGCCTCAGTCTGAAGAGATTTGAAGTCTGTCATCCTGTTTCCTGTTAGAAAGCCCTAACCACCGCTTCTGGGAAGAATGCTCCATTTCTCCTACTGGGTAACAGCAGTGAGAGCTAGGCTTGGCTCCTAGATGGACAGAGTATTAAAATACTTCTGAGATTAATGGCCAGAACTCAGGTTTCCTCTCCATCATGCTATACAGATATCACCTACTTGTGTCATTCCTCTCTGACATTCCTTGTATTCATGGCTGCAAATTGACCTCATTTCAATACGGGATGTGCAGAGGATTCTTATCAAGGATAGCTTAGAGCCTGGAGTTCAAGGGAGCTTTTCTTGAGTGTGTGATTATGGGAGCGGGAGGATGAGCTCTAAAATATCTGAAGCTGAGGAAGACTGTATTTGTCACCTTAGGGAAATGCTTTTACCATTAAGCTCTCCTACAGTGAGCACATGTAATTTGTCACCTCCATAAAGAAGTGTGACCATGGCTCAGTGAAATGCTGATCCTCAGCAAGTGTCAGGCTTTACATCACTGTGTTAGGAGAGCTCCAGAGACAGATAGGTGCTTTGAAATACCACTGAGGTTATGTTTTCCAATGACAATTGTAAGCATATCTCTGCTTAGAATGGTAGAGATTTTTTTTTGGCATGGAGGCCAAGGGTGCCGGTTTAGATGGTTTGCATCTCAGTATTGCAAAATATCCAGTAAGTCTGTATAAACAGGTGGAGTGCTTGGTCCTCCCTGTGCTAGGTTTTAGGATTATTTCTGATAAAAGGTTCACAGTGCGCTTTGGCAGCTACTCTGTTTTGTATCAGGCACCAAGAACTCTCCAGGTTTCTGTCAGGGGTTCTAAATTCACCTGGGTTAGCTGAATGTGCAGCCGCTATCTTGGGGTCTGCCTAGAGTAGCATTTCCATGGCAGTGAGCGGGAACCAGATAGCACTGGTGAGTGAGCCAGAGCTGGGACGATTTCTACCTGGGCGAGAGATCGAGCAGGAGCAGCAAAATGGTGGGAGAGGAAAAGGAGGCAGGAATTTGTGACTTGCTTCCCAGCACACTAGTGTAAGCTTAACACGCTGGTAGGATGTGCGAGACGGCAGGGCAATCTGCAATCCTGACATACTGAAGGAGATTTACAGTTTGGGGAATTTAAAGATCCTGTTTGGTGCTAGGAATAATAAAACT
This sequence comes from Fratercula arctica, assembly GCA_947846985.1. Classification (NCBI taxonomy): domain Eukaryota; kingdom Metazoa; phylum Chordata; class Aves; order Charadriiformes; family Alcidae; genus Fratercula; species Fratercula arctica. The sequence goes on from CANTUZ010000003.1 coordinate 105,443,418, forward strand.
TTGTTCAGTGGAGCTGATCGGAGAAAGGTTATTGTTGGTAGTTAGAAAGGAGAAGTACCAGGATGGGGCTGGTCTGCACATAGGACTGAAATGAATGGTACCCTGTCATGGGCTCGTTAAACAGCCATCCACACAATATCTGTTCATTTTCTATGTTAATCTAATTTTCTGATGAAAGGAAAATCGCTTAAATTGGTTGGCTTAGACTCTTCACAAATCTCTGTCAGAAACCATCCCCTGGTCCCAATTTCCTGTGACAGCAGGGACTGGTTGTGCCTGGCCAGTCCATGGAGGTGCTCCACAAAGAACAGCAGGAAGCAACTCACAGCTGGTTTTAATTTCACTGCTTAAATGGTGGTGTAGAGGCAGCTGGGCAAGTCTTAAGCTCCATCTCATCTCTGCAGAGCGGTGGTAGGACGCATCAGTGTCCTCACACTAAAAGTGCCAGCACCCAACTGCAGGGACTGGGTGCTGGTCCCACAGGGGTCACATTTTTGCTGGTCATAAACAGCACGGGTTTCCCTTTTGCATCTTAACTGTGGTGGCATTTTATCCCACTCTGAATATGTCTGCATGGGAAATTAAAATAATCTAATGCACCAGACAGCGTTAGTTATGGTCATCAGCATTTTATCTGTTAAATTCAACAGAAAAAAAAGCTTTTTTCTGTTAAGTTTTTGTGGTTTTGTTTTTTTTTTTTTTAATCATAAATTTGGTGAAAAGCTACATGCTAAATTAAATTTACAGCATGTGCACATCTGGCAGTACTTACCGTGTACCTAATGGTAACAGGTCCTCTTGTGCTCTTATGTATTTCTTGTGTTGGCAGGTGGCCAGGTCCATATTGGTGGGAGTGTGCGTGAGCAGAAGTCAGGGTAAACACGCAACTCATGTGACTACAGAAGAGGCAGATTCTCAGCTATAACTATGCAGACTTTTTTTTTAAACTTTAACTCATTTTGAATGACCTTTACTGATCATTTATTCTGATGTTTCGCTCTGACACTCAAAAGATAGTAAAATCAGACAGTAAACTACAGAAATAAATACTGTTGCCCTAATCAGCCCAGCTGGTCAGGACCTGGCATTTCTGTTTGGAGAGAAATCCTGACATTCTAAAAATTAATTGCATTATGAATCCAAGGGAAGCAGGAGTTTCCACTCCCCTCTCAGCTTCGTGATCTCACAGCATGTTCTTTGACTGTGTTACTTTCTGAATTAAAGCAGTTAAAAGATGTTTCAAATACATAATTTTGATTCTTTTTTTTTACAGTAATGACTATACAGCACATATAAGGTTAACAAAGATTGAAACGAACCACTTAGCCTCAAAAAGGAATGACAGTCGCATTTTGTTTCAAAGTTTTTCTTTGAAAATTTTGTCAAGTCAGTGTGCTCTTTCCAAAAGTAAAATTCAATTAAAACTTTAGGAACTGATGTTTTTGTAGGAAATTATACTGCTGAGGGTTTTTCAGTCAGCAACAATTATCTCTCTGAATAACCTTTGTTTTGCCTCTGCTTTTTAATAATGAAGTATAAAAAAGTAATGCAAGCCATTTAAAAAAAAAGTATGCAAAGTATATAAAGAATGAAGACAATATCTAGTCTAACAAGGAAACATCCATAGTTAGAATGTGAGCAAGTTATTATTAAACAGGCTTTTTGTGCTGGGGTACTGAAATGGACTGAAATTTGCTGTGAACTCACTTGGAGTTTATGCTTTGTGCCCTTGCAGAGAAAGAAACATCCCCTATCTTCTGGTGGTCACCCAGAACTGAGCCTTAACTAATATGAATCACAGGCCTACTTCCTCCACACTCCAGAGTGCAGTGATTAACAGCAAAGACGGGGGACGGGAAGAAGCGTATGAACCCTTTCCCCCTTGTGGTGTTCAGCAAACTGGATTGGTAAAGATAGTCTAGAGATTTGGTTCTGCTGAATTGTTATTGCTAAGCATAGCAGTCTTTTTTGCCATGTGGAGAATAGTTGGGAAAGAAAAGTGAATGTTGTTAAGGCAACACGCTGTCACACTTATTTTGGGTCAGCGTAGTTCTGGTTAGAAGAATGAGCATAATTGCTCTTAGAAGGTCCAGGCTGGACACTAGGAAAAAAATTTTCACCAGTAAGGAAATGCATATCTGCCTCAGAGAACTCAGCCAAAGCTGTAGGTGACCTAATCTAGAGTTGACATTAGTCCCGTTTCAGGCAAAAGGTTGGGCTACCTGACTTTCACCCACCATTTCTGTGATTCTGAAATTTCCTTTGGGGGAGATGTGGTACTGTGAATGTGGGAAAAGTCATAAAACTGCCATCCACCTGCCTCAGCCTTCTTCCAGTTCAGGTATTTTTTTTAGTGCCATTTCAATGACCGGTGAAATCACGGAGAGTCTTTAAATATCATTTGAACAGACTATGAAATGTCAGTGATTTTTATTCATGAATCAAAAGAACTGGTTTCTGCTTCTGTGTATCTTAAGCTATGAAACTTATAAATGATCAGAAATTCTAGTTTAAGCAAGTGGGAAAAGAGAAGAAAGAAGAATCACTTGCTGAGCCTGTCCCAGGTGATGTGTTTTCTGGATTCCTCTTTCTGGGAAGATTAAGGACAGAAAACAGGTCTTCTCTGACTAGTCAAAACTGCATCTAGGAACCAATTGAAGTTTTAATAGCTGTGTCTGTGGAGCCATTTCAAACTGCCTCAGGCAAGGTCCTGGTTCTGCACAGCCCATACTGAAGCAGTAGCCATGCACCATTCACTCCAGTGCTTTTAATCTAAGCTAACAATTGTTAAATAATTGTTTTATGACTGTTGAGGGAGCGCGGTAGCGCTTGATCTGAAGTACACTGAGATTGGTGTGAGTTTTCCCTCTAACTTCTAATAGGTTTTGGATTTGGTGCATCGTGTGTAGAGAGTCACTTGATTTTTCACTGAGTGAAGCATATTTTTACTCTACAGTTTTGGACTCTGTTTTTTCAATATCTATTAATAAAATTTAGACTCAATCAGACTGTTTGTTTTGCCAGTTCTGTTTTTGTAATTGGTTGGGTTCAAATTCTGATCAGAGTCTGAAGATTTCCCTGGTCATTTTGAAATACTGGTGTGAAATCCGTCAATCTATCTTATTTCTTTTTCTTGCTGATCATTGGAGTTTAGACAAATTACGATTTCAGTATATGACTGAATTGCATGACTTGAAATAGCTTTTTCACGGTTTAATCAGCATCACCATGCATATTCCCTAGGTCATTATCACAAAAATGTGGTGCATTTTCTTGTCCAACTGGAATTTTTGCTTTTCTTTAGAACAGGCTACATTTATTTAGTACAGCATTGTTTGCTTTTCTTTATATCCTATTCCAGATACAATTAGAATTCTGCATTAGCTTCGTTATTACTGCTATCTACTAGACAAAGTAATGGACTATAAATTTGATGTATGAGTATGTTTCTGTTAAGAAGAAACACACAAAGTATTTCTCCATTAATTTGCATTTAGTGGTATCTTAAATACTTTATATCTTCATTTACAATATTTGAAAAATATATTGAATGGCCCCATAATAAAAGTTTACCTTTTGCAGGAGTGATTTTTAAATCCATTTTGTAATTAAGTTAATCCTGTGTGGCATCTGAGTGCTAAATCTAATTACATAATTAGACATCTGCATTATTAACTGATCTGTGGTGACATAACAAACGCATCCTTTGAATTCCATTGTCTTTGTACATTTGGTCTACAAGTTATTTGGTATACAGTTGATATAAGAACATATATTTCAACAGCTTTATTATACCAAATTTACCAAGTTGAGTTAGAGATGAATGATTTGACATATAGTTAACTAAGCGGCTATAAGTTAGCTACAGATGATTTGTAGCATATTTCAGTATGAAAATTTTGTTTCTTATAAATCACTGAAATGCAATAAATTGCATTTTGTATGAAAGTATTACATGTGAAAATGTCTTCCAAAATTAAATTATTATAGTCTGAAAAAAACATGATACTGATGGGGGAGCTGAAAAATACAGGTGAGGCTGAAAACGCATTTAATTGACATTTAAGAATCAGTAGAGAGCTGATGAAATGCAAAGAGATACTAGTCAGCTATTTCTTAGATCAAAGCAGCAATGATAGCACATGATGACAGAGAAAGAAGATGCTATGAGAAGAGTGAAGTCAATGGAGAGAGGCGTGAAGAGTAATTAGATCCATGAGGTGAATTTTGGGGGGTTTGTTTTAGTAGCTTCGTAATAATACTTTATAAAATTGGAGGTCTGTGAGTTGTGAGCAAAAATTGTTACCCCTTGATTTTTTTTGACTAATGTCCTGTGCATTTAGGTGTGAAAAACTACATAAATTTCCAGTAGCTTCAGTATTTAGAGCACTAATAAGGAATGCATTTTTCTTTATGCAATTAGGTATATTTCTTTGTTCATAAATTAGTGCTTAAAGGCTATGAAGATATACGATGCAGGGCCTTCAGAAAGCTGGAATTAGGACACCAGGTAACTGTGTTGGACTTTATCTACCTGGAAGGAGAGAATATGTTGATGCACAAAGTGAAGACAGGAGTTTCTGTTCTGTGTTGGGGTCCTTTTTTCACTAGTAAGGCCGTTCTGCCTGAAGGAACAATTGGACCATCAAGTTTCTCCCATAAGGAGAATGGTATCGGAACACCAAGGTCCCGTATGTGGGATCTGTGGGGATTCTGTGACACAGAGATTTATATTCCAAGTCTTTGCTTAAGGTTGAATTTAACATACTTTGCAACATTTCTATACTTCCTTTTATCTCTCTTGGTTACATAGATTCATTTATATCACAATATCCCTGTAAGTTAATCAGAGGTTTTTATAAGTGGGTAAGACACAGGCACGCAACTGCCCTTCAGTAATTAACCTGGGTTCAGTTCCTAGATTTTCATTTTACCTTGGCCAAATTACATAACTTACACCACCATGGGAAATGTCCATGTCCCCCTCTTTTTAGTACTTTATCAGTTAATATTATGATTAATTTAGAGCAGAGATTGTCTGTTGCTGCACTTCTGTCCTTTACCTGGAAGAATCTTGGTTGAACCCCCAGGCACTAAAAATGAAATGAAAATTGTATCCATTTTACAGAAGCATAAGGAGAGTACAGAAAGACTATTTTATATAGATTTAGTTTCTCAGAAAATTTGTGTCAGTAACAGACCAGAAATGGAGTTTTTCTAGTTCTTTTGCACATCTTCTTAATGGTTGTGCTACATGTTCTCTGAGGAAATGTTGAACCTATGGTGGATATGTACTGAGGATGCTGCCTAAAGGCTTGTCATTGTAAAGGTGTCAGAAAATTAAATGAAAGAGAACAAAAGGAGAGTCTTTCTGAGAGATGAATAATTTCATCACCTGAAACATTTCATGTTTGATATATCCAAGTTCAATGAATGTCAAATAGTAGAGCCATTTTGCATGTTTATTTTTACCTTCACTAAGTTGGATATCTTTCCTCTAAATTCCATATCTCTTGCTCCAGCCAACTTCTGTTTCTGCCCCAGAAAAGCATGATTTTGAAAGCATTTTGAGGCAGTAACTAAAATAGTAGCCATTTCGTGCACTAGCCTCCTTCCCGTTCAGTCGGAGCAGATGTGTCGTTGCATACCAACCACATGCTGGAAATCTGGCAAAACTACAGCATAAGCCAGCCTACACGGAGACAAAAATCTTTCCCTGTGCCTGTGAATGCTCTGGGTCTTTTGCTTCTTGGGACCGATGGTGGCTTTTGAATGCAGCTCAGCTGCGCTAAAAGCTTCAAGCTACAAAATAACCCTCAAAGTTGGCTTGCCTCCAATACCATCTGTGCTTTTAGATCTTAAACATGTATCTATTCAGATGTGTTAACACGTGCAAATCCATTGTTTATTTAAAGTAGCAAAAGACAATAAAAAATAAAAGGGGAGAAAAACCACCCGCAACGTGGAAACCCCGAATGTTGTTTTTCATTGAAGAGGTTGTGGGGACAGAATACCACTTCTACTGTTGGCTGTAAGTGTTGTAGTTCCTGGGTGAATGATCTGAAGAAATTACTATGTGATGTATAGTAACTCGAAGTGGAGTTTTGCATGTGAATGGTGTTATTCTGAAGTCATAGAATAGTTACTTGCCATAAAGAAAAGCAGTTCATTTTAGGCCAAGTGCCTGCACTTTATCTAGTCATCATTATGGAAAATTAATTTTTATGGTCCTTCATTTGGTAGATTCTGAGGTCTCTCTTATGTTCACAGAAGAAATTCTAGCTGGTACAGAGTAGTACTACTACTGGAGTAGTACTTAAATTATTCCTTCATGAAAATAGTTCATCTGTAAGAGAATATGGATCTAAGATCCGTGCCTATGTGCAACATTGCTTATATCTAATAGACAAAAATCCCTCTGGAATGTAAGAGAAGCATCCCATTCCCTTTAGGGAGTTTCAGGTAAGTCCCTACATTTTATATAGAGACTCAGGGACAGGTACAGTGAGCGCTCAAGCATTGTATCTTTTTTCATTACTTTTATAATGTGCATTAACATGACATATAAGAAGTATAAACTACTCATGTTTTGTGGAAGTCTTGGCACTGTGGCTACTACAGGCTTTGGTAGTGACTGTGTCTTCACTTCCTGTTCATCTGATTGCACGTTGCTCTTCAAACACCTACAGCATGTCAAGTGTACAATAAGACGTAACAGTTACGTATGTTTTAATTCTACAAGTCATCATTAGGTGGAATGCTATAGCTTGTGTTGTGCGGGTAAGCAGAGAAGATGGTGAGAACAGTCCATTTAAGCCTCAGTCTTTGAGTCCAGGATCCGCAAATGTTGCCCATTTTGAAAGCTGCTGAAACTGCTAACCTTGCCTCAGATTCCATTCTCTGCACGGCTCAAAAAAGGTTACCGGATGCAGTGTTTCCATACTGGAGCCTTCCCAGTTTTTTTAAGTAGCACCCTGCAATAAATCCTCCCTTGATGCCTATTACTACTCTGCCACAATTATTCCAGAGACATTCGTGCCAGTCACTTGTCAATCCCATGTCCGTTTCTCTGAGAGTAACAGATTGCTGAACTCTACATATGCCACTATCAGAAAAGTTGCCAGTGATTTCTCTCTCATGATTTTCAGTTGCTATTCCCTACTTGGGCACTCTACAAGGAGGAAAATACAAATGCTTCTCGATATTTCCCCACTTTTATCTACCTATATCTTTTTATTTCTTATTGTTGATATGATGATTACTTCCCACTCCTCCAAGCTGCTGGATTGGTGTGCCTTATCCATGCCACCGGTCCATCGGCAACCACCAAACCCGAGATGCTGCTGAACCCTTCCTATGTTGGATAGAGACAACAGAGATGATAGTTTTAAATCAGCAGCTTCTTAGTCTGGCAGTGCAAGTAATCCGAGATCATATAAATGCCAGCAGCATTTATAGGCTGCTCCCCTGATGGGACTGTCGGCTTTCTTGGCTCTCCAAAACAAATCTTTCCTTCTGGCTGTCCAAATTTTGCTTGGAATGACATCAAGTTAAATGGCTTTTCCCAGGTTGAGAACCGTTTCTTCCCCTGCCTCACAGCTGTTCCCTGGGTGTCTGCAAGGCAATGAGGCGTGCTGCCATGTTGAGGTGGAAGCTGGAGTTAAAAGGTTTCATAGAGCGTACACATGACTAGGAGGAAGTCTTAAGCAGCATCATTATGTAGGTTACCATCATTAACCTACTATTTTTAAGAGATTCTATGTGTAATTAGTGACAGATAATTATCACAAGTTCTTTTCCATCCACTTTGCATTCCTTTTCTTTCTCTTCTTTGCAAAAGCTTCTTTTTGAGTGAACAAGCAATTAGTATTATTTCAGCTTCATGAATTCTACTTAACCTTGGAAATAAAATATTATTTATTTGCTCTTTATTGACAGATGATGTGCCTGGAATAGTGAACTTTGATGGTGATTTAATAAGTCAGGCCTTAACCTAGAAGCACTGCACTGTGACCGCAAAAAGCTTTCCATATTTTAACATTTAGATCTATGATTGCTGCTTGCATGTTCTATTTATTTATGAAAAAAGATTAATTTATTCATTTGTACTCAGTATCCATTAGACAGGGGTGATATCCTTCAAACAGTGATGAATTCTCAACTAAGTAGGCCAAAGACTTTTCCTGAACAAGAAGTCTATTTTAGCAAATGGCATAGGCCACAAAGGAAGATGAGAACATCTGGATGGTTAGCAATTTTTGAATGTCTTGTGTTTATGGTATGTGTATTATGATGTGTATTAAATATGATATGTGATATGATATGATATATGATATGTGTATTAAATAGCTCCGATGGAAAAAGAAAAAAAAAATATGTGAAGTCTGCATTTCTGCACAATGGATTTGCGGTCTTTTTATATTTCTGCACTTGACTATTCCCAAATAGGATGCATTGGATGCATTACCAAGTAAAGCAAAGATTTAATTGAAAAAAATATAGTAGTACTGGAGCTACCTTTCCCAATATTTGGTGTTATAATTTTGTAACTTCTGCCTTATTTTAGTTAAATGCACATTTAGTATTTGAGGCCCTTGGCTACTGAGGTGCCTAGTTCCCACTGATTTCAATAACAGTTAGTTACCTTGGGACGCTCAATGCCTTGAGGAAACTTTTGTGCCATAGCACAGGATTCATGTTCTGGTATCAGTCACCAAGAGCTGTGCACCTGCCCTAGGGGCAGTTGTCTCTCATAGGCAGTGGACCCAGATCCTGTCTGTCTAAGGCAATTAGACATCTGTCTTAGCTAGATGGGTTGAATTGGTCTGTGGATGTTCTTGTCTCTCCCTTTTGACTATGGCAGGACCTAGAAAACCAGAACAGAACAGTTTCTTAGTAGGCTCTCTACTTCTAGGTGAGATGAATCCCACTCCTTATGTGTAAGCCCTTTTTAGGTTTCTAAAAGCTTTTAGCTTCACTTACTAGGTAGTATCTATGAATGCTGTGAATGTGAAGAATCTCCCAGGTACTGAGAGCAGTATATGTGAAGCTGTATGATTACTTCAGACCACCAAACGTAAGACTGTTTTGGGCCTACCTTTCCTACTTTATGTCTGCCCAACATCTTTTGCTATCCTGATGGCTCCACAGGGACTTCCTGACCTGTCCTTCTATGACCTCTTTCTGAACTGTCTCATCAGAGATACTTTCTCTGGGCTTCGACTGATGTTTTCAGCAGATTATTCTGATGCCAAACCAGTGATGGCAAACATGGACCACAGGCCATGTTGTACAGTAACTTAAACAACATCAAGAAGCTGCCCGTCAATATTTATTAGTTTACACTCCTTATTGCTAAGGCTGCCACCATTTTATCAGAGGAACTGGAAAATGTATTGAATGTACAAAAAGGCTACAGAAATCCCACAGAGGGATAGAGGAAATGTGTTGTTGAGACTTAATGAGATGTGTGAGGACCTAGTGAATAATAAAGAGAAATATGGGGCAGTCATCGTACTGAGTAGCTTGGTGTAGATGTTGCAATGGATGATGGTGGGACAATGTTGGGGATGTGTGGCATTTTTAAGTTGCAGAATGCATCTGTGAGATTAAGATGAGGGAGTGGAAATACAGGAGCAGAGAATGTTGGCAGTTGTATTCCTGATCACTGGTTCATTGTCATACATGTGTTATGGATTCAAATAAACAACTATTTGCCTTTTTGTTTTTAACATATAGGCCCAAAGCAGAAAAATGGTACAGTGTGTGAGTAGGGATGCATGTCACTTAACTGGTGCTGCTGGTATTTCCAAAAGGAAGAATGTCATATATTCTAATATGCTCGTTATTGAATTGGGTGCTGGTTCTCCTGGTATCCTCTGCAGCTTGTCAGAAATCAATCTGGTTCCAGAAATACTGCAACAGGGAAGTGGTCTCAATTTTAGAAATGGAGGTTGATGGAGGTATGCTAAACTGAGGACGACTGCAGCTCTTCTGTTATGTGTTCAGTTCCTTCCTCCCTCTCTCTCTCTCTTTTTTTTCTTTTTTCCTCTGTAGCACATCAGGGTCCTAAAATAATTTATCCATTAATAAATTAGGTTTGACTTTTCAAGGTGATGCTTAGATCCTGATTTACAGAATAGCCATAGCTGGGAAATGCTGCTTATATGTACTAATACAGATTATGTCTAGAACATTTTGTATTAGATGGGAAAATATGTGATACACAGGTGCATGTAAAAAGCACAATAATCACAAGCTATGCAGTGGCTCCATATTTACTTACAGGGACAAAAACTCACTTGTAAGCATTGGAGGCAAATGTTGCAAATCACAGAATGGTTCGGGTTGGAAGGGACCTTAAAGATCACCTAGTTCCAACCCCCCTGCCATGGGCAGGGACACCTCCCAATCACTTAAAAACCATACATTTACAGCATTAAAAACATAACATTTAAAACATATATTAGCTTGAGATTTTTCAAGTTTTTTTTGACCTTCTAGTTCTTGCTACTCTTACTTGAAAACAGACATGTAAACAGCACACATGGCTTTGAAAATTGTGGCATTAAACGTTGAAACCATGAAAATATTTTGCAAGTCCTTGGAATTTTTAGGTTTTACAGTAAAGGTTAAATTCAAAGAAAGCCGTTCTCACCAGATCTTACAATAAAATCATCCCTGCATCTGTGTCTCACACCAGCCTGACATGACATGACATTCTCCTGGGGGAATACGTCAGCTTGCAGAGACCTTCGCCCACATATAGGTCAGTTCTCTTTGAACAGATGTGAGATAATTGCAAGAGGTGTGAGAGCCTACATAGCTGGGTCAGAGGGTGGATTCTGCTCTCATACCAATGCAAACTCTTACCGAGAGTAATATTTACATATGTGAGAAAACAGAATTTGGCCTGGTGGTTTCACAGGTGAACAGAAGAGCTGGATTTGGCCTGGTGTCTTTACTCCTCAATTGTATATGGGCCTAATTGAATATTAACATAATTAAACTCAGCACATATTGACAGATTGCATTTCACACTGGCTTCCATGCTGTGACAGGGAACGGGAATTTGCTTCAGGTGCTGTTGCCTTTTCCCAATGGCCTGAATAGATGGAAACGAGAGGGGGAGCTGTGGGAACAGGAAAAAGAAGGGGAATTATTACTTTGCTTTTAATAAGAGGGGAAGAGGAACAACTCCAATTTGTTTTAAGCCTACCTGTTCTCACATAAAAGACTACTTTGTTTAGCCTAACAGAGTGGGTGCTAAGAAGGCATAGGTTTGCCAAGTATAAATATTCTGGGCAGTGAATGCTGGAGAGGGAAAAGGAGTACTTAAGGTGAGACACAATTGGCCTGTGAACAACCGAGTGTAAATAACAGACAGGAATAAACACAGGCTGGAAATCTGAAGGTTTCTGAATCATTAGAATGACAAAGTTCTGCCTCCCAGCAGGAGGAAATAAAATTTTAAGATTTTAAGCAGGGAACTGCATTCAGAGCTCCAAAACCTTTCCTATAGTTCTGTGTGTTTGAGGAAGGAAGAGTAAATCCAGCCTAGTGTTGTAGATAGTCCTCTGGGAGACCTCCAGCTTCTATAAGCAAGAGCAGGTTCACAAGAGGAACCTACAAATACCCCAAGGTATTAATGGAGTATTTATGGAGGAGTGACTTCTGCTTTAAATTTGTGTTCTGCATCTGGCAGAGGAGAAGGTGGGGACCTGTGCCTTGCACGTGTTCTGTAATCGTTCTGTCTGATGGATTCTGGGAAAGGAAAAGAGCAGCACTGCTGTAGCAAATGCCTGCAATGGCCTTGTTCAGTTGTCTGTCTGCGAAGGAAGATGCATAGCTGTGAATGCTCAGAGGAGTCAGGTGCTTCTTTCTGTCTCAGTGTTAGCTACTGAAGTGTGCTAGAAGAGCAGAGTCTAAGTGCTTGCCCAAATATCCTTAGCTGTTCCTACTGCCCAGCTTAGATGGCTCCCTTGGTTTTTCCTCTGCATATATTATTCCCATGTTTAAAGCTTTAGCTATAATTTTCAAAGGTCTCCATGGTAACAGCTTCAGCTGCCTAAGCTAGCACACCTGTCTTGGCTGTGATCATCATCAACACCTATCATCCCCTGGAGAAGGGGAATTACTAGCCCCTGTGGGTGCTACCCAGAAGATGGACACAGAGGTGGAATTCAGTGTTGAATTCACTTCCACACGTCATCGGAGCAGCAACAAGCTGCAATACTCCCAAGAAAATCTACCTCAATAATGCAACAGATAAGAAAAAAACCCAACGAACAAACCCAAGTAATTTCCCACCTGTGAGAGACAGAAAGAAAATACGAGATTCTTGTAAAATTAATAAGGTATTCATATCCTACAGTGCTAACAGTGATATTAAACCTTCCCCCCAACAGAATACATGGCAAGTGATTGTTTAGATTCACTTAATAGTATGAATAACTAGAATTCAATAAATAGAACATGCACTACAGACTTATGAGTTGTTCTGTTTTTGTGAGATGCTTCTTTCCTTATGGTCCTTCATTACATCTTCAGTCTTCAGTCACAGTTATTTTGCTGCTATTTAGTGACCATTTCCCTTTTTCTTAACTGGCCATATTACATATTAAGAAAATTTAGTCAAGGCTTTGGTGAAATTATATAGTAAATGTATTAAGCAATATAAAACTACACATACCACTGAAATTATAGTTCTAATGTTAAAAGTAGTATAAAATACATTCAGTAATCAGTGTTGAAAACATTTTCTTTATGATGTTATAGTTGTTACAATGACAAGAAAATATTTTAATGTCAAACTGAAATTCCAGTGTTCTTTTTTATTTAGACGTCTTACAACGCTATTATTGTGTATATTGTGTATTTTATTCTATACACTTTAGACAAAAACACTGTATCTGTGAAAGATGGGATTGTACAGAATAGTAGTGCAATAGTAATTGAAAATGTTATTTCTACTGCCTCATGCAATGTGTTCTGCTTCTGTTTAATTCACACTATAGCTAAATCATTTCCTCCTACTAATAAAAACATTACAAAGTATTCTTATTCTAGTTGCACTAAGTCATTTATCAGTAATTGTGTGGCTTATTTAAGAGAGACTTTCAGCTAAAAAACCCTGCTGTCACTAATAAATGGGGTCATTTTAATCATTATTTGTGGGCGAAATGAATAATCTTAATGCTTAAATAGGAGCTGTAAAGTAGCTGCAGAGTTAACCTGGGCTTTATCTAAATCAGAGGCAAAAAGAGTAATAACTGAAACCCAAAACAAAACCTACCCCCGCCACTTTCTGAACTGAGGCTGTAAGTCTACACTGTTAACACTTTGCTTGCATGTGTGGTTTTTGCTTTACTCGGTAAACTGTCTTTATCTCAACTCAGAATTTTCCTCACTTTTAGTCTACTGATTCTCTCCCCCATCCCACTGAGGGGGGAGTGAGTGCGCGGCTGCGTGGTCCTTAGTTGCCAGCTGGGGTTAAACCACGACAGGAGTATCAAAACCAGCTACCTCTTTCACACAGGCTCCAACCTGTCGACTCTTCGGTGATCGGTGGTTACGTTGACAAAACCAAACGCATGCTGTCCTGCCCTTGTCCTGGACTGTGACTGAATCCCAGAGCGTGAAAGTGTAAAACCTGCACACGCGTGGGATGGGTGCAGTGAGACGGAGTACATGGATACATGTGTAGTGCTTTCGCAGCAGTGGGAATCCACATGCAGGCTGAAGACATGCTCATAATTAAGTTTGTCATGACTTCCTAGGCTCTACTCCCAGTTAATGGTGCCAGTGTACCCTGATGACTGAGTCTGGTAATGGTGTTAGCGGGACAAAGCACAGCTTTTCTGAACTATTTGAGTAACAGAGGCACAAACCCTTGCATGACAATACCTGTAGTAATAAATGTTCAATGTCTGTGCACCATTTAGGTGATTTTCATACAGTATGACCTTTTAAGAAAAGCAATTTTTTGTGTGTTTCGTTTTAATTCATAGGTCAGAAGCAGTGGCAGGTTTGCCAGATAACAGGGCTTCTCTGGATGTAGGAAGTTTATGACAGGACTGGAACCTGCCTTCCCTCTGGGGTGAGTGGGATGCTTATTGTTATTAAAACTGGGGTGTGGAGGGAGAGAGTGAGGTGGCTACCTGAAAACGATTGCACGAGGTTAGAGGATGCTGCAGGAGAGATGCTCCTGCTATTATTACACGTTTGTATACTTTAAACAGAATCTTCTACAATACACTTATGAATCTTTCCTCTTTATGAAAATTAAGTATTTGGGATTTATGCACGATAGCTGTCGAGAGGTGGATCATGCTGTTATTTAAACACCTTCATCTTATACTTTTGTGTCTTGCAGGGATTCTGTCAGAACAAAACCACTGATTAGAAGACACTGAAATACTAAGATGCTTACTACTGTTTCTAAGTACAAATATAAGAAACAACTAAAAAAAATTCTTCCAGAAGAGGGGAAATTTATTGTGGAATAAAGAACTACCAGGAACTTTTGTTACAGCCCATTTTGCTAATTTAATGCCTAGGTCTTATGAATTTATTTTGATTCAGTCCATACTAAATCCTAAAGCTAAGCTCTGGCTATAAGAGATAATTGGACAATGAAGTCAGAGAAACTGCATTTATTATCATTTTTAAATTAGCAATGACAGGACCCATCTCTAGGAGAGCATCTGAAGATGAGATGAAACCATTGTGCAGGAAAAAGGTATAATGAAAGTCTTCAAAAGTTTTCAATGTCTGCTTTTAGAATTACATTATAAAATATCCTCTTGCAAATGTATCAGCATTGTTCCTTGGTACCGAATTCCCTGATAATGAATCAGATTCCATGGAAGTGATTTCTGACTGTAATTCATTAAGAATTGTTTATGAAGTTTCTTATCACATGATTTTCCTTGTGACCAGAGTTTCCATGAGATAAACTCATAAATGAGCCCATCCAGCAAGAGTAAAAGATTGCTCAAGACTCTAATAGGCCACAAATTGGATTGCTGAACAATCCTCTAATCTGTTGTCTCTGTTCTTCTTTCTCTGTAACTAAGACTAAGGAAAAAAAAGCTATGAGCTGCTGTCAGTTGTAATTATGCCCAACTCAGATAAAATGTCCTGACCTGTGAGAGGTAGGTCAAATGTCAGAGAAGGCTTATGGGAAACAGTAGAGGGTTGAAGGCTTCTAAATAAGCTTTGCAAGTATTTACCCCTTTTGTAGAAAATAGCTGTGAATTTCTAAACCAGAAAAATTATAGAAAATGTCAAAGCGTGTCTACAGTGACCCGGTCCTATACTAATCTCTTGTCAGGCATATTGATGAGTTAAGTGGCTTAATAATTATTTTGCCATCAGAGATGACACATATTGATGCCTCTTCAGCAGACAGCTTTTTTGTATTTTATGTCTGGATTAGACCAGCTTAAGTCATGATGTTTAATGTTGTCTGTGTATACATATTCATGATAAAACTTGAACCAACATGTTTTCATTTGACTGAATTTGCTAATCCATTCATTTCTATTTAGTAATCCATTGTACAGGCAACAAATTAGTAGAACCCTGAAGTTTACAAGAAAATTAATATCAATTTACAATACAAAAATTTAGTACTTCTCAGGACTACATTGATGCTATCTGTATAGATTGTGATGGTAGTTATAATACTCTGTAACTTATTTTTTGTTAGCTAGAGGAGTGACTTGAACTAAGGACTTGCTCATGAAAGGAGATGGTCAGTGAAAACGATGATTACCAAGTGAGAAATGAACCATCAAACCCAGAATTTTGTGAATACAGCCTGAAATGTTTTGTCCAAGCTGAAGTAGTCACTTTCATGCATGATACCACCATTTTTCAGTATAAAAAAAATGCATTTGGTAAGTAAATATGTCTGAAACAGTGTGCTTTGCTTGAAATGAAGCAGGTTAATGTGGAGGATCAGAAGCAGGATCAGCATGCAGAAACACTCCAGACTGAAGTAATTTTCTTTTATGTATTGGTAAACGGGACACAAATTTAGAGATATGTGTCAAGGAGTGAGAACCAGGATATTCAGTCAAATCTGTAGTACCCTTTAACTTGCACGTTAATACTGTTACTGTGCGTATTTATAAAGCATTAAATGTATATTGAATGGTTTTACAGGCAAATAGATTTCTGGATTGCAAGCACAGAAGAATCTTGTTGATTTATGGGATGAATAATTGCTCTCCCAGTTCTTATACCACTTCTGTAGCCAACACAAAATATCCTTTCCTTGGGAATGCTATTGGAGAGGACACCTTGGCTGAATCCCTCTACCCTTTCTCCACTCCTCTCTTTCTTCTGTACTGAAAGATTCCACTTGTAACGTGGCTCCAGTTTGACAGAAGTGGCCATTATCTCCAACCTTAAATCATTAAAGGATGCTGGGTGGTTACTTGATTAATTTATATTAGTCTGACTCCACTGAAATTTTCAAAGGAAAATATATGATATTTTGAAGTCCCAAGGAGAAGTGAATATATGCTGTAAATAAAAAATCGTCTCTTGAATACTTTCCACAGAATATTAATATGTAAACCAGTTATCTGTTGAGTCATATAAAGCTTGTTTGAATTTTGTTGCTGCTGAAAATACATTTTGAGTGACCTTACAATTTTTCTTATAATGCATAATAAATAGAATCACTTCTATTCTTTTAAAAAAGCATGTAAAAAAAAAAATCTTCAATTTTATGCGAACATAATCTATGTAGACACTAATTTATGTAAATGGTAATACTTCCTACAGTATTTTCCCTCTAGCTCTAACCAGCCAGGACACCTCTGTGTCAGGTACTTCTCCATTATTATTTCTTCATTGGCCTTTTATCTTTAATGTTGTAGGTGATATGTTTTAGATTAAACCAGCGTGTTAATGCTTAAAATGCAAAAGTCAGGTTGATGTAGAAGTATTATAAACATCTTTTATTCTCTATCAAGATGTTCTTTGGAGGCACATCATTTGCATGCCATGGTTAGATGTCTGTTCAGAAGAGAAAAAATATGGTAATGAGTTTCAGCAGAGTTAGAGGGGTTGCTGTATTGTAATTTCGCTTTATTGCTAGGATTATACCAATAGCAGGGGACAAACAGGTGAGCTCTGGCTCCATCTCAGTTATATGGAGTGTTCCAGACATAAGAAGTTTCTGTAAGGACTGTTAGTTGGGTCAACGGGACAGCTCTCCCAAGTGAGATAGCAGGATTTGAACAGTGCTGTCTGTACAAAAACAAGAAGTTTCAATATAGAAATAGTGGTTTGGTAGCTGCCCACCCTTTAACCACCTTGAATATTAAAATTAGGCCCAATGGTGCATTCTTTTGCTTGCTGAGAAGTTCATTCCAATATTTTCCTGCTATACCTATTCCAGTCACAGAAAGAAGCTTGTGATCATTTTAGGCATCAATCCTTTATTAATAAATATGGAGATTTTCAGCCTTCTAGTAATAACACTCACAATCCTTTTGAATGATTTAAGTCATTTCACTAGACCCTGACACACCATAAAACTAGTAGGCAGATAATGTTGTATATCACAAGAAAGTGTAGTGGCTGGTGCCGTTTTAGCCATTCTCTAAGCACTGCATGGGCAGCAAGAAGGGCCGGATCTGTCTCCCGCTCCTGTGTGCAGTCAGTAATCTCTGCCCTTGATTAAAATACCTGTGTTCAAACTATGACTACCTATGAGAAATAACTCATTTCATAGGAAATGGCTTGCCACATTGAAGTGGGTAATAGATAACGTAATTTTTGCATACTGTCCACTGACACACAGTTATACAGGAGTTATAAACTACAACCTTGGGTGCCTTTCAGTTCTCCAGATTGGACACTTCACACTTGAAGTGACCAGATGGGGAAAGAAATTTATCCAGTTTTAAAATTGCTGGGTTTGATACATAAGGAAAAGAAAGACGCTTGGATAATTGAAATTTGGTGACAAAAAAATGTGGATCTCTAATACAGAGTTGAAATTTGTTATTTTCTTTGCTTAGCACACAGGAGTCAGAGTATAAGAATCTGTAAGATTCTGGTACATCTTCTACATCTGCAGCAGCAGTTAAGTGTTTTGCTCTGAATATCTGTATTATATGGATTTCAAACAATCATATGAAAATGTTTAATTACTGGTTTGCATGTGCCCTTATTATTAGAGATATGGTATGACTCAGTAAGTGTAACGTTTCCTTGAAACAGTCTATACAGAAACTTCTACCACTTTTACCTGTACCTCAGTGCTTGTCTCTTACCCTAAAAAAGATAATTTGTATGTTCCTAGAAATTAAAGTTTAATGTTATATAAAGTACACATGTATAAAAAGAAAAACAACCACTTTTTATCATGTTAATTATGATATAGTAAAATAAGGTAAACAAAATCCATTCACAACAAAACAAAAATGACATGCTATTTTTAATAGATATCTTGCAAAGAGGTTGATTGTGGTAAATTTCAGAAACATTTAAATGTTTCGGTTAAATTTTAAAAGTGTAACAACTTTTGTTTATGTAGCATAAATATTGACTTCTGAAATACAGTTCCTGCTGGTTCGAATCCAAATCCACAAAAGTTAGAGAGGCTTGAGATTAAAGTTTTATAGTAGAAACATTTTCTAGCTGAAATATATTATAATGAGGAAGACAAACTAAAAGCCATGGCCAAGCTTTGAAAAGTTAAATAATCTTAGTGAGACATAGTTAAAAGCATGGATTTTTACCAGTGCCAGTTATTGTTTTCACTATAAAACTTTTTATCAAATAGAACACTCGAATGTATTTTCACAGAGAAAAAAACCCACAGCCCCCCAAAAATAAAACACACCCAAAGACTTTGTAGAATGTTTAGAGCTTTAAATATCTACAGTGGATTTTAAGAGCTATTTAAAAAAAATATTCCAAGTATTATTTCCTTGTAATTTGTAAAGTCACTTTTAGTCTTGACTACTGTACTTGGTTACTTCTGATCTGCCATTTTTCCTGGTAATAAGTAAAAATTCTAATGACCTAAAAACTCTCCAGGTACACAACCCAAGAGTCTGTTATTGATAGGTAATGGCTTTCATCTGCTACTGAGTTAAGCCTCGGGTCTTTTTGCTGCAGTTTAACATTTCCTATCTTAGTTAATCAATGACACCCTTTCTGATTTAAAGGAAGTATTCCAAACTATAAATGGAAAAAGAATAATATAATGTGAATATATATATGTCTAAAATACTATGTAATAAATATGTACAATAAATAAGACACGATTTTGCAAAAACCACTCCATCCTGTGACCAATTAAAAAAAAAAATCACTGGTAAATTCTGTGTGTGATTATGAACATTTGACAGAATCAGGTATGTATTAAGAAGGGGCAAGATGTGTAATGGCATTGTGTAGTTAGTAATAGCATTGTTTCCATCAAAGTTCTTAAAGACCTATCTTAAAGATAAGCTGACAACTGTAACATCATATTTAAAAAGAGTGCGACTTTCTTCAAACTTATATATCAAATATTGGTTCTTACTTTTTCAGAAGGACTTGTAGCTAGGGTGTGTTCCTATCATTACAATTCTTGTTGCACATCTGCTGCTTTTCCCCATCCCGTTCTCCCTCTGCATGGTGAAACTGTACCACCAGTGTGCACATTGAGTAGCACCTTACCTGGTGATTATCTATTGGCCGTTAGAATGGTTAGAGATGGGCTGCCGGGAGAACACAGTAATACCTGGCACCGGTAAGGGCAGCTCTGTGCAGTGCCAGCGCAGAGCAGATGTTCTTGGCAAACACATGATGGCTAGGATAAGAAAAAGAACAGAGGAGGCAAAAAAAACCTAACCCAAACCCACACCTCCCCCCACCCCCGAGAAATCAGAAGAAAATTGCACTGATTGGTTCCCACCCAGGTTTCAGAATGCAACCCAGAGCCATTTCGTACTTTGTTCACAGGGTCATTACTGGTATGACAATATCATCTCTTTGTTTTTAGAATCTGTCATCCCCTGGCTGAAGGGCTTGACTCCAAGGGTGAGTACTGATAAGGATGTGGAAGCTGCTGGGAAATTCCGTACAGAATGAAGGGATCTGTTTTAAGCTTGAAGCAGCTGCATAGTCTCACTTACACCTGCCTGCAAAAAAGGGGATTTGGTGAGGCACCCCACCACAAAGGCTTCCTTACTCTCATGTTTTCGTGTGGGCTAACAATTCTGATGGAAGAGGCAAGTTATCATGTACTCCATACCAAAAACTAAACACAGGACAGCCTGACCTTTCTTTAGTATGTAGAAGAAGTTATTTAAATGAAGAGAAATAATATTTCTAAATGGAAAAAAAAAAAAAAAAAAACCAAAACCCAACACCAAAACCCAAAAACCATTCTTGCCCATTTTTTTTTTTTTTTTGTCTGATTTCCTGGCCAGGTTTGGTTTATTTTTCTGTCATTAAGAAAAAAACAAATCAGAACTGTGATGGCAACCATAGGTGACATTATTGAATACTTTCTGCATTGTGGTGGGGTGTAGTTCTGATTCTTGTACTTCAGATTGTCTTACTGGGTTGCATAAAGGTCCTCTTATTTTAGATCCTTGTGTTATTAAACTTTGTTTAGATTTTCTGTTTGGTTTCATCCAGAAAGATGAAACCAAAGGAAGGGGCAGGGAGGGAATTGTTTCCTTTGCAGGCTTTAAGAAATATTATGAAAACATTTTTAAAAAGTGAATTTTTTTTCCCCCCAAATTCTATATTTTAGTAGCTTTAATGCTAAAATAGCTGATGGTGATAATCGAACATTTGAATGAGAAAAAGTCCACAGCGTGATATGCTTTTTTGCTCTCCCACTGAAGTTTACTTGATTTGACATATGCATATGTGTAACTCACAAATTATACAGCACACTTTGTACTCATTTGATTGCAATACTGTGTAATTTGTGTGTTTTAATTAAATCAGCTACATGCTCAATTCCTTAGTCTCCCGAATTATTCCAGTATGGCATAAATCAATTAAAATTTCTAAATATTTATTTCAAGGAAATGGAAAGAAGGGTGAAGGAATTTTCTCCAATTGATAATATTCTTTTACAGAGGAAGGCAATTCTTAGAGGACCAGGAGCCAGGAACTCCCTGTTTTTTGCATACCTTAATATTTATACTTTAAAATCTTAATGAATAAAACTTCATAGCTTGAGCCTAAAAATGAAGCTAAAATACATCCATTACAGTGAGATGAGAAAACTACAATTTTTCAGAGTGAGAAAGACTAATTTTTCTGGCTTTCATGCAACTATTATGGTTAATTACGTTAATTAAGGTAGTGACTAGAAATTCCTGAGAACAAGACCCTCCTATATTAGTCTGCACAAGCACCAAGTGCACAGCAGGGTTTACAAATAGGCAGGACAGGCGTAAGGTGAAAGAAATTTTTAGAAAACACCCGCAGGACTGACCGTTCTGAGAAATAAATATTAGAATAATTCCTGTTTAATGTTTTTTTTTTTCTTAGTACTCTATGGGTTAAAATGGTGGCATGAAGTCTCTGCCATACTATTCTATAAAATCCAGATTAAGGTGTCCAAATTAAAATTATATGATAGCAAGGTTCTGCTGCTTTTTACTAGATACTCTCAACTAAACCAGGGATTACATTCTCTGATTAACTGGTATAGATTTTAAACCTATACTTTCTTAGTCCCAGCAGGACTGGGAAAATACTTTTCAGCAAGCTATTTATTTGCAAAAAGTTCAGGTTGAGATTGATTGAAATTGTAATTTCAGGTCAAATTTAGTATATAGTACATTTTAGTCTTCCTGTTATGAAACATATATATATATATCCACATATTCTGGAAAGATGCATAAGAAAAGGCTGATGTCTTTTAGAATGTGAAAGAAATAATCCTTCCATATTTTTGGTGTTTCCCCCCCACCCCCAAAAAAAAAAAAAAAAAAAAAAAAAATCCCAATGGGTAGAAAGCTTAGTTAGAGTGGATAGAGTTTGGATCAAAATCCTTTTGAAACAGCTCTTCCATCCCCAAGAGATGAGAGCGTATTTAAGTCTTCATGTATTTCAATCTGTCCTATTGAAGCTCTTCCACTTTCTATAGAGAACTTGAAATAATAGGAGGATTAAGAACCAAATTCTAAATTTATCTTTTGATTGCCCTTAACCTCCAACCTCTAGGGTCATGCCCAGGCTCTTGTTCAGTGAATAAAGTTAGTTGTGTAGAGTCCTATTTCATGCACAGTTGTACCCTGGAGTGGACCCTGGGGAAAACACATCAAGTGCTCAAGTGAATGAAAGCTCTGTTATAAAGCCTCAAGAAAGTAAAAAATAGGACTGTTAGTTAACCCCAGTCCTTGCTTTTAGTATCTTTTGGAGTACTTCAGTCTGTAACCTTAATAAAGTTCTTCTAATTCATATATTTTGGTGTAATTAATACAGAAATCCTTGTTTTTACTGGATACAGTTCCTGTCTTTGTTCAGATAAAGTTTTGGTGCATGGTAAGACTCCGTCCAAAAAATACACACATGTTGCTTTAGTATTAAAAAACATGAGGCTAATTCTACACATATTTTTTTTTCTAGGCTTCGCTTCTGTTTGGGTTTTTACTTGAAGCCTATTTGCAAATCCTCCTTACTGCCATAGTGTTACTTTTGTCAGCCTTGCATCTGGATGTGACAATTGACTGGTCTTGCAAGTTTCCACAGGAAATTAAACCTAGAAAAAATGCAGAAGATCAGCCAGAGTATGATCTGTGCAAGCTGAGAAAGAGAATAAGAACAGGAATAATGCAAGTCATAATTGGCATACAAGTCTGTTCCCTTCATAAAGGTCCATTGGATAGGTCCTGCCCTCCCTTTCATCCTGGACTAATGATGGGCAACATGAAGTTTCTGCACTGAGTAAGCAATTTGATTTGACCTCTGCTATGCAGAACAAAACCGCCAAACACAGAGTTTTCCAGGTATTGTGTTTGGTATTGGAAAGGAGAGGGACAGAGAGGACTTTAAAAGTAAGGAAAGGGAAGAGAAGCAAGGGAGAGGAGTATTGCTTGGCCAACATTTTTACTTAGTACAGATGCAAAACGTGCTGATAAAATGGATTTTATTCTGATACGTATTCCTGTGGGCAGGGTGATAATATGTACTCATACAAACACCCTTCTATTGGTGTAATAGCATCTCTCTAAGAGGAAGCAGAGGAGGAACAGCAGAGGAGAGAGCAAGCAGACAACAGTAGACAAGAGAAGGATAAGAAAAGGAATGAGGAAAGGGAAAATGAAAGGAAAGGGAACGTGACAACAATTTGTAGGAGCTGGGAAGCTCTGTTCTGTTTTTTCATCAAAAACTTGGGAGTGGGGGTCACACAGTAGGAAGGAAGAGGACTTGTTTGAGAAATAAACTGGGCAAGGAACAGTGACGTTTTACGCTCTTGTACTTCACACACAGGCAGCTGAATTACCTGCAAGCAACACGTGGGCCCTGGCTGCAGAGACACCACAGCCACTATCAGTACACTGCAGCGGTGGTTTGGCAATGATTAAGGTCAGGTACAGTGTCATGTAAACACAATTTTTCTACTCCTGGATAAGCTCACCTGAGGAATCACTTTCAGGACCTGAGCTGTCTCTGTACAGGGTCACTGGGGACCTGTAAAGTGTTCCCCAGCGGTCCTGGTTTTAAGAGGTTTCTTAGCTGGTACACAGTGGTAGGCACAAAATGGCTTTGTGCCTTGGTTAGCTTCACTGGATAATCTGAATAAGAAATTCCTTTTAGAGCTTATCTATATATTACAATGCAGTGCCTTGGATAAAATATAAGCTGTCTGTGCTACCTTTGCCATTACACATAGAAAGTTCTCTCTTTACTGACAGTTACTATCACAAAGTGAATTACTGAAACAGAGCCAGTCACACAACATATTTCTGTGCAAAATCCAGTGCTTAGGAAAAAGTAATAAAAGTAAACAGAATCTGTACACTTTAGAATGTGAATAAAAAAAAAGAACAGACTACAGTACGGTTTTGTAATAGCCTGATATCTCATAGAAGTAAATTCAGCTAATAAGAGAGTTCTCATTAGGGCCTGAGCTCTGGATTCAAGATCTCAAGTTTGAACTACACATGCATCCTGCTGAATCTGGAGGTTCTGCATTAGAAACCCAGCTCTTCTTCCTCTTGTGACATTAGGGCAGAAACCTCTGTATGGTCATGTGTATGATTTGGAAAATTTGTTCTGGGAAAGATAATTTCTGAAATAAAAGAACTCAGAATTAACTTGGACTATTATTATAGTCTTAAGAGGTTTTTTTGTTTCGTTGTTTGTTTGGGGTTCTTTTGATTGTGTTTTGTTTTTGTTTTTTTGTTTTTTTTTTTTTTTTTGCTACGACTTGTCCAATTACTTTGTGTTGTAATTTAGACACAGACATTTGAATAGAATTTTCTGCAGATTCCTAATTCTACTGAATTTTTCAGTGACTACGTTGATAATTCTGATACCAATCCAGTCATTATAAGATAAATGGGTTTACAGATTGGTATACAGACTTTGTAATTGCTCATAGTCATATATGATTGCAAGATACTTGGCTGTGTAATGTTCATTGCTGTAGAGCTGAACATTCCTCATGCATTGCAGGTTATAGCTAGTGACAACCTAATATCACAGGTCATTTCAGCTGTTATGGACAAATGTTTTGGTTTTGAGTGCTTTTTCCTGATAGATCATTTCTGAAACAGTGGTTAGTGCTAGGTGCTCATGGGGAGCGGATGTTACTAACAATTGCGAGGAAGCCAGTTACTTAGTTTAGCTTAGAATTTTTTTGTACCATATTGACTTTTGTTCAGCCTTTCACTAGTGGCCTTTGTTCGGAACTGTTACATTGTCCCAGTACAAACCATGGTTCATAATAATGAAACAAGGAGGGAGAGGTCTTGTCATCTGGGTAAAGAGTCATAATAAACTGATGTCACATTACATTTGTAGTGTTTGACACATTTTACTTAGCAACATGTCTACGATTCATGCATGTTTGAGAGCGTCACACATCCTTTTCGAATTTTGCTTCCAGGACTACTTCCAAACGTTTCAAACAGACAGTCTTCATGAAGCAACCTGCCACAAAAACCTGACTGTTTTCATCACTTTCTCTTAAAGATATTATTTTCTAATCAGGAATTAGCCAAATATGTCAGTCTTTGCTATTTAGTTTGACAAATACCTTAAGGCATACTATGAGTTTAAACCTGTCTTGGAGTTTGTTTTCAGTGATTGACTGCTCTGGAGAACAAAACCCTGGCTATCAGCTTCTCTTAATTTCTTTGATGCTATCAACAACGAGTATCAAAGGATTAATTTTCAATAATGCATGTAGGTAGACATAAATGAACTTTCCTGCTATAGATTTCTTCATCTATTTGTAGAAACAAACCAACATCCTGGTAACAAATCTCTCTGGATTGTAGAGCTTTCCCTTGCAATTTTATTTAATAACCATTTAAATATGATTGATTTGCTTTGGAAAGGCTTGGAATTAGGGAATCTCAAGACTTTATGGTCCTGTGAGATTTTACAAATCACAAATATTAGATCTTTTTTTTCTTTATATCATCTTTTTGAAGATGGCAATAGGGATATTTGTACCCTTATTATGTTCCTGATCTCTGACTATATCCTTTTGATTATCTGTTTTTGTTCATTATCCAAGTTTACAAATGTTAGGGTTTGTTGTTTATTTTCCCCATGAGATTGTATTCTTTTGAATATTGTTTCTTTATATTCCGTATTTGAATATTAACACCTGTAGCTCGTATTTCTAGGAGACTAAGAAGCAGTGTATAATGATTAAGGAGCTTATAAACTAATTCAATTTTTTTATTTTTTTTTTTTTTTTAAGTCTGGAACTAAAGCTCTTAAAGAAAAGAGATTTGTAAAACAAAAATCTGCATGCATGTCTGCATTACCTGATGTCTTATCATACCCTGATGGGAAATGTGTCAAACCTAAGGTTTTTAAGCAGCTCCATACGGATCCTGCATCTTTCTGAGACTGTAATGAGGGGCGGAAAAAAAGAACCTGTGGTTACTAGACCTTTTGCACCTTTTTGTCCCTTTTTTCTTAGAACCAGCATTTTAGGTAGACAGCAGCCAAAGCTGAAGTCCCTGAATGAATATATGTAGCATCATTTCTGAAGCTTTCGGCAAAACAAAAATTCTTATGTTGTACTTTTAGTGAAACCATTTTTTCTTATTTTACCAGTAGCTCCATACAAAATCAGACTTTGGTGTTTATATTGTAAAATCTCAGTGTTCTACCTCAAAAGGAAAAATGTCCTGGGCGTCATCTACATTTCTGTCACAGCCTTTGAACACAAGCCCTTCTTAGCTCTTTTTTTCTATGGAAACAAGGCTCAGGCAATCTAGCTGCTCAGGTGTACTACTCTATATTAGTCCTTCTTAGTAAATTTAGAGCTACTTAGACTTGTCAAGGAGGGGAAGATCATTAAGATTCTGAATGTTTTATGAAAATAGGCAGCATGGTAAAGAGAAAAAGTCTTTAACTTTTTTGTTGACTACGGGAAGAATGAATTCATGTGTTATTAGCAAGAGCCCTCAGTACTACCCCAGCTATGAGTGGGGCTGGCACATTCTTGAATTTAAAAGTCAATTAATCACAACAAAAAAAGTCCACCAGAAACCAGGATTCACTAGTTTCTGGTGTCTACTGAACAATCCAGTCATTTGTGTGGGTGCTAATGCACTGGAATGCTGGCCAGGGCCTCTGAATACACATGCAATATGGATGCAAATACCCACAAATCCAGCAAAAATAGATATTTCTCTGTGTTCAAAAGAAAATACTCAATCTTTAGGAGAAACTAGAATGAAGGATTTTGAAAATGTCCTGCTGCAAAAGAAATTTATGACAAATGGAAGAAGTTATAAAAAAAGCATATTTAACTTTGGGCCTATGGACAACTGCTACTTTTTAAAAACAAAAGCAGCTTGTTTCTGGGAGACAAAACTGCTGTTGTAAGCAGGTCACACAGGTCTGCCTCAGAGTCTTAAGAGACTGTAACTCCAGAAGTACATGTTCCTTCCTGCTCCCTCCCACTTCCAAAAAGGATGTTGAATGCAGTTTGCTTGAGAAAGTTTTGAAATGTAACATTTCCCCTGCAAATGCACATTGGGATTCCTGGTAACAGCTAGTGTTGGGATTTCAAAGATGATGTGGTATGAAGATCTGTATCTTTTAAGTACCCAGCCTTGGGAAACAAGTGTTTCTGGTTCCCTGTAGAAGCCCCTGTTCTTTCACAAAGAGGTAGGAGGAACTTGTCATCTGCGTCTCCCTCCCTTGTCCTAGAAAGAGTCCTAAATATCCTGCACCTCCCCATCTCACAAACCTCTTCTGCCATTTCTTTCCCACCTTCTCCTTTGTCCTGATCCTAAGTCCTGGAGCAGTCCCATTCCCAACATGACTATTCAGTTCTTTCCAGGATCTTTCTTTGCAAGCCTCTTTATTTAGTGTTTTCCTTGTTGGCACTATCACAGTTATTCTTCGTTTTTTTCTCTAATCCCTCCTGAGCCCCATTCACTTTCCCAGCTTTCTTCCCCTATTCCCAATCCCAGTTCAGTCCCCCAGACTTTGTCCCTGTTTTGAAGATTACTGACTGTTGTTTCTATTGCTGTCATTTTCCTTTTACCCTTCTGGTTTCCAGTCTCTCTCTTCCTCACCCAGTTATCTTTTTCTCATGCTTTCCACAAATCTCATGGCTGTCTGGTTTCCCTTCTGTATTTTCGGTCAGAAAACATCTTACTCACTCTTATGTTGAAGATTCTGGAAGGGATCCTACAATTTACAGGAATATAGGTTTAATTACGTATTCTATTTGTCATTTTTGGCATTGGTATTTTTGCAGAGATAGTTAAATGTACAGCACTGACTCAAAATCCAACCCTAATGAAATTTGAATCCCTGCCTCAAATTGTGGGGTTGGCAGATCTTTTGAAAGAAAGATTTCAAAATAAACATAGCAGTTTAGATTCCTTTGTCTTCAGAGTTGGGTGAATATGTGTAGACTGGTTTTTTTTTTCCAAAAGATTTTAATGTGAGATGGAAAATAGTATTAAAATGTGGTCAAATTATACACAAACAGAAATCAATGTTTTACGCTGAGGAGTGTTAGGTAACTTCGACAACATGCTCTGTTACTTGTCACAGTAAAGATATATGTGGTTGTTTTCACCCCACTTTTCTTCTTCTACTATCAAACAGCTATGGCGGGCTGTATGCAGATGGACCTTCACTGGCTTTAATAAGGCCTTACGAAACACTGCAGCCTTCCTTCTAAGATCTCCTTGTGAATAAGGAGCTCATTTTTGTATGACCTTTAGCAGAGGGTCTGTCTTTGAGTGTATGCGTCAGAGTACAGTGGGCTCCCATCTGTTTGTACCCTTTAAATATTATTAGACCATGAATTAAACATTGACTGTGGTCATAATAACAACGGGCACAGATTAGCTCAAGACATAAATAGCAGCCAGCTTCTGCTGGGCATTAACTTGCTCGCTGAAGAAGCAAGTGTGTAACATCCCGGAGTGCAAAAGGAGGAACAGATTTCCTGAAGAGTGATGTCAACTTTAGGATCTCATCAAGCTAATACTTTCTGGACAGTGCATAATGGCTATAAATTGTCTGAAAGTAGCAATATTTTTTTCACTTAATTTGAATTTGGGGTGTCTTTGATTTAAATTGTCCTTACAATGAGAAGTTATGCTCTAATATACATGTAATTGCTTTGATTAATATATCTTCTAGGCTTTCTACTTTGAAAAGAATAGAAATCTTGACTTTATAGTAGAACAATAGCATTCTTAATGCTGTTACTAGTTTCATGATAATACTAATTACACCCAGTCACAGATTACTCTTAATTAATTTTTTAATAACATGCAAAATAATCTATTCCAATAGACAATTTATTAATATATTTTCTAAATGTGTTGATAACAAATTATTACATACATTTACTGGCTATACCATTACATGCATGCTTCATTTCACTTGTAAGTCAGTTGACTTGAATAGAACAACCTGCAATGTGACTGAATTATTTGTAGAATCATGATCTAGTTCATTCACTAATTATAACAGCAGGTGATTTATTTATATTATTTGAAGACAAAAATCCTGATTATCCTTTCAATTATTATGGAATAAGGACTATCATGTTTTTAAAAGACATTTATTCCCAAATATTCTACAGTTTCTCTGTATTTTTGTTTCTGATAAAGGCAAAACCAGAAAACTGAAAATTGAAAACCAACACCAGAGAACTGGCATTTCTAGAAGCACAAAATGTTCAGTGCAAATGGAAGAGAAGTTTCAAGACTATTTGCTTGTCAATTGGACCATTTTATTTTTTGTTGGTTTGGATATTTGTCATAAAAAGTACCTTGGCATCTGCTAGTTCTACAGATGCTCCTAGCTTTAGTTTTTCTCCTTCACAGGACAGGTATGATGCTGAATGCTATCAAGATGTTGCAGATAATACCTGCCAAGAGGCAGATACAGCTATGGAGGTCATACAGAACTTCCTGGAAGATTCCCCACTGCATTGTTGTCTTTTGCCACTTTTGGGGAAAAATAACTAAGTTAACAGGTTGGAACTTTGTTTAGAAAGAAAAGATTCCCAGCAGTCTTTTCAAAGAACCACTTCCTTATGATAAGTAAGCTCAGCACCTTTATAGTGGTTTAGAAATCCTAAGGCAAAGGATTTTTATTTTTATTTTCTAAAGAACTACATTTGGAAGCTCCATCACTCAGATGTCTGGTTTGGGTTCTGTAGGTTTTGGATGCTGATTTGTATACAGTAGGTTAGATGTTATATCAAGTGTCTACTATTCTGATAACTCCTGAAATCCAGCAGTATCTTTGCAGTTATGTATATGTAATCAAGCCCATGCTGGCAAGTATCAGGTCTCTTTCCAGTTTTTTTTGAAATTCAGATACACAAATAGTTTTGATCTTTCTACTTCCATAAGGCAAAGCAAGACGGCTGCCATATGAAATGTGAATCACACCTACAAGGATTTTATTATGCATAATTAGAGCTATGGCTTTGTCCACTTCAAGTTGTTAGTAATATCTTCTTAACATAGGGGAACCCAATTTAATCAAATGCAATGCATGAAGTGTAGATGCACTGATTTTTATTCACTGTCTTTTAAGCAATATGAACTATTGTTTGTGATTAAAGTCTTTGGCAGCGGGAGCACTGAATACAGAGCAGAATGATCCCAATACAGAAATGCTGTTTGGCTCTCTTTGCAAGAGTAAACTTGGAATTATAAGAAAATACAAATTAGTAGTAACTCGGGCAATTAAAGTCTGAGCTCCCCAGTGATGTAAGCATCACAGGCATGAAGTCTCATTCTTCACACATGCACAACTACGGATGATTTTCCAAATAATGAAATAATAATTGCTGTGAGATGCTCTCTGATCCTCTCTTTCATGAAGTCTTGTAAGTAATCACATTTTTTTTAAGAAAAGTTCAAGCAACTTTTTAAAACATGAAGTCAAAAACAAAGCTTGCTTTTAGAGATAATCCCCAGTGGAATGACTTTCAGCTGAATAATGTTCTGTCTTTTTATTGACAGGTTTTAGCTTCTTTATGTCTTTCTGTTTGCTCACATCAACCTTGTTATTTTTTACTTTACAAGAAAGCAAACAGCCTGCAAATCTTTTCTGTGGACAAGTTGATACATTTTTTATACTTTCTGGTGTTTTATTTTCAGGGAAGTTCACATGGAGAGGTTGGGCATGAAGCCAGATGTCCTGGAGGTAATTCCTAGAGCTGCAGCAAGCTGTGTGCTTACTAACAACTGCTTTGAACAAATACTTCCAAATGGCAAGCTCACTGGTGCTTGTCTGTTGAGCTGGGTTCAGGAGAGGGATGGCTCATGGTCTGTTGTTGCCCTGTGCCATTGCTTCGTGCTCTGATCCAAGAATGGAAGAAAGGTTAAGGAAGGTGAGCGTGGGGGAAGATGCTGGTATTTTGAAAGTCTGAGCGTAGATGACATTTAGCAGGGATGAGCAGTTTCAGTGATACGGCGATATGCTGTAATGCAAATTTGAAGAAGGCAACAGTAATTAATTTTCAATATCTAAATAATTTAACTTCCTATTTCAAAAATTTCTGTATCAGTATGAATCATTTTAGAATCCTGCTATATTGCTGAGGTGAACGAAGGCCTAATTCTGAAAATACTTATGCATAAGTCTCTTCTGACATATTATGGAATGAGACAGATATTTCAGCCAGAAGGAGGAAGTGCAGAAACAGCAAAAGCAGGAACTGCTATGCTGAAAGGACTAGGAATAAAATTGCCCCCAAATCTGGAAGATCTGTTCTAAGTCATCTTCTACATCCAGAGCTCTGCACAAAACTATCCTCATAAGGGTACTGGTTTCCCTCTTGCAACATGACCATACAGAAAAATGGCATTGGAACATATAGACTGTGGACTGTTGCAGGAATTTTCTAGTTTGCATGCTTTCATGGATGATTAAAGCTAGATCCTATCTTTTTAGCTCATGTGTGATAATGTCATAAAATGAGGTGTCAGAAACTCCATAAAAGCCAAGATATGTCACAACCACTCCTTTCCCCTTATTCACCAACCAAGCCACACCATCGAAGAAAAACTATGCTCTGTTCTTAATAGCTGACTATTTTCATTCATTACGTTATGTGCCAGATGTTTGCAAACTGGTTCGATTCAGTTTTGTAATTCTCTGTGTCCTCTTTGAATCTTTTTTTTTATTTTCTTATCTACTCCAGTGGGGTCAACTGTGTTCTCCACAAGATCCTCGGTAAAACTAACGAGAACTGAGATATTTGTCTACTTCCTTAAGTACTGCAGGATAAGTATTTTCATACCTTTGAAAGCCAACCACATCCTGGTCTGCATCAAAAGAAGCAGGTTGAGGGTGGTGATTCTGTCCCTCTACTCCGCTCTTGTGAGATCCCACCTGAGTACTGCATCCAGCTCTGAGGCCCCCAACATAAGGAGGACATGGACCTTATAGCAACCTTCCAGTACTTGAAGGAGGCCTACAGGAAAGATGGGGAGGGACTCTTTATCAGGGAGTATAGTGATAGGAGGAGGGATAATGGTTTTAAACTGAAAGAAGGGAGATTTAGACTAGATATTAGGAAGAAATTCTTTACTATGAGGTTGGTGAGACACTGGAACAGGTTGCCCAGGGAAGCTGTGGATGCCCCATCCCTGGAAGTGTTCAGGCTGGGTGAGGCTTTGAGCAGCCTGGTCTAGTGGGAGGTGTCCCTGCCCATGGCAGGGGGGTTGGAACTAGATGATCTTTAAGGTCCCTTCCAACCCAAACCATTCTGTGATTCTATGATTAATAATACAGGGATTACCTTATGACAGTTCCTTTTATTAGAAGGTCTTCCTTCTCTTTTTACAGGAGGTGTAATCCAGACTGTTCAATTTAGCTGCCTGTTTTTTGGCAGAAAGGGTCAACGCAGTCCACCTAAAAAAAAAAAACTGTTTAAATTTCCTAAACAGTCTGTGCACTTGTGAGGATGGCAAAAAGAGATTCAGGACATTTCATGGAGCACTGCCTTTTCTCCTTTGACTGTCTTGGAAAGTCTTCAAAGAACATCCAATCCACCTAAATCTGCCTCTTTCCGTGTAGGCTGTATGTCCTGTAAAGCACCTTCTTCCACTCAGGCTCTTCTGGGGATGGCTGTTATTGCCGGTTATTCACTTAAGATAGGTTACATGCTCCAGAAAGGGTGGGGATACAGAAAGTCGCAAAATAGTGTCCTAAATATCAACTCAAAGAGATATTACACTCTCAGTGGGTTTCAAAAAAAAAAGCTCAGGGAATAAGGAGAGAGCGTTTTTTACTTTCTGTGTGAAATCAGTGATTTTTTTTAAAGGGTGACCAGAAAGCACATTCTACATGGAGGAATAGTAAAAACATGAAACCCAAAATTACCAGTCCTAGAAAGCATCACTGGCCTATAGCAAATAAAGCTTAATGTTCACTTCAATCAACTTGAAAGAGAACATCTCAATTTTATTTAACACACTGAGTAAAAATTTATTAATAAATGTTGAAATAGTTTATTTCCATCAAACCTCAGAGAATCCTAAACTGTTCTATCGTGCCTAATTTGAAATATTGCAGTAATCTTCATGCCATAACAAATGCTGATATTTTAACTTCTTTTTTTGTCCAACCTGGAAGAAAAAATGAACTTTAATATTGCAATTTCTTAAGATTATGTTTTTGATTTTTTGCCAAGATGCAAAAGGGTTCAAAACCCTTTTGTTCATGAATTTTTACTCAAATATCTGTTTTTATAAAAGAACATAAATCACATAGCAATTGATCTTCTCCATATTTTCATTTTCAGTGAATAGTAGCATTTAAACAACTTTAATCCTGGGAAATCATGGAAAAAGAGATAAGAAATAATTAGTAACATTATAAAAAAGTGAATTGTAAAAAGTGAATTATAGTAATTATAGTGAATTATAAATTCATATAATGCTATATATATAGTATATATATATTTTTTACAATTCACTATATAAATGAATTATATAGTGAATTATAAAAAAGTGAATTATAAAAAATGTTCAGTGGTGCACACAGTCTGCTTCCTTTCCAGTCTTGAGTTTCACCTGTGCAGTTAAATGCAAATGGCTTCCTGCTTTCGGAAGTGCTAAGGAAACGTTTGCAATAGGATTTAGTTTTTATATAATATATGACTACATTTATGTTTGGCCTGGTGTGGATGTGGCTTTTTATATGTACTATATAGAAATACAGAAATATATACATATATAATATATAAAAAATTAATTTCTATAAATATATATAGCATATATATTTAAAATCAAATTTTATTTCTAAGATCCTTCAAAATGAAGGACGAAATGAAAGAGGTTGCAATGAGATAATTCCTAATAAGAGCTTGCTATTTTGCAAGTAATACAAACATAACTTTTGATTTAATCTCTCTCTTCTTGCGTATATATGCACATTGAGATACGCCTGACTAGAAAAAGCTTTGGAACTTTTGCCTTTTCCATAGTGTCTGACGATGCAATGATAAAGTAGTTATGTCAAACCAGGAACTACTTCATTATAACATGATCAAAGGGAAGTGCAGAACACCAAGGCATTACTACTCAAGAATGTCATGATATATAAATAGCTCAGAGAAAGTGATAGCATAACTTCAGAAGTTTTGCCAGCAGTCGGATCCAGTTATTTGCTTGCTTCAAAGAAGTCTGGTGCTAGAGAAAGAATTAGCTGGGATCACTGCTGCCCCTGTGTCGTGGGAGCACCGTGATGCAGTTGTTTGCAGCCCTGGACTGGCACTTGAAGGGTTGTTAAAAGACTTGCTAGGTATTGCCACAAGCCTGTCTTGCATGGGTGAGTATCAGAGACTGAAACGTCTGCGCATTCGCATGGGCAGCTACTGCTTGGGTTGCTGCTAGTACTACTTAAATGTCCAAAAGCACGTTTAAATGACTGTGGAGCATATCTGTTGCCTGAACAATGCATTCACTTGTCTCCTGAATTAAACAAAATTTTATGGTGGTAGAAGAGACCAATGTACAGACCTGTAAACCTCTGCTTATTAGCTACAGTTAGAAATAAAATCCCAGTGTAACTTTGAAAGAAAAATAGACTATAGTTATGAAGTATGTTTATGGTACATATATTGTTAAATAATTGTACATTCATTTGCTTTTATTGCATATAATGATACACTATGCATTATGAATTTAGAAAACTACACAGCTTGGATCTGTCTGTGCTACTTAGAACATAGTGGGTGGTTTGGTTTCTGGTCTTACCTTAAAATCCTACTAGGCAATGAGATTGTGTATTAGCAGTGCAACACTAAGGTAATTGGACTAAGAGTTGTCCCAATCGTGGTACTCCTGTCTGCATAGATCCTTTTCAGCTTACAGAGGACCACATTCATATCCATGATTTGCCAAGAAGATCTTTGGGGATCTGCCTTTGGAGATCTTACCTGTCTCCAAAGTTCACTTATACAATACATCCTTGTGTGCTTGTTGTCCGATTGTATGTTTACCTGTAAGGGAGAACACAGTTTCTGTGCTCAACTCATAGCCCAGACATGATACCACTAGAAATTCTGGAGACGAGGGCTTTATCCAACAGAATATGATGAGATGTATGTCATACAAGAAACATTATTCATGCTAGGTATACTAAAATAACTAAGATATCATATGTGCTCTTCTCAAATAAAGAGGTTGGGCAAGAAAATACTGCTCAGCTTCATTTTCCCAGCGTGATGCATAAAAACCTCAAAATGCTTCTGTTTATGATGCAAACTTAAAATACTCCGAAAATAGTCAGTCATTGTAGAACATGGCCCAGCATGGCTAGTCCAGAGCCAAACATTTTTGGGGAAAGACAGCATTCTTTCGATATTACTCTGTCAGTAGGTTTTAGAACAAGGCCAAATTTTAAGTGTGTTTTTGAAGCCATAATTTTGACTCAGAACAAGAAAGAACCCCACAGAGGATGTTACCTGTTCTGTCCTTCAGGATAGCTCAGGTTTGTTGCTTACCCAGCGCTCATTTGACCGTGTCACCTTCTTTTTCTCCGTAGAAAGCAGTCTAGCAAGTTCATGTCCAAAACACCACCTCGGAATCATTGTGCCTGCTCCTTGCGTCCCTGCTTATTGCTTTCCACAGCAGGTACTTCTACCACTTAGATTATCTCGGTGGCCTGATCCCTTATTTGAACTGGAACTGGAGAAAAGACAAAGTGGAGCTGACTATGCCTGAGACAAGACAGCAGTCAATCACTGCTAGGATTTTTAAGCTCCAGTGTCTCGGGAGTAGAAGGTTATATCTCTTGTATTTTTCTGCCAGATAAAGCACCATTTCCAGACTTTGTTAACCATAGTATGTTAGGATCATTCTTTCTCCAGGGGCTTGAAATAAGCTTGGAATGGCAGGCCTTTCTATGGTTTGGTGCGACAAACATCGGTATTTTGCAGGGACAGATGATAAGGGATACTGGAATTAAAATCAGAAACGTTAGCCCCGGAGACTGCATGGCAGCCTCTGTGGGCAGAGGAAAAGGGAAAGGCTAGTGTGTAAGATGCAGGTGAAGAAAAGGCAGGACTAGGAAACCTTACATGAAGGAGACTAGCGGTTCATGAACCCCTGTTTCTGTAACAATCGTCCTTGTTTCCTGAGGAGGCAGTCTAAGGCCTAGTAATTCCCAGGTTCCCTCATCTGAGACTCAACCTGGCTAGCAATAAACACAGTAATGTCAGTCATATTCTGGGAAGAGATGTTCACTTCTGAGCAGTTTCATCTCTCTCAGGGTTTGGTGTAGTATGGTGGCTTCCAGAGTATTGTGTCCCTCCCTGGCATGGTTGGGCTTGTCTTGCAAAAGCTGCATTTGCTCAGCTGACGCCCAGGGAAGGCTGAAGCTCTCTTCCAGTGGGACCCTGCTGTTCAGAAGCACTAAAGAAGCTATAGAAAATGGCACTTTGGTGTACACCTGTACCTTGGCATGTAGCATTGGTTACATAGCACAGAAACAGATGTCCTCATGTCAGACCAGTCCTAAGACTGTTACCTAGCTGCTGTGGTAAAGTCCCCTGCAGACTCTTCTGTCCTGAACCCCTGAGGTCACTTTCTTACACAGCAAATTTTTTATCTCCCTACTTCATTGTTCATCAGGAATGGACTTTATATTGATTGTGGCAAATAGCCAAAGCCCTCCGAGGTGACAGGCACTTGGTAAGCATGAAGAATGGTGCTGAGAATTATGTAGATAAAAGTGGGGAGAAAGACAGGGGAGAAAATGGATGGGGAGATAGCATTTTGTACTTGGATACAATCACTCCTACTGGTGTTCAGTCTCTATTCTAAAAGTAGGTGACTACTTTCATACGGAGCAGAGGACAGAGTTGTGACACTCATGAATCTGATCTTTACAGCTGGTGGGAGAGGACAAAGAGGACTGAGCAGGCAGAGAACCCGTTGGTGTCTGGAAGCAGGTTACAGCCAAGGTGATGGGAATGTAGGCATGCGTCACTAGGCAAAGCACCTGGTGCAATCTGTTGGTAGTGCCCTGGGCTCACACATGATATGCAGAATCAGTTGTTGCACCCTGTTTTTGGCTTACTGCCATTAATGGCAGTGAGGACCCCTTCTGGGAGTGCAAGCTGTCCCTCTAAGACAAAGGGTGGGTGGGAGTTTATAGTTGGTCTGGGTGGCTATTGCACAAGCATGATAGTCCATCACCGCACTTGTCAATGAAAGCGTAGGTCTTCCAAAGGAGGACTCAAGTGAGGGATTCCTCTGTGGTGTGGTGGTGTGAATGCGCAGGGAGTGGGGCCTTATGTTATTACTGTGTCTGCTTCAGAAGGAAGATCCCTGGCCTTTTTGTGGCTTTGGATGTAGTTTCATCAAAAAGCAATGCAAATGTTTTAGGAGTTCAGTAGTATGTGGATCTAATTACGAAATGGGGGGTTGACTTCAGGGTGAAATCAGGCCTAAAATTCAGATTTGGTACAAAACTTGTTACCTGCTCCTGTGAGATTTTTTTGTAACTTAATGGTAATATTCTTATGATGTCATTTTCATCTTGTCAGACTGGAACCAGAAAACAGTGGCTTAATTAGTGTTGAATCTGATAAGGAAATTGTATGGTTTCAGATGCAGGTTCACTGTTTTGACCTATGTCTGTCCTGTAACAAGGGTATGGCTGGAAAGTATCTCCACACATACAGTCTAATGGAAAAACCTCCTTACTATGCCATCAGCATCGCAGAACTCTTCTTTCCATCCTCAAATTTTGTCATACTTGAGCAATGCCACTGATAAAGTAGTGTGAATGTGTTAATTTTTAACAGAAAAAGTTAAATGGAGTAAATGAAACCATGGTAAATTGTGCCACTGATTAATGAAGCTGTATTTGGTTTTTTTTTTTTTTTTTCTTGCTATAACTTATGATGAAATGTGCAAGAAAAAAGAAGTTTTACAAACACTGTAAATCCCACTGTGAGTTCATTAGTCAAATCAGAAAGCAGCTGTGCTTTTTAATAGGAATTTTTATATACCATCATAGGCCTGGAGCTGTAAATTTTAAATTCTTAATTTAAATATAAGGCTGCTGTAGCCATTAGCCTGGTGTATAATCTCAGATAAATACTAAGGTAATTTGTTTGCCTCTCAGCATTTCTGAAGTAAAGAGTGTATATTATTATAGCATAAGTGAGCAGTATGCTGTAAGGGAAGCACAGTTATTACTGCTTTACAATGATTCTTTCAGTTCATTGTCTTTCTAGGACAAAATGGTTTATCTGAAAAACAGATATTTAAATTATCACATGTATGAAATTCTTTTCATGTGCAGATAAAACAATGATAAAGATGGGCATGAAAATCTTTATTTTCATATACATACCGTATGTATGATGAGATTCTGCAGCCTGTATTATTTTATAAAGGAAGAGCAGGTAATCAGAGCTGTTCCTTCTGGCCTTACAGTGAGTAAGGGTATTTGTGCATACATGTTTAGTGGAGAGAAATTAAGACGAATATAATAGAAACTATTTATTTACTTCTTCATTCACTCACATTTGTAATAGCTATAAAATGAATATTCTTCCAGGCTCGGAACACATTTACAGTTAACGCATTTACATTGGTATTTTCCTACACTGTGACTGGAGGAATTTGTCTTTCCTCACTCATATTTGGTATCACACCATCTTCCTGATTTCCTATTTTGAAAAGCTGTATTTTATTACATCTTGGCATTGTAATGTTAGTTACCAGAGTCTTACAATGACAGCAATTTCACTTGTTTTGTTTTCTGTGTGTGTTTTCCTTTTAGTAATGTTGTCTTCCATCATTTTCTGATATAAAGTCTCATATATTTGTGACAGCTAAATTGAATACAATTTCCTTACAGAATGTCAGTGATGTTGTGGAGGTAGTGGTGATCAGTTTATTTTGAAACAACAGTCAATACTTGTGAATTTTGCAGTTGTTCTTTGAGAGAACAGGTGCATGCTTTTGAAGCAATTAAATACCTTGCATTTCACTTAAATGACACTAGATGGCCTTCCAAATATTTTTTTTTTGCTGCTGATCTGTGCCATAATATATGGAGTAGTATGGTATACATAGACTTCAGACCTAGGGTATTACCCGGTGACCTGCATTCTAGTCATGCTTGGGTTTCTAACTCTTCTAAATTAATTTTCAGTATACCATAGAATACTGCATCATTGTTTTAATTGTCTTCTGTGGTAGTCATTTATTGGTGTAGATGGTAGGGTTTTTTTTCTGTTAATAATAAGACAGTGCAAGTGAACAAATATTAGTGATTAATCTGTTGTGGGTAGACATGGATGATTTTCTGGAAAATTAGTTTGGTGGAAAACATACAGGTTTGATATTGTGAATTATATTGTCCAAAAATGTCAATAAAAAGAGGTTTTGTCTGCATTTTTCTGAGCGTGAGTTATTTCTTGTCAAAGTAACATTTGGAAACTAAAGGCACATGAAAATCAGTCTTCCACTTCCAGCCACAACTGTTTTTACTGTTCATTGTTTCAGTGGTGAAAAGCCCCTGTTGTTCCAATTTAGCTCAATCCAAAGTGCACCCCTAGCCACTTCTAGTTGGACAAGCTCAATTTCACTATTAAAACCGCTCTGTGAATAAATATCCCACTGAAATTACCTGATAAATACAGTGAAGATACTATTAAGCTGAAACAGGGAAGTTTCATCTAACCTGAAGGACTAAATTTGCCAACAATTATTTTTTCAGTGTGACAAGTAATGTGTTTTACTTTGTAAATTTGAATTCCTGTGTCTCCAAATTACCAAACATGGCTCGTGGTTTATTGGATGCCTCATTTCTTGTTGTGATTATTTTGTCAGCATGCTTGCAGGACATCTTATGCCCATTTTTTCCTTGTAGACGCTAATTCTTTTATATTTTTCATATGGAGAACCACTGCTTCTCAGTGCAGTATGCTTTTTGTTGAGGATGTGGGCCAACTGCCATTGAAGAAAGTGGAAAGATTCCCACTAACTGGAGTTGAAATTGGGAACTAATCAGCACTGGAAATATGCACATGCTTATCCTATTACTGTTTATTTGTGTCTAAGTAAATAGAGTACCACCGAGCTCGCAAGTTAACCTGCTTCCAAAAGTTTTCCTACTTCTCATATATTGCCACTGTAGACTGACAGCACATATAAGTAAATCAGTGGTGACATTAGACATGTGCAGTCAGTGTATTGAAGCTCCACACTTAATTTGGCCACATGCTGTTTGCCTTTTCATGTGAACTAACATGTCTGATGGCCCCATGGGTAGCAATTTGTGCCAGGCTACCATGTCTGGGTTCTATCTGAAATAAGGATTTTTAACACTCAAGTTACACAAGAAAATAGCAAGAAGATGACTAAGACAGAGACGCAACTACAATCAGTTATTCCTGTGTTCTTTCTGGTTTTACTTTTTCTTTTTTTTTTTTTTTTTTTTTTTTTTATTTTTATAAATCTGTGAAACATAAAGGAATAGTGGATTGAACGTGGAGACACAAGTGGGAGATGATGTACTATTTTGCCAACCTGGAAGCTTCCAGTGGCAGCCATCGGATTCAAAGTGGAGGTCTGGTGAAATATCAGTTGACTGTGATGCTGAAGAGACATGATCATGTCAGAAACTAGCTGTAATGTTTTTATTACCACTTCATAGCTCTATAGTTTTCTCATTTTTCTCTCTCTGCTGCTATGTACTTGTTTTAAGTGTGAGGTCTAGTGAAATGTTGTTAAAGTGGAAAGATACTATTCAAAACAAGGTATTCTAGACACAGACCTTTAATGTATTATTTGGTTTTGAAAAGACTAGATTGTACTGGTTGAGGTAAACATAAGGCGGTAGGAAGACTAGCTATTTATTTGGCTAAAAAATTGCCTCAAAATCAAAACACTTTGTAATCTGCTTTTTTTTTTTCCGTTGAAAAAGGTAGTACTTTTATATGACCTACATCTGGACGAGAGAAGTAAACAAGGCCAGGGCTCAAATTTGAGAACTGACACGTGATGAGCATGCTGCTGACATAGGTCTGGTGCAGGTTGGGTCACCCTCTCTTTGGGCGAGGAGAGAAAGGAGAATGTAGCATCAGAGCTCAAGCCATGCTGTGCCGTTTGCCTAAGGGTCAGGAAATGGGCCCTGGCCCATTTTATTTAGTAACAGACTGCTTCAAGGGCTCAGAAAAGATCCAGATTCTCTTATTCATTTAATTAGCACGTATCTTGAATTCTTATGTGATACTTTCAAAAACTGTAATTTCAGTTGGCTGTTTCTGTCAACATACTTTCAAGGGCATGTACATGATAAATAAGTACAGGCTATCTAAAGACATCTGGTTATTGTCTCATGATCTTGAAGAAAAATTGCAGATGAATGGCTGTAGATAATCTAGATCAAGATGATCCTGGAGGTACATTTAATCTCATAACAGAGCAGTGAAATATTGCAAAGAGTATCTCAATATGTTACATTTAAACATTAAATAATTTTTTATATTAAAATAATATTATAATAATATAATAGTAATGAGAGCTAAAGTGCTTTCTAATGTTATGAATATATATATAATGAAAGTGTCAGCTATCTACCAAGAATGACTCCCAGTCAGAACTTAAGTCTCATCATGTTAATTTCTAACCCCTTCTCCCTTTCCCAGCCTTAACTGATAGATAATTTTTGGCAGCACTGTCTGCAAGTGATTACATTTAAACTTTTCTACATCGTATGTAGGCTTCAGAAGGAAAAGTTTAAGGTCCTCTTGATTACACTATCCTTTTCAGAACAAGCCCATGGTCCAAATGTGGAGGCTCTTGAAACAACACTTTTTTGAAGGAAAAGAGTTTTGATTTGGAATCATTCCACATTATGGAATATCAGATGTTGTAAACACAGATTGAACAAAATCGTGAATGTTACAAGTGAAGCTCGAAATAGCACCCAGGTAAATACAGATCATGAATTTCAGTTCTTGCACTGAACAGAACAAGGATTGTGTGGATATTGTATTGGGACAAAATGACTTCTCATCTACCATCTGTAGGGCTTTTTGACCCTTCTTCTGAATCACTGCCACTACTAGTCTGTCTGTTATGATTTGTTTTATGTTTAAATTGCAAGTGTTTTGGAACAGCATTTTGTTCTGTGCTTTGATAGCATCTAGTGTAAATGTCTTGTGGTCTACGACTAGGAACCAAACTAAACAGGAATTAAAATAATATTAATGCATCATGTAGACCATAAGTCTCATCAAATTTGTTGCTTCTCTTACTCAAATACTCATTCAGTGGTGAATTCTTATGATGGCTATTCAGTATCCATGCCATATTTCTAATTGTAATGTCTATGAGCAGTAATATTTTTTTAAATTCAATATTTCTCAGCAGTATAACGAGAACATTCAATAACATAAATCTAAAATGTTGTCTGCAGAATGATATACCAGAGAAGGCTTCCTCAAGTGGCTGCCTAGTCAGAGCTGGGCCTGTGTTGAGCTGGGATACAACTCTGAGGAGCACCTACTTCATTAAGAGCCTCTTAATCTTTCTCCACCTTCTGCACCAGTGACATCTTTGGGGTAGCTGAGGTGCTCCCTATCCTCCTGTAGTGCCCTCTGTCTTTCTCAGTATGCATCCATTTTTGAGGAAAAAAACAATGGGGGTTTATTGGCAACCACCGAAAACAAGGAGTCAAGAATCATTCATGAGGTCAAAGTCTCCATCTTATGCAGAAAGATTTTTCTTGCTTCATAGGTAGTTTTGATCACAGATATGGCATCATCTTTGAACAAACAATCTTCCTCTTTTCAGGCCTGTCAGAAGTACAGATGGAAAACTTTAAAGATGGAGTTTTATTCAAAAGATGAAAAGTAGGCCTTAAGAAAAGCCCTTCCCTTATGCCCTACGCTAACTTATAACCATATTCTTTAGCCCTCAATGAAATCTTCTTGGCCCTTTTGGGAACAGCTCTCTCAACTTGCCCTTTCCTTCCTCCTTCTTCCCTTTCCAGGGAACATCCCTTTTCCATGGAGTGAATGATCTTGCAGGAGAACGTTCTTCCTCATCCTTCTTCTGCTCCTGGGTTGGACATGGAAGTCCAAATCAGAGTCCCAGGACCTGGCCCTGACTCTGAATTTTTATTTTCTTAGTCTTTCCAAAAATGTCATTTGAGCCTTGTGCTAGAGCTTGAAGACATCACCATGATGTTTACAATGCACATCCGTGGAGAGAGAATTTATACGGTCATGAGCTCTGGAAATTCTGCAGGATGAACCATATCCCTGCACTCAGAAATCAGGCTCAGAGATATATGAAGTGTGGCGAGTGGGACAGAACAGCCATGCTTGTGAGTGTTGCCAGTTAACACATCATCAGTAGGACAATGGAGCGCTGACTGCCACAGGACACC
This sequence comes from Fratercula arctica, assembly GCA_947846985.1. Classification (NCBI taxonomy): domain Eukaryota; kingdom Metazoa; phylum Chordata; class Aves; order Charadriiformes; family Alcidae; genus Fratercula; species Fratercula arctica. The sequence goes on from CANTUZ010000003.1 coordinate 105,487,014, forward strand.
TGTAAGCAGGATATAATGGAGATAGCCTCCTGATGACAGATACTGCATTTCAGGGTAATTATAGACCATATGCGAAGCCAGAACAGCCCTCTTCCAATGGCTAATGATGTAATCTCAGTAATGGTTTCTTAAGCTAAAGTCAGGTTTCTTACTGACTTCTCTCACACTAAGCACAAAACAAATACAGTTGATCTGATGAGCTGTTGTACACTTTAGACTTGAGAGAGAGTTGCACTTTGTGCTCTTTCTTGTCTTTTTAATGGTTGAATTTGTGAGTAATTATTGTGAGGAAACTTTCAGACATCAGTGTTATAAATTTTGAATCAGAACATTATATTTTAAAATTCTATTTTTAAAAAGTCGGTTGAGATATTTAGCTTGTAACTCCATTCTTCACAGTGACTCTAAGTTAACATGTCATAGCGAAAACAGCAGCAACACTTTAAACTGCTCTTGGTTGCTTCTAAGTGCGTCTCTTTCAGGGCAGGTTTTGCCGTCTTCTCTCCTCTTTGAGCTAAACCATGTGTCCCGTCACTACTGAGATGCATCAATGTGCTATTCTGCAGGCAGACAACAGCTCGTTTTGCCCATCCTTCACACCGCCATCAGACACACTGGGTTTGTGCCGTGTCACGGCTGAGGAAATAAGCCTGAGAAAACATCTGGAGCTCAGGCCTGCATGAGAGCCGCTACACAGCTCAGGGCACGGGCAGTGAGAGCGTGTATCTGCTCCGTGTATACACAAAGGGACATGGTGTTTGCCTGCAAAGCACACGTAACTTTGCTCCCACAGCCCGTCCCACCTGTTATCCTGCTTGGCCTAAATGCCTCGTGCACTTGCAAGTCCTTTTCTTCCAGGAGACCACAACAGTGCTTAATTAAAGTGATTCCACAATAAAGTCTTCAAAACAAAATATTATTTATTCACCCAAAAAGTTCTGTAACAGGGAGCAAAAGGATGGCATGGTGCGTGCCATATCTACGGGAGGAAGTGTGCTAACAATTAAACAGCAAATTAGACTGCAAAATAAGGCTCAAATCTATGACTTGGCACTGTTTACTGTACTATGGATGACCTAGAGACCTTCAACATTAAGTGTTCTTGAATTAGAGAGATGAAGTTGCTGGTAGAGCCCTTCCAGGAGGGGCCCCTGCTGGAGTGCATTATCCCAGCAACCCACCCCAGGAAGGGGCTCCCAACTGACCTGGGCAGCTCCCACCAATGTAGTTTGCAGGGGTAAAAAAAATGGGGAGATTGCTGCAACCTGCTGGCTGTGTGATCGAGCGGTGTTTTATCACTTCCCAACAGAATATGAGCAACGGTGTGTTGCCTTCTCCATCCCAAACACTAAACTCCACCATTGGAAACCCTCCATATGTTGAATAAAAACTGCGGTGAATTATAGAATAAACAGCAATTGGAAAAGAATTAAGATATTGCCACTGATGCAGTGAGGCTTTATTTGAGGGAATATTTTTATATATTACTAAAGTGATTAACTTCTAATTAGAACACCTGAATGTATTTAAAAAGTATCTAACTTGAACTTTAGAGTATTTTTTAAATAACTAAAAGAGCAATCACATAGGGAGGAAAATCAACAGATGGAACCTAATCCATAACATCAAAATGATCACTAAATCTCTTACGGCTCTCAGTACATCCCTTTCAGTGTTCAAGATGTTGATTCAGGTATTAAGCACATTAGATATTTCACATCCCCTTAGCATAAGCAAAGTGGAATTAATAGTTTGAAAATCTTTTATTACTATGCCATTTCACATAAATGTACACACCTCCTACATATCTTAGATCTTGTGTCCTCATCAGTATTTCTTGCAGTAGTACAGAAAATTCACTTGTATTTATTAGATTCATTTATATTAAAAGGTAGCAATTTCTTGCTGAATCTGTTTTCTGAGTTCTCTGTTACTTGTGTCTATATATTTATTTTGCTTTTTGCTTTAAAGAACAGGTATTTCTGTGCAGTTCAGATGTTACTCTGAATTCCCTTTGTGTTTTAAAGATGTTTATATCTGAGCCCAGCTCAATCCTATTTATTATCTTTTAGCAGAAAAGGAAGTAGAAGCAATTAAGCAAAGTCTTTAGTTGTCTGCAGTGAAATAAAGGTGTCCCTTTACCACTAAGGAAAAAATACTGGGACAAACTGACATGGAAAATCCTGTGTCCACATTGTCAGAGTCTCTGTCGGTCCAAAGCAGGCTTTCTGCCTCCAGACTGTCAATTGGGAATGATCCCTGGTTGGAAACAGTCCCTGGCCCACACTATGGAACTCTGCCCAAGAATTGTTTCGGTGAGTGTGTGGGTTAGTTAAGACACGTAATCCTTTGCCTCCTTATACAACAGAAAAGGTGGGGCATCTTATGTGCACACAGGTAGCCATAGGGGCTGAAGGGCATCTGTAGATGGGTATCTGCATCACCTCTCTGCTCTGGAGCTCCTCTTTCAGGTTGACAGCACAATGCTCTAAAACATTATTCTCCTTGATAGACATCGCCGATATGCACTGTGACTTCTAAAGACTTTTTAAAAACTGTATCTATTTTCTGATACACAAAGGACCTGTATTTCATAAAAATCTGAGTTACATTTTCCTTCACACTCTCCAATGCTTTATTTCAATCACATTTATTTTTTTATAATGCTTCTTCTGAAATACCTGTACTTGACTGGATTCTTTTGTTTCTGAAACACTCACCTGAGACTGCATTTGTTTGGTTTTTTTTCTTCCATCAGTGCTGACAATTTCTGATCTTTCAGCTTTTTGTATATTTAATAAGTGTGTTATTGTATATTTAATTAAAGACAAGTGCTGCTTTGCCATAAGTTTTCAGAAGTTTATCTAGAAAAGTTTAGGGAGAAATGCTCCTATGCTACCCAGACTGAAATTCCTTCTACCTTGATTTTCTTGAACATTTTTTTTTAGTATGATCTGCAGCATTTTTAGGTAGGTACATCTCTTGGAGAGTGCTGATCACTACAGTTCTCCTTGCTGCCTCCTCAAATGTGTGACAGAACTCACTAGCCCTGGCACCAGCAGTATGCTAACATTACTAGGGACTCCAGAGCTGTATAATCATTTTTGCATGCTGCTAGAGCCAGGGCTGCTGTGCTCTGCCATACCAAGAGGCTTCTGATCTGATGAGAAGAAAAGATAGAAAATTCATTACCCCTTTTGAGGCTTTGTTCCATTCATTAACCACCTTCATTGTTAAAAATGTGCATCTTGTTTCTAATTTAAATTAATCTGCTTTGACTTTTGGTCACTGCCATTTTTAACTTTGCTTAAGTATTTCAATGTCTGATATTCTTCCGCTACTTCAGTGCTGTAATCAAGTCTCCTCTCAGTGGTTTGGTTTGTTGTTTTGGTTTGGTTTTTTTTGGGTGTGTGTGTGTGTTAATGCATAGACTGAGCTCATTCAGGTTTTGTGAGGTATTTTCTTCAAATCTCACATTATTTTTGAAGCCATTTAAAAACATTTCTAACATCCTCTATAGGTGGGGATTTGGAAACTAGTGATTTATTTTTATCTATATATATATATTTATATATTTTCTTGTTTATAGATATTGCAGAGGAAGCATGCCTGTTTTTGGAGATGAGTACAGTATTTACCATTGATAGTCAAGATCAGATTTTCAGAGGAAGATCTCTTCTATTTTACATACCTGATTTAGGGTCACACTTCCGTGTCTTGGACTGGATCGTCTCAAGGCTGGAGCATTGAAGGAGTTTGCACGTAAAATTTCTCATTTGCTGCCAAGAATATCTATTGTAGTATCTGTGGAACTGGAAGTGGTCGGCATGACTGGAAAGTAAGAAGTGCAGCATGTGTATGTGTGTACATTTAAGAAAACAAAAAACTGACTTACTAGCTACAGACTTGTTAATACACATTGATTAGTACACGTTTTGGAACAGAATAGAAGTGAAGAGATTGAGATGTGGAAGTAAATAAAAATGAGGTAAGGTACAACATGGTTTTACCAAACACAGAATGTGCAAGGCTAAGGTGATACTTTCCAAAGAGAAGATAACTGATTTTCCAGACAAGTGAACTGCAGCAGATCTCATCTATCTAGAAAACAATGCAGTCCTTGAATATAGTGCTTCATGAGAGGTTATTAGTTCAAAAACAGAAGCTGAGGATTAATACAAACACTATTATGTGTGTAAAGATCTGGATAAAAAAAAGGCTATGTCGGGTGAAGCCGAAAGGGGAACTGTTGGGTTAGAAGGAAGTCATTACACAGAAATTTCTCAAAGATCCATCTTCAGACCATTTCATTTAATATTGTCATAAATAAAATGGGCAGAAGTAGACACATGCGAGTAAAAATGACTAAGGTCACAAAATAACCTGAACAGAAAGGAGAATCAGAATATAATTTCATAAGAAAACCATATGACCGTGAGAACTGAGAGTAATATTATTATTAGGAGAGAGAATAGAACGGGGAACGTGGTCATGAATTAGGGGTTGAAATTTGCTAAGGTAATGGCTCTTTATCTATTCAAGACAGAGAATAAAACGTGCACACATGTGGTCATGAAAAGAGCAAATGCTACCCGAGCATATTTTGAGCAAGGTATTTCTAGTGGAGGTAGAGAGGTACTTGTCTTATAGGGCCTCTGAGCCTTGGTGCTTACGACTGAGAAAGATAAATTTATAAAATTGCAACAGGTGGAAAGAAAGATTGTCAAATGTCTGGAAACTGTTCTTTGAGGAGGGCATGGAAAAAGAGGCTCACTCGCTTAGTCTTGCAAAATGGAGATTGAAAAAGGTATGATTAATCACCAGCAGAGGGAAGGGAGAAGAAGTATTTGAGTTAAATTAATGTTGGCACAAGGACATAAATTAATTTAAATAGGAAATTAGACGAGACCTGGGGTTTTCATGAACTGTGAATGCTCTGAAAATTTAGAACAGCCTTCTAGAAGAAAGAAGGCAAAATCCTGATTTGTTTCAGTGTAACTATAGCAGTTTATAGAAAAGATTGTGTTGTACGTTGCCTTCATTAGCAGATGACTAGGGTTGATCATCTAGGAGGTCCCTTGAGCATGGTGTCATGTTCACCGCCTTCCGTTTTGGTGCTTATTGCCCTCATTTTCAGAAGCGCACAATGTCTGACACGCTTTGCAGTCTGTTCTCCCAGGAGATGTTGTGGCCCTGATAATGACTCCAGTCCTCTTCATAGAATTAGACTCAAGCTCACACAGGAGGCTTGCTGCAGAGCTAGGGTTTAAATGTGAACTTTCAAAGTCCTAGATACATGTCTTAAGCATACAACCATCCTTTCATCTTTGCACTTACATTTCAGTCTTAATTTATCTATCATACAGCTTACTTTCTGGCAATAATCTAAGTGGAAGATCAAGAGGGTTTGGGTATTGTGTACTGTTGCTGTGTAACAAAATGCACAGTAAAGAAGTTTCACAAAATGCATGGCTGGTTATTGAAACGCAAATGGATATTGGTTTACAGTATGTTCAGGAATTGTCGTTTGCCTTGTTGTTGCAAAGGGTGTTTTGTTTTCAATGCTTTTAATGGAGAAAAACATGCATCTCATTTCTGTGAACCAGAAAGTTGTCTGAGGAGTATGCAAATAACTCAAGACTTATTAATTCTGTTTAAACCATCTGTTCCTGTAAGGAAAAATGGAATAGTTAACCATATAGCAAAATATGAATGTGTGCACAGAAGTGTTAACAAAATGTTGAGTAATGGATGCATTTTAGTGTTCTAGGTGCTCCATCTACCAATTACTGCAACCCATAAACCACTGCTGCATATTAATGTAGAAAGGGTGCAAGAGAAGGGAAAATATACCTACACTGTTCTTCTGTGCTTTCCTTAAGCATCTACTGTTGGAAATTTACTTTTATTAAACCTTTTATTTGGTTCAGTACACCTTTTCTTGTAGGAGTGAACAATAGGAATGAAATATTAAGGTTTAATTTTATCAGATCATATGAGATTTTGTTGAGATATACACTATAAAATACCCCAATAGCGTAAAGCTATTTACATTTTGAAAACTAGTTGGCAATTAATTTAGAGAAGGATCCTATGCTGTTAGTCCTAAGTACATACATATATTTATTACAAAATACCTCAAAATGTGTATGTAGATGAATATATTACTATTAAATTTCCAGGCTTTGTTTTGTTTTTTTTTTTCTTTGTTTTCCCATTTTCCAAATTCTGTATGTTTTGCCTATATTGTAGATCACATGCTCACTTGATCTACCTTTTTGTTCTTATAGTATCTGATGTATTGAGTACGCTAGTGATTATCCTGTGATAGTAATAATGGCAAAATCTAGATTTTATGTCTCTGGAGACATTCAAAACCCGCCTGAACGCATTCCTGTGCAACCTGCTCTAGGTGAACCTGCTCTGGCAGGGGGGTTGGACTAGATGATCTCCAGAGGTCCCTTCTAAACCTTATCATTCTGTGATTTCGTTGGAATGAATCTTTCAATATCCTTGAAATTCATGTTCTCTCCTAACTGAGCATAAATTTACCTTATTTAAGTGTCCTGTGTTCCTTACTGATTAGTAAACCTTCTGGTTTTACTCTTCAGTTCTAATTTTTTTTTGTTAGAAAAAAATTCCAGCTTGCAACACACTGATTACAAACACCAACGTTTTATGTAAAGAATTTTTTAATTATTGTAGCTTTATTGTTGATGATAACATCTTTGGCGACTATCTAATGAAACCCATTCTCCATACGTGATTTGCTCATTATAACATAATAGCTTCAAAATAACTGCAAGAAGGGCACAGGTGACTTAATTACTTTCAAATTCCTTGCTTCCTTGGGGCTTGGGAAATTCAGAGAAATACCTTGCATATTACTAGTAGTAATACTAGTACTCTACATTATTCATATGATATATACACAAATTGTCTTTTTTCTTTTGTTGAAAAATAGAGAATATTTCTAGCACAAACAGTACTGCTTCAGCAAGCATGTTTGAGGGAAAACTCTGCTCTTTTTTTTGTGGATATCTCTTCTGGAGAAATGTTTTTCCACGTTGTGCCGTGCAAATCTATTCTGGTGTGAAACAGGGAAATGCAAACTCAACGTATTTCTGAAAATCTTTTGCAGTAGCATACTGAGTACCTAGAAGGCTTGCAGAGTGAAATCTGACATTGCAGATAAGCTGATAGGCGATGGCAGAATTAATGTACTCATAAAGAGCATAAGCAACATCATTTCTACCCTTTTAAATATTTCTCAATTTTTGTGTGTAAGTAGGCATGTCTAACCAATAAATTTGTAAGAATTTTCATTAATTTGGAGGACCTTACTGTAAATCAAGATTTTTTAAAAAATATATTGGATTTTATAGCCAAATGATGAAAAAAGGTATCTCTCAAAAAGAATTGCTCTAAAATTAAATTATTTTTCTTATAGGCTGGAGGGCAACAATATTTAAGATCCAATTGGTTTGAAAGATGAGAATGAAAAAATGGTTGTAAATTCTTGATTTGAATCTGGAAAGAAGTGAAATGTCTAGTTCTCATGTCAAGTTTGATTTGCAAATTTCAAACTATTGTAAAATGTTATTAAAGGATTTTAATTTATTTTTGAGGTAATTTTGAATGACTGCTTCTCAGTTGGAGATATAGCTTTTGAGAGCTGCCATTTTCTTGGTTGGACACATACCATTTGGCACATAAATATCAATGGTGTGCTTTGGGTAAAAAAAAATTACCACAAAATCAAACTACCCTTCAATATTTATAAAATTTTATTTATTACTTTTGTGTGTCTGTCTTTTTTAGAGTGCATAGATTCACGCAGAATTCTGAGCAAAAAAATGTGAGTTGCATCTCTAGACTAGTTAACAGTTTCATATAGTTGCATGTATGAACTTGTACATGTATTGGAGTCCAGTGGCTTGAGAGTACCTAAAGTGTAATTCTCACTGGGGGACAAGCATTCAAGACACACGTTTAAGGTAGGGTAGGCTGTTCGTGCCATTTAGATTTCATAAATTTCTGCACAAGTGTGGCAGATCTAGGACTGCACATCCTGCACATTTTTAATGTGGCAGCTGAAGGTCAGGAAGGATACCACAAAGTGCTTAAGATTGTCTGCTAACATAACTGATGCCGAACATCTGCATGTGAGAAGACCATGCTTCTGAAGTTTATTTCTTAATCTCAAATTTATAACTTAATAATTTATTACATGTACAAAACAAGACTTTCTTAGGGGTGCTCAGGTATATTTAAGTTTAAATAAAAACAGAAATTTCATTTTTGCCTGAACATCGCTTTATATTTTTCAACACATTGCCACATATGGGAAACTGAATGTCTTAGAGTTTTCAATGAAAAAAAAAAATTGTTTAAAAGTATATTTTCCACACCTATTTTTACTCTGAGAGATAGTGAACAAATTTCATTAGTAGCTTTCAAGAAAAAAGAAAAATTGACCAAGTCTATGATTTATATTAATTCATATCCAATTGTATACATTTAAATGCTCACAATCCGAGACCTATAAATGTTGGCTTCTTTAAAAGCACATTGATATTGAAGAGAAACATAGGTGTCTACTAATGCACTGCCTACTGAAATTCTACTAATTTATTCTTGTAAATTAATACAGTGAATTTTGTTGGCACACGTTACCCACATGGAAATAATTAACACTGTAATAAACACTGTATTTCTAGTTGAAGTGCAATTTGCTTGACAATCTGGCAGAATGTACCTTCTCAGAGACATCTAGAATAATCTTCAAATGCTTATGTTATAGTGAAATTTCTGTTTGACTGTCTCTGTGGCTTTCTGTAAAGCTCAAAGGATGAAACTTCAGGGCTTCATATAATAGATGGAATAAAAAGCTCACCATGATCCTGGATTATTAAGGGTTCTGAGTCCCATAAAATCAGCTTGACTCCTGATGAAGAGCAAGCCAGAAGGTGGGCTGCTATATGCAGGCGGACTGCGTATGTACTGCTTTCAGACCCAGGTTCCTGAGACTGCACCCTTTAGCTCCTGTTGTAAGCCCTCCCTAATGCAGCTGAGATAAGAGATCGTAGGATTTATGTCCTTACTGCTTGCAAAAATATATCAGGAAAAACCCCAACAACCACAAACCATTGCCCATAAGGCTGCTGTCCACTATCATACTGTAGCCTGAAATGTCACTTCTTGGCACTTAAAAAAAAATAAATAAATCGCATAAAGACATTTATGCTGGAAAGGAAAACAAGGCCAAGACCTGTTCTCTGGCCATGGGTCTGACAGACACTAAATCCTATTTCCATTCCTCCTCCCCAAACCAGTAAACCCCTTAAGTTAACAGCTGTGGGGAATGGTCACTGGCCTTTGTGGCCCTAAAGTGGCCCCTAAACCCTGTGTGGCCATTGACTGGGGCACACCAATGCTGTTTGGTCTGAGCCAAAATCATGTCCAGGGATGGCTCTAGCAGCTTAGCAGCAGGAATGACTGTGAGCCATGCTCATGCTTTAGCCCTGGCTGTGACTATTTTGCTTTTAAAGACAACTGGGGTGAGGGCAGACTCCTGTAGAGAAGGGTAGCTTTTCCTGGAAGCACCTGGGGACTCCCCTTTCAACTGTGAGGTATGTGTCAACTCAGACCCTCATCCTTGGTCCTCACCTAAGCTACAGTGCCCATGGACCACATCTGTGCCCGTGGTCCTTGTTGGCGCAGACAGCTGAACCTGTGCCCATGGATCTCGCTAATCCTGACCATGACTTGATTCCTTGCCCAGACCTTGGACATTCCTCATCATCATGAACTTCTCTGGAGATTGCTTGGCTGACCCTGGTGACCATCACTGACCTTCTCTGCTCACCTCACTTGCGGACTGCGGGACAGGGCATGGGTCAGCGAAATGCCCGTCCATCTAGCCTGTCTGCCACCCTGGCTCCTGGCTTTCTTGCCCTATGGACCAACCTGTTGCCGGCAGCCTGTCCTTCATCTCTTTCTCCCTAGCCTGTGTCAGGAGGGCACGGTGCCAACTCCTCATCTTTTTGAGAGCAAAGGTTGATTTTGCCTACAATACCAAGGAGCCTGGCATTAACAGCTGCAGGAAATGTATCTCTTAATATTGCGTTCGTCCTTTTCATTGTTGTATAGGAAAAAAAAATCACTTTGGATATTCTTACATTCAGATGACAAAATTATTTCATTTTAAAATTTATTCTAAAGCTGCTGCAGTATTGGAGTTACAGCCAGGAGTTATGAAGTATTCATTCTTTTATGAACTTTAGTCTGTATTGGTCAAGATACTTTAACTACAGAGCTGTCACTTCCAGTTTCTAGGTATAGCACAAATAAATTCCACTGCTATTGGAGAACTGGGAGAACCTCGTCTTTGTGGTTCCATCTCTACCAACTTTAAAGATGTAAGTAGTTTTCAAAGTCAGTTTTAATGTTCAGGAACAATAATGTAAGCAGAAAAACAGAGAAAATCTTTTAGTCTTTGTATCTAGTTGGTACCTTATAGTAAAAATAAAAGCTCATGGGAGAGACTCAGAAGATACAATTGAAAAAAGAGATAAAAGGAGACACATATTTCATGCCAAAAACTCAAACCATGCCTTGGCACAGAACATGAAGAGAAATATGCTGTATGTTATAACTCATTGGTCACTGAAATTTATTAGGATTAATGAGGAAAGCAGGATGATCAATGCAATTGCTAGATGCTAGTGATAGGTAAAAGGATTTTTATTATGGCAAGACAAGATCCTCAGATTTCTCGTAACTGGAAGAATTAGATGGTTTAAATACTCAGTGCTTGCGGCGTTTTCTCTCTGATTTACTCCAAACAGCAGAAAGTCTGAAAATGATTGAAAGCATGTTTTGTTGTCAATGTGAAATAAGTTTATGATGAATTAATTCTATTTGACACAGCTTATTAAAAAAGTCCTCAGTTTTATTCTAGTTCACAGTATTGCTGACAATCTTAGGATTCAATAAAGAATATACTTTCTTCACAGGACCAGAATGATCCCTTGCCAAAATTAACATGGTGCAGTCTGGTGGATTTTGTCCTCTACCTTTTATCAGTGTACAGTGTGGTACCGAGTATTATGGCAATAGCACTTAGTTGGTAAGTAAGCATAGGTAGCTTCAAACTCTCCAAATTTGGCTGGAGGTCACACGATTAAGGAATTCTCAAGACGTTTTCAAATTTACTGCTGTGAGAAATCTGGACTTAGACAGGCTAGGAAAAATTGTTCATACGGCACAAGAATCAGAGTTTAAAGTGGTGAGGACAAAAAATAAAAAAAAAAAAAGATCTTTTTAGAGAGGAATAATTTTTTTTATTAGTATTTTAAAAAAATATTTCAAGTGTTTGGCATATTGGTAAATATTCTTTAAATGTAAAATTGATTTGGTCATAATACAACAATGATACTAGATTAGAACAAATATCCTGGCAGGCATTGTTGTGGTTCCCATAGTTTTATACCCCTTCTTTTGGAAGATGATAAAAACAGAGCAAGCATACAACATATTGTGACACTTTAAAAAATTAATCTTTCAGGTTTTGGCTCTGGGATTTCAGGAGTCTCATGTGATGCTTCTTTAATAGCCCTCAGTAGATTTTTCTTCATTGACAAAAATATTTAGTCCCTAGAAAAATATATGTTGGAGTGCCACAGGTTAATTCAGCACTGTGTGAAATGCCGTCTCTTTGGTTTCTGAGCTTGTGTCCTGTTAGTTTCGTTTGAGGTTTCCTATTATTTTATTGGAGCAAACAGAAAACAATTGCTTCTTGCTGTCCTTCCACATGTCATTCAGTGTTTTATGGACTGTTATCACAATCTCTCTCAGCCTGAAGAAACTTATCTATTCCTCATACGGAAGCTGTTCCATGTCTTCGATCACCCCTGCATCCTTTTTGGTGGGAAGAACTGGAATTATCTGTAGTCAAATGTAGATATACCATGTATTTATATATTAGTGTAATAAGGACCTCTGGTTCTCTCTCTCTTTCCTAAAAATGTACATTTGACTTGCTTATTTGACAGCTGTTTACTTAGCATTTTCCTGCATCTTAGTACCAAGAGCTCATTCCTGACTGTCAGTTCCTTTTATATGCAAAGTTAGGATCTATTCTTTCATGTACTTCACTTTATATCAAGGTACTATGAATTGCATTTGCCATTTTGTCATCCAGTCACTCATGTTGGGTCATTCTACAATTTTTCACCATTGGATCTTGCCTTTATTGTGTTTAATAGCTTAGTTTCATTGGAAAACTTTGCCAGTAACACTTTTTTTGACCATTCATGTATTTGTAGAATACCATCAATAAGATACCGATTAATATTATCACACATCCCTGGTAATTCCGTTCTACAGTGAAAACCGATAGTTTACTTCTGTTCTTTGCTTCCTATCTTTTAACTAAGTGCTTAGTTATATGTGGACTTTCTTTGGTTTTGTATAGCAGCTTACTTTTTTTCAAAAGACTGGGGAGGGACAGGGACACTTGGAACACCTGGAATCCAGACACCTTCTGTCTTTTTGCTGTTGACTCTTTCAAGGAACTCAAGTAGGTTGCTGAGGTGTAACTTCCATGTTGAAAAGGTGTTTTCATTTTTTCTTCTTTCTGTCATATCATCCATAATCTTACTAATTCTATTATTTACTATCGTTTCACCTAATGTAGACAGGGGTGAAATCATTTTACCAGCTACAGATTTCCCTGAAACTCCTTTTAAAGATTGAATGAACTGGCTGCCATCCAGGAATTTGGTGTCAAGGAAGTTTTAGAGGAGAGACTGCACATTATTGTTTAAGTATTTCATCCTGGAGATCCTATGTCTGGAGGTAGTTACAATTAATTTTGTCTTTTTTTCCTACTCTGCTCTTCAACAGAAACTTCAGTTTAAGACAGACCCTCTGGTGAATCCTCTATATATTTTGCCCATAGAAACAACAGAGCCAAATCAGTCATCAATATCCATTTGGCTGTGTAAGCTATCTGCAGAAATTTTCTGTTAGAATGAAAATAGTTACTTGAATGTTATTACCTTGTTAACATTTTTTTTCTAACATCCCTCAGAGAAGGGACTTGAGAATTAGAGGAAGCAGTTCATCTTGCAAGATATACTGTGATGGTGGCAGCACTTTTTAGCCTAAGACCTTCTGAAATATTTAAATCTGTGCCTGTGGGCTCTGGTGGTGCAATACTTTCTGATGAAATAATACTGCTACAAATCCTAACCTGGAGCACTGTGGCATGAAAACATATGCTCTGATTATTTTTCCTGTACATGGTTAGATGCAAAATGTGCAGATTTAGAACTTGTTTATAAATCCTTACTGAATACACAGTCGATTGACATCCAACACTTCAAACTCTGTCTGCTTAAAACATCAGACATGCCAAACTTGTACTACATTGAAATAATGTTCTTCTTTGGCCAAAAGAGAGTTGTGACAAATCGACTTGAGTAAATCACATACTTGAGCTGGCATGAGAAGAATATGCTGATAATCTCATGGTCATGGTGTTGGCAAGCTGACAGTCTTATTATTTTTCGATATATGTTAAATTTTTGTTTGGCTTTCATTTGCTTCAGCTCACCTAAACTGCCCAATTGTGACTTTTACATGTTGGTGAAGAATTTCTCTATTTCTATCTGGCAATATTTAGATTTTTTTCTAAATCTACTTTTGAAATGACACTGAAGCGAGAGATTTTCAAAAGTAGCCAAAATCTTCTTGAAATTATTCGGATCTATGAAGAAAAGTCCATTGAATTAGGGAATGCTTGCTTTTGAGTTTTATTTGTGTATTTTGTAGGTTGAATAGCATTTTTCCCTATGCGTGAATGGGCGTAAATTGACTTACATATCTCATATCTAGAAGTTGAAATGCAGCATTGATCTTACAAAAACAGGTTGCAAATAGCAACTGCAAGTTTCATTGTACAGTTATACTGTACTGTGCTCTGTTAGAAGTCCAAAAAGAACAAATTTAGTCCTAGAAGAAAAAATATATGTAACATACATAATGTATGATATGACATATATATGCTACACCTGGTGGTAAAAGTTTATGCCTAATCTCTCCCAGAGTATTTGTACAAGGACACTGGCAAAAGACAAAAAAAGCATTGACAAGCCAGAGAGCATATGGAGAAAGAAGCCATTAGCAACTAAAATTGCATTTTTGGCCTCTCAGCTACTGCTGACCCAATGACCCAATTTATTTAAGTTGGAATGTTATGCTGGCTGGCTGACGCTGCTTTGCAGACCTTCTCTTGAGTTAGGCAGTGCTGTAATTCGGAAGGATTTTTTACCTCCTTAGCTATGGTAATACAGCAGAAGATGTAATGAAGAGGTACAGAAGAAGATGTATGGTAATACAGCAGATGATGTTATTTCTTTCAGGTGAGCAGGTCCTCTCCTCCTCAACACAATACACATATGTTGAGTGAATTAAAAGCTATTTTTCAGAAACATTCATATTATATTTGTGATGTAAATAGTTAAGTTCAATAGTATTTCTTATGGCACAAAAAGTCAGCGCAATTATGCAATCATTATGTAAATGCCTTCTGCCCCATTGACTCCTTCTTGAATGATATACGATATATTAAAGTAAAATCTAATACATTCCAATAATAACATGAATTTGAATTTGTAGCACTGACCATGACCATTAAATAGCAAAACAATAGTGAGATATTTTTAGTATGTGTATAAAAATTTAAAATACTGACACTTTTGATATATGAGTTTATTTTTGACATGGAGTTAAGCAATTAAGCCAAGTGAGGTATTGGAGTAAAAAGTACAATCAAAGAGGTATATTTATTTCTTAAATGGTTCTGGTTGATTAAGATATTGGTATTTTTTTTCTGTCAGTCTGCATAATAATAATGCCATAGCTGCAGTGAATATGCAGATGTATATCCTAAAACTGGATGGTCGTTATTGTCCAGATCTACTTTTGATGTAGCACTTTTCTGGCTCTTCAAGCTATGTCGCGTTAGTTCAAAGAAATTTGACCCAAAGTTGCCAGAGTTTAACTTCATCAACTGGACTACACCCAGTGATTAGGATCTCAGATAGCTGAACCTGTGACCACTGGAACCTATGAATATCCTCCGCTTTCCTAGTCCTGTCTGGTTTATCATCTAGTGACAGCAGGTTGTGTGCTGCTTCTGAACAAGTCAAAAAATGCCGTCAGGCATGATGCAAGAAATATTTCCCCAGAGCTGCAATTATATGCCAAGATAGAGAGCATTTGTTTGAGCAGCTCTCAGGGTACCAGAGGCATAGTATCGACTGCTTTTTGAGGCCAAATAAAAGAATTTTTTTGCCAATATCCTTCAGTGAGATGGTGGAATCTCATGGAAGTAGCCCAGGAGTGCTGCAGGAGTAGCTGGAGGGTACATGGAAAAGGTATTCCCTCTGCCTGTCAGGAGAGGCTGCTGCTGCTGCTTTCAGCTGAATTATCATCTCAGCACACTTGTGCGTCAAGTACTTAATGGGTAACTGCTTCAAGTGCAGTCATTTAATTAAAAAAAAAAAATTCTGCTTGAATAGTAGTCTTAAACAATCTAAATAATGTTAATTGATTACAGTAAGTGTAGTTCTTAATTTAGGTCATGGATTGTACAATATCATAAGGAGACTACTTTTAAAAAGGAGGGAGTAATTATAATGTAAAAACTATGGTAAAAACATGTTTAAATTTAATTAATGCCATTGATTTTAAAAAAAGATAGTCAAGCCCCAGAATGCATCAAGAGGCTGAATTTCCCCCCCAGCAGCCACATCTGGGATCCCCCCACAAATCCCTTCCCCATGAGCCCAACATCTCCAGTTCAGCCCTGGCCTGAGCACTGCTGTGAGCAGGCCTGCACCCAGCTCTGTCCCTGCCATCCTGACATCCTGACTGGCCTCAGGTCCTGGACCTGGAGAGTCCACAGGTCGATGCTGGAGGTAACCTTGTCTACCAGGCTTATCTCCAACCTTCTCTCTGGCCCTGTCTCCCGGATGGACCTCAGACTGGTGTTTTGGGCAGCCTTACCTCCGGTCCCGTCTCCTGCCCTGCCTCCTGGTGATCCTGACTGGGATCCCAAAATTGGACCCTGGACATGCCTTGGCACCTCTCCTTCTCTGGGATTGTCAATGGGATCTGCTACTGCCACCAGCCTGGCCCTGCTGAGGTCCTGTGGGACTGCACCCTGGTCGGGGAGGGCACCGCATGGTCTGTGCTGGGGGCACCCTCCGCTCCTGCCTCTTTCATCCTCAGGAGCAGCCCCACTATGCTGATCCCTCACCGAGAGATTAATATCCATTTATGCACGCTGAGAGTCAGAAGAGACTTTGTCTGCTGTAAAGATCAGATAGGCCCTATCTGTTTTCCTGATCAACATTGCAGGCTTGAAAATGCAGGATACCAAATTTGAAGAAGGAAAACTACAGTCATATTCTCACTGGTATCATCACTTGCAAAATAGTCGCTGGAGTCATTGGCACTCTTCAGACCATCCCAGTTTTTGTGCTACAAGTGTGATACTGTGCCCTGCCAATGGCATGGTTCAAATCACAGCTTGGGTGATTTGTGTGCAAGTGTGCATAAGTAGTGAAAAAAAGTAATATTGCCTAAGCCGGAATCTTATCATTTCATCTGCTAGATAAATATTTGCATTGGTAAGTGTTCTGTCCCGTGCTCTGCATGACCTAAAAAAATTACTTCAAATACTGATCTCACATATGCACATTCTCCAGCCTCCCACTTGCAATTTCAGCATCCATTTATAGTGTGTACATATATTGCAGTATAACCTCCTCCAGCTTTCACTCTGTCCCCTTTTTATGTCTCTCAAGGAATATAAGGCTGCAGATCTTCATCTCTGCAAACTCAAAAAATCAGTTCTCTCCCCTCGTGAAGTGGAGGAAAGCACATCCTGCTATGGGGATGCTATTGCCAGGAAATGCCGTTTTATCTGCTCCAGCTCTGAAACATGGCTCGAGGACTTCCATCAGTTGCGTAAGAAAGTAACAATGGCTGTAACAGACCATTTTCCTCATTACAGGGCAAGATGAGAATCCTTCAGATAAGGAGTGGCCAAATTATAGGGTTTCTTGAAGACAAAGCCCATCATTATGAACTGTTCTTGGATATGCACAGATTGTCACTTCAGTGAACACGTTACGGGAGACACACTGCAATGTTGTAATTTTTAATACATTTGTAACAGGCATGTAAACTTAAAAAGTACTGTCATATGGGAAAATATTTTATGTGCAGTTAGCCCAATCTGCTCTTCTAATAGCATTTTGACCACATCTAAATACTTAGTACAATAATACCACTTTTAAATTAATGTTTTAAATTTAGGGATAAACCACAAAATTCTGCTTGAATACAACTAATGTTTGTACATGTATAGCTGAAGAAGAAAAATTGTATTGGTCATAGGCCTTTCTATGCTTAAATTTAATTCACTAGCACCAAATTTCCACAAAACAAATAGACCCAAACACCCAACCACACATTATTTTTAATCTTAGGGCATCTTCTTTCCGAGTGTATTTTTTGAAAGTCAGGAAAGTTGCACATTTCATACAATTGTGTTTTCTGGAAAAATATAGAAGGAGGAGACAGAAAGATAGCTTTAGTGTGACTCCGTCCAGTAACTGTTTGAGCAATGAATGGCAAACGTCAAAGGTTGTTTTATTTGCCTTTAAATTCAATGGAGGAATCAAACTAGTACAAATGTACCCAGAGTTGAGGAGTCAAATATTTATTAACACTACAGGAAAGATTGAGCTGATTACGGGGCTTCCAATAGGATTTTAGGTTCCTCTTTCAAATAAAATACAATCAATATAATCCATCAAAGCGGTCCTCAGTTTATTAGATTCTTCTACTTAGGAGGTCTTTGCAGAGTTCAATTTGTCTTATTGGTTTGTGTTGAGATACTAAGGGCAGAATCTTCTAGAGCTATATAAAAAGAGTGATTACTGTTCTTCTTCCACCTCAAAAGGGTAATCCCTAGTAAAATAAATAGATGGTATTAAATTATTTTTATCTCAAACTTCCACAGTTCACACCTGGACTGCTGAAAATGGTCCATCTCTATTTATCTCTATCTTGGTCCATCTCTATTTATAATACTAAAATTAATGTGCACTTGGTGATATAACACTGAAAGGGAGGGCTAGGGTAGAAAACTTTAAATTCTGTTTATAGTGGGGTTTTATATGTTTTTTTTCCCCACAGATTTTCATGAGGACTTTTAGGATGACATTAAGCATAATTCCATTAACACTGTAACTACACTTTCTAATAAAGTATTGCAATTATGTAAATAGATGTGCTCTAATTATGTGATTAGGCCGACAGTAATTATGTGTCTGCATAGCCAATTATGAGTTAAAACTACATTAAAAACAATGTCACTCAATGCAAAGAAAGAAAGAAAATCAGAGATATGGAAATGAAAAATATGGAAATGCATGTCAAAGGTTATTGCAAGCCATTCACTAATATAATCTACCATTGCTCCACCTTATCCATGTCTTTGTTCTGTTTCCCAGCTGTTACAATACCTAGGACTAGTTTTGTTATACTCTTTTTTTACCCATCCAAAGATGCTGACAGTGAAGGGACGCAAGGTGAGACAATATAGCCCTGTGTCTCCCAAGAATTCTCTGTTCGTTACAGATTCCTCCTTGAAGAAAGCCAAAACCCCTTACTGTTTGTTTTGCAGTGTGATTTAAAAATATGCTGTTGGGAAAGAATGGACTAGAAGTGCTTTCAAGGCTAAATCTGTCTTATGTACTGAGAATTGGGAGAGTTAGATTTTGCTACCTAGCACTCAGTGTAGAAAATTTCAGTGATTGTCTTGTTGCGATTGACACTGAACATGGCTTAGACACATTGTGTCACCTGTTTACAAACTTGATTTGCTGCTTACTGACAAATTTCTGTGATATCAAATATTTTCCAAGCAGAATACGTAGTAGTTCAATTTTTATGTATTTCCCAAGACATGCCTGTTTTAAGTACATGAACTTACGAACTCTGACCATAAAGGACTATATAAGCCTTGCCAGCTTGTCTCCTGAAAGCATGGGAGGACTCTTGATTTATATAGATACTCACTTTATTTAACTAAATGAGATAGTGTTATTTATTTTTGATCCATAACCACACAAAAATCTTTGAAGTAATATATCTTGCTTTTCAAGGAGTCATGACATGTAGACAGAGGTAACTTAAGCGGTTCATTCAGATTTAGAAGCTGTAATTTATCAAGTGCAATGTACATAGAGAAATTAGCTTGATGCAGCTAATGCACTGATCTGAATGTTATCTGCTCCCGTTCAAGCTGCTTTTAACTAAGGGCATATACAGCAGTAACTCATAGCTGCAGATTTACAATATTTGGGAGCATCAGCAATTTTTGCATGTGTAATTTGTCACTTTTAGGTGAAAAGAGGAACTAGCACATCCCCAGAGGATTTTCCTGTTTAAGACACTGCAGTAGGCATATCAGATGGAAAAAGTTTATTTTCTTCATAAACTTGATCCTACTTTATAGAGCTGTAATGCCGGATTGTGGATGACGAAATACTAGCCACATATAAAAGCCTTTTTCACAGTTTATTAAGCCTGGTAATAATGCATTATTTTTATTTTCCGTAAGTAATTAACTGCATTTTTTTCCTAATGCAATTCATTATGTTTTGTTCTGCATAACCTTTCTGTAACAAATGTGACCGTAGGAGAAGACTATTTCAGTGCGGAAATCGTGCATCTATAACCCAATTTATTGTTTTAGATCTTTCATTCTGCGTATGGTAATGGTTCAGAAGGCTGCAGAAGAGAGTAAGCATAAATTTGGTAGAACCATGATTATTCTAGGCAAAGAACAGATACGGCACAAGAATATGTCCTGTTGATTGTCTGTAGCGCAGAAAGAAGTAATAATAACATGGTGTGGAAAGAAGTTTGCTGTTAGCTAAAATTTACATAAGCAGGCTTTTTAGGGGATTAAATTCTATTTAAAGCTATTAAGCTACTTGTGATGGTGTGAAGAAGCCATTTTTGGTCATGTGGGGAAACACTGAGTTCAGAGGTACCAGAATGGTGCAAAGGGAATGAACACGGTCCAGATAGACACTGAAATGTTAGGCTGAAAAAGCCCAGTTTAGGGCAAAGTAACAGATGTTTTTAAATGTAGTAATAGGCAGAGTGAAGTACAAATGTCTGTACAGAAACCTTGAAAGAGCTCCAGACTACTACAAGTTGCAACGTACACAAAATGGTTTACCATTTTTCTTTCCTCCACTATTTCATCAACCAAACTTCATTTTATTGATAAATTAGCACTCATTAATGCTATTTAGAATTTTGACTCTTTTTTTTCCCTTTTTAATTTTTTTTTTTTTTTTTTTTTAACTTGAGATTTTTAAAAGCAGTATGTGGTATCCATTCTGTTTAATTCAGGTATCTATCCTGCATTTACATTTTGGATGCTCAGTGAAGCTGTTCTCATGTAAGTGCCTAAGATTCCAACTCAGTGGGTCAGTTCTCATTTGGAGGGTGTCCAAATGTTAAACAGGCTGTGTTCTAGTATTGATATTTTTCATTGGGAAACACTTCATCGAGTACTTCTCACAGTCTCCTTTACATTGTGGATAGCTGCAAAGCGTTGGCAATACACAGGTTTTGTTCCAGACAAATTCTATGATTATACTCCTGATACAGAAGCACACAGATCTGTAGCAAAATCCATGTGTACACATGCATAAGATTTCCTTCTTTTCTTCCCTTTTTTAAAAAAAATCTCTTTTAAAAGCATGTGAGGATTTCACAAATAATAGCATAGTTTATTAATCCTGAGGGAAACCTTGTAGAACATCTAACGATAGCTTGCCATGCTAAATGTGTTTATTACAATAATGGTGCAACATTAAATGCCAAAAGAATTATTCATCAGTAGAATATTAAAACTGAATTTACAAAATTTTTCTAGCCAATTTATATAATTTTATATTTGATATAGTCTAAGAATTGCTATGATGTCTGTTTATATATAAGGAGTGTCTAGATATATTTTATGAATTCGTATGAAGTAGAATTTTGATATATGAAATCTACAGCTTCTATTAGAAAAAAGCATTGTCTTATTTGTGTGGTGCTTGAGGGGTCAGAAACATGAGGCTACATTTCATATGTCTTTTAACTAGGCTGCTTACCAGCTGACATTATTGTTTGATGAATTACCTATATCCATCATTATCAAGCTCTGCCTTAAATTTGGAGGTCAGTGGCCCTCTGCATCATGATTCACAAGACCTGACATCCCCTCATTGCTTGCGGAAATGTCTCTTCTGTTATGTTGCTGACCCAGTCCATGCTTCCAGTTTTGCTTGCAGTTCTGCCTTGCACTATTGTTTTTGCTGATCGATCTCCATCTCTCCTTGGTATGTCCCTGAAATATTTCAGCTTGCTCTCCTTGATGTTCTGGGAGCAGTAAATGGTTCTTTCTGCACTGCTGCAATATACGCTCATTTGTCTTCTTTCCTGCCCTGATGTCTTCAATGTATATCAGCCACACAGAATCTCAAAGGACTCTGATGACTTCACATTTACTGCCTTGAGGATCCAGCTTTCACAGTTATACCGAGCAATAGATCAAATTGTCAGTGATTACACCAGCTTGACCTTTATGAGCAGGTCTCCAACCTGCCCTTTTCTCTCAGAATACCTTTTAATTTAACATCTGCTGAATACAGCATAGCCAACCTTATCCAGATGTCATCTTGTTCAGATGTTACTGTCTCTATGCATAATGAAGACCAGGTAGTTCCTGCGTTTTCCCCCTTCTCTCATACTTCTTTTTAATCTAAATAAAGTGATCCAATGTCTTATCCTTTATTGCTGTGTTTGTGCTTCAGTGAAAGAGTCAGACCCAAACTCAGAATCAGCTTATTTCTGTGGCAACAGTCTAGCATTATCGCAAATTCAACTTTAGTTTGAAATAGACTAATATTTTGGACCTAGATTGAAAGCTCTTCACTGCTGAACCTTTTTTCAGGGGCAAGTATGCTTCTGAAGTCTCTAGTTAAGTGTCAGATCAGAAAATTAGACCCACAATGCAATTCTTCCTCATTTGGGAATTTTCAGTTATTTAGTAAATTACTTGTATTTGCCTCCAGAAACAGGTTTTGTTTCCAGGAAATTAAATGAAATAGTTTCAAAAAAATTGTTTCAGTAAAGTCTAGTGGTTACTGGATTGTACTCTGTCAGCAGACTGATAAAATGTGGAGTCCACACTGATGTGTCCTGGGACTTTTCTTATTTCATATCTTTATCCATGACTTGGAGGAGCTGATGGAGTTCTTGCTCCTCAGGTTTGGAGATGACATCAAATAGCAGGGGGACAGCTGATGCACTGAAGGGCAACACTGCCTTTCGGAGGGGGTACCTCACTGAATTCAATAAGGACAAAAGGCAATTTGTGCACTTTGTAAGGAAGAGTCCTTGGCAATGATAGAGGTGGGAGCCTGCCTAGGGGGCAGCTCTGTTGAAGAAGCCCTGAGGATCATGGTAGACAGTGAGGCTGAGCCAGCAGTGAGACCTGGCAGAAGAGAAGCCAAAACTGCCCTGGGCTGCATTAGCAGGAATGCAGCAAGGAGATCGGGAGCAAGCGTTTATCTCCCTCTGCTCAGTGCTTGTTATGCCGTATCTGGAAATCTACATCCAATTTTTGGCTCTCAGTTCAGGAAAGTAATTGATAAAATGGAGTGAACTCAGTAAAGGTCTACCAAGATGGTCAGGGAGGCTGGAGAACTTGCCCTGTGAGAAGGGGATGAGGGAGCTGGGTTTACGCAACCTGGAGCAGAGATGGCTTTGGGGGAACATAACAGCAGCCCCAGTGCCTACGGGGAGGTGACGGAGCAGGTGGAGGCAGGCTGGTCACACAGCAGTGCATGGCAGGAGACAAGAGGCATCAGGCGTGAGCTGAAACAGGGGAGGTTCAGCCAGGAGATAAAGAGAAACTTTTTCACCATGAGAACAGCCAAACAGTGGGGCAGGTTGCCCAAGGAGGTTGTGCAGTTTCCATCCTTGGAGATTTTCCAAGACGAACTTGAGTAAAGCTCTGAGCAACCAAGTCTGATCACAGAGCTGACTTTGCTTTGAGCGTGAGGCTGGACTAGAGACCACCTTATGCCCCTTCCAAAGAGAATTATTCTTCGATTCAGTGGTTAGTCTAATAAGAAGCAACTGTCATAGACTGACTTTCTGATATTGAAGCAGAGTATTAAAAGGAAAAAATTGAAAAGGCTTACTAAAAACTGTGGAAACAGAGCTCTGATGTACCTGTAAGCTCCCTGGAAATGTTAACACTGTATATCAGTGCATCCAGCTGTAATTTGTAGATCACCGCTTAAGGTATTTAAGGTATTACTCGTTGCAATCTGTTTCTCTTCACTTTCAGCATCTGCCCCCTAAGGGGTACTGTACCTCTGAGACTGCTTTTTCTATTAACAGACACTTTTGATAACTCTTTCCCTTATCTGAAGTGTAAGAGCTAAAGATAGCAATCACACAGACATACAGCATAATTTTGGGTTATTTGAAATGGATCAGATTGGAGGTTTTTTGGACTGTTTTTGTCTTTTCTAACAAATATCCTCAAATATTTATTAATTTTTATATCAGTTAAAGCTTTAAAAATATACAATAATTTTCTTGTGTTGCTGGTATAAGCTTGTGTTTCTTATTTCTTTAAACTTATTGTCTCATGTAATATGCTCTTCCACTCTTTTCCTGTTTTAGCCTGCATTGCACATCCTGACTGCTTGAAGGAGATAGTCACAGACCGTTTATTTGTCTAGACTCAAGAAATCAAGCTCTTTCAGTCCTTCTTGTATGACAGGCATTCTGTTCTGTATTTTATCTCAGTAGCCCTTTTCTTTATCACTTTTATTTGTATAAATATTTCTTCAATATTTGTGATCAAATGTGTACAACAGTACTTCCTAGATTATTTTTTATCCATCCCTTGTAAAATGGCACTACTACTTTCTTGGTACAGCTAGAAATACCTCGCCTGATGCATCATAGCAAAAATTGCCTTTTTTTCACGGGTGCTTTCAGCGATTAATTCATGCACTCAGGTCTGCTTTCCCTTCTGCCTTTGCACCTGACTGAACTCCTTACTTAGTAGAGAAGTTTTATAGTCCCTAGTGCACACCAGTGCATCTCTCATGTTTTTGTTATATTAGTTCTCAACATCAGGTTTCACTCTGGATGATACTTAACTGTCTTATCTAATTACATTGTAGGCTATTGGTGCATTTCATAAGTTCATTTCCCTTTTTCTGCAAAGATCAATACTGATAAAATTAAGTATGCTAAATCCTAAATATAGTTCTTTAATACTTTCAGTGTTAACTGTTCCATCTCAGTTCTTATAAATAGTATCCGTGTACCCTATCCTTCACTCACTTTACATTTCTTTCACAGAAGGCCCTTTCTCCTACTCGTCACTCAGTTTGTATTTCTTGCATTCTTTATATTTAACTAATGATTTTCAGGCCCCATACTATGTGTTTTATGAAAATCCAAACAGGTGAGATCTAGCTTTTTGTCATTTAAAGATCAATTATATTCTCAAAGAAAGATATACATCAGCACAAAGATAATTTATTATTTTGCTGTTTTTTGGAAGTCTAATGTTTATTACCTTCACGTATTACTTATAGAATATCTAGCTTTAGTAACTGAACCAGACAGTGTTTAAGTATGCTAGGGCACACACACTAACACTGGACATCTAAAAGTTTTCAGTGGGTTCTATAGATTTTTTCCTGACCAGGTTAACATCTGATTTAGTTTGGCTGTAGCAAACTCTTGGAAAAGGTGAGCTAGCAAGTACTAGCTTCAGTTTTTCTTAGCTTAATTTTCTGATCTCAAAAAGTCACAAGGGGTAGATTGTTCTTGGTGCTTCATTGCTGAGCACATAGAAATAAAGTGAAAAAGCAATGTGATGTCAGGAACAACTGTAATTCCTGTACTTTTTTGGACAAAAATGTTCTCTTCCATATTTCACCTAGTCATATAAGGTGGTAGGCAAGAAGGTGGTGCAACTAGAAATTGTGAGGCATTCTTTTTTGCCAGGACCCAGAACTTTCCCACAATTACAGGCCCCCTTGCTGGCCTGTAAATAGGATTCAGAGCCTAGACTGGTTTTGGTAGAAGACATGTTATCTTCTGGCAATGAATGTAACTTCTCAAATACAAAAATACTATTTAAGATGGGTTTTAATGTGGAAAGATTTTCCAGACCTCGCAAGTTAAGTTAATCTAGTAATGAGTTTCGCAAAATCTTCTTGAATTGGGTAATAAAGGACCTGCAGGATAAAAAAAGACCTGCAGAAAAAACAGATCTACCACAGAGGACATTAAGGAGTTAACAGATGTCACATTTCTTCTGAGAGCAACTGTGTGCTACTTACTGTTTGCACTCAGTGTCTGCTTAACACTTAACTCATCATTCATCTCCCTGACTCACTTTTTTTCAGCTATTTACTTTGATACAGGAATAATGGAGCCCTTTGTGGTATTGATGTGCACTCACCCATACACACCAAATTAACAGAGGATCTTTCTTCTTCGGAGTTAGCTTCAATTAGCCCACTTAGAGTCTTGGAATGAGTGTCCTTCCTGACCTTCAGGACAGGTTGTTTCTAGAAAATGATTTAACTTGATTGGACAGTAGACAGAGATGGCAGTCTTGTTTGCTGTCCAGTTGAAAGACTAAACCTATGATAATTAAAAAAAAAAATCCAACCCAGAGCTAATTGGTGACTCAGAGCCTGTTGTGTCAGCAATTATATACTACATGTTGAGACCTTTATTTTTCTTTCTTTTTTTTTTTCATGGGTATTTTAGCCACGATTTTCTCTAATACTATCGAAACAACCTATTTTGAGCAACAGTAATGTATTTACCAACAGAATATTTTACTGTGAAAATTCAACTCTTTCTGTATGCTTTGTTCTTTATTCATTATATTTATTAACTTTTCAGAATAAAGAAAAAAAATGAAAGGAAAATATTAATAAAGGTATTCTTACTGTTCAAATTAAGAGAATATAAGCGAAAGACATCCTAACATTGTTAATTCTAAAGTACTTTTTTTCAAAAATGTGCTTTGATGACTGTTTAAGTTACTATTTATATACAATAAAACTACCATATTTAATATGTTATTTTTATCCATTTACCTACAGTTTTTAAAAAAGCAGCTTAGAAGTAAAACCAATATAATATACTTTGCTGCACTGCAGATATTCTGCACAGAATCAGTTAATGATCTAGGATTTGGTTTGTATTTCCATATATAACTGATAATATATTTTGAAAGTTAACAAAGGAAAAGATATTTTCTTTAGCCCAATTATTTTTAGAAAGATTAATTAAAACCCATTCAGTCAGGTGAAAAGGAAGTTAGCACGGAAAAATAACTTCTTATTATTTTCCTTTTGTCTAAATCGTGTGGTACGGTATATCACTACAGAGCAGAAGACAGTATTAATGTCAGTGTTTGTACAGACACTGTTCTGACTCAACACTTATTAATTCTGGGAGGTTACACCACTGCGTTTGGCATGCAGTCTGTAATATGTTAATTATATAAGAAGACTGAATTCACAAACAGAAACAAGACAAGATAATACGCAGATCTGTGTGTCTGTAATTCCATCCACAGTCGTCAGTCATTTTACCGCAGGTTGGCATTCATTATCGAAGTAAAAATATATAAACTCTTCCATCTAGCAGTAAATAGCGTATCAAAGGATGTTTTCACCAAAGCCATTAGCAATTTTATAATTTGTGATTGCGCATTTGATGTATGCACTCGAACAGTGTCAGTGAAAAATTCTCTCCCAACATTTACCAAGTCTCCTGTTCCACTGACAGAAAACAGTGTTGGTAACATTCATCCTACTGATCTTAGACATTCCGTATGGATGCTGAAGAGACCTCTCTCTCTTGACTGATGGTGTGTAAAGCCAAATGGATTTCTTAGTCTAATTTCCTCAAGTTAGATAAAGTAAAATTTACATTTCAAGGTGGTTTCTGCCATTTCACAAAAATGATCAGAGGGCTGGAGCACCTCTGCTATGAGGACAGGCTGAGAGAGTTGGGGTTGTTCAGCCTGGAGAAGGCTCAAGAGAGACCTTATTGCAGCCTTTCAGTACTTAAGGGGGGCCTACAGGAAAGATGGGGACAAACTTTTTAGTAGGGGCTGTTGTGGGCAAGGGGACAAGCTTTAAACTTTGTCTTTCTGTTACCTATATATACAAGAGATTAATTTAAGGGTTTCATGATTTAAGAAACTGGATTCTGCTCAAATAGCATTGCACGTGATGCTGTTGCTGCCCTTCAGAGACAAGTGTGAGAAGGAACCTCATCTAATTCTTTCTTTTGCCCAGAGAGTTTCTGCCTAGTTAATACAATCAGTCCCAGGAATGGGATGTGTAGTGGCATCTGCGTTTATGCCTGCTTGGGCATGCACAGGGAGAAAATTCTGATTTCTGCCACATGCCGTGTGGCTCCCCAGAGAAGAGACAGTGAGCAGAGCTTGCTGTAGGCAGTGTTTAACAGCAGTACAGAAGCTATAACTTCAAGTTTTATTGAATTAGGCTATTCCGCTTTACAGAACAGCTTTGCCTTTGCCCCAAGGAAAGATCGACTCTGTATAAACCACTCTCTGCTGTTACTGGTTGAGACAACATACACAGGCAATCTACTCTAGAACTTCACCATCCTCACTGGCAGAATTACTTTTACAACAGGGTTCATCTTGAGTTTCAGATGTAAAGTTAGTTACATACAAAGGTGACATCTACATGTGAGCTGAACATCTAAGCTGCTGTTAGAGAAAATCTAATCAATAGAATCAGTGGAGTCCAGGGACTTACTCAGCTGACCAAGGATTAAGTGTCAAGTTTTGTCTAAAATTAACAGCTCGGTAGCTCCACTGAATATGATGGTGTGTATGCCTGTGTTTTCATCCCTTAAATGTGAGCATGTGAAGCTGAAGCTGGTTCATATCCCTTCACATCTCATGTAAGTCCACATTCTCGAAAATTGCTGAACTACATGTTCTACACAAAGTAACCATAGGGAATAGTTTACTTCTGATACATCTTACATATTTGAAGACTGTTGTAATTTTTACCTTTAGTTCACTTTTTTTTTTCTAATCTACATAACCTCAGTTTGTTTAGTATCTTCCCGTAGGCCATATTTTCTACAGTTCTGAATTGTTCTCATTGCTCTCTTCTGGAGTCCCTTCAGCATCTTCACACCTTTCTTGAGGAGCATTAACTAAATCAGATAAATTATTCCAGCTGAAGTTTGACTGTGGAAAGAGTCTTAAGTGGATGATAGTCATCGAATCATAGAATGGTTTCGGTTGGAAGGGACCTTAAAGATTATCTAGTTCCAACACTCCCTGCCATGGGCATGGACACCTTCCACTAGATCATGTTGCTCAAAGCCTCATCCCAACTGGCCTTGAACATTTCCAGGGAGGGGGCAGTCCTTTATATTCAATCTAGTACAGCAAATCAAAAGCTTTGAAATGAGTTCCATGAATACTTAATTGTTCCCCATGAAGTCAAACGACTTCAGCAGAAGCATCTTTCTTTCTGATGTGCATTTCAATATGCTTTATAATCTCATTTCATTACTTTCCTTCAAGATTGTTGACTCAAGTTGTAAATCCTTGAGTATGACAAGAAATTTGAGCTAGATCTCCAAAGGTATTGAGCTCTTGGACAGGAAGAGAGCAAGCTTATTTTCTGGCCATGTTGAGAAAGAAAGGATAGGGCCTTCCTCCAATTGTTTGAGCTAAGTATCTTGAGCAGAGGGAGAAATTGTCATTCAGCTTAATAAGACGCTTAATTTGAAGAGACATATGAAACTGAAGACATGATCCCACATTTGGTTGTTTCCTTTTCTCTCGGGCAGCTCCCTGCACAGGCTGGGTGATATGAACTTTACTGGTACTTAACAAGAACTGTAGTGAGAAATATCAAGACACCTGGATCTCAGTTGTGTGTCTAGGCCTTGTATCTCTTCCTGAATCAATTTTTCCTCTTTGATATTATAGAGTTCTTAGGTATTTTGGTAGTCAAGGGGAAAATCAAATAAGAAAGTGTTGTCCTGCTGACATGGTGGCGAACTCTTCTGTCTGAGAGTTAAGACTGTTTCAAAGTCTGGTTTCAGCAGATGATACACCATGCCTTGGATATATTGACCTTGCTCTTCTCAATGTATCTCTAGCCAAATCCTTAGGGCTGTAGCACTGACACCTGTCTAACCAGAAATACCCATTTTGTGGCCCAGCTTTGTTCTACTTGATACCTCATGATTTCTTTGCAAGAGCTGGGAAAGACATAAGGAAGCAAATAGAGGCTATACATAAAGTTAATATTAAAATGAGAAATATATGGGAGGCCAAATTCAGGCTGACAGCAAAGTCCCATGTATCAGCCTAACTATATCATATGTAGTAAGTGGTTTTCTCTCAGCTAAAATTGCATGTCCTGTGAAATACAGAGACATAAGGTTTACTTTGAGATACCTTTATCCTAGAGAAAGTTTCATCATACCTTTGAAAGTATTTCATGCTTATAATGGAATTGAGAATGTATTTAGAGTAACCAATGACAAGCAATTTAGCAATTAAAATGCAGCTTCAACAAAAGGAATGATACAATGCTAATAAGATTAGAAAGCCTGAGCCAATTTTCATATGCAGAAACATGTGGAAAATAATTTCTAATCCACAAAATGCTTGAAGGCAGTATTTATAGAAAAATGAGAAATGATGTGTAAGTATTTGCAAATATATATCTAATCTCTTAGAGCCCAGATTCTGCAGTCTTGCTAGCACCCTTTTGATCTTGAATATGAAGAGGTTTTCTTCATATTCATTATTGGAAAGATATGTGCGCATATATAAATGCATATATATACATAACAGATATAAAGCAACTTGTCTACATCCCATTTTCGATACCGTGGTCAACATTTATTTGATTTCTATGTTTTGAGTTTCCACTCTTTGTGGTTTAAATGCTATACTCATTAACAAGCAAATAGCACAGAACAACTGTTTTTTTCTAGAATTGCCTGAAGGGGCAGAGATTTTAAGTGTGAAAAGGGTTTTTACTGAATTCTTCTAAGAAAATGATGGCAGAAGAAGTGGATCTTGAAAGGTTGTATTTAGAAAGCGGATACTGTTGACCCATTGCACAAATGTCAGGGTCAACAGAGCTGACAATGGGGGAAGCCGTCCATGTTGTTTCTGTGGGAACTGGAGTAGGAAGAAAGAAAGCAAGTGGTATCTAAAAGGAAGAAAATAAGGGGGGGTGGAGTGGATAGAATTTTTAAAGGTCCATCTGGTGCTATTGTTTGTGATATTTAAGCTATTGAACAACCACCATCTTATTGTACTCTAGTTGGGCCATGCCTACAGGGCTTGCCCAGTAAGGAAAGCATACTAAGAAAAATTAATAACATGTGTTGACGATAGTCTGTTGATATAAAACTAGGTTCCTGTCGAATGTTTCTGCTGCATGTTCTGCTGCATTAAGCTTCTCTTAAATAGAAAATGAAACACATCCCCTTCTGTTTTAATAAGTTAGGCTACTGAAGTTTGCTTATGCTTAGAATATATTTCTTGCCTGTGAACTCTTGTGAATATGGGTTCACTGGGGGTCTGCTTTAATTATTTCCAGACATTAAAGGCTGTGCTTGCTGATTACAAGTTTGCCATGAAAAAAATTTCCATTGCTGCCTTGAAATGCATTTAAATTTAGTATTTTGGCTGTAATTCATAAGTCAGATATGAGTCAGTGTAAAGGTTCTTAATTATAGAGGACAGTAGTTGCTCATAGTTGACGATGTTTCTGTCTTCCCATTGTCATATGCCACTCCTAGCAGAGTGAAAGGAAAATTTGTACAAGTATCTGAAAACAGACCTGAGTATTAAAGGGGACAAGATTGCCATATAAATAAGGATAGGTAATTTACAGATGGTTTATCTTTGACCTTCCTGATTTCAAGAACCAGTACAAGAACGCACAGTTTACTACCGTTAAGTTTACAAAAAGTACACATCTGCTTCCGCATCACACTTCCTTCATTTCCATTTTGTCCCATGACAATGATCTTTTCTGTTTGTAGGTGTCTCTGGATACCACTAGACTTCACAGGACGTCAGATTCTCACTCTGGTCCTGATTCATGGTTGTCCAGGTCAGATATGGGACCGGGGTTCATCATGACTTCTTTCCAATGTTTAATTTCTATGGAAATCAGTGCCCAGAGTAATGAAGGCTGTGTGAGTGCTGTTATTTTAGATTTTGTCCTGTTACAGTGTGGGACGAAGCCAGTACAAGTGCTGGGATTCAGCAGCCGACTCTCAGCATTTTACTAGTTTAAATGTAACTTTTCTCACTTGTGCAGATCCTGAGACTGCTGTCTCTTTTAGTTTTATGATTAAAACCCACCTTTTTCTCACTTGTGTTTGATTAGCTTTTATACTATCCCACCTCCACCTGGAAATGTTTTATTATTTGTACAGGGCAAAAGTTTCTCAGCCCTTATGACTGAAGACCTTTTCTTAGTTATTAAGCAGCATCTGTTTCAGCAGTATTACTGTTGTTCCAACATAAATTTATTTTCTTCAATATCATTGTGCAACATTGTACATATTTATTGATTTATGGGCAAAATTAAAATAAACATGCTTCAAAAAGATCATAAAACCATGTAGGAACAAAGATTTTTAATATTGAAAGGGAGTGCATTCAGTGAATTAGAAAATTAAAAGGAGCTTATGCTCCAAAAGCCACCAGAAGCATATTATGGCTCTAATCCAGCAAATATTTGTGCACACATGTAACTTTTCTCATGTGAATAAGATTAATAACATATCTAATTAGGATTTGTAATTCAGGAATCTCTGGGAAAGAACTCTTAAGAGACAAGAAAGACATAGCTGACAGTAGTGTTTTCTGGGGGATCACGGACTTTTTGTTCTTTGTATTTATGCTCACCTAACCAGGTACAGTGTGGAGATTATATTTTGCTTAAAACTTTGCTGGAAGACTGTCTTGGCTCAATAATACATCTTTCTTATTCCTTATATGTTCCATTTTCAGATCTGACTTTTCTGTTTTGCCACAAAGAACATTAATTCTACAATTTGTGTGAAATACTTGCATAATTTAATTATATGTACATTTTTCGCTGCATTTGGTAACTCTACAAAATGCAAACATCTTATTTAGAGTATTGGAGAAGAAAACATATTAGGAGTTATGGTGTCACAGTTCAAAACTTATATTTGCATTTTATATTTCTTAATTCAGACAAAACTGGAATACCCTACTGGAAGATATAC
The DNA here is from genome assembly GCA_947846985.1 of Fratercula arctica. NCBI lineage: Eukaryota > Metazoa > Chordata > Aves > Charadriiformes > Alcidae > Fratercula > Fratercula arctica. The sequence continues at coordinate 105,519,516 of CANTUZ010000003.1, forward strand.
TTTTACAAACAGAAAGTATTATGTTCAATACAAAAATTACTGGACACAATTCAGTCTTTATGGCATATAAAAGGGATAGAGTAGATGACTGAATGGTCCATTAAGTTTTAAGAATCCTACTTTTTTTTTTTTTTAATTATTTATTCATCAAATATCTGTATTTTTATTTTAGTTGGTCAAGGATGATAAGCCGAATCACGGCAACTGGTGTTCCTATCTTGATAAAGCATCTCAGTACAATCTGAAAGGAATATTTTTGGCTGTTTCTGTAAAGAGTACCTTAGAGTGAATAGGATGATCTATTTTCAGTTATCTTTGTATCATCCAATTAGTTGAAAATGCAGCTACAATGATTTGTTTCAAAGGTTTTTCAGCTAATATTGTTTCATTTCAGCTCAGAGACCACAGAGGAAGTTTCTTTTAGAAGTTTCTACTAATGTGTGAAACTTATCTGTAACGAATAATTGCAGGAATGGAGTAAGTAACAAATTGTAGATATGACCACTACAAATATGTAGGGATTCCTTCTTGGCAAGGATATGGATTTTTCTGTCATGTACACATGAAGATTTCTTTTTACAAAAATTTAAGATGCTCTGCATGGAACTCAGAATTCTAAATATAGGGCCATGAATAATCAGAATAAAATCTCATAAAAAAATTAAAATACAAAGTCATGCTTCTAAAATCAGGCCCTTAATATTGCAATTCGATATGCGAGCCAAGTAACAGAAATCACAGTCTGTACCAGCTGCACATCTAACTGCCACTATGTACATGCAACACTTGCTTGCATTGTATGAATACCTTCATTATTATTAGACATTTCCTAACATGCCAGCTTGCTAAGAAAACAACCAAAGAGGACTTTCCTCAAGGGATGTATAGTTTAACCTAGGTATCAATTGCTACCAAAGAACATGGAACACAAGTGGCTGATGCTAATGACTTCGGTTTTGCAGAGGGGAGATCATTTGAGAATATAACCTGATACGATTACTGTGTAACCCTGTCTAGGAAGCATTTTTATGAATATGATAGTCTGCAAACTTGTGTTTGTGTGGAGGAACCTTGCCTGTATGAAGAAAATATAATTGTTATACACTGAAATGAAGGATGGGGAGAGATAATGGAAAAGGTGCACCAGTTCTGGACGCTATCCTTCATCAAAGCTAAATAAGGGAACTATTACATTTTCCTTTACTTAGTAATCCCTGTTTTCTGTGTTTGATCCTTAGCTTGTGTGAAACTATTTAGTCTTATTGACCAAAATGGAGCTACGCCAACCTACTCCAGTGAAGGATCTGACAGCCCTATGTGCTTGTCTGTGTAGCTAAGGGAGGTGATACAACATGTGCTTCATCTTTGAGGTTTAAACTGCTAGCTGCAGTTGTTGGATTGCTGTAACAATTTAGGAATGCCTTAAACTAACTCCTTTCTCCCAATGATTTACGTTGCACTGTTGTTTGGTTTTTTTTCAGTTTGGTTTTGAATAAAAAAAATTGCACTCAAAACTAATTTTGAAATATAACTTGAAAATCTTGATTTCAAGTTCTTGAGATTTATTATAATAGTGTCCATATAAGTTCGCCTAAGCATGAAGACAAAAAAAAAAAAAAAAAAAGAAAAAAAAGAAAAGAAAAGAAAGGGGACAATAATTTTTCATAATAGCGTAATAATCTCGGGTTTATGTACTATTAGAGATTCATCATATTTATTGTCAGGTCAGCTAACAGAGGATTGAAGATGCAACGTATCTAATCTAAAGAAATTTCTAGTATGAAATACTATGCTGTGTTACTGAACATTATGTTCATCTGACTGGCTAAGGTGCAGCTTGATATTTTGTCAGTGACAGTTTAATTTCTGGATCAGTGTACTTTTGAATGATTTTCAGCCAGTATAATGCATTTATTCTGTGTTTAATGGGATCATTACTATTTTTCAGCAGATATAATTTTAAATTATGTACAGTCACAGGAAGACCAAATCACAACACATCCTGTGTCTGTCTTTATACATGAGAATTTCAGCAGGAATGTGGTGTTCAGATATTTTATTATAACAAGTGACAACATCGGTTACGAGACATTTGATATCAATAACAAACCTTTTTAATTTTTATAGTTTGCGTTATGATGCCATTTTGTAATGTAAGCCATTTGATTTTGACCTGCATTAAGATGTGACATGATTTAGAGGAGCATACAGAAGTGTCCTAGTGTTATCTATTTATCATCTCTCTTCTCTTCTCTATTTTTTTCTTTTTTTTTTTTTTTTTTAAATTATGAGATGTCAGAAGTTAATTCAAATATGTGATGCTTTATGAAATACTAGATAATTTACACTGGTGTGTACCAATGGGCATTTATTTTACTTTAGGGAGGATGCTAAAAAAAACCCAAAGAAAGTATCAAGTCAGGAAACACTACACTGTAGGTTTTCTGTAAGGACTTCATTATTCTTCTTGTATGTTTGCATTAGGATATAATTTTTAATTATGCCAATAGTTAAGAATTCTGTAAGAATTCTGCCTTACTCAATTCTTGTGAGAAAAAAAAATCAGCAAATTAAGTTGTGAATCTGTTAGTAGTCTATACCTTATTATCTACTAATAATCCTCCTCTGACACGGTATTAAATCATTTTTTTCCTTACAATGTACATAGGAAACATATACATAGATACATATATATATATATAATTTGTACATACATGCAGAATTATGCAACACCAAATTCACACTACAGGACTCTCTTGGGAGAAAATGGTTGGAATTACAAAATAAAGAATTGAATATAAAATTCCTTTATTTGAGATGTTGTGGGGGAAAAATGTGATCATGAAATTTTAAGCAACTGCAAACAAGGTCTTCTAATTAGACATATCAAATCTGAAGTCAAGCAACTCCTTTGTTGCCTCACCACCAATTTACAAAACCATCTTCTATTGGAGAGTATAATGTAGCCAAAGTTGTAGCGTTTCACAATTTTACATTGATTCAAAATAACTGCGAAGAAAAGTCAAGAAAATACCTCTTGGTAATAACAAGATATCTCAGTTTCACATTTTTTTGAACAAAATGCTAATACTTTGCAGAATGGCTTTCTGGTTCTATTTTTTAAAATGTTGTGTCACATACTAGCATACAGACTTAAAACATCGAATTGAATTTTGTTTTCCATTTCATCATGTGTCATTTTCTTTCATCACTTCATATAGGAAATTAATTTTCAAACAGAACTGTGGAACGTCAGGGTTTCGTTTAATTTTGGAGCAAAGGAATTACTCACAGAATGATGTCTCATTTGTTATGAAGAAATGGTTTTGTGTAAATTTAAATGGTGATAATAATGACCTGAAAATATACATTGTTAGGCCAAATTCCCTCTGATTTATTATTACAAAACCAGAAATAGATCTACCGATTTCAGAAAAATTTATTCATATTTATGAAAGTGTAAATGAAAGTTATTTTTTTTTTTCCAGACTGCTGAAAACCTTAGGAAACTGACAAGAAATTTAATGATGGTAGGATTTGGTGAATTCTGTGAGAGAACAATTTTGCAATACAGACAATTACGGCAGAAGAAGGAAGTATAATAGAGGAAAATAAGTATGAGTATTTCTATTGCAGTAAGAGGCAGCAAATAAGAGAGCTAGGGCATTCTGTTGATAAAGAAAAGAGCAGTTCTGCAGAAAATGTCATATTGAGATCAATGTGACCATTTTAATATTAGCATTTTTGTATACTTAGTGGACTATAAATAATTGCATATGGTTATCTTCGCTTCCCCTTGTACCTCAGTGCAGTAGTAGTGACATCTAATGTTCTAATTAATCTGCAATATCTTCCAAGTCAGGCTTTTAACAGCAACAAAAAAATGCTTCCAGGAATGATGAACTTGGCTCTACTCCAGCTGATACTGTGGCTGCTGCTCAAATCATCTCTTGGCTTTTATGGCAACATAATCGAGTTAAGAAAATCTGGACAAGATATTTGGAGTCAATCAAGTGCTCTATTTTACTTTAAAATGCTGAACAGGTGCAAGTGGGATACATTCAAAATGGTCATTAAGCAAAACTTGCTTTGAGGAAGGTGGAGCCAACATCTGTGCTTATTTTTACAGATACAAAAGAGCAGGCCTCCCAAGGAAATGTGAATAGCATCCAAACGGATGAAGCAGCAGGACTGAATAAAGGATTCTGATTTAAGACTTTCCCTGCCTATAGTAATTAGCATTTGAAAAAAAGCATGATCAATCTTTTTTTTTTCTCTTGGGCTAGAGAAGGAGGAGTCTGATTTAATTAAGAAAGACATTAACTCCAAGCACCTTCCTAATCAAATATTAACTGTATTCAGAGCAAGCAAATTATAAATGTTTTATAGTGATTTAAATGTTTTCCTCTATAGCTGCATGGATTTTTTCACAGTGTTTTTTGTTTTTGCTAAACCCCCTGGTCTTAGTTTACCCTTCAGATGTTCTGTGTTTTAATGACTGGCTGATAGGACCCTCCTGCAATAGATCTTTATGACATCATTTTGTATTTTATATCCTGGAAAATGAAAGAGGATTTTGTGTAACTGAAGTAGAACCAGGTTCTTAAATCATAATGTGACAGTTTATACTATCAGTGAGATATCTGCAGATATCTGACATTTGTATTTTTGACTCTCTTGTTGACTCTAATAAAGAAATTTCATTTTATCTACAGCGTTTATGTTTTCTTACGGCCTTCCTCAATTTGGAGTTTGAATGGGATACATTTACTGATTTTATGCATCAACTTTTCTTCAAATATTTATTTATTAAGGTGTTGTTTTTGGTGTATGGCTAACATTTGCCTTTATATTTCCATCCTGCTCAGCCCTAGCACTGCTGTGAGTGCTGTAGCCATGTGCAGTTAGATGAAATCACAGAGGAGAACCAAGCATAGACGGAACTACATTAATACTGGAAAATCTACTAACGATTATGTCTGGGCCTGCTTTTAGTAGTGTGTTTCCATGCAATATACAAGCACAAGCAATTATTTCTAGCTGATATTGTAGTGTCACATGTTGTAACATGGTCTTGCAGAAATAATCAAAAAAGCTTTTTCTGTCCCTGGTAGGCCAGGAGAGTGCATTGGTTTATTTGTAACTTGGCTATGATAAAATTCACCCTTTTGGCATTCAGGAGACTATGTGCATTGTACAACTGGCAAACGCTGTAAGTCAGTCTGAAATTGGATCCTAGTCTGGAAAGCGGTGACTCAATTATCAAATTGTCCATTCATGCTGCCAAGATTTTACTTGGAGTGTGCTTGTTGCCAGTAAGTTTTGTACGACATTTAACATAGTATTCTATTTTTGATTGCATTTTTTGCTTAGTTATGTAACATTGAAGTTGGTAAAGATTCCATTTCCAAGTGTCTTCATATTAGTAACTGAGGGAAATCTTGGTATTATAAAGTTAGCCCTTTGTTCAAGCTTTAAACTCTAGACACCTACAGAAACTTTTCTGCCCTTTCCCTTTTAGATTAGATATACCCTCATTCCTCTTTCTAGTTTTAATAAAAAAAAGAAGTCTTTATACAGTTAAGACTTGGCTCTAGGAAATAGCCAAAATATCCCAGATAGGCTACAAAATTCATCTACTCTTATTCTGAGAAGCAAAAATATGATGAAGGCTCTCACTTCAGAACCATTATTCACTATTGTTGTTTTTCAGCCTCTGGAGATACCAAATAAGATCCTTTCTGTTATGGCAGGCAAATGAGTTAAAAGATCCTAACATTCAAATAGATAAAAGATATAAAGTAAGAGAAGGAAATTTTATTCACCTCACATTATTAAAGAGGAACTGAGGGAGAGACTTGCAGGGTGAGCTTTGTGTCACGTTATACTTCCTCACGCTTTACAAGTTATATTGACTTATATGTCAAGAGCAATCATTTTCTGTTCAAAGATATATGTGACCTTTTGTGCATCTTTGCAGGCAGAACACAGTGAACACAAGAATAAAAACACATACTCTATTTTTCTTTTTTTCTCTTTAACCATATCACCAGTTTTCTGACAAAGAGTACAGCCTGGTAATCAGCTTCTGAAGTTAGAAAATCATATTCTCTCTGTTTTAATTATTCATTTCTTCAGGGGTTCCAGACTTGCAACAGAACAAAATGGTGGCAACCCCAGCTATGGAACATGTGATGCAATACTGTATTTTAAACTCTCAGCCAAGTGTTTAAAAGGAGCTGCAGATGTTTAACAGGGAAAATCGTACATAAAGACTGACTAGAATAATTTCCCTTTCCTCCTTCTCAGTTCTTTGGGCACAGGTTTTGGAATGATGGATTGAGATTTTGTTTACTGACTAAAAAACAGTACCACAGTCTTTACTCGAGTGTAAATCTATCTTCTGAGTTCTGTGGCTTCTTCCCAAATCATCTCTTTCTAGGTCCTTTCCTTACTAGAGGATCATCTTCTCCTCACTTTTTGTCAGACAGAAAGACTGCCCAATCTGGGATTTTTTTCATAGGATGAGTCCTCATACTCATTTATAAATTGTTGGAGAAAAGACAGGAACCTCACGCAGTTCATCAAAGGGAAGTGCCAAGTCCTGTACCTGGGGTGAAGCAACCCCAGGTACCAGTAGACGCTGGGAGCTGCCCAGTGAGAAAGCAGCTTTGCAAAAAAATGACCTGGGGAGCTATGCTCTATTTGGTGGTGCCCAGTGGCAGGACTAGAGGGAATGGCCACAAACTGAAACACAGGAGCTGCCGTCTGAATATCGGGAAACACTTTGTTACTATGAGGGTGACCAAGCACTGGCACAGGTTGCCCAGAGAAGTTGTGAGGTCTCCATCTTTGGAGATATTCAAAAGCCATCTGGACATTGTCCTCGGCAACTGGCTGTGGGTGGCCTTGCTTGAGCAGAGGGGTTGGACCAGATGACCTCCAGAGGTTCTTCCAACCTCAGCCATGCTGTGATTCTGCAATAGATGTTTCTGACTCCAATCTTACAGAAAACAGAGGGGCTTGCTTGTTCACACATTTGTCAGTGCAAGCTTAGGACCCCAGTACAAGTTCTGCATTTAAATAATCAGATTTGAAAATGTTAGTATAAGGGCCAGTTTTTTAAAGACTGTTTCAGGGCTTTATTCTCATGAAGTTCAAGTGGAATGCTGTGCACAAGCCCCAGTAAAAATCTGGCCATTAGTTAATCAATTTAATTTGTGCTTCTTTCACCCAGCTCAATATTTTCTGCAAATAGAACAACGTAATACGTATTTTCTGTTTAATTTATAACTTTTAATCAATTAATTTCCTGTTATGAGAACAGGACTTTTTTTTTGACTGAATGTTAATTAGTCGTAAATAGGATTTTTCACTGAAACTGGAAAAGCACCAGTATAAAGTTAAGGGAAATCAGCACACACTCGGTCCCATGAATGTGTATTTATGTGGCGTAATCTAAACTGGATGTTTAAAATGAAACCGGTGTGCCGCCACTCAGTCAAATGTAATCATGTGTCTTCAAAGCTGCCTCACCCTCTCAGTCATATACGTATTTGTTTTCTCTGCTCATGAAGCAAACTCTTTGCCCCTGAAGGTGATTAATTGCACAGAAGAATGAACCTCTTTATCCACAGGCCACCTATGCTGCTTGTCTCTTTTGACTTTTGTGCCTCCCTATCTAAACTGACCCAGCTGATAACAACCAGCTGAAATCATCTCTTTAGACTTGCATACATTCATTACCGAGCCGTACCAGTTTGTGTGCAGCATAAGAGGAGATTGTATATCTTGTATGCGATAGTGGAAATGCTACTAGATATGAATGAATGAAAATGTGCTCTTACAGTTATTTTTTTTCTGTACTTTAGAGACAACAGAAGAAGTAATATCACTGACATTCTGCTCCTTTGAAGCCTTCATTTTGTAATTTGCTAATAAGAGTGTGAAGGATCAGATTGTTGATCCTTCACTTTGTTTCCTCATGGGCTTCTGAATGATATGTATTGGCATTAAAAATCACTGAATATTTTATTTGCCAGGAAGAGTGAGTTAAGCATGTGATGTTATATTTGCATGTACCTGGGGATATTTGTGTATAGTTGTATTTGTATATATATATATATGCATATATCGGTGGATTTTTGGAAATGACCGGTGATCCTGACATTTCTGAATTTGTGGTCAAATAGAAATTATCCAGCCAGTTTTCAGAAAACGCTAGTACAGGTTCTGAAAAACACAGAGGCAATTCAGCCCTACTTAATTCTGAAAATGGTAGTCTGTTTGGAGCAGTTGAAGCCCAACTATAAAAGAACATAGAGTCAGTTATGCAAAGGAAACTTGGGAATGTTAACATTTAGTATTGTCACACACGACATTCAAACAAGCATCTAGATAGCTCCTCGTCTAGGTTGCCCTGAACCTAAAATGCAAAATATCTAAGTTCTTAATATGTCTCATAGAGCAACTAGGGATGTCCAAAGGGAATTCAGCCAGCATTTGAAAAAGGTGGCAGTGGCAAAGGTATGCCTAAACTGCCCACCGGAGGTGCCAGGAGAAAGAGATGTGACTGGAATCCTTCTCCTTTGAGATTTGCTCTGAGATTTGCAGTGTGGAAACCCCTCTTGTAATTATGTGTCTATAACATCCTGACAAATGTGGTTGTCATCTGGAATGTAAAACTCCAGGTTCCAGTCCTCCTTCACAGTCAGAGATACGTATCTTTGCTTTGCATGTCTCAGGACAATGGATCTGCAGCTTCAACCTCTCCTACTAAGGTTCTGTAAATGTGCAGAAAGCAATTCTAGAAACAGGAGTCAGAGTAAGAAAAAGCAATAGCAATAGCAATTCCACACTTTTATCCCATCAAACCCAGAAACAATACCATCTCAGTGTCCAAAATATGGACCCGAGTTACTACAGCCAGACTCTGTTGCACCAATATGACCTACCATCCTAGGTGAGTTTCAAAGAACTTTTCTATTCTGTAACATATAAGGCTGTAATTTAAAATTACTTTAGGCATAGTGGAACAAGAATTACGACAGCCATTTCTATCTTTTTCATGATAAATGAGGATCTAATCTAGAAAGACACTTTTTTTTTTCTATTAAATTTAATACAGACTGATAGAGGTCAACTGGACAAGATTTTAATGAAATACAGCGCAAAGGAACTCTTCTGATATTTTTTTTTTCATTCAACTTTGTAACAGGAAAAACAAAGGGCCAAACTAAATGAAGCGGTGCATGGCTAGTTGAGTTACAGAGCGGAAGATGAATGCATAACTGATTAGATGCTTCTTTTTGTAGTTAACAGCATTTTAAATAATATCATGAACAGGCGTTCCTCAGTAACCAACAGGAAATATTGGTGTTTCTGAGGCTTAACAGGCATGGATGTTCCCACTGTATTGCTACAGTATTCGTCTGTGATTTTACAAAATAGCCTGTCTCTGGATCATACTTCTACAGCAACCATGTTACACCCGAATTTTTCCATAACAAATCTGAATCCTATGTCATTAAAATATGTCCAATTAGTTTATTCACTGGACACTAGCTTGCACATATCAGTTATAGAAACAAAAAGCTGCTGCTGATGTACCCACAATCTTAAAGTCACTTTCATGACACTGTGTGTGTATGAAGCACATAAAACCTGAATGAACACCAGCCTCAAGTAAGAAACTGGAAGTGGTTTGACTCTTCTTTCCAGTGCATTTGTATATAACTTATCACAACAAATAAGATTTATGAACCCAGCCTTCAATATACCACCCAAGAACGTTTTAAAGAAGGATGTTTTAAAATATTGTTCCATATACTAAATACATAATGAAATGCTAAGAACACAACTGAACTATTTATACAACACAAATAAATTATATTTATATTTCGTCCTATTAGGTCTTCAGTTTAGATGGATTTGCATTTAGGCTGGGTGTAACAAAGTTTATTTCCCTATATCACAGGTGGATAAAGGAATCCTACCAGTATAATTAAAGTATGGCAACAACTACATTGCTATCAGATCCTGATGGCTATCAAGAGGGAGAGGAAAGTACAAAGAGTGGAAATTAATTCACACACTAATGAATTTTTTAATTAGTATTTAAAAACCCAAACTTCAGCAGTATATTTCCCTGTAGGGAACAGTATAGAACGATCCAGGTAATTAGACCAAGTGAAGATAATAAAACAAACTTATGGATATAATGTGATAGAAGGTGTTTGAAGGTCAACAGCAGCAATCAAAGCAAGGACAGAAATTTATTAAATGAAGATAAGGTCTCAGTATCACTATGTCCTTTCCCTTCCATTTCCTAAAAATTCTGCGAAGGTTCTAAAATTCAAGTTAAATAACTGAAAATACGAACATATATTGGTTAAGATCTCAAATCAGTCTTCAAACTCATCTGGGCAATTAGCATTATTTAAAATTTCATCATGGCAAACTGTTCTTCCTTTTATTGTTGGTGAACACAGAAAATGCTTCAAATATGCTGATCCACAAATTCTTTTGTTTTCCTATCATGCTGTGTGTGTTAGGTTGTTGCCACTAAGTGTATGCTGGCCAGCCAGCGTATGCCAGCACATGCTGGTGTGCTGGAAGTAAGTAAAGTCAGAAAATGTGAAATAACCCGAGGACCTCTTTGCCACTGGTGGTTGTTTGGATAGTACCTTTTCTTGGATCTTGATGCTCTCAAGGCATTTCTTACTAGGGTCAAGCTGTCTGTGAAGAGGCAGAGAAGAATGGGATAAGCCTTGTTTCCATCCATAGCCCCCCTGTTCCCTGGCCTAAGGAGTAGGGTGACTTTTTGCAAGTCACTTTTTGAAGTGCAAGTAGTAACTCACTGACTCCCTGGAGCGAGACAGAAGCAAGGAAGGGGTGAGCCTCAGATGTTGTGGTGCCCTTAGCTCTGGGCTTAGCCTACAGGCATGCATTAAACTAAAATAAATTAGTCAAAATCAGGTTTTTCTGGCACTAAATTAACCTTTATTTTAAGTGCTTAAATTTTTTAAGCCTAAAGCTCATCTCCCTTGTTGCTTTGAAGTTGGGCACGTTAGACTTCATTCTGGTTTACAGCAGTGATAATGATTTTATATAAAGGAGTCTAAGGGAAACTCCAGGGGATAACAGTGATAAAATGTGTTTACAGCACTGAAGCTACTCCTCAGTACACGTATAGTCTAAGCAAGACTGCGACAGGTTAGAAAGAAAAGCTAACCAGTACATGTTTATGGCTGGGTAAAGCAAAGCTGTTCTGTTGAACTGCAACTCTCAAATTCATGTATTCCCAGTTCCTGGCCCCAGTCCGAGAGTTCACTGCATGTGAAGCAGCCCCTAAAGCCAGTGAATTATAAGATGAGGGACCTTTGCCTTCAAACAGGAATATATTATTGTACTGTGGTCTCATCTGTTATATCCACAGCTCGTCCTGGTTTCAGAAGCAGCCTGAGCAGAAAACTTCACCGTGAGCTAAAACGAAACACAAAGTCTTTTGGCGACTCCATCTGTGATTTTCATGAGATTTAAAGCGAAGTCTCCTCTCAAACTACTTAGACAATTTATTTTCCCTAGTGAAACAGTTCTAGAATGATATCTTGTGAATTTTCTTGGCACCTAGTATCATGCTTGTCACATATGCATTATGCCTTACATCAGTGCCTTGTTTCATCCCAAGAATATCTGTAGTTGCCATCTGCCTAGAAGACATGAGTTGATGGCAGGATAGTGACCTCAGCTCTCTAGTCAATCACCAACAATTTAGGAAGAAAGCAATGACACCCTTGATTTCCAAATACTGGAACTGCTTGTTTATAGTAATAGACTATTTTCTAATAAATCTATCCAGAAGTATGTTTAGAGTACTTGGAAGGTTATTACAAATAAGAAAATTTATTTTTCACATTTCATGAATAAATATGTTGGGGCAAATGACTTTGAAGTTTAATTTCTTCCACTATTTTTATTGTATACATTGCTAGTAACTGTTATTTATTTATCTGAACATGTACTGCATTCCTAAATGTGATTGGTCCTAACAAATGAAAACTCTTTTTGCAAGAAAAGAACCCCAACTTCCAAGTATCAGTATTTCAGAAAAGTAAGCTTAAATTGAGAATTTCAAACATTTTCTTACTAAAAATTGCCAAACATTTCTCCCAGTCTGATAAGTGTAAAAATTTAAAGTAAATTTAAAAGGAAAGGATTTCTGCTGGACTCTTGGTATGACCTTTAACTGGAAAGTGATTTCATCTAGGCTTTAAAAGTTAAATCTAATGTTCATAATGAAGGGAAAATGATCAATGTTTTCAATTTTTTGTGATTAGGAGAGGGCTCCATCAGTTCATTCTGAGTTATTCTTGATGTTTTTGTCTGTAGAAAGATCATGTGCAAAGAAAGCAAGTGAACAAGTATATATTAATATATTTGTGTTTTTGTATTTGTATAGTATAATATATTTGCCTTACTGTGTCAGTCTTGACTATTTTGTCTTGGCAGTGTTGCAGCTCTTATACAGAATATTCTATATTAACATGAAATACATCCTGCTAAGGAAGAGTGGGAAGGTTGTTTCTGAGATTTGGCAAGAGCTGCTATAAAACACAGGAACTTTCAGCACATGCCTCTCAGCCTGGAATAGACTTTTTTAAGTCTGTTTGCAAGAAAGACAAACCTTCTTTCTATTTTTGTTCTGGATTTGGGAGAATGGCAAATTGCCTTATAGCAAATTTGAAAGGACGATTTAACTCAAAAGCACTTAATTTGTATTTGAAGCAAGTTAGTACTGGAAAGAGGAAGCAGAAAAAAAGCTTTACTCCTAATACACATCAGTAATGAATACTGACTTCATGACATGAGAAAACAAACAAAAACTAGAAAGCAAAATGAGTTGTAATGAGGATTATTTGACCTGCTGTCTTCTAAAAGCTGATACACAGAGGTGCCCTGAAACATCATTTGAAGTACCAAAACATTTCTTTACGTAAAATTCTACTTACCCTTGAGATTCATGCATTCAAAATGTCCTGGAAATGACTGCAACACACGTAGTTTATTGTCTCAGGTGAGCGTGCATTTTTTCTGTCTGTCTTTGCATCTGTCATAAAACCTGTTTGCAATAATGACTGTATGTAAAAAGAGATATTCTTATTGATGACACGCTATGCCTGTTTTCCACCGTGTTCTAGCAAGTCTTAAGCCACTTCCCCTAATTCATTCGATTCCTTTTTGCAAGTAGTTGAGTGTCTGCTCAACAGGGTCAGTTTCTGAGCTATCTTCACCTTGGTTCTTGGTGCTGGTTCCTGATTTCAGCTCTGGTACCAAAGCTGTGCCATGTGGCTCTTGGCAAGTACCAGGCTGAGTGAGACTTTGTGTCTTTCTTCTCTCCTTCCATCCAAGTGTCAAACACCACAGAATTGGGTTTGTCTGCCGTCTGTACAATTAACCAAAGGGCAGATACTCAATGTCCTTCAATAGCAATATTCATCTGCAGCACACCTCAGGCCTGAGCACTAAATGTTGGCCAACTTTTGACATTATTTCAGTTGCTTACACATCCAGATTAACCTGGAAAATGTGGAACAGTAAATGTGTCCCTTTAATTTCAAGTGGGGACAAACTATGCCAAACTTGGATCTTTTAGTAAAAACCTGTCATACGAGCCGTTGTTCTCTGGGTGTGCCAGAGAGTATTAAGAAGGGCATTTACCAGTAGGATTTCATTTCAGTTCTGCCAGTTCATGAAAATCATACTACCCAAAAAAGTGTGGACAGAAGGAGGGAGATGACTTTGCTTCCCTATATCTGTGGAGAGCAGCACTGAAGCACACATGAGAGACAGGCTGCTGCCTCAGAGATGAAGCAGCATTGACATGGTTTGCCTGGGGAAAGGCAGCAGCACACAACTCTTTATGTGAAGATCTGCCTTTAAAAGGAAAAACAGAAACATAAAGCGGCTTGAATTTTTACAGCAGGGTAAATATTTTAATAGTGATCGCTGGCCTTTAGTCATACTCCACCCAGCAGAAGAGTGGGTTTGTGGCTAAAAAACAGGACACACCTTCTGCTAGCTGCTAGTAAATGAAACAGGCTGGGGACCAGACTCTGGTCCTGGGGCAAAGAGGTGCAGCACAACTTACGTCCATACAGTTGAAACCTTTCAGTTCTTCTTTAGGGTGGCTGTGGCCATATATCCTTTGGGAATGGTTCTTGACATGTCACCGGCCCAGGCGGTGGCTAGGGCTGTGCTGGCCGGTGAAGCCTGAGGAGGATGGATGGGTGCAGGCACGGCTTAGCTGGCTCCTTCATTACTGTAGTCCTGGTCTTTGAGACTGAGAGCTTTCACCGGCTACCTGTCTAAGGGAAATAGTAGTTCTGTGCCTTGGCTTCTGTGGTCACTGTGTGTCATCAAAATATACAGATGTGGAATGTCCAACGGACAACAAAATCTGCAATATCATCAATATCCACAACAGCACTGTTTTGTTTTGCGGGGCTGTAAGCTTCTCAGTGGCTGAGGCTAACCCAACAGCGCACAGTTGTGTGACAGGAGGGGCTTGCACACTGGGGGATCTATGATCCAGCTGCTTCAGAGGAGTGTGTGTGGTTCCTGGGATGCAGAACAGCCTTGCTGCCTTTTTTACCTCTCCTTAACTTTGTGTACTAGATGCCACCAGCTGAGGAGCTGCCAGTCAACTGCCTCAGGTGCAAGGGGTAATGGAGCAGGAGGGAGGCATGGTGCCATGCAGCCAGTGTAGGAGGCACACACTGGGGTTGTGAAAAGAGCAGCCTGACAGAAAGAGCATTTTATTGCACGTGTGAGACTTGGCAGATCTTTGTATACAGCAAAAGCAGCAGTTTTTTCCTTGCATCTTGTATGGGAAAGAATAAATGCAAAAAGGCAGTGGCTAAAGCCTGAGGCTGATGTCTGTCCATGATCATAAACCATAATAAATCACATTGGATATCTATTATAATTCTCCTCTATTGATATTAAATAAAAACATTAAGAAGGTGAAGTTAATCCTGGTATTTTACCACACCTTTCTATACTTGCAGTGCATATTTCCTGTTAAAAGGTTCTAGCGTGTTTTGTTGACTAAAGCCACAGTGCTATGAAAAGGACTTTGAGAATGAACATTCCTGTTGCCTGGGGACAGATGTTGTAATCTTCCCTGTGGAAGCTGTTTCTTATGTCCTTGAAGTCACACACTGGTAGAGAAAGTAGCCTAAAGCATAGTACCACTAAACTACTGCAGGCTACGAAACTACAGGCAAAATTCAGGCAGACAACATTAAATTACTCATATTATAATGTGTCAAGGTTAAGTGTATGCTTAATTATGCTAGCATTGCATAATCACAAAAAGATTCTGCATTTCAAAATATTTTTGATGTTTTCACAAATGATTTTGTCAGTTTTGCTTCTTCTTAAAAGGTGTTTTGATGCTAGGTATCAATGTGTCTACCTTATAGATTGTTTTAAACTCTAAGACATTCAAAGCTCTCCTTTACCAACTTATTTTAGCTCTTCACTTAACAGAACTGCATTGGCTAAGTATTATTTAAGACATTAATAGTAATAATGGTTCTTTTAGGAAATGCTATTAAGAATGGAAGTTATCTTAAATCACGTTAACTATCACTGAATAACAGTAACCCATCAGTGAGTAATAGCAGTAATAAATATAGTAAAAGTATTCTAAAGGCATAAGGTAAATTTTTCATTTTATCTTTTGCAATAGTTGCAATATTAATGAATTAAATCAGATATGTGTTCCTATTGTTTGCAGGATTTTTCATTAGTATGATGGCTCAATGCATTTTGTGAATGGGTCGTCGGGGAGACGTTGGCGAAAAAAATCAAAGTCAAAGCACTATTAGTGCAACTAACCTCTTGAAATTAATATACTAAAATAGTACTATTCTGTGATGTTTTAATGGATTTAATCAGTTATGTAACGTACTGCACATTCTTACTTACCACAGGAACTCAGATAATATTGAAGTATCGAACATAGTAATAAATCAATCAAAATAAAGCAGACTGTTAAAAAAAAAAACCCTCTTAAAATGCATATTTCCTTCATGTATGACTCTCTCAGTTTTTCCTTACTTTTTACATTTCTGTGTAAAACATTTTTAATATTATTGAACATAACATGTTTTTATTAGATAGTTTATTGCCAATTAATCCGTTCAAGTGCTAGAGAAGTTGCATATTTCTGCCAAGATACCTATTTCTATATTCAGTCTGTGCTTTATAGTTCCCTTAAATTGTTAGTGTCTTTTAAAAAATCACTAGTTACTGGATAATGAGAAAATATAAAGCCAATTATATGATTTTTATAAAGCTAGAACTGGTTTGGGAGGGTTTTTTTTAATAAATTCAGAACACTTGTCTAGAAAAGTAATAGCATTTCACCTTCCCCTAAAGAACTCTGTGCCTTACATAACTGTCTGATACATAAATATAAATATACCGTGAAAACCTGCTGTATATTCTCTGACACATGATGGAGTTCGTGGTGGGATTGTAACGCCAATGCACACTTGCAGCCAGCAGATGTCAGCCAATTATGAGTATTTCTCAGAACCTAGCAGGTTTTTGCCTGTAGTGCTGGTATCCATCTGGCTGCAGTAGTCAATCAAAGGGCACTGCAGAACTAGTCTGTCATTCAGTCAATGAAAGCCTGCCAACTTCTTTAGTCAGGCATAACCCCTGATTCCTACAGACTGTTTGGTAGGATTTTTTAGACATTGTCTTCATTCAAAATCTTCTGAGAGGAAACTGCAAGTCAGACAAATGCTTTGTGTTCTCTACACCTTATGGCTTTCTGCAAAAATCTCAGGAAAGACCCCAAAGCTAGAGGAAATATTAGCCTAGGGGGACGGCCTTTGCCAAAACCCAAGATAGCATTGGAAGAGGGATTGAATCTTTTTCAACTGAATATTACCTTCTGGATATCCACCAAAATAGCTGAAGTCAAGTCACCAAAGATGCATGATGCTTTTGAAGTTTGGTCTTGACTTCAGTTGTGCTAATTTTCTTACTGGTCTCTCTCCTCATGCTGCTATTGAGGTAAAACCTACGTAGCAAAACAACTAACCGAACCAACAAAACAGTCATACGTTTTGGGTAACCTCATTTGGTGCCCCTTACCAGGTCTGGCAGCAGCTCCTTTGGGAGGCAGCCTGCAGAGCTGCAAGTGGTGCAGTTTAATGCTGCAGCTGTAAACAGTACAGCTTTGAAACACCCTAAAGATATCCTCACTTCACCCAGTCCTTACTGACAAAATCCTGTTTGGTATGTAGGACCACAGGACTAGAAGGAATAATGGGTGCCCATGTAACAGGCATTTAGCTTAGATGGTGCCGTAGTGCCCCTATTTCATTTACCATTAAAACGCAGTAATAGTGACAAAAGTCATCCTGACACCTGTATTGAATTTGCAACTGAAAAGCCAAAAGCCATAATTATAATATGTCAGAGGAAGTGAACAGAGGAGATCAAGAGTCTTGCTGGTGACTCAGGTGCCTACGTAATGTAACTACACCAAGTGTGGGATTTTTTTTTTGTGGAAAAAGTCACCGTCTTGTTCTTCAATCTGGAATGAAGTTGACAGCTGACTTCATGGCCTATTGCAAGGCAAGAGACTTGAGCGTAAACTTAAGTGAAAATCCTTTGAAACATTACACAGTCTTTATTCTGGAAAAAGTTTATTAGGTGACTTATTACTGAAGCTGCGCCAGTGTGTTATGTCTTAAAAATAATCCTTTCCAATCTTTGACCAGACCTTTTAAAGAAATTGCTCCCCCCCAAAACAGTCAGCCTGCAGACGTGCTAGGAGGACTTTGGGAAGCCATATCATGTTTTCTGCAGTTGTTTCTTTGCATACACTGGTCAGGTTTTCCTGGTGCTGGGAAATATTCTAGGTTGTACAGAGTGATAGAGATCGTCCTAGGTCATTTGTCAAACTGTGATCTGCAACCAGCTGAGTTTGGATGATTCTTGACTTCCAGAAGTGCATGCACTGGTAGCTAGAGTGAGCAACGACAGCTCTAGAGAAGGATATTGTAAAAAGGTGTTCAGCACAACTCTGCCAGCCCTTTTGTGAGCAGTGGGAAAGCCCTCTGGTTTTCACAGCCTTGAGGAGGAAGTATGTATTTTATTTAGGGTAGTGTAAGACTCTGCAGTCTCCCTTGAGCATTGGTTCTGAGCCTGTGGCAAGAATTTCAGAGAAAAATGAGGGAGAAAGGATGCATATTTACCTTTTCCTAAGGACCTCTTCTCAAAGTCTTGGCACACTAAAATCAGGGAGATAATTTCAGCTTACTGAGGCAGGTTCAGTTGCCTGAAGTTTGCAATCATACCCTTCTCAGTAAGGTCCAAGAAGTAGCATATTCTAAAGTAACATCCACTGCTTTTTCACTTTGTGAGATGAGTCTATTGGGACTAAGATTAAGAGGGAAATGTTTTGGTAATGTGTTGTTCATGAAGATTCTTACTGCCTTCTTCATAATTTAGTACCTTGTTCATTGTACAGGGGAAAATGGCAGTAGAAGTATATAGAACAGTTTATATGGGTAGGAATCTGAAATGCATAGATTCTATTGTTTAACAAAAAAATTTCTAAGCAACTTTTCAGGTGTAGAAGAAAATGCTTCACTGTAAAATAGAAACAAGGAAGAAGGACAAGAGGAGAGAAAGAA
This sequence comes from Fratercula arctica, assembly GCA_947846985.1. Classification (NCBI taxonomy): domain Eukaryota; kingdom Metazoa; phylum Chordata; class Aves; order Charadriiformes; family Alcidae; genus Fratercula; species Fratercula arctica. Next base: position 105,538,238 of record CANTUZ010000003.1, read on the forward strand.
AGAATTACTGAAACGTTGGTCAGATCTTGCATGTCAGCTTCTCATTCAAATCTGTTCCCTGAAGAATAATTATTTGTTAAATTCCTTTCTTAAGAGCAGATTGATGCCTGAATACTGTCTACTATCTTTAACATGGATTTTTTATTTCTTTAAGCCTAGCTGCTGCTGAAGAATATTTTTATCTGCTGTGCTGGAACCATAAGACCAGAGTAATGCAAAATGGTGAGTCACTAGCAGGCATGTTGATGTGACATACCACAGCTGACACACTTAGGTTGTTGTGACACTGGAGGGGGCCAACACACTACTTTCTGGCAGGCGCTGTCATGTTCTCTGAGGCTGATAGGCAGCTAAATGTCCACGAGTTACCCCGACTTTCACATAAAGGCTTCTCATTGCACATTAACACCAGGACACTATCTTGTTAGCAAATAACCCTGGTATTCAGCGTTTGATAAGCCAAATATTTGAACCAGGTGACATTTGAGTATTTTTATAAAGTAACGCTTTGAATAAGGCAGCTCTCACAGTTGCTTTGTTGCTAGCAATTGATTTCTTGTCATGCAAATGGAATGTTATCTACAGATGGGAAAAATCAGATTTGGGGGATGTCCTGAAAAAGTTTTCAGGCTTCTATGGATTTTGCATATATGTAGGAAGACATATGCAATTTTTCTCTATAAATAGGTGAAAATACTTAGACTTGACTGTAGTAAATATACATGTTTTATTTAAGTATATTGCTTTTGCACTTTGAAAAACTGGAAGTATATCATAGGTTTCCTTGGTTTAAATTTCATTTTTCTTGTGTACTCTGAGAATTATGCCTTTTGCTTGACTGAAAGTAGATTGAGACCTAACTTCTTAATCTGCAGTCTTCTCTGTTTCTGCTTATCTCTGTAGTTTCTCAGTTTCAAGGGTTCTTCTGCTCTACTTGCTCTAATTTCAATGGCAGTTTTGTCTGTCCACTACCAGTGTCTAGTTCTTCGGGGGTTTTTGGGCCACCTTTTACATTTCCAAAACTGGCACTTTTTCACACAACTGCCAACCATTTTCTCTCTTCTGTGGTTTCTTGCACACAGTTACATATGGATATTTATAAAGAGTACTGTAAGTACCTATATATATCAGAAGTGAGCAATCTAATTATACAGTTATGACACTTTAAAGATACGGTGACGTGTGTGAAATTGGTCAGACTTACTGCCACTTCTAGTGATCCTATATTAGATGACCTGCTGTGCCCCTTGTCCTGCCTGGCTGTGAAGTAGTGCATTATGTTAAATTTATTCAGTTGGAAGAGTTGGATCATTTTGAAATGTAAGGACTTGAACCTGTTCAGTTAAACAGGTGTAATAATATTAATGTTGACTATTTGATTAGATAGAAGCTGGTATAGAACTATTCCCAGATGGGAAGCAAGACAAACTATACTCATGTAACCTGATAGAATTCCTTCTTTCTGTTGCTTGTACCAATTTAACTTTTTTAATTCGTGTTCAAATTCGTGATCAAAATAGTCGTAAGTCCTCAAAAAAATCTGTCTGTCCCTTGGCAGGGGTGGGGACTTTCCTCTATGACTGTGTTTCTGTAACATCTAGGCCCACGCCGTCTCTCAGGCATCTGTCCCTCCAGGCTTCGCTCCCTGAGCCCACTGCACTTTAATTACTGCAAACAAAGCGCTGATACCACATCAACCTGTAATCCTAGAAGCTCTTCCTCTGCTGCTTCTCTGTTTTCTTTCAGTTCACATGAAGGAACTAAACTGTCTAATTAAAAATTCCTATTCTCTTAAAAATTCAGTGTGACTCTCTCGCACAAAGGAAAGGATAGCAAAAAGATATTTCTCACATCCATCTCTCTCCCCAGTCTAACATAGAATCATAGAATCATAGAATCATTTAGGTTGGAAAAGACCCTTGGGATCATCGAGTCCAACCACCAACACCACTCTACAAAGTTCTCCCCTACACCATATCCTCTAACACCACATCCAAACGACTCTTAAACACATTCAGGGATGGTGACTCCACCACCTCCCTGGGCAGCCTATTCCAGTGTCTCACCACTCTTTCTGTGAAGAATTTTTTCCTAATGTCCAGTCTAAACCTACCCTGCTGCAGCTTGAAGCCATTCCCTCTTGTTCTATCACTAATTACCTGTGGGAAGAGACCAGCACCAACCTCTCTACAATGTCCTTTCAAGTAGTTGTAGAGAGTGATGAGGTCTCCCCTCAGCCTCCTCTTCCTCAAACTAAACAGTCTTTCAAGTAGTTGTAGAGAGTGATGAGGTCTCCCCTCAGCCTCCTCTTTCTCAAACTAAACAGTTCCAGCTCCTTCAATCGCTCCTCATAAAATTTATTCTGCAGGCCCTTCACCATCTTCGCTGTCCTCCTCTGCACTCGCTCCAGCACCTCGATATCTCTCGTGTATTGAGGTGCCCAAAACTGGACACAATACTCAAGGTGTGGCCTCACCAGTGCCAAGTACAGGGGGACAATCACCTCCCTACTTCTGCTGGTCACACTATTTCAGAGATTCGGTCTTCCATGGTACAGGATCCTCTAATTCCAAAGCATTAAAACATATGTTTAACCTAATACATGCCAATACATTAATGAAAAAAGAAATTTCAATGGTCTAGGCACTCCGCAGGATTGAACTTCAAGATGGTACCTTAATAAAACAGACCATCGACAGTTATTGTGAGAAGGGGACAGCTGGTGCTACAGATTAAGACAAGAAGTCTGTTTCTGAAATGGCATGAATAGGTGTAATAAACCAGTTATACAACTCTCCTGACTGGATGGGGAAAGAAAGGATGGCATTTGGGTGTGAATAACTTCAATGCTCATCACTATTATGTCTACATCCTCTGAAACAATGTTTCAAGAGTACAATTTTTTTAGGACAAGAAGGTGCCTTCAGAAGAGCATTTCACAAGAATATTATAAATGAGGAGAAAGATAAAAAGAAATATTGGTTTTTCTTGCTGTTTTCATTTGAAATATGAAAAAAAAATCTTTTTAAGAAAGTTTACAAGAAAAAATTCCTGGAAATGTCATTAATTTCAGCAGATTATTTAGCATCTAGACTTTTATAATACCATCTCAGTTATATGACACTAATAAAAGCAGACCTGGTATTAAGAGAATAAGGCTAGGTTTGGAAAGTCATCTGCAGATGTTTCTGAGAGACCCTGACTTCATCACCATATAACTGTGCTTTGACTGCTGCCCTGGATGCAACTTGTTCTGGTGTGGCCTCGCTGAAAGCTCCTTACTGCACCAAAGGACAAAACATGGTTCCTCCTCTGCTCAGGTTCCCTCTGCTGAAGGCCACGCACTTGGGCCTTGCTGTGCGTGTGTCAGCTCCAGATATCTAACTTGTCCTTGTGTCAGTGTCACATTGCTAACGATGGGTACAAAAGGCAACCAGGAGGACCTTGACATCTCCAAGACAGATAGGATATATAGAAAGACCAAATTCAGGTTTCCTTCTGAGTACAGAGGTTACTGAGCTTCAAGATAAGGCAAGAGCATTTTCTATCTGGTGTCATGGTACTGTTGAGGCAGGTCAGACAGGCTGAGTATATGCTTTCCTCCCTTAAACAAACTTCTAGAAACCCTCTCTATGGGAGAACTTGCTCATTCTCTGGGCCTGGTGCTTCTGTGTTGGACTGAGAAAGCATTTGGTAGCAGTGCACAAGCAAGAGACACTCTGCAAGTTAACTCTGCAATGAAAAATCTCAGATAAAAATAAAGCAATTGGTCTGAAATATAATGAAATTTCTCAGGTATGAGCTGCTGCAATATTTTTGGCCAGATTACAGTTGTTCCTCATGGATAATTCTACTTGCATTTGATGATTCAGAAGAGGGCATTGTGAACATAACACTGTGGATTTAATGAAGCTCCCTCCTCATGACAGATTTCCACACAAAATTTGACAAATATTCATGCTTTTACCAGTACTTCTGGGGCTATTCTATGTTTAATGAAAATTAAAGATATGCCCAAGTATATTCATCCTATTTGTATTCTGAGAACTGATATTTAAATCATGTTTATCTAAGACGAATAAGACATTTCAGTGACTGTCCTTATATTCTGTACTGCAATAACTGAATTCAGTATATTAAATTAATGTACTGACTAGAAATATTTTCTTTGTAAGTGGTTCTGAGGACAGACACTGTCTCCACCTTAAAAATGGACCTTAATCTTAATGAAAGCTTTCAGAGACACAATGTCAAGGTGACCTTATGGAACACCATGAGCTAGATCTTTTAGTTAATATTGCACTCTGAATACACTGAATTTTTCTGAGAAGGCTGTAGTGGAGGAATGATCCACTCAACCTAGTTTTTATTCAGTTTTGGGTAGTGAAGTCATATTCCATTGGTAATGTATTTTTCCTAGATACCAATTGTATTTATTAGGACATGTTTGAAAAGTCCTAACATTCTCCCTTTCTCTCAGAGAAAGCTTATCTTTCAGAGGGAGTGTGAATATTTGATGGATAATATATGTCTCTCTCAATTTTATTAGCATAAACTCACTGTTTTATTGCCATCATTGTCACTATTTCACATTTAAATAAATGGCATTTCTTTCTAATAATTATAGAACTTCTCAGAAAATATGGACAAAAAGAATCATGAGAGGAATGTGGCCATAGGAGCAACCATATGGACCCTGTATTGATCCATATGAAATCATATATGCCACTATGCCATTCAACACAAGTTAGCTTAATTCATCTCCTGTAGATTGACTTGAAGAAGAAATTATATAATGTTCTCTCACCCTGAGCATTGGGATCAAACTGGAAATGGTTTTTGTTCTCAGTGCCTCACTGCACTTTTGATCTTGAGCTCTCTGCTGACAATTCTTTCCAGGTTATGTGCCATTTTAGTTCAAGCTATGCCAGGCTTTTCCCGAAGTTCCTCAGCACTTGTCACACAGAAGCTCTCTCTGCTACACTTTAATTTATCATATTTTTATTTTTAAAACTTGTGATGTTAATTTAACTTCAACACAAAACTAGAATAAAGAAGAATCAACATTTTAATTGTAGGTGACTATTGCTTTAGATTGAGAACAGCAGAACAAGAGAAAACAAAACCAGTACGCAACAGTTGTGTTTTCTCTGCTGGCATTGACGTGGCTGCCTTTCCTCGCAGGGTGTTTAGAGATCTAATTAGCTATGATCAAGAAGATGCTCAATACTTGTGTGATGGAATGAAATAGAGTTAAACATTCTGAAATCCAGCACGTCATTCAGATTCTCCTATGCCTATAAACTGACCATCCTTCATTGCCATTCTTTTTAGCACCTGTACACAAAGTGAAACAAAAAAATAGACATGGAAAACATCTCTTTAACCTAAGCAAAAAAGGACTATTTGAGGATTACCAGCATAAAGAAACCCATTGCACAGCAGAATGCTGCCAACGGCTCGTTGTCCTTTCCTAGACACATAACAAGAAGGGGAAAGAAACTTTTAACAGCTCTTGTGAGAGTTGGAGATACCAAGAATTTTGGTACCACTGTTCCCTTGTCAAAATAGCACCCAGTTTCAGCCAAAGGAGTCAATTATTCATCTGTGGATGAGAGAAGAACATTGAATGGTGACTTATGTTCAGTGGGTGGAATTAGGAATGAATGGCTGTACCTCAAGTACGCAGATAACTGTGAGAAGAGAAACATGTTATTTGTCTTCTGCTTTAGTATAGCCTTATATCCTCACTGCAAAAATTGTTTTATTACAATCTTTTTTATGTATTGTTGTGCATCCAAACTATTCCATGGCTCACTGTAGACCCCAATGATATACTCTACCTACAGTTGTACGTTTTCATAGGTCTCATACTTGCATCTGGAAACATAATATCTGCCAAAAAATTAATAGAATGGGTGATTAACCTCTGTATAAAACTCGACATCCCCTTTCCCACACACAAACTTTTGGCTTAACCAAGAGAACTAGCCTAAACTAGATCAATCGCATGAGACATAAGGAAGGTAAACACGGTTTTAATGGCCATATTGGAAAAATTAGAAAAAAAGATAGATGACAACTTATCAAGAAAAAAAAAATACAGCTAAAATTGTGTGTATTTATCAGATAGCCATCTATTTCAGTAACCGTGTGGTTTTGTCATGTGTAACCTTTGTCATTATAGGGATACCTGGTAATTTATTTCCATGGCAGGAAACAGAATAATGAAAAACTGGTTTATATTATGTTTTGGGGTTTTTTTGGCTTTTTTTTTTTTTAATCATAAAAATGCCATTATTTTAAAATATCCTATTTGGATTATTCCTTTTATCTTTTGAATATCTGCAAATTATAATCATACCAGATGCTGACCATCAAAGGACATGCTTAATTTATTTAAACAAGCAATCTTGCCGATTACCAGTTTCAAAGAGGTTTTTCAGTATTGTTTTACAGAAGAAATGCTAGGAAGACAGGCTGAAGTAATAACATATTTACTTGCATAATACCTGCATTACTCATATCTGCAAAGTTATGTATACGCTTAAGTGCTGTACTTTGGATACATGAGTTACTAAATAATAAAAGAAACAACATATAAAATATGTCATGATTATCAATTAAAAACTTATTCTACAGTCTAGGTTTATTCCTTCAGCATGCATAAAACTAGATGACGTATATCCCAGGTTTGTGTTTGTGTTCCCAAACTGAAACTGTCATTAATATTGTGTCCTTACCCCCCCCAAAGTCATGATAAACACAAACCCACAACATTATGTATAAAATGCTTTCATACAGTGCAAGTTAGACTAGCCGGGACCTTCTGTATCCTGTGTTAAGTTGGATATTCATAAAAAACAGTCCCATAAAATGCTTTTCATATATTTATTGATTTTTACGCTGAAATCTGCAGGTATTTTTAATCGTCACTACTCTAATCGGGGAGCTGTGTTTACAATGTTACTGTTCTGCCCAGACACCTTGTGATTTTCAACCTAAATAGAGTTATCAACAGGTTATACCACGCCTGCCTGTGTTGTGCTAATATCACAGAATTTCAGAATTCACACAAATGATGAATGAAAATACAACCTATGGGTGATACTACAGGTTTGCATAGACAGCCAGGCTCCTTCCTCCTCAGGGGCAGGACCCCACGCTGGAGCAGGTGAATGCACCCAAAGGAGGCTGTGACCTATGGGAAACCCGTGGTGTCGCAGGCTCCTGGCAGGACCTGTGGACCCCGTGGAGGGACCCGCACTGGAGCAGTCTGTTCCTGAAGGACTACACCCTGGGGAAGGGACTTACGCTGGAGCAGTTTGTGAAGAACTGCAGCCCGTGGGAAGGACCCACATTGGAGAAGTTCATGGAGGACTGTTTCCTGTGGGAGGGACCCCACGCTGGAGCAGGGGAGGGTGTGAGGAGTCCTCCCCTTGAGGATGAAGGAGCGTCAGAGACAATGTGTGATGAACTGACCACAACCCCCATTCCCTGTGCTTGTCAGGGGCAGGAGGTAGAGAAATCGGGAGTGAAGCTGAGCCTGGGAAGAAGGGAAGGGTGAGGGGGAAGGTGTTTTAAGATTTGGTTTTATTTCTCATTGCCCTACTCTGATTTTTATTGGTAACAAGTTAAATTAATTTCCCCAAGCTGAATCTGTTTTGCTCGTGATGGTAATTGGCGAGTGATCTCCCTGCCCTTACCTCAATCCACAAGCTGTTCATTCTATTTTCTCTCCCCTGCCCAGCTGAGGAGGGGAGTGATAGAGTGGCTTTGGTGCACACCTGGTGTCCAGCCTGGATCAACCCACCACAATACTGCAATTAATTGTATCATTTGGAATATTACCTGCTTTAGGCAAATGGGATGAAAGACACTGCACATGAGGGGAAGAAGGTGACAAGCTGTCTTTGTCATTTCTTCCCATCCTCATATCTATGCGCTGACAGGGCCTATTTTCCAGCATTTTGCTCTCTCTAGATTAGACTATAGTATACACTCACTAGTTTGCAAATTCTTATGGTTTGCCCTTGTCTGCAACCAAGGGAATCCCTTTCCATGTGTTCAGATGCTGCATATTAGACAGAATTGAACTGAAAATTAGTTGGGACATATGTATGAAAATACAAAAGATTAATTTTAAATATTTCAGTATAAGAAAGTCTATTAATCCTGGGGATTTCAGAAGTGGTTAAGCATTCTGTAGATTTTTAAAGCAGATTATTAATGATCTTCTTTGAGGAAAATATTTTTTACTTTGTGGGGAATCACCACTTTTATTGATACCACGCCATGGCATACCACCCTCTGTATGAAGCCACTTCATTACTGTATGGCACATATGCCCATCTGTGAGGTAGGGATATTGGCACTTCCATCCCAAGGATATTGTGAGGACAAATCTTAAAAAAATGTGAGATACTCAAGTGCAAATTTGAGATCTATACTACAAATACTTTCTATATGGAGGGTTAGTAGTGAGCAGTTCTTGATATTTGGGCAGGTGATCTTGATGTTGTTCTGACCTGTTTGTTAGGCATGGTGCCCATGTTCCAGTGCTACCTAAAACCGTCTTCCTTTGTCCATGCCTCCTTCCTTCTTTCCCTGTTTTTCTCTCCATACATATGTATGAAATTGCAACATACTTGAAGAAAATATTTAGACAACATCCCATAGAACTGAGAGATTTCTGGGTTTCATTTACATATTTTTCAGCATATTATGATTATCTCAGTTGCCTTTACTATTCAAAAGCATCTGTCAAGCATTTTACAAGGAAGACAAAGGCGGGAAACTAGTAACTTCTGGCACCAGAAGGAAGGCTCCCACTTCATGTGAAGGCTTGCAACTACGGGACAGGTTCACTGCTCTCAAAGCTGAGGAGGAGATGGGGGTGCTTTCAAGTGTAGCATCTGGACTGACATACCTTGAGCCGCATAGGAACACCAGGAAGAAGTGCGGAGTGACAGCAGAATGGATGACTGCCAACCCATCTGCCAACCTGATTGGCCATCTACAGAAGTTTGCTCCTTGCCGAGGGCTTGGATCTAGGATGTTGCGGAGATATTATCAAAACTTCTCCAGCACTATTGACTATTACGTCATGTTGTTCTTACATGTGGGAGCCAATGATACTGCCAGAGGTCCCTTCCAACCTCGAGCATTTTGTGATTGATTCTGTGATTCTGTGGTTTTCCAGAACAGGTCATGTCCCATAGTTTGCTTATGAAGTCTTTGAGGCTGTTAATCATTTGGGGTGTATTATTTCTCATTGGATATGCAGCTATTTCTTCTTATCTCTGCCAATATATGCCTGAGAGTGAGAATTTGGTGAGTGAGAGTATTTGTTAATAATTTCAGTTATAAGGTCAAAAGTTATCTGCTGTTGATATTTTTCAGCAATTGTTGAAAATTTGCTGCTGTAATCTTTTTGGTCAGTAAACCATCGTTAGAATATTTATGGCAAGCACATCAGATGAGGAAGGATCGATCACTGCCAAAGTCATGAATATTTTTCTTTGAATGCCTACAGAAACATGTTGATTCAGTTTGAACCATCGCCGCTGTTTTAATGGCTGTTTTCTTAGTCACCATATGAAAAGATCACTTATTCTGCAGGGAAAAGGCAATGCTGTCTGAGTCTGATTTTCAGTTTCCTATAGTAGAAATTCCAGATGAGCATCCAGTCTGTGATCTACAAATATGTTTAAAGTCTTATATAAGGAAGTAAAATGAGCTCAGTATCTATGTACCTACATCTCCTATGTTGCATCTTCCCCTCTCTTTGCCTAGTGATTACCGGCTTAGTGCTGTTTTAAAGAAAAACAACCCAGAAAACGAATTTTGTTTGAAGTATCATTAGACTTACTTAAAGATACTGAAAATTAATTGTAGTTTCATAATAATTTTCAAAGCTCATTTAGTAATAAATTTTAACCATACTTCTCCATTGTGCAAAACAGGCCATATTCTTATATGCCTGTTCTATGATGCATTAAATTAAATATACCGCTTGTGATGCCTAGCATACAGAGAAATATTTGCAGGATAAAGACATATACCTATATTTGCATACAATTAATTTTATTTTTTATGCTTCATTTTGTTTTTAAATTCTTTAGCTCCATTCTGCTTTGCGTGATCTCCTTTAATACATGAAAAGCCTTTGAATGAAGGACATCGGTTCAGGTAACATACCAACCATGTCTTCTCCTTATATCATTAATAATTGTGTCCCTGGTTCCATCTTATTCTCAAACAGATGCTTTACGCTTTACACATGTAGTCCTTCTGAACCAAAGGGGCTATTCAGTATGACTGAGCATTTTGTCATTCTGCGTTATGTTCCGAACTAGAGACTATTAAGCTTTAGTTCTGTACTCTTTCCTGTTGTTCCCAACAAGACTGACATATTAGCAAACCCATCCTCATGGAGAACTTTGAATTTTTAGAGGTCAAAGGTGTATTTACTCATGTTTGCTGCACAAGACAATTTTCAGTTAATTTCAAAAGGGCAAAGATAGAGACAAAATTAAACATTAGGCTATGGTTAGGCATTATGTTTACATTTATCTATATGATTTTACATTCAACTTTAATGCATGATAATGCATTCCCTTCTAATTACCTTTCTGGGCACTTTTATGGCCCTTGTCAGAGTTGTATCTGGGCATCTTATAATCATTAATGGGTTTTACCTTCACTAAGCCCGTTAAAGGTAGGGACATAATGAGCTCTAAAACAATAAGAATGGAGATACAGTATACCCTGACTTACAAGGTTAAATAACTTCTGTCACACATAAGTGAGCTGCAATTTGAAAGTATACATCTAGGGTACAATCCTCTATCCTAGTCACTAATTTATATGTCAAATTGATTAATTAATTTGATCAAAGAAATTATTGAATGATAAGTTTTATTCTTTTGTTTAGTAACGAAAGTTTCATTACTGTCTTTGGTACCAGTCCATTTTTCTCTCTTAAAAGTAGATGATTTATTTTACTAGGATTTTCAGTTGAAACTTTTAGATAGTATTTGCTTGTATCTTATTTACATACTTCAAACATCATTACTGCATTTTTTTCTTGGCGTCTCCTTAGCCCTCCATGAATTTTCCAAAATAATTGCTAGTAGTTTAATTAATATATTTTAAGTAATTCCCTTAAAGTTATGGGATGAGAAATGGACAGGTTGTCTTATGTGTATATGTTACATTTCCCAATGTACTTTCTTTTTGATGAAAAACTTTATTGAAATTACTTCTAGGTATTTATGGCACTTTTCTCTATTCATCATCTGCAATACTGAATTTAAAAATGTAGGACAGTAGTAGGATATTGATAGTAGGATAGCCATTTTAGATTCATAATTGATTTTTCTTCTTTATGTTGTCCAGTATGTCTGCTTAAGAGTCCATCTTAATACACTGGATTTGGTGCCTTTCATAAAACATAAATAACAATTAACCAAGGAAGTGGTAAAACACTCTCACTGGTTGAAAGCAAAGGACACTTCTAAATACAATAGTGAAAATGCATCAAAATACTAATATTCATGTTCTCCCTGAAGATGTGGTTATTTGCAGTTTCAGGAAAATGGCCTAGTGACCAGTCACCGTTTCAGGGCCAAATTCTGGGTAAGTTCTAAATAAACAGGTATGGGTGTGAATGGGAAAAAATGGACCAAACGTTTTGAAAACTACCATAAGCAGAAGAAATGCTGAGTTATGGAAAAGCTAGAAGTCCAAAGCATAGCCATTGGAATCGACAAGCTCCATTGCTGGCAAAAGCCTTGCAGTTTCCATGGTCAACTCTTTAGATCTGTACTTGCTCTGATCCCTAAAAGGAAGGATAACTTATGTTCTTATTTACTGTCATTGCACTCTGGATTATACAAAACCTTGAAATTCTCATCTGTAAGGGATTTGAAGCATAGTAATGCAGTCATGAAGAGAGAGTGTAATCACATAAAAGTTGTCAATTATGCCTCATTGAGATGCACCTAATTACGGTGTAAGCTTTCAGATGCATCTTTTGGACAGTGATGAAAATTCCCACTTCTGCTTCCTCTTTGGAAGAGCCAACTGTGCCCTTCAAGCCTGATGAAGATTCTCTGTTTTTCACTTCCATTTCAATTAGAAGTCTTCATGAAGTTTCCCATTCAGGCTTCATCCAGGACTTTGGGACCGTTGGCCACCTGCCAGGCTGCCTTGTGAAAGCCATCTAAGTAATAGGTGATTTTAATCATAAATTGGCAAGAATCTCCATCAACAGCTGGTGTTGGGGAGGCTGTATGGATTTCTGAATTCTAAAGTGCTCAAAATTTTTCAGACTCTATTTCAATATTTCCAGCATCATACTCATCTTTAGTAGAATGATAATCGCATCTATCACTAATTTGACTAGGATTCATGCCTGTTGGTTTGGTTCAGTTCGGTTCATCTGTTAATTTTTTCATTCTTTTCTGGGTTTTTTTTTGAGCTGTGTTCTATCACATAATGGTCCCTTACATTTTATGTGCAGCGAGATCAATTTAAGGTCAAGTTTTGTCTTGTTGAGTTGAGCTGAAAACAAGTGGTTTTGAACCCCGTATTACTCTTTCTCTCTTTTTATTTTTATTGTTTTCTAAATATATCTTTTGAAATTCTGAAAACATAGGCTACCAGGGTGCATGAAAGTGGATAGATGAATCTTAGGATTTTATCCTTTGATTTGTTTCTTTCAAACCATAGACATCATCATATTCAACACTTAGATGAACTTTAAATGAAGAAGTTACTAAGTAAAACAAGACAAATACAGCTAGTAGCTTTTGTAGGCTGCACTGCCACTGCAAATCTTTAACTGCAAATCAGATAATGTCTTTAACTGCGTATTTTTATGTAACAATGGTGCTTGATTTATAATGGGCACAAACTACTGGCACAATTACTATGTTACAGTGGGAATCTATTCTTATCTCACCTATACTTATTTGAAACACCACGTAATTCAGTCAAAGTTAATAGTGTTATTGGGTAAAAATAAACAAGAAACTAACAGTCAAAAGAAAGAACGTCTACACAATAAAACCCCAAGAAACAGGCTGTCAGTTTTATTAAAACACTACTAAATTTGAGCAAGTGTAATTTATATTATGAGGCTTGTACATAGCAGAGAAATGTCATCTTAATCTTTCAACAAAGAAGTTGTTTAATTTTTCTGGCACTGCATTGCACTAGCAGCTCATCTTGAGTAGCTTGTCTTTTGCTAAATCTAGGTCCTTTCCCTAGTCACCGAATTCAAACTCAGTTAATGAATGAAAACCCTTTAAGAAATTTTAATGAAATTTCCTTGGATCGCTGAAAGTACTGTGATATGTTTACAAGTCAATATCAACTGAGAGTTATTTTGTGTCTTAAGTTGAGAAGATATTTCTCTGATGGGAGAATTATGACAGAAGACACAGATTTACCCCAGGAGCCTAAAACAGGCTTTTGATTTGATAGAAATGTAGGGGAAAAAAAAGAGACAAAAAAGTTCCGGATTATGAAAATAGACTTGTGTAAACCTGGTATGACTGGTGAAGATAAAACTAAGTTCACTGACATGTTGTGCTTGCTACTATGAGATTATCAGACCTTGGGTATGTCCGTAATAATATGCAGGTAAATAAGTGTGAATTTTTATGTAATCTTCTTTACTGACAAATAAAATATCTAGTATGCGTCCCTAGTTCTGTGTAGGTCACTTCTCAGTAGTATAAACATTGGTGATAAATCAAACACTATCTCACTGTGGGAAATTCTTTCAGACAAACAGATTAGCCCAGTCCAAGGTATGTTATACAAACAATGGTGACACTAGAGAGCTCATAGGTCATGAGATAAACTTAGGATAAAATAGTACAGGAAAAGCTTAGTGTCCTTCCAACCTGAAGATGCCAGAACATACAATGAGATGGAAATTTATCTGTATTAGATAAAACTGAAATAAAATAAAGACTCCAGTGAATCTACACTCTTAGAAAATATATTAATTCTAGAGCTGCACAGTTTTCACTATATCAACTCTACTTAGATGAAATTAACTGTAAAGTGTTAGTCTCCTTTTCCCATGTAAGCAATGAGGACTCCAAATTCCTCTCCTTGGCCTAATTGTCTTCTTCTGCCACCTGTTAACTCTGGGTATTCCCATCAGCAAATGCACCTCCATCTTTCAGTGTTTTTTCTTAAAAGTAGCTTATATTTAATGCAAATCATTGTCTTTGTAGATAATTCAGGATCCACTTACACCACATACTTTTCTCATTCACACATAGAGTTTGCTTCTTGGTGCTCATTGTTTCACATAGAATCATAGAATTGCCTGGGTTGGAAGGGACCTTTCACATCATCTAGTCCAACCATCAACCTAACTCTGAGAAAAACCATCACTAAACTATATCTCTAAGCACTATGTCTACATGTCTTTCAAATACCTCCAGGGATGGGGACTCAACCACTTCCCTGGGCAGCCTGTTCCAATGCTTAATAATCCTTTCAGTGTAAAAATTTTTCCTAATATCCAGTCTAAACCTCTGAGCATGTATACAGAAAAGGAACTCATTATCCTCTTCAAAACAACTCTCCTTTGCTATTCTGACTACAAAAAGTGTAATAAAAAACCCAAAGATTTTTACAACAATTAAGCTGCTGCCTCTTGATTGTGTTGATTTTCTCATAATGAGCATAAATAAAAGGGTATTCAGATTAAAAAGTCATCTTAAAGATATCCAGTCCAAGTCAGATACTTGCTCTCTACATATTTCTCAATTTTATTTTAAGGAGAAGTTCATGTGACCTGATCAGATGTGTACACATGCTTGGTAGTTATATACTATCTAGTATATAAGGCAATGTACTAGTACTAGCGAAGGCAATCAGTGCCTTTTATGTGGATATAATTTTCTGTTGCACTGTCAAGATGCCTAAGGTATTTTCCTTTTTTAAAAAAAAAAATACTTGCTCATCAGTCTGCGTTTATTCAGCTGTGATTGCTCTTTTAAACTGGAAGCTCTTCATGTAAAAGATTATCTTTTTATTTTGTTTTGTACAGAGCTAGTAATATGGTTAATGGTGCAAAACAGAAATAATGATCAGGGACAAATTCCCAATGGAGGATTGAAATTACATACCAATAATTTTAAGTTCCAACATGTGAGACCTTTGCTGCTACTGGCTGTAACAAGCTTTATCTAAAAAAAAAAAAAAAAAAAAGTCTTGCACGATAGATCTAGTGCCTCTGGCAGAGATATAATAATCTGTAAACTTAGTGGCAAACACCATGGATTTATAAAATTTCACAATTCAACTAATTCCATGATTTACAAACTCTTTTTTTTTTTTTATAGTTTCACAATTAATTTGTAATTCTGTATTTACACAACGTGTAAGACAATCACTTTTGCAAACCAGGTTTTAAAAACTTGCAGTGAATAACAATATAATTTTCACTTATACTGAACTCCAATCCACAGGGGTAAGTTTGTGTCAGATACCTTTAGGAGAAAAGATGTGCAGTGTTAATTCTGTTTCTAATATAACATTTTCTTTGTGAGAGCAACATGCAGACATGATCTTTGGAAGTAACATTTATGAACATAATTAATGAAGAAAATATTGTCTAGTCCAAATTACAGATTGTACAAATGCTTTGAACTCCCTCCCAGCCATGCATGAAAATGCAACAAAGATGTCATTCTGGTGTGTACTTAGAAATTTGTTCACACTCCTTTGTGATTAAGAGCTGCACAGAAGGTTCTTGGTAATGAAAAGTATTTTGAAAACCATTAGATAATGGTTTTAGATAAAACCATTAGTAAATACAACTGTATAACTCTACTTTCCATTGAATTTGTGTTGCTATTTTTCAGTAAAAAATATACATGAGCATTTGTTGCCATATTTACTTCTGAATAACTTCTAGGAAAGAGTTTTATAGGGAATGGTGGTAACACGCAGATTAGATGTATGTATAAACCAGGTGTTAGCAAATGAAAGAGAACCTTGGAACAGAAGGAAAATTAGGATTAGTTTAGATAAGGTTTGTATGGCTACTGACATTATGGATTTTTTTGTTAAGGGAGAGCACTAGACTCAACTGGCTGTTACACATTTCTTCCTCAGTTTTTCCCCACTTTAATCTTTCATAATTGCTTCAGAAGGAGGGCAGGACTATAAATTTCAGTTACTGTAGTTTGAGAGACGTTCTGGAAAGCAGTGTTTCTAGTCACATGAAGTATCACAATGAGCTTAATTACTACTCAGAGTAGTTGTGTCGGATACTTCCTTGCATAAAGAGGCACAACTCTTCATGCAGAAAAAGCGTTCATTCTCTTATTCAGTCTTCATAGCCAGACATACAACTATTTTAGCAATAACTTGTTATGAAGCTTCTGAGAACATGCAGCGTAGAAATACTGCAATATGCATTTATTATATGTATTTACTACTATATGCATTCCATCCTTTTCTATGTTTTAGTTCATTTAGCAGGATATTTCAAATACAGTTCTGGAAATAAGATTGTGACGTTTTCTTTATGAACAATAATTTAGCTTCAACTTCCTCCTCTTTGTTGGAGGTTTTCCAGATTAAATACAGTTATTGCCCTATATCCGGATTACATACAATTACCTAATTCAATACAGTTAGTTAAATAAAATGTATTTTTATTAGAAACCTCATTTTTACTTTGTTTGCAGCAGGAAAAAATAAACCAAATAAGGTTATTTCCAAGAGGAAACTTGACTTTTAATGAATGTCAAAAATCTCTTGATGTTTCACTAAACCAAGCAAGACATTCTGTATGGTATCCACAGGTAAAAGATGTTGTTCTGTATCTTATTCTTTGCAACCTTCCTTTTGGTTAAGGTGCTCATTATGATGAAGTTATAACTAAATTGTTCTGTCTTAGACAAGACTGTTATAATGAAAATATTCTTTATTCTTGAGCCAATAGGTCAACGTATAGTACTTTATGGGAGAGGGAGTCAGGTATTTTCAGAAGAGACTGAAAGAACATACTTGAAAGAATGAAAAGGTTTAAGAAAGATAATTTCAGAATACCTCAGGACTCACAGCAAAATACAGCATTTTATTCCCCTTTCATCTTTTGTGGAAGCTTTTATAATTTTTATACAGCTGCAGATTGCTAATATTTGGGATTCAGGCAGTTGGTTCGAAAGGGACCATATCTGCTGCTTTGCCTAAAAAACAATCAAGTGAGAAGGGGACGAGAAATACATTTAAATATACAAGTCATCAGGTTAAATTAGAGCATTACAAATGTTACTCCAAATTAGGCTGATTGCCAAAGGATCCAAAAATGCTCTTGTCCCAGATCTGAGACTACGAAAGTTTTCCTAACCTGATGGTATCATTCTAAGGTCAGTTATACAAATCAGTGCCCAGAATATTTTGACAGTATGGGGCAAAGCAGCCTCCAAGCAGCCAAAAATCTGCCCTGGAGTCTTAACAGTAAAGAAACATATGTATTCTCTTCTATTTTTCAGGATTTACTTAAAAGCCAGATGGACTGAATTTGTTTTTATCCAGTTTTACTGAAAATAGTCTTGATTTTTTTAACAGATTTGTTTAGAGAGCTAAATATGAGATATATGGGGAAACATAATACATTTGTAATTCAGTCATCATTGTCATACTTTTTTATCATATGGAGACTTTTACAGTCTTCGGCTTATCTGCAATTTACAATGCATCTGAGCTCACGCTTCTACTCTTTTGCATGACTTTCTTGTTTTATGCCCATATAATACTGCTTACTTACTTCCTTGCTTCCTCTATCTCTCCTCCTCCACCCACCCACCCCCCACCCCTCACCACCCTTTTATGGGAAAATCATGTTAGCTAAATTCTGTTAATCTAATACTGGAATGAAGGTACACTCAAAACTCAAGAGACTGATCCTGAACTATTGAATTTGATGGGAGTCTTGTAAGGATTTTTGAGGAGGTCCTAAATAAGTTCCATCAGTACTGTCAAATTTATTAGAGACTTAATACTTACAACAGTGCCTTCTATTTATTTATTTATTTATTTATCTCTCTATCGGTTTTAGGATTAAAAAAGATGAGAAGTGGGCATATGTTGCAAGGAGAAAACTTAATTTTCCACTGTTATGTCTGTTCCAGTTGTTTATGCAGGGTTTTTGATGGTTTTCCTATCTAGATCACATGTAACTTTCAATTGCTAAGACGTAAAAAAACCCTTAAAGATCATTTTGTGCTGTTGTGCTACATTATTGCTTCATACATCAGTAATCCATTTAAAAACAAGTTTATTTACATTTCCCATTGCTGGTTAGAGAGCTCAAGGTTCTAGCAAATCTCTGACCGTACAGTGAAGCCTAACTGAATGCTAACTCTGTCTGCACTTTCCCTGCTCACCACCAGTTAAACATTAGAGACTCAGAAAACACATTTAAGTGAAGATAGGAGCTAGGCAAAGATAACTGTGTAATAGCCCCTCAAAAATTACACTATTGATCAGCTGACTTAGGGGTGATCCTGCTGTTACATTTTGTACAGAAAAGTTTCAGAATTCAAGAATTTCCATAATAAAAGAAAGATCCTTAAGAGATATACATGATTTAGGACATTATTCCTTCTTTTAAGTATTTAGTTCCAAACCCCTAATGGAATATCAGATCAATGCAACTCAAATATCCTACTGAGATTGTTTAAGAAACAAGTTAGTCATCCTTTTTCACCTTTACTTTTCAAATCTTTACCAGGGTGAAAAGGTGTTGTAGTACAGATAACAAATTGCAGTGCATGGAGTCCTTATTACATGTTAGGCTGAGAAAAAATGTGAAGGACTGGTTTGTGTAGTGACATGAGAACGAAAATTCAGACTTCATTCTCTTCTCTGCTTTCAAGTCCCTCTGCAAGCTTTTCTCTCAAAATGTAGGTGAGAGCTAAAAGATCCTGAGCTAACGCATACAGTGTGTCTGTTGCTGGTGAGTCACTATCACACAGTTCTTTCTCTTCTTCTGCCAACGTAATTCATTCCTTTGCACGCATAAATGGCAGTGGGCAGAGCAAAGAACAAATGATGTGTTTGCTAATTTGATAAATAGTTATGTCATTTATGGGCAGACTAATGTATTACAGAGTTAGTGGGACAGCTAAGGTATCAAACATGAGTAGTCTGATTCTGTTTCCAAGTCCTGGAAAAAGACTGCATTATCCATCATTCATACAGCTGAACAGTTTGCAAAGTGTCTTTCAAAATCTATTATTTTTTATGAAATGTGGCTTTAATGAATTCCTTGTGTAACCTCCTCAATAAAACAGACTTGTTGTAAATGTAGAAAAACAATTTTTAAAATTTTTATTAATCACATTCAAAAAGTTCGTTTGCCCTCGGGTAGGAAGTAATAACAGGACAACAATCACAGCTATTTGCTCCTTTAATTATAGAGAAATTAAATCATTCCTAGATACCAAAGAAACTGTCACATGGGAACACCCCCATCTGTGTATGTTCACATCTACCAAAAATAATGTTCATCTTATTGTACCTTAGATACCATGCACCTTGGAATGCTATTGATTTACTCTATCTGGCCCTCAAAGTAAGAGAGGGGGTGAAATTTATAGCCATGGTAAGACTGATTCAAAAGAAACTACCCCATGCAGTCAGCTTTGGTTGCATACAGCAAATTAGAATACGTCTTTAATATTCTGGGCACAAATTTCAACTTGAATAAAACAAAACCTTGAGAAGCAGCAGCGTGTAAATCATTCATGAATAGAGCTTCTATTTTCTTGTAACTTGTAGCTATTTACTGTAAATAGGGAAGGATAATCTCTCATGTAATGTGATCATTGCCTAATTGTAATACAAAACGGGTATCTTTCAGCATATTGGGCATAATATTGTTGAAATTCTGTAAAGCAAAACTGAACTAAACTAAAATATCCCTCAGAGCAAATTGCTTGAAATGAAACATGACTTAAGTGGGTATTTAGTTTTGAACAATATGAATGATCTGGAAGAAAAAAAATATTATTTGGAGTATTTTTTCTTGGTGATGAAAAATTAACCAGTTAGCAATAAATAATAATGACAGGCAAATTACAACATTTGAATGAATAAATGAGATCAGTATCTGTATTTCAGTCACAAATAATTGATACAATGTTTCTCACAAAGCTAAGTTTGACTTAGATTTGATTTGGGGTTGAAAAGTACTTTGGTATACAACGGTAGTGAATGTCCAAGTACAAATAGTGTTACATGCCTTATATGAGCTATGTGATGCAATACCTAAAAGATTGTCTGGAAATCAAAGTTCTTGGGACTGTCTTGGGAGATAGCAGGGAATATCAGGTAGGCTCTAAGAGAGGATATCACTGCTTTGCATAACTTAATGTCGAAAAAATGGATGTGGTTCCCAAAGGAGCCACAACAACAAACCAGGCTCTAATAAATTAATACTCAGGTGTTAAGGCCATAGACATCCTATTTAAAGCAAGGGAAACCACACTTTTGTGCAGAAATATAGTTATCAACTGGAACAGTTTCCCAAGAGATGGGGTGAACTCATAAATTGAAAAAGTCATCATAACTGAATTTATCTATGGAAAATGTGGTATAGTTCAAATAGAAATTATAGATTAAAGCAGAGATTACCTGGGTGGCTCGTTTGTGCAGGAAGTCAAATTACCCAATCATACAAGTCCCTTTGATTTTAAAGAAGATGAATAAGTGCCAAAAATACCATTTATCTTCAACGGGTGAACCTTAGAACAATATGGTAGCTAACGATTATTCTAAGGGATACGTAGTTTCTTCCTCTCAAGTCAAGAGGAACAGATACTCAGTACATGTCCATTCAACACAGGAGGCTGGTATTTGGGGTTGGTTCCCTAGGGCTTTTAGAAGCATTATTAAAATGTTCCAGTTGTGACTACCTGTAAGAAGCCATGTAATTCTTGCCCACTGAGAGTCAGCAAGAAATTGAGGAGCTTCCTTTTATTTCTGTAGAAATTTAATTTATAAATGCACAGTCAACTTTGAAAATCTCAGTCTGAGATTATATGTGTTCCCCTAATTATGCTGTAAATCAAGGGGGACAATAGTCTAAAGAAGTATTTCTTCATCATTGTTGGTTCATTCTAATAGGTAAATCTGATGGTTCAGTTCAATAACTGCATCTGGTTTTAGACTAGACTAGAATAGAATAGAATAGAAAATTAGAATAGAGTTTATAGGAAAAAGTGTGCAGAATTTATTCAATGAATCAGAGATTTGAAATGAAGATGGTGGAGGTTAGAAAGCAGAGTTGTTGTGGGGCCTTGAGTTGCAGCTGCAGTTCCATGCTAAGGTATGGACGACTATTTGCTTTTGCACTGAAAGGTGTGCCTGAGTATTCCAAGACCCTGAAAAACTTCTTTGGTGGTAGACACATGCTAGGGGAACTTGAAACTTGAAGCAACCAACTCTCATCATGAATTAAATGAATCAGGGCTCACTATCTGGTCCTCAGGGCAGGTGTCACAGTGTGGTTCACAGCCATAGAATTAAATTCTTTTTGCTCCAAAAAACTAAGAGATCTTATTCATATTGATTACTTGTGTTCATATGAATTTTGCTAATATTTCTCACATGTGAGTTTTGAAAATAGAGCAGAACATGCAGCTGGAAATGGGGTTCCAGTCAATGCTGTACATTTTTTGTGAGGACACAAAAGTCAGTCCTTTGATTATCAGCAGTGACACCACTACGTACTGCTTCTTTTGGTGTCCCAGTTTCATCAGCACACACCAAGGTTTTGTCTATGTTAACAAAATGCTCAATATTTTATGTTTGATGAGTTTTATGTTTGCTGAATGTGACTCTCTTTGAAGTTCAATGATTGTCATAAATGCAATACTTTTCTTTCAGGACAGAAATAACTAATATATAGTAATAATATTACTGAGGTAATTTTTGTTTAGGAGTATAGGAAGAAAATTTTTATTAAGGATTAACAGCTTATAACAGACTAACTAATTTTACTGGGGAAAACAAGTGTTCGGACACAGAAGCCTTGCTGAAAAACATGTTACTAAAAGCCTATCTAGATTTGTATGTGCTTTTTCATTTTTATAGGTTTATTGGTTTGTTGCACAAAATATATTATCTCTCCTTACAGACCTTACCTCTACAGAAATGTATGTCAGTAGTTGGGCTAGGAATCTTAAAAGGATGTTGCACTTATCCACAAACTTGACATGATAAAATCTAGTATATTCACATAAAAAGCAAAAACATTCAGGTATACAGATACTCACACAATCTTTTCTCTGTAGCTGCACAATGAATCACAGAATCAGAGAATAGTTTCGGTTGGAAGGGACCTGTAATGGTTGTCTAGTCCAACCCCCCTGCAGCAAGCAGGGGCATCTTCAACTAGATCAGGTTGCTCAGAGCCCTGTCAAACCTGACCTTGAATGTTTCCAGGGATGGGGCATCGACCACCTCTCTGCGCAACCGGTTCCAGTGTCTCACCACCCTCATTGTAAAATTGCTTCTTAGATGATTTTTAGACTTTTACCTTCCTTTCTTTCTCTGTGTTTAACTTCCTGTTATGTGTTAAAACTGCTAGAATACCTTAAGTCTGTGTTTCTTACTGATACATGTTTGGATGTCTTTTATGTGCAATTATATTGCATTTCCTGTATTTAAAATGCTTGGTTTCATAACGATTACAACACTATTGGGATTTTACTCTTAAAGCTGGGAATATGTATCATTAATTCCACTTGTTTAGATATGTCCTTATACATAAAAAACCATAAAATGACTGAACTAGAACCCCAGAGAGAAAGCCATCATGCAATACTTCTAATAAACTGAAGGTAATGACTTTAGAAAAGTTTATCTTATTAGTTCTCAGGAAACTTGTTCCATATGAAAAGAATAAGTGCCACAAGTTGAATGTTGAGACTGAAAAATAAGTTTGACTATATTTGTCATACAAAACAAAAAGATTGAATTCCTGATTGAATACAAATGAAAAGTCAACCTTACATAAGGAAGCATGAGCAGACCCCAAACAGCCGTATATTGACTTTTAAATTTCTTGCCCATTTTCTTTAACTCTCTGCCTACTGTTTTGCTTTAATTGATCTACATTTCCATTGCTTTTGTAGGAGGACCAGTAAACTGCATCTTCAGCAATCAGCAATCTATTCAGGCTAGGAAAGTTTGTGATTGTTTTAAAATACTGCATAGACAAAGTATTTCCCGCTAAGTGAAAGGCTATTTTCCCTTTCTGTATAAATCTATGACTATTGACCATCTCATAAAGGCTTCTACCATATTAAATACAACCATGACAGTCCACCAAGTAATCCATTATTTTGTAACACCAGTCTATGCTCTGGGGACGAATTTATTGACTTTAAAACAGAATGCCATCAACAATCCATTTCATCTGGCTGCATAACGCCCTTCTACCAATCACCCAGTGAAGTTGTCCTATTTCACTTATCCTGTCCCATTCAATGAACTGTAAGTACATTTTTGCCTAATGATAAGGGCACTGGGGGCCATATATAATTCAAAGGCTGCTTGAAATGCATCAGCCAACTGTCCTGATATGTTAATCCACTCACTGGGGGCTTTCATTTGATGTCTAATGTAAATCCATGTTTGTAAGCTTCAGCATTATTCTCATTATTGTAAAAGAAGATAAAAATGAAGCAGTAGCACTGGTACTATTGACACCTGAGAACTAGACTTACATACTATGAAAGCTAGTTAATATAGTTCCCAAGTGCAAAAGAAACGAATGAACTTTTGCATAGCATTTTGAAAACACAAAGGAATACTCTGGTAAGCTTTTCTTTTACCTAAGGATCCACCTCTAAAAATATAGCTGCCTCGTTATCAGAAATCCAAGCTATCTTGAGAAAAGGAGATTCTCTCACAATGGGTGATATACAGTCATTTCACATGGTGCAGCAACAGAGAGCATAATATATTTGCAGAAAATTTAATTTAATTATAAACTACTGTTCAATCTGCCAAATGAAAAATTCTCTGATGCCTTTTGCACATAAAAGGAAAGAATGAAAAATCTATCTTGCAAGAAATTTAGGTTAATCAATTTTTTACAGTCTTTTCCTAAGCTAGCCAAGAGCTTAGTCACTAATTAAACCAGTAAACAGACTATCTCTTTATTAAAATAAATTGAAAATCTCAAATGTTGGTTAAATTAAATCTATCTGTTTATATTCAGTGATCAGTAAAAAATTTGACAAAGTGCTTTATGAGGTAAAATGGTAGATTAATTAAAAGCAGAGCCAAAAATAGCTAGAAACATCATTTCTGCCTCCACCTCAGACTCCAATTCTATGATTTATTTAGCCCAGCTGGTGTCCCCCATCTATCAGAGCTTTTTTTGGCCTCCATGTATATGCAGGACTTTGCTGATCAGAACAGTTGCAAACGTGAGAGCTCAGATGTGTTATCCTTGCAAAAGGCAGAATAGGCATAAAAGTCCTTTAAATTCCGCGATAGTTTAGCCTAGTTCTAGTTGTGAAAGTATTGCTTAAGTCATTTAAACTCCATGACAGTTTAGCCTAGTTCTAGTTGTGAAAGTATTGCTTTTTTTTTTTTACAGTCTTCACAGAGCCAGTTCTCTCAAAGGAGCTTAAAAGTGCATTGGCTGGTAGCTGAACCCCTTCCCAAGGTCATATGCTTCCATGGGTAAAGCGTATTACTATGCTCCTTGGCGTGCTCCATGCTATATGCAAAGTGACGGGACAGCTGGTGCAAGCCTCCAACAAAATTCAGGCTAAGTCAGCTGAAGTTTTTAGGGATGATGATGTTATTGATGCAGGGCAAAGAAAACCTGTTTTTTCTTGGTGCTGAGTCTACCATGGTCTAAGTTATGAGTCCTTGGGACAAATTGCAAATACCTCCTTTAAGACTTTGAATTTTTAAAAGTTTTTCATTTATTTACTTTAATGAATGTGCACTTGTGTCTGGAATTAGTATAGGTTCATTAACTCTGAACTCTAACTGTTGCATTGTACAAAGTCTCCTGAGAGATCCAGCTAATCCTTCTATATGTGGGAAGCATTTGCTTGTACGGTGAGTATTAAAAAAGACTTCTTGCATGCTGTATTTCTTCCAGTGCTGTTAATCCTACAAATGAAATAAGAGAAAAATAAGCTATGTGATAATACTAAGTACTGACAAATTGCTAGAATAAACTAAAAGAGTTATCAATGCTGGTTGCTCATGAACAGACATCCTTTTAGCCACAGAATCACAAAAGCAAAGAACAGTTCAGGTTGGAAGGGATTTTGGAGATTATCTAATCCAACCATCCTCATCAAAGGAGGGTCGTCTAGGGCAGATTGCTCAGGAATTTGTTCATGTGGGTTTTGAGTATCTTCAAGGATGTAGATTCTAAAACCTTTTGGGGCAACCTGTCCCAGTGTTCAACCACACTTTTACAGTAAGAAAGGTTTTTTATTTTGTTCAGATGGAATTTTCTGTCTTTTGGATTGTGCCTGTTGCTTCTTGTCCTATCACTGAATGCCACTAAAATTAGTCTATCTCTGTCTTCTTACTTGTAGATTCATTGTCTTTGTGACTCAAGTTACCATTTGGGTATTTAAAATGAAGTGTGACCAGGTGATTTTTCTGGATGTAAATTACAGCGGATATTTGAATTGTGCTTGTGGGTATCTTGGGTGATTTTAAAAAAAGCTCCATAAAAAATGCAAAACATTGATTGTAACCAAGGCTAAATTTGTGGTTGCCCAGAATCTTTTGGGGACAGATACAACAGTAAAATTATTCTGCCTTCAAAAAGACTCTGTTCATATGTAGTTGCATTTCAGAACCTACTTCAGTGCAGAATACGACTCATTAAAATTATGTTATATTTTAAAATAAATATGCAGAATGATTCATAAGGTTATAAGAAGTAAATTGGAATTTGGAATTAAATGATTGATTGTTCAATGGCCAACTAAAGATCGTTTTCAAAGAAAACTTAAAATTGCTAGTAGGGAAAAAAAATAATCTGTTCATGAAAGTTAAAAACAAGCAAGCAAACAAGAAACTCAGAAATCCCCAAACCTAATATACCTGTTGAAATTTTCATGCATCTAATCTACAACTCTTTTATTTCTTTTCTTTCTTTTCTTTTATTATTAATGTGTCTGTGAATCAAGATTGTCACCTAAGCAAGATGTGATTTCAGCAAATCAGTAGCATCTGAGTTTTGAAATTGTATATTGGAAAATATTTACCACTATTTTAGTCTTGTAACAGGCAAACTTTTTCATTAATAGTGAAGTAGAACCTAGACACTTCTGAGGATGTCTTTATGCAGTACTGGAAAATATCTGATCTGCAATTACAAAAGGAATTGTACTAAATCTTATCACATGACAAATTAATTTTTATTTTGGTCACATTGTATCTTTAAAGTCTCTGGCATGTGCTGGAGTGAAATGCTCGGTGAGATTCTCCTACCAGTATCCAGTAAAGCCCAGTCCCTTCTCCAGTTTCCAGGAGAGAATGTGAAATAAAGCGGATGTATGGGAGGGTGAGGAAGGAGAAAGGAAGGAAGGGCAAAAGGACACACATGGTGGAACCAGGGAAAAACTTCATCTGTCCTTTATTGGGCAGTAGTTTGCCTCTCTGAGCTGGCCTTAGTATTAGTTTAAGGTTGCATGCAAGGCCATGGAGGTCTCCAGAAAGGCAGATTAAAGAAGGGATAGGGTGATAGCAGAGTGTTTGAGCCTCCTGGCTAAGATCCACAGATGTGAATGAGGACTTTGCAGTGAACTAGTGCTGTAAATCCCACTACCTGGGCTGATCCAGCTGTAAATGAATGTCTGCCCTTGGCCAGGGACTTAAAGATAACTGAATGTGATGCTAACTTTACTGCTCCTGGTGTGCTGTTGGCTACCAAAGTTTATGCGTCTTAATCGTGCATGCTCAGCCAGCAGTAGCCAGTGGATTTTTGACCACACCATTCCCAATCCACTTCACATTTAGCTTTTGGATCCAGAGGTGTGCTGCAAAGATATTTCCTAACTATGTCAAGGAATCAGAACATACATTTCTTGTCTATGTACAGACAAAAATAAAGGTAAGTTCTTTCCTGAATAGAGAGCTCACAGTTCTATGTCTGGTTATTCAATTCTGTAAGCAAAAATCATTCATCATAAACAGACGTATTCAAACTCCCTTCCTTATTGATCCAGTTCCAACTAAATATAATAGGTATCTTGCTGCTGAATTTAATGGAACTTGGATTAAATTTCTGGGAATAGATGCTCATCTGATCAGGCAGTATAAAAAATAGAGTTTGGTCTCCAGCCACAGCTACCAAAGCAACTTAATTTTAAGATATTGAGGATCGCATACAAAATATTCATGTACGTGCCAGGTACTTTTGAGTTAGAAGTACATTTGAAGAGAAAATTGCAATCTGCTAGCAGTCATTCCACTGCAGCAAAAGGAGGCTAACTGCATCAAGTATGTTATTTGCTGTGAATTATTCACTCTGCAATGTTACCATGGTTACAGCTGTGTTACTTATCCTCACATCATTATTATTTTCTTTTTAGTGATTATGGCTACACTGTAAATAGTATTTTATTTTTTCTGAACATGCCATTTGCAACATGAATAAGAAACAAGGCTCACAGAACATCAATATTGATATTATATGCAGTATGGCTTTGGCATTGACATTAATGTTCCTCTGCATAAGTGCAGCATGACATTCATATAAAGCAGCTGATCAACATTATTTTTGCTGCTTTTGATTTCCATACTGATGTCAATGCATAAGGTAACCTAATGAATGCATCATAAAAATAATTTCAACTCTTGTATTGCCACCATTGCAGGGTACATTGCCATTAATGTAAAATATTGTTCTGAGGTGGAATCACAGCCAACTGTATTAGAATAAATGTATCTCATAAGAATATTAATGAGTTTTGAAAAAAAAAAAACCAACAAGCCAAAAAATATCTACACCAAAACTGGTGGGCTTTTTCTATTAATTCCACCTTCTTCTTATTTTTTTTTTTTCCTGATTGTTTGCTGGTATAATGACCTCTCACATGTTGATAAATTAGCTTATTCTTCAACAGTGAATGACTAGTCAGACAGAGATTTTGCAGTTCTTTGGGAGACAAAGAAAACAAATACTGAATGTACATTTTCTCAATTGAAAAAGTTTTCTTTCTCTGGAAAAAAGGAAGTCAGGATACACCTCTTTATAGAGATGCCTTAATGTAAAATACACTAAAATGCTGAAATCACTAAAGAAATTGCTAGAAATGTTTTGAATGTTGGGTATTTTATAATCTCATTGAGCAGTTTTTATCCACAGATATGTAAGATAGGATCTTTCTGACTTCTTTTAACTACCTACATTTAATCAGATGAAGTCGATGTTAGATACCTAGATGACTTAGACTGTCTTTATGGGCAGTGGAGAGGAAGGATTACATTTGGGTATGTATTTATGTATCCTAAAGTAGATATCTAAGATGGGTCAGATGAATTGAATGCTGAAAGTACTTATCTCCATCAAATAAACAGCTAAGATACAAATGCCTGAAATAAAATGAGACTAATCCTACCTACAAAATCTGTCTGTTCATCATGAGGCTGTTGTTCTCTCTCTTTTTTTAAGTTTGCCTTAGATCAAACAAGGTTTTAAAATCATCGTTTCATTGTTACAATCTCATACACTAGTTTTTTACTGACAACACATCAACACTTTTCTTAAGGTCCCGGCTGTCGTTTTCATTTATTCATATTACCAAGTCTGCAAGGATTTGAATCCATTTTGAAGATTACAATTAACCAAGAGCAAAATTGATGTCTGTGTAGCAGGTCCATGCTGCTTAATCTTACTTCTGTAATTCTGATTTATCAAAAAGTTTCAGAAGAAGTCTTATGTATAGCATTCAATAACACAGTTGCACAACTATGTTCTAGATTACAGAAATACAAGCCTCTCAAACTCTTATTATAACTGCCAAAGTCCTCCCTTTAACAAAGGAACAGAGGATCTTAACAAAAGATCAATCTTTATATTGATCTTTATTCCTGTCGATTCAGGAAGTAAGTTCAGGAGCAAAAAAAAAATGAGGGAACTGGGAAAAAAGTAATGATGGGAATAACGGATCTCAAATTTCTTCTCAGTAATATATTGATCTTGGTTGGACACAGTTTTGTATTTATGTTTACAAACATGGTAAAGGAGTATGAGGAGGATCTAAGGAGACAAGTGAATTTTACTGTGTATAGTGCATCACTAAAGCTCAGAAAAAAAACATGAGGCTGAAGATGACTCAAGTAAACTTGAGTTTTAGGCCTTCACACTAAAGGCTGCAGAGCAAAGTTGAAAATCTTTTCCAAAGATTATTTGTATCGCACACTAAGAAGAGACTTTATTCTATCCAGATTTCTGATCAAGTTTCAAACAGCTGCTTTACTTTAAGAAATCAGGACTAGAACCCAGATGCTGCTCAGAAAAATAACTAACTAACTAACTAAATAAATAAATATCAAACACTGCCTGCTTGCCATTACTTGCCCTGTAGAGAAAATAAAATTCTGTGGTAAGAAATCTCTTATAATTTTTTTGTCAGCACTGCTCATCAACCAAAATGTTTAGCTCCTTGCTTAGATGGATGTGGATTTTCGCATTGTTTTGCCCTGCAGTGATGTATTGGTGTTCCTGCCAAGAATTTCCTCTGGGTTTGTGCACGAGACCCTTGGTTCATTGTAGGCCATCTAGAAACAGTCTAATATGACTTGATTTCTGAGAGGCTGTACAGCCACATAGTTATCAGTCGTGACATTTCATGGGCTTGTTGTTTTTCTTTCTTCAGGAGTTCTCACGCAGATTTTTCAGTGATTAACAAGGTGTGTGTGTGCTGTAGCCCTGAGCAGTTGTCCTCTGAAATGTTCAGAAACACAGGTGGTGACAAGGATTTATCTCCTAACATGTGTATAGCACAGCGGTATATCAGTAAGTAGGTCAAGGTATACAAGCTGCTGGATACAGGGATCAGCAGTAACCACCAGTGGTCCCTCAGATGGGATGTTCCGTGCATACATGCGCTTTTCACTTGCTGCAGGCATTGTCATTGCTCTTGATACATCCACGTAGATCCAAACCGTACCCTTTCATTTCAGTATTTTTCTCATGGTGGAATGAAATGCAGCTGTGGTAGCTTCTGCTCTGGAAATTAAAGCAATCTGCTTTCTATGTGTTTCCATTCAAGTATGAATCCCATTCCATAAAGGGTGGGAGAGACTGATAGATATTTGACAGGGTGAAGAGTATTCTCCCTCTGTTTTCCATGTTTTCTAATATAATTTGGGAAGCCAGAGTCTAATATCAGATGCTAAATCCGTGGTAAATTCTACACAGCCAAATAAAGGAACATTTAGACCATATATAATCCAGATCTCTTAGGAGATCATCCTTTCTTCCATGTGTAGAGTGGCCAGGATGACTTTGTATGTGAATACTTAATAGGAGTTCTTCTGTATCTTCCTTTTAATATTTTTTTTTAGCTTGTGAAGTACTAGCACATCCATTCTGCACTTCTATCCATTTTAAAATGCATTTGACACTTCCCAAGGAGGCTATGGTAACACACAGTACTGCTCTGTGGTCATTGTCTCTGAATGCAAGTTTGTGAACCTTAAGTCTCTGTCTGTTCTGGCAAATTAAACACCATCAGGACATGCCTCCAGCTACTGGAACTTTCTCATTTAAATTCTTAGATTATTCAAATGGTTCAACAGTTAAATTATTTAAAGGGTTTTGGCATGAGTCAACTAGCGTTTTCCAAATACATCCCAAGCACAGTTTTGGAATTAACTCGGCTCTTTCCAAAACTAGTTTGGATTTGGCCATCCTGTGTTGGAGGCTAAGATAAAGTTTAGTAGTAGAGGTTAACCTGTATGTCTCTTGTAAACTCATAAACCAACTCATTTTCAAAATTATCTCAACTGTTTCCGTAACAAAATGCTCTGATATTGTTTTCCATATTAAAATTTCAAAATAGTATTTTTATTTAAACTTATTTTGTCCTCAGAATTCAGCAATCAAACCCACTTCTAGAACGTATACCAGTTATTACAATGGAGCATATTCATTTAAAAATGCAAGAAGCTGTGGCAAAAGCTAGATATTAAAGTTCTACTTGTATTAAGATTGGTACTTAGGAAGACAAATATATAAGAAACAACATAGAAAGGGTCATAGATGCGGTAGAATATATTTTAATAAATTCCTGGAAATTATCTTTCAGCACCTGCTCAGTTGTGTTGACAACATAAATATATATTGCAAGTTTAAGGACAATGCAATCAGTATTATGAAAGTATGGGATATATTCTTGATTACTTTTCGCTTTTGAAGGAGCATTTTATCATGGGATCTGAAACTGCAACTATTTTTGGAGTTACTTGGCATAATTATTGGATCATTTACAGGAACATGTCATTACTCTGCAGTACATCATCTTTAATAGATAGGTTTTTTTCTTTTACTCTCTAAAGGTCTGATCCTGTATCCCTGAAATGAAAGGATGATTTGCCAGTGTCCTCAGTGTCATTGGATCAGACCATAATATACCAACCTTTTTTCTAAAAACGTTTGAATAAATCTATTTGTACGAAGTTTATTTCAATAATTCATGGTAACAAAATAAAAGTAAATGTAAAATTAAATAAAAAATTAAATATAAAATAAAAAATACAAATAAAATCCAAAGTTTAGCACAACTTTTAAACATATTAATTTTGCCTTTCTAAGTTTGAATTTATTTTTTTGCCTACATCATTACACTTGCATACACTACACTATTAGACAGAACTCATGTGTTCTGTGAAGGAGAAGTGACAAAGGAACATTGTCATATATTGAAATCAGATGACTCTGGCTTAGGACAACAGTTTTATTCATTCTTTTGCTACTGGACGTCCTAGACAGGTAGCTCATTCATGTCATGCTTCCATTCAACCACGTGCAGAACTGGTGTCATGGAGTCATACTTGGGAGAAGGATAGTCTGATTTTTACTGAAAGGGTATTCTTTTCGGACCTGGCAGTAAGCAGTCATGCCATGGGACTGTCCAGGCCCTTAATATACTCCACAGTGTTCCAGGCCCTACCTCTTCACCTTCAGTGCTGTTTTAGAAATGCATGCTTTTCTGTGCTTTCATGTTTAGCTTACATTCTTTGTATTTTGACAACTTATCCATCGATTGCGCATACCATTAAAATCTCAATGATTTTACCTTTGGAGACAGGACATCCCCCTTAGACCTTGGAATCAAAATCTTTATAAGTAACTATTGAGAGATATTTTCACAGATTGTCTTCAAAATCTGTAAACCACAGTTGCCTGCAAGGCATCTATATTACAGCTATGCAGAATTTTTGGGAGACTGGGAAAACCTCTCGGTTTAGCAGGAAAGCCAGCCATCACAAAGTAAAACTTATAAAATAAGTAAAAAATATTGTTCGATATATGGTCCCATAATTCCAGTTTAGTAGTGGAAAACTTCTGCTGTTTATTTATATGGTGCATGAGCATTATGTGTTTACCTCAGCAGTTAGCTGAATTACTTATGTAATGAGGCAAAAGTCTGGTTGTGAGCATTGTAGTGATGGGTGGCCACCCTTATTCTTCTTGTATTTTGTTCCATAGTTCCTCCTCATGGTTTCAGTGAAAATGTCACTGCTGTTAGAAGAGCAGAATCATTATGGTTCTTTGGCTTTTGCTGCTGCCTTACTTATTTGCAACATGTACACCCCAAAATTAGAACAGCTACTGGTCCTTGCCTCTTCTTTCTACCCTTACAGAAGACATTGGTACAGAAAACAGAAGAAATATTTGCTCACAAACTCAGCCTCCTGGAAACTCTCCGAATTCCACGCAACCCACAGCAACTGTCCGAGTCATGTAATTTTATGGGAAAGCTATGACGTTCAGCTAGACCACTGCACTGTTTCAGGGAATGAGAAGCTTGTACACTTGTCAGTGGTATACATTCATTTTCCAAGATAAGTGTAAAACTCTGTTGGGAGCGGGAGTTTCAGGGTACAGGCCTCTCTGGAAAAATCTGCATTTCTCAGAATGGCATTAATCAGTGCTGAAATAATATGCAGATTTTATAGGTTGCCCAGACACAGCTCTAATTCCTCGCTTTACTCATAGTATGAACACTTTAAAGCTACAACCCATTAACATTACCCACAGTCATGTCAGCTTCCCAATGAAATGTGGAGGGGTGGGGTGGAGAAGGGAATCGTATTTTTTATGAACAAATTTATATTGTGTGTCAAGAAGGTATTATAAGCAAGTGATGAACAACTGGCATAATTTGTAACTTTTATAACAAGGGAACTTCTGGACACTACCATAAATGAGATAATTTGTCACTGCAGTAAGTCTGTCCCATATAAACATCACTGTTAATAATGCTGACACTGGCTGGCTGAAGGGAATAAGCTTTTCAGTAAGTTCAAACATAAAATTTATTGATGAAAACTACAATACAAAATAATGATTTTGTCCTTTTGATGTTAGATTTTTTTGAATGAAATTTCTAGGTCTTTATAACTGCCCCGAACCTGGTCTTATATATACTAAATAAAGAAAAAAAGACTACCCTGCCATCCAGACAGGTGCAGAACTTAGATGAGTGTTACTAGGATTTTCATACTTGCACTAAATGAGAATAGGCCGCAAAATCAAAAGGTGGATTCAACATTCGTATTTGAAAGGTCTAACGTACTTCCTCTTCCTTTCACTATGACTAGCAAAAAAGGATCTCTAGAAAAAGAAACAAAGAAAGAAAAAAAATCTTCAATTTCTACAGCATCATCTGCAGGTGATTTAATTGTTGATTATATCTTCTACCTCAGGAAACAAGTCTTATTACAATAAATTAAGAAAGAAAACCTATATGTGAAAGCATTTAAATGTTTGAAATGTACCTTCCTTTGAGTGGTCCTAGCTACATAAAATTACGGAATCACGGAATTTTCAGAGTTGGAAGGGACCTCTAGAGATCATCTAGCCCAACTCCCCTGCTAAAGCAGGATTGCCTAGACCATGTTACTCAGGACTGCATCCAGGCGGGCCTTGAAAGCCTCCAGAGAAGGGACTCCACAACCTCCCTGGGCAGCCTGTTCCAGTGCTCTGTCACCCTCACCGTAAAGAAGTTTTTTCTCATATTTGATTGGAACTTCCTGTGTTCCAGCTTGTGCCCATTACCCCTCGTCCTGTTACTGGGAACTGCTGAAAAGAGTCTGGCTCCATCTGAAAAGGGTCTGGCTCCATCTTTAAATTCTTTTAACCATGCTTTTCACTACAGCAAATAAAGTAAAACAGAGGTTCAGCAGAACAAAACTCTGCCATCAGAGACAACAGCGTAAATTCTGAGCAAAATGTATTGATGTATTGCTGTAGATTTATTCTACAAGTGGAATATAGCTATCTGTTATGGTCAGATC
Organism: Fratercula arctica; assembly: GCA_947846985.1. NCBI lineage: Eukaryota > Metazoa > Chordata > Aves > Charadriiformes > Alcidae > Fratercula > Fratercula arctica. The sequence goes on from CANTUZ010000003.1 coordinate 105,572,810, forward strand.
CTGTTTCAGTTTTGATAGTGGGAAAGCTCCTTTGACATCAGCTGAAATAGGTTGTGCTTTTAAATGCATGAGTAGCGCTATACAGCTGCTTCTGTTTAGTCTCCTGTGCTAATACAGCATCAGACCCATTTACATGGTGAAAAGACAAGCTTACAGGAGAATTGGTGCCAAACAAAGACAAATGACACCCTGACATAATCTGAAAATACATGAACTCCTCAATAGCTTTTAAATTGGTACAGAGAGTATGAAACTTCTGTTATCTCACTTCCATTTACTTTATTTCCTGGACTTTATGAGTCACCGAGTGAAAGGCATGGATAAGAGGTATGTTATTATTCTGTGGAGCACTTCTTAAACCAGCTTTTTTAAGGTACTGTAAAATTAGACCCATTAGTAACTGTGTAGTCTGTAATGGTTGTGTAGGTTCTTATACCACACTCATAATGTGTCTGTGTACTGAATTAAACAGAAGGACTAACATCTTGCATTTGCCATCTTGTCTTCTCCTTGGGGGAAAATGATCAGAGTGGTGTGTTTTAGTTTGAAAGATATCCAGAGGAATGATAGGTTTGGGCTAGCACAGTTGAGAAAGTAGAACACAGCGTGCATCTTGAGGGGAAGGCAGCAAGATATCTAATGGTCCTTAATTTCCCAGAGAGAATATTCTGCAATATTAGACCAAGCTCACAGAAGTCTGTACCAATAACATTTTAATACAAAAAGAATTCTTACTGTCAAAGGAACAAAATAATTTTGTGTTGTCTTTCTCACTGTACTTAAATCAGTGTTTTGGCTCCCTAAAGATGAGGATCAACTGAGATCTTGAAGATAAGGGTTAAGGCACTTTTGGAACTTTTTTCTTCAAGTGCACTGGGTCAGGGGATGGGTTTTTTTTCATGCACATGAAGACACACACTGCCAATTCGGCACTGGCTGGAGTCTGGTATGTGCCAAAGACCAAAAGCCCACGTGGGCAGCTTTACTCTAGTTGATAAAAGTGAGGTGATGAACACTAGATCACTGCTTCCTGCTGGAGACAACAGGACTTGGGAGTGTTGAAAAAATTGCTCAGGTATGGTCCCCCAAACTTTACCATCAATGAGAAACTGAGGAACAATCATGGAGTATAGACTGACCCGACAATTTGAAGATGTATACTTCCCGTTGTGAATGATGATAAGCATGGCTTCTGACTCTCAAGCTATTTTCTTTGTCTTCAGCATAATTGAAGCCTTGTTTTTGTTCATCTTCAATTGGTATCCTCAGTCAGATGATCCTCTCCAACTGATTTGCTGATAGCAGCAGTCTTCTGTGGTGAAAGATAAGCTACAATGATAAACAAGAGTAACATCAATAGAAGCTGCCCCATGACCTAATATCTGATGCTCACTGTTCTATGGCAGAATGGCAGACAAGACAACAATGAGAATCTATTGAACTATTCTTCTGTTACTTGGAGAATGAACTATTCTTTCTGCTGTATTCAGATGGATTAACTATATTGATTTCACTCTTTCATTTCAGTTTATTTTCATCAAAAGTTCCTCGAATACTTGACTATCTGAAGAGTCATATCTAAACAGTTGACTGATTCTGTAAAGCGAATTTAAACACATGCAAACTCTCATTTAAATTTAATGAGATAACTTACCTACCTGAAGATATGTACCTGCTTAAGCACCTTGCCAAAGCACAAGACAAAACATGGCTTGCAAGTACTAACTATTGATATGGAATATCAAACATTTGTGGAGAACTTAGGGACTGATCTACAGAGATGAGGTATTCCCCAAAATAATTATATCAAATGATATATTATCTGCAATCATGATTGGTCTCATATTCCCCAAGTGTGAAAGGCTTAATCTGTCCATTTTCATAATTAGTTGTGAATATATTAATTTTTTACTTTTTTTTTTAAATCAAGCCTCCTCTGTTTGTAAGAAATATCAATATACACTAGAGCCATGTACACTAGATAGCACAGGGGCTAGGGGCTACCTCTCTTTCTACAAATAGCACCTGGAAGAAAGGGTCAGGAATGAGATAATGCTGGGTCTCTAGTGACACTGATGCCATTGGACCCAGCCTAGCCAATGATCAGTAGTCTTATATATGTGCAGCAGTACAAGAAACTGAGATACATGCAAATCATATTTCCTAAGGTCAGGTCAAGGCCAGAAGAGAGCAAATCCTGAGTTGAAGTGAACAGAGGGAGGACAAGAAAATACCTGTTGAGCAAGATAGGACAGCATAGTTCTCAGCAGTCACACCAGAGGCACTACTCCCCTCACAGCTGTGATTTGAAGGAGACATTTCCCAGATTTCTCTTTTGTGCAGATAAGCCAAAATTTTCCTTTTCACTTTTTTCCCCTAATATCACAGCAGAGACGATGGACTAGGTGGATATATAACTCCTCAGCGCATACAGACACACAGAAGTGTGTGCATGTTAGCCGAGCAACCACTGGTAAGAAACCCCACAGAGCATTTCAAATTCTTAAAGGTCACACATGTGATGTCTTTTAGGTACCTTGAGGCATCAAAGTGATTGCAATTGGTTTTGGTCACTTGGGGTCAGACTTAAATTTTTCTATTTATTAGGCTCCTGTGAATATATCTGAGAGATGGAATAAAATAGAAAGGTTAATCGCGATGTAATCACTGTTTTTTTAATATGTAAGAAAGGAGGAAAGTAATATTCAGTGGTTTTACATGTACAAAATCAAATTTTCTGGTAAGACTCAGTATTCAGTGGGTAAAATACTGTGAGCACATTAAAGAATTTTTGCTTCTCAGTATTATACAGCTCCATTTTATATTGCATAGAGGGCAAGAAAAGTTGTAAATAATTTCTACTCTGAAATGGAAGTAATGTCTTTAAAATATTAAAGTAACCTCTCCCATTTAATGAAGCATATTCTTTTAAGTAAAGTAGAAATTGAATTATGTTTCTTTCAATACAAAGGTAAATAAAACTAGTTGGAATAGTTTTCCAAAGTATTTAAAAAAAATTTAAAAGAACATAGTTTTTCCACTTTATATCAGGGCAGAATCAGCTGCTTAGCTGGCAAATGAGGGTAGTAGAAATGTATATAATTCAAACTACTTTATCTATATTTAATAACTAGGTATTGACTTGTTAGGAGACCAACATAGAGATTTATTGCTGAAAGTAAGAGATTATTATTGAGGGAGGCAAAGCCTTTGTAAATATTAGACTGTTACAGTCAATACATCTCAGTAAGAGTTGCCAATACTTCAAATTATACATTAATTCAACAAACTACTTCTGGAAGAAGACTAATATTGAAAGTGTAAACCAAACTATTTGAGAGACTGTGGAATGTCCACACTTCTAGTCCCATCCTATGAAGTTCATGGCAGAAGATCCTGATCATCTTCTTTTTTTGCCCGTGAATACGGTTCTTCTCATATCATAATGATTGAATGTGTTAACTTCAGGGAAAGCAGAATCTTACTCTTGAACAAGAGCACAAGTGAAGTTCTCAGGTAGAAAGAACTCCAGTATCAGTTAACCAGGAATATGAGGATGTCTGCTCAAAAAGCTTCACTAAATCATTTATCTTCTCAACCTATACTGGAATGAATGTAGTGGATGAATGGCCATATTTACATCCCACCTAAGATCACCTTAAACCACACCTGATTTCCTTTACTGTCTTTCATCAATTCCATGCAAATGTTCAGGTATTTTAGTCAGAGATGGTATCAACATTTCACTTAGACTGACTTAGGTAGAATTTAGGCCACCTACCTATGGCTTCTGATTCACAATTTCTGTCTGTGGTACAAGTTGAATTCTTGAGTATTTCTCTCAAGTACGTTGTTGACAGTGGTTTGTCTTCTAACACTTTGATGTGTTTTGCTTTCAACTATTCAACTATATCCAAGGCAAATTGAAAATGTTGACCATTTCATCAACAGCTTTTTTTTTCCCTTCTTCCCCCCCCCCCCCGCCCCCGCCGGGGACAAGCCTCCTATATTTTTATTGTAGACCTTAGTGACTTAACTGTACTTGTTCAAAAGAAATATAATCTAGCAAAGTGTCTGCACCTATACTAGCATAAAGGAACTGGAAATGCATTTAACTGCCATACTGTCAGGAACTGAGGTGTCAGAAATTGAAGTGTTTCATTTCAGGCCCATATAAAAACAAGCCTTCTTGTTCCGGGGGTATTACAGATTTCATATTTGAATTTTCAAAACAATACTCTTTTGTTTATTTGCTGAAAATTTCAATGTTTCCACCATTTATTACTGCAAAATGAAAGGAAAAAATGTGACAGATGAAGGAAGCAAAATAAAAGATCAAGAGCTATTGTTGGCTAGAATAATCCATTTTTTAGTCTGATATGGGTATTTGAGATATTATTTGCTTTCTATGACTATGATTATACCCCTCTACTTAACTATTGCCATATCAGACAACATACGCATAACAAAATCAGGTTACATTAGATTCTCCATTCACAAATTAAAATAGTAAACTTTTAGGGCATATTTGGAACAGAATAAGTTAAAATCTGTTGTGTTGGGTTTTTTTTATTTTTTTCAACCAGAAAGTTTAATAATTGATAAGAACTGAGGGGTAGATTATTTTGCATATATTATGCATTTTCCAAGCCTTTAATAATCACATTAAAAGAATCTTTTGGGGAGTTAATTTTTTTCTGGTTTCAGTGAATCTTGGAAGACTGTTTATTATCATTTGAACATCACTGGTTTGAAATGAGAATGTGTTTGGAACCTTGCTGTGAATTACATAAATTTTAATGAGCTTCAACTTTTCTCCTTCCTTCTGCAAGGTTGTTTCAGACATTGAGAACACTGATTTTTTTAAACGCTGAAAGGTTGAACTGACAGAACACTTTAAAAACTTGCATATATACGAATAAACTTTGCTTACAATTAACTGCAGAGAATTTATTTATATGAATAGTCTTACACTGTATTTATGGGGCAAGCATCGTATCATTACAGGGTGAACACTGGAAATTATTGGTTTGACCTTCTAACCCAGAGTTCAGGATAAATAATAATTTATTTTCTTTGCGGTTTATTTTTTTTCTGAAGAAAAACTCATTTTAGTTACAGAATCTGATTTTCCGCAATGTGATGTTTTTACCCAATTTTCCAGCTGGCTTGGCTGATTCAGAGGAAGGTCAAGTGATTAGCCCAAGGTCACAGACTGAGTCATTGACTCAGTCAGATTAGAAACCAGGATTGTGCCTACTGGAGAACTTTATTTGGGGAGATAATGTTTGTAATAAGACAGACACATATTTCAGCACAGAATAAGTTTATTTTTTTTCTCCTGTTTAATATAAGTTTCAGTATCTGCTCCAAAACATTTCTATATATCCAGGCTCTTCAAGATTCTGGGTATCCTACTTTTCCTGTGGCTACTGACACCTTCCAAAGGTTCTGGTGGCTTCTGCTGAGAGAGAGATATACATTTTGATGGCAGTGGGCTCTGATTTAAATCAAAATTGGTTTCATTTTCTGGGCCACCGTTTGCTTGAGCAAAACAATTTTACATACCTTGTCTTCATTAGGGCCAGTTGCAGAGCTAGATTAATTAAGCTGATTGACCAGAGCAGAGAGTGACGTGAATTATATGCCTCTTTTACTCTGCTGTGTCCTACCCCTCTTATGTGTGGAGGCCTGGTAGCAGGGTGCACCTTTGTAACAGCAGATGCATCAGCACAGTAACTTGACGTCACGTGAGGTAACGTGCAAAAATGCATGTCATTTCACTCTGCCTTTGCTTGGCTTCTTTTCTTTTCTTTAAGTCTTCTATTTTGTTACTCCTACTACTTAAACACAGACACGTCTTATGTCTCCAGGTATGTGTTGTAACTTGACTGACTCCTCAGCTTGTAAACTGTAGTGTAATAGAGTCACACTGAATGTCTCCAAAAATAATTGAAAACTTTCTTCATAGCAACACACATAGTAAATAATGCACTCCTTTGATTTGCTGTGTGCATCTCAGTCTCTTGTCTTCTTGAGGTGCAGCGATCAGTGGCTGGAGATGGTGCCCTTGCCCAAAGGCAAGGGATGGTGCCCAGCAGAAAGTCCACAGCTGCAAATTTTGTACCTATTAAACTTCTGTGGGGTGTTTGTCTTTTTTAACAAGGAATGAAAATATCCCACCAGATAATACTAAGTAATGCTAATACTAAAATAAGTTACAAAGAGTGTCTTTGGGTTTTAACTGGCAAGAGCAGAGCAAAGCTGGTTTCTGCTAAGCAGGTCAGCTGCAGCCTGTTAGAATCATAGAATTGTCTAGGTTGGAAGAGACCTTTCAGATCATCAAGTCCAACCATCAACCTAACACTGACAAAACCACCACTAAACCATGTCCTTAAGCACCATGTCTACCTGTCTCTTAAATACCTCCAGGGATGGTGATTCAACTACTTCACTGGGCAACCTGTTCCAATGTTTGATAACCCTTTCAGTGAAGAAATTTTTCCTAATATCCAATCTCAATCTCCCCTGGCACAACTTGAGGCTGTTTCCTCCTGTCCTATGGCTTATTACTTGGCAGAAGAGACCGACCCCCACCTCTCTACAACCTCCTTTCCGGTAGTTGTAGAGAGCAATAAGGTCTCCTCTCAGCCTCCTTTTCTCCAGGCTAAACAACCCCAGTTCCCTCACCCACTCCTCATAAGATTTGTTCTCTAGACCCTTCACCAGCTTTGTTGCTCTTCTTTGGACATACTCCAGCACCTCAATGTGTTTCTTGTAGTGACGGGCCCAAAACTGAACACAAGTATTCAAAGTGTGGCCTCATCAGTGCTGAGCACAGGGGGACAATCCCTTCTGTGGTGTAAAAGCTTACAGTAAACAAGAACCTTATCACTTTTACAAACCATTTTTGCAGTGCACCATAGTATAATCTAGCATTTCTTTTAATTTGCAAATACATATTTAAACACCATACTGCATTCTTCTGAGAGGGTTTTTTTAATTCATACAAGAAGGAATTCCCTGATATGTATATAAATATATAGAGAGAGTATATTCATATTGATATATTTGGGTGCTCACAAAAATGGACATGTATGTATATAAACTTTGGAGCATACTAGCTCAGGTGCAAAATAACCTTGAACGTTTGATTTCAGCATATTGATGAAGTATGTGTAGGCAAAATACAATATAAAATCCTGTGCATGTGTTCAGTTGATAAGAAATGTGCTTCTGAACAGTTTGGATACAAGATTAAAAAAAAATAATGTTTCTGATGTGAGAGATTCATCTTTTAAAATCTGAAGAACCTCATTCTGATGTAACAGTTGACAGAATAAAAACAGTGAATAAATAATCGTTTCAGAATATATTTTTTATGTAAGTTCATATAAGTAATAGCTAATATCTGGAAAGTCTTGCTATTATTTAAATAACATTGGATATACATGCTTTGCATACAGAATTCAGATGAGACAAATATTTTCCAGTGTTAATAGTACAGAGTGAGGAGTAATATGTATTGTGGTTTTAATACATCCAGTATCAAACAGAGATTTTGCAAGTTAATTGCTGAAAACACCTAAAAATTTTTTTCCCTGATTGGTTTTTAAACAATAATGAACTGAGTTATAGGTCAGGTCTGGTCAAGGGCAACAATAAAAACTTCTGTTAAGTATGTCAGTGATAAAAGGAAGACTAGGGAAGTTGTCCTTCCTCTCCAAAGGAAACAGGAGACCTGGTCACCTGGGATATAGAGAAGGCTGTGGTACTCAACAACTTTTTGCCTCAGTCTTCACCAGCAAGGGCTCTAACCACACCACCTGAGTCACAGAAGGCAAAGACAGGGACTGTGAGAATGAAGAAATGACCACTGTAGGTGAAGATCAAGTACAAGACCATCTAAGGAACCTGAAGGTGCGCAAGTTCACCAGACCTGATGAAATCCATCTGTGGGTCCTGAGGGTACTTGCGGATGAAGTTGTTAAGCTGCTTTCTATTATATTTGAAAAGTCATAGAATCATAGAAGGCCGGGTTGGATGGGGCTTTGAGGAACAAGGTCTAGTGGGAGGTGTCCCTGTCCATGGCAGGGGGGTTGGAACTAGATGATCTTTAAGGTCCCTTCCAACCTAAATCATTCTATGATTCTATGATAATTTATTAATTTGGCATGGGTTTTATTTTGGACCTTAAATGCTGTTTGTGTAATTGTTCACAGAAATTACTGCTTGCTGTATGAAAGAGAGATTTGGGGTTAGCTTTTGATTTATGATTGGATTTACAAATATTGAAAACAATTGTAGGAAGTACACTCAGGATTGCTGTGTTAATTCATTTGCCATTTTACAAGAGAACCAATAATGTTCTGTGCCATTGATAATTTTTTCTAATTTCTCTGTAATTGAGGTCTACTTCACTAAATTTTCTGTTTGTTGCACACTGCACAGCATTACCTGCATGGTAGGTGAGGTACTCAAGAGGTTGAAATGATCTTCTGGTTGTTTCAGTGAACAAGGGAATATTATGTAGATTCTTTACCACAGACTTCCTTTTTAACCATAGGATGATTATTTAACTTCTGTACGTCAGTTGCTCTTCTCTCTAAATTGAGGATAGCCCTCTTTTTCTACCTTCAGTATCTTTTGTCCACTTAGATTGCAAATTCTTTGCACAGTAAGCAAAGAATACTGTCATTTATCATGGGGTTTTTTTTGCTACCCTAACAAAAATATATTCAGCATATATTCAGTAAATGTAAATATTATAGTAAAAAATATATTCAGTATATGTTAAAATATATTTGTTGTGCTGCTATTTACAGAGACCTCAACAGGCAGAAGAAATGGGCCAACATAAAGTGCAACAAAAAGAAATGCGAAGTGCTGCACCTGGGTTGGAATAATTCCATGCCAGCATACCAACAGGGGGTGGACAGGATGGAGACTACCTTGGCAGAAAGGGCCCTTGGAGCCCAATGTTGTTTTGGTCAGGGGGATTTGGCCTAGACCTCCTCCATAGATACCTTCCAATCTCTACCTGTGTGATTCTGTGACATATGTCCTGCTAATAGTAAGGTTGTCTGTGCAAAACTATAATATAACCCACATGGAGATGAATCAGGATAAGGAGCCATGCTGCAATATGATAGCAAAACTATACTGTACTCTTCATTATGTTCATGTGTCATCATAACTATTTCAAATACTATAGATACACAATCTTTTTTCTTTTTTTTTTTTTTTAGGTTTAGATTTAAAAGTTCTGATGGGACCAGATAAAGCTGGTCATGCAGACTTGTGGTTCTTGTGACTTTTGTTGGGAGGAAGCTTCCTTATTCTTAATATTCTTGCTTAATGCTTCACCTGAAATGCTTCAGTGCATTTCAAGCCTTAAGCAGAAATATCAGCACAAAACCATAATGTCAGCAAAGCCAGGTAGCTTTGCACTGCATTTTTGATAACATATATAGCTGTTTGCATGTCTTAAGACACTTGTAATGAAAACAGACTTCAAAGAATAAGTATTTCCAATTCATTTTTTTTCAAAGGACTGCACACTTGGGATCAAACTATATATGCTGACTTCAGTGGAAGGACCATTTCATCCACTCTTCTAATGATTACTTGCATGAGGCCAGGACTTCAATTCACTGTATTGCTTCAAAATGCCGACACAAAATCATGCAACAATGGTTACAATTAGTATTTCAGCAAATCCCATGCCCCCAGCTTGCTTATTTGGGTGATCTGTCTAAGACTAAGCTCCATCTAATCTGCTTTTACTTCAGCCAAGTCAGTAATTCTGTTGACTTTGATGACTGAAGTGGTTTCCTAGTGGGGAAAAGCAAAGTCACAGTTAAGAGCATTAGGCACCAACTCATCACTCAGAGGTTCTATATTTTCACCCAGAATGCAGCTGTTGCTTGTGAGTACTTCATCACCCTGCAAGTCCCCCAAAAGTCCACCCTCTTTGCAGGTATCATGTATTGGTATTTGGTGCAGTTCAACTAATATTCAGGCCAGTGACTATAAAGAACCTTATTCTGGCTGCCTCTTTCATTAAGGACTAGAAATTCCAATCAGAGGAAGAACTCTGTACACACTGATAGGTGTGGGGGCAGCACATTACACTTTTGAACTGCAACCTATTATTATATTCAAATTGAAAATCAGAAAAAAAGAATGTAAAAATTATGTTTATGATGACAGGTCCCTGCTCACTCTGTGTCTGCTCAAAAGAATGAGGATCAGTGCAGCAGATCAGCTTCCTGCAGATGAGGGAAAGGCTACACAGAGCTTTGCTTGTCCTCTTCGTTTCAAAAAAAAAAAATATTAATTTATCTTACTTTCACACCATGTTGAACTTGCTATGGTAAAATGAAAGCAGAAGTGGTAAAATAAAAAAGAACACATTACTTATGGTTTTCAAAATATGTAAGCTTACAAAAACTCCAAAATATTGAACCAAACTCTTGACCAGCTTGATGGTTTTCATTAAAATCTTGTGCTTTGTTAAGTTCCTGTGTAAAAAGTAATAGCTTTTCCTCTCTGTCTCCTCAAAAAAAAACCCCACATCTGAAATCTATTTCTGAATGACAATGCTTACAAAAAATTGTAATGAACATCTGGTTTTGATACAGAAGTCAATAAGCCAACATAAGGAGTCACTTTTCCTCCTCCACAGCTGAACACCATGGAAGACTATACCATAACTACTTATGTCTGTACTGCAACTCCAGATACTATGAAAAAAAGTCATATTTTGAAGTAATCAGGTTGTTGCTCTTTGTAATAAATTCTTCTTCAGTTTCTCCACAGTTGGTGCCATTACTAGATAGATAAACCATAATTGCACACAGGGTATGACAGAGAGCAGTTTTGTGTTCTGATCCATTCTTATGTGTCAGTCTTGTGTGTTGGCTGTTCAGTTTTGAACAGGACAAAGATGCATTTTTGTAAACACAGGAAGGTACAAAACTGCACCCTACTTACATAAGTAACATCCTACAGTGGTAAATTAACAACCAATTATTTAGCCTAATTTAGATTTCACAGAATGGTAGAATACTGTGTTGGAAGGGACTTAAAGAATCACCTAGTCCAACCTTTTTTGGCAAAAGCACAGTCTAGACAAGATGGCCCAGTACCCTGTCCAGAAGAATCTTAAAAGTGTCCAATGTTGGGGAATCCATCAATTCCTTGGGGAGATTATTTCAATGGCTGACTGCTCTCATTGTGAAAAATTTTCCTCTTGTGTCCAATCGGAATCTCTGCAGGAGTAACTTGTACCCATTACCCCTCATCTTTTCCATGTGACTCCTTGTAAAAAGGGAGTCTCCATCTTCTTTGCAGCCACTCTTTAAATACTGGAACATGATATAAGGTGTCCCCTAAGTTCTCAAGCTGAACAGAAAGTTTGCTGTGGTTTATCTGGGAGTTACTAAGAGATTTCAAAGCTTGTCATGCAATTCAATTTTTTTTTTTACACAGCAAATAATTTTCCATTCCGGTTCCTTTCTTTCCAGTTGTCATGAAAATTTTATCCTTCAGCTAAAACTGTTGCAGTTAACTTTGCTTTTGAAAGAGAGAAACGGTGTATTCAAAGCCTAAAGGAAACTGATGAAATACTTTTGTTGGTAGTGATATAAAGAAGCCATAAAATTTGATCTACAGCATTTGATAAATTCACCTTCATGCAGAAGTGTCTTCAGTTAAATTCATCTAAAGTGAAATTTTTATCGTCCTTTAGATTATTGCATCACAAATTTTCACTTTTGACTACTAGTAGAGTTGTCCATTACAAGATTATGGTTTGCAGGTTTCACTGCTTGCTAACTTAGACAGCAAGACTTTAAAACATTATTGCAATTTTTAAATTCAAGTTATATTTGTAATATGATTTTATTAAATTATATTTATTCTGAACTTTTCAAAAAATTATAATAATGGACCAATAGCCAACACTCCTTTGTGCCTAAAGAAACTTGGACATAACAGATCAAAGATTTTAATATTACCTAAATTGCTGACCTATATGGTTTTGCTTTCCAAAACCTACAACTTATTGCAGTAAAGAACGTTCAGATAGGAATGGTCATTCTTCACTAAGTTGTTTTGGGCTTAATCTAAGCTAATTGTCACCAGGCACAACCATCCTGGAAAAAACAAAACAAAACCATAATAAAAAAATAAACAAACAAACAATCAAACAGCCCAAACCTCAAACCAAGCAAACCAATCAGTCAATCCAACAAAGCCCATGCTGTGTGCGTTAGTGTAGAAGCACTTCAGTTGGGCTATTGGTCCTGCCACTTTTTTTGCTGGAAGAAGCACTAATTCCTATCTGACCATTCCCAGGTGCAGCTGTAGTTTCTAACCCATCAATGACTCTCACATCTCTGTTGCTGCATGAATCTCCATCCCCTGCCTTCACTGAATCTGCAGACTGAGGGACCTCACTAGCATTCTGTCCCACAGACCCCCCTGGCACACCTCTCCCAGGTTTACCTTGAAAGAGCCTGGTTTCATCCCCTTCCCCCTTCAAATTTACTTTAAAGCCCTTTCAATGAGCCCTGCTAGCTCCTGTGCCAAGGTTAGTGGATCCCGCTTAGTGGATGAGGGAAAGGTTGTGGATGTTTATTACCTACACTTTAATAAAGCCTTTGACACCCTTTCCCACAGCATTTTCCTGGAGAAACTGGCTGCCTATGGCTTGGATAGGCATACACTTTGCTGGGTAAAAAACTGGCTGGAGGGCCAGGCCCAAAGAATGGTGATGAACGGAGATAAATCCAGCTGGTGGCTGGTCACGAGTGGTGTTCCCCAGGTCTCAGTATTTCGGCTGGTTCTCTTTAACATCTTTATCAATGATCTGAATGAAGGGATCAAGTGCACCCTCAGTAAGTTTGCAGATGACACCAAGTTAGGCAGGAGTGTTGACCTGCTTGAGGATAGAAAGGCTTTGCAGAGGGATCTGGACAGGCTGGATCAATAGGCCGAGGCCAATGGAGACCAAGTCTTATGAGGAGCAGCCAAGAGAATGGATTGTTTAGTCTGGAGAAAAGGAGGCTGACAGGAGACCTTATCACTCTCTACAGCTAACCTGAAAGGAGGTTGTAGAGACATAGGGCTCAGTCTTTTCTCCCAAGTAACAATTGATAGGACAATTGTCAGCCTCAAATTACGCTAGGGGATATTTAGATTGAATATTAGGAAAAAATTCTTTACCAAAAGGGTTATCAAGCATTGGAATGGGTTGCCCAGGGAAGTGGTGGAATCGCCATCCCTGGAGGTATTTAAAGGATGGGTAGACATGGTGCTTAGCAACATGGTTTAGTGGTGGTTTTGTCAGTGTTATGTTAATGGTTGGACTTGATGATCTGAAAGGTCCCTTCCAACCTAGACAATTCTATGATTCTTACCTCTGCCTTATGACAGGCAGAGACTGTGGTTTATTGCCCCTATTAAGTTCTGCCCCAGGGCAGCCTGGAGGAGCCACTCTGGGCCTGCACTGGGATGCATGGGGACATGGTGTGGTTGTTGGGAGCAGGTATAGCGCCCTGCTAAACTCCCAGGGTGGGAGGATGGCGCCCAGGGCTGCAGAGGCCAGTGGTGCTTTATGCATGGGTCTGTGTCTGTAAGTCCTGCATGGACCTATCTATCCTGGCTCCCCCACCAAAGGGCTGCTTCTCCTGGTGAAGGGGGCAGGAGAGTCACCCCCCATGACTGCCTGCACTACTGGTGGTGACTCAGCCCTGGGGATGACTTGGTGCCCTTTGGGTTTTGGTGGATCTGATCTGGATCTCAGAGATGCTTTTGCAATTCTTTGGTGGCATTTCCTGGTGCCCCCTGCACTCCCTTCCCATCCTGTGGTATGAAGAGGTTCTGGATAAATGGCTTTTAATGGGAAAACTGAGAACAAAACAGTCAACAAAGCTATTACATCATCAACACACCCCGCCCTCACTCCCCAAAACCACGTCATCCTTGCAATAGGCCTAATCCCACCCTCCTGTCCCAGCACTGGCTGCGGGACCCTTGTGCTTGCTGCCATATTTTGGCAATGAGCCATGCTGCTGCTTCTTCCCTTGCTTTTGCAGCCTGATGTCGTGCTGGGACACATTGCTCTGGCGTGGTGGCAGGTCCGTCCCCACATCCTGCCATGGATCCTCAGGCTTCCTCCTGATGGTGTTGAAGTGATCCATGTTTAGGATAGCTTTGAAGGTCTTAGAGACACTGTAGTCAGCGGAGGGCATCTTCTCAGGCAGCCAGAGTGAGTTGAATTTGTGGTAGGGGATGGTAGGGTCCCATGGCATGGGGGTGCTGCTGGGACCATTCTGGCTGATCCCCACTGCCCCCAGGCAGCAATCCAAGTGCCTCATAACCTCTTCCAGTAGGACATCCTCAGGCAGCACAATGTCACCAGCTGGAAGCACCAGAGGGTCCCTGATGGCTTGGACATGGAGGGTGGCAGAGCGGCTGTGGGGGATGTCACTGTGTAGGGGGATGTTACTGGCTGGGAGGGTGTTCTCCTCCATGGGGACATCATTGTCCAGAGGGTTGTCACCACCTGGGAGGGTGTTCTCCTCCATGGGGACTTCACTACCCAGGGAGATGTCACCACCCGGGGGGGTGCCCTCCTCCATGGGGACCTCCCTGCCCTGGGTCATGTCATCACCTGGGGAGGTACTGTCATATGTGTAGACATCACTGCCTGGGGGCTGCCACTGCCCAGCCCCCAAGGCATTGGCTCTGCTGGACAGGCTGTGCTGTGGGTCCTGCCCCTCGAGGTGGTGGGAGCCGGGAAGGGACAGTGACATCACTAGGGGGGCAGGGGCTGCTACTTTCCCCTGATACTGGTTGGGCAAAACAGCTGCACTTGGTCCTGGGGGGGGCCATTGGTCTGCCCAGGACAGGGGGAACCTGCAGAACTGGTGTCCCCACAAGGCAGAGAAGCAATGCTGTGGCTGATCACGTGAGGGACAGGCCTTAATCCCACCATCTGCCCCAGAGCACTGTCTGCGGGACCCTTGTGCTTGCTGCCATGTTTTGGCAATGAGCCATGCTGCTGCTTCTTCCCTTGCTTTTGCAACCTGATGTCGTGCTGGGACATGGTGCTCTGGGGTGGTGCTAGGTCTGTCCCCACATCCTGCCATGGATCCTCAGGCTTCATCCTGGTGGTGTTGAAGTGCTCCATGCTCAGGATGGCTTTGGTGCTCCTGACTGTAGGCAGAAGAGAGCATCTTTTTTGACAAATATAGAGAGAGATGAATTTGTGGCAGGGGACGGTAAGGTCCCAGGACATGGGGACACTGCTGGGACAGTCCTGGCTGATCCATATTGCCTCCAGGGAGCAATCCAAGCACTTCATAGCCTCTTCCAGTAGGACATCCTCAGGCAGCACAATGTCATCAGCTGGAACCATCACGGGGTCCCGGATGGCTTGTATATGGAGGGTGGCAGAGGGGCTCTTGAAATGTCACTGTCCAGAGGGTTATCACCACCTGGGAGGGTGCCCTCCTCCATGGGGACATCAACTGCCAAGGGACATGTCATGAACTGGGAGGGTGTCGTCCTCCATTGTGTCCAGTTTTGGGCACCTCAATACATGAGAGATGTCGAGGTGCTGGAGCGAGTGCAGAGGAGGGCAACGAAGCTGGTGAAGGGCCTGCAGAATAAATCTTATGAGGAGCGATTGAAGGAGCTGGGACTGTTTAGTTTGAGGAAGAGGAGGCTGAGGGGAGACCTCATCACTCTCTACAACTACTTGGAAGGACATTGTAGAGAGGTTGGTGCTGGTCTCTTCTCACAGGTAATTAGCGATAGAACAAGAGGGAATGGCTTCAAGAAGCAACAGGGTAGGTTTAGGCTGGACATTAGGAAAAAATTCTTCACAGAAAGAGTGGTGAGACACTGGAACAGGCTGCCCAGGGAGGTGGTGGAGTCACCATCCCTGAATGTGTTTAAGAGTCGTTTAGATGTGGTGCTAGAGGAATATGGTGTAGGGGAGAACTTTGTAGAGTGGGGTTGATGGTTGGACTCAATGATCCCAAGGGTCTTTTCCAACCTAAATGATTCTATGATTCTATGGTGACATCAATGCCAAGGGCAAGTCACCACCCGGGTGAGTGGATCGTCCATAGGGACGTCCCTGCCTGGGGGCATGTCACTGCCCAGACAGTTGTCACCACCCAAGAGGCTGCTCTCCTCCATGGGGACATAACAACCCAGGGAGATGTCATGATTTGAGAGGGTGTCCTCATGGGAATATCACTGCCTATGAAGCTGCCACTGCCCAAGGGTGCCACCAAGGGGCTGGCTGTGCTGGACAGGCTGTTTGATGTGTATGACCCTTCAAGGTAGTGGTAGAAAGGGAGGGACAGCAGCAGCACTGCCTGATTCTGGTTTCTAACGAAGAGCTGTGGTTGATCTGGGAGGACCACTGGTCTGCCCAGGCCAGGGGGGGCCCACAGCTGTGGCATCCCCACAGGGCAGCAACTGGCAGAGAAGCAATGAATGCCGTGGCCAATTGCAAAGGTTGCTGATGGAGGCAGATCGGTGCTCATTCTCTCAAAGCGGAATATGTGGGGGTTGAAGCAGCTGCCACAGGGACCCATTTGCAGACCTGCATGGGTGAGAGGGAGATGTGGTGGGCTGGGGGTCACGGGCAGTCTCCTGGGACACCCACTGAGCCATCAGCAAGCATGGATGTCCCCCCTCTCTGTGCCACATGAGTGGGGAGCATGCAGCAGGGATGATCCCTGTGGGGCGAGCTGCTGTGCCAGTGGGATGGGGTTTGAAAACCAGGAACATGAAACAGGAGAAACAGCCCCAAGATCCTGGGAAATGATCTGTAAATTACCTTTACTGGGCAGGCCTTGCCCAGGCTATGGGCAGGTATTCTCACCATGCCCTGATGACTTCACGTGCCACAGCTGCCAGGGGGACAGGGTTGCTTGGGGTGCTGGGGGGGATGCCAGAGACAGGAGAGCCATGGGCGCTGAAGTCCTGGGTGGCTGGGTGGCTGGAGGGAGCAGGAGTGCCGAGGTGCCTGGGCAGATGGGAATGCCATACCCGCTGGGGGTGCCCAGGGTGCCTGTAACGCCACCTCCGCTGGGGGTGCCAAGGTTGCAGGGATGGGCTGCTGCTCCTGGCCATGCAGACAGCAGAGGTTTGCTGATCCTGAAATAGAGACATGAGCAAACGCTGGTGGTCACATCCCAAGCTGGGGCACACGAGGGGACTGAGAAGGAGAAGGGAGAGGTGCAATGGAGGAAGGACTGTGAATTTCCCCGAAGCACATCCCTGGGCTGCCAGGGCCAGGGTCCTTACCTCTAGCATAGAATGCTTTGGGGACGAAGAATGGCTGAAGTAGCCGAGGCATCATTGGAC